>JARDYH010000002.1:105450000-106050000 GCA_029215795.1 Anniella stebbinsi | reverse complement strand
TCTAGCAAAGGTGTCTATTTAAAATTATTTTTAAGGATAAAATCTCTTGAGGCTTGATTCATATTATGGCTGCCATATGGATCATTCCTCATGGAATGATGTGCTATGCTGTTCTCGTGAACTGCCTCAGTGAGACTGGGGCATTTGGCTGTACCGTTTTATAAAACGCTCTTTTGCTTCCCCCAAGCTCTTACTGGGCGGTGGGTTGGGGGCAGTTTTAAATGCTGGAAAGCAGAGCGTGAACCGTTCACTTACCAGGAAGAGAGCTACCGCGCTTCCCAAGATGAAGCCCGCAATGACATCCGAACAGTGGCTTCGATACTCAGAGACCCGGTTGAGCCCGGTAAGGAACGCGGCGCATAGAGTCCCCAGGCACAACACCGGCTTGGCAAGCCGGCTACTCTTGGTCTTGATTGTGCTCGTGACGTACATCTGAAATGCAGTCCAAAGAGACTGGCATTGAAGACTCAATAGACCACTTCCTCCCCTATGATCCGTCTCATATCAGCTCTGATCACCCTTCTTGTTGATTTCACCAGTATATAGAGTTTGAATCCCCCTTCCACACAGCGGTGAGAAGCAGCTGTTGGACGCGGTCAACACTCTCTCTTTAAACCCTGTAGCAGCGGACTGGCCCAGAGACGATCTTTTTTCGTCCTTTGCTAATGTATGGTCTTGAAACGGGGCGATGCTTCCTCTGCCAGGTGGAGCGACTGTCATAGACAGATTTTATCACAGCCACCGAACAGAAATGTTTCATGGGTGGGTTCACATGATGAAAAGGGACTTCACAAAAGCATCCCAGACATTCCCAGGGATGCCATGCATGGGAAGAATGCAACCTATGAACTGCACAATATTAGGGCAATACCTTTATTGCACCAATTCAAAGGATACAAAAATGTGCAAGCTTTTGAGATCGCCAGATTTCTTCAACATGTCACAAAAAACAGTCAGTGGAGGGGGGGGGGAAAGCTGACATGGATTTGGGGCTTTTTTCATATGCTTTTTAACATATGACCTGGTTGATCTGCAGGAATGATAGCATTAGCCTGAAAGCAATCCTGATGTCTAACAACAACAAGATTGCCATGACCGCAGAAACTACTTATTTTCTGGGGCAGTACCTGGGGCGATCATGGGCAAATACGGGAGTTGGCCCTTCTCACTAAATAAAATGTGGTTTCAGAAATGCGCCAACTAATAAGTTTATTGTCCCAGGTCATCATCCTTTCCAGTGGTTAGATCTGTTCTCCCCATCTAGGTCTGTTTTCCCCATTCCAACTGGTAAGAGCCACCATTTTAATTTTCAATGCATTTTAATAAATTAAAGAAAATAAAAGTGCCCACAGGAGCGTTTATTTTTTTAAAGCAAGCAAACACAGGAGATAATGGAAGTGTAATTATAGGGTGAAAGATCTCTGTGCTTAGAACCATCCCTTCGGTAAAATTCGTAAAGCCACGATCGTTCATTTTCAACAGCGTTGAGGACAAAAGAAGTGGGGGGGGGGACGCAATTAGGAGACATACACTAATTTCTGAGCCTGTAATTATAAGGGTGACAAGAGCAGGAAGATACAGTAGCACTAAAATAAAAAGTGATGGGTTAAATCAGCAGACACAATGCAAAACCTCTCCGGCAATTTCTGCTTTCCAAAACACAGCTTGGCTTTGTTAAGCTCGGCCCTCCCCTCCCAAAATAGTATCAGGACCTTAGCAACAGATGCCTCTGAAGTGCCATATGTATGAGACATAAATGGAGGTTAGGCCTGGGTCAGCTTCATCCCCTGCAGATGCAAAATGAGAGAGAGGGAAAAGACAGGTGTTGGGGTATCTTTATTTCCTCTTGGAAAGAGAGAGTGAAGGGTATGTGTTGTTGTTGTTGTTGTTGTTGTCGTTGTTTTTACTTGTGCTGAATATGTCATCAGGCAGAAGGGTTAGGGTTATCTGCAATAAACCAAGCAACAAAACTGAATTGCAGATGGTGCCTAGATCTCAGTAGAAGACAGTGGGTGGAATTGGTGAGCTCACGTCTCAATGGCTGCTAAATAGGGCTGTGCAAACTTTGAGCCTCGGATTCAAAGTTCGAATCTCGGAGGGCATTTTCTGGCAGATCCGCCATTTTATGACAGATCCACCATTTCCTTACCCTAGGCCCCGTACAGCCTACACCCCCCAGCATACAGTGCCTGGGAGGGCTGGACTTACCGGGGTCCAGGGAAGGAAGGCATCTGTGTTGTCAGCGCTGCCATTGCCCACGTCCTCCTTCCTGGTGCAATCGCATCCTTCTTCCCAGCGCAATCTTGCCCGGCGTCCCTGCAAGATCGGCCGGCCGATCTTGCAAAGAATGCTGGACGAGATTGCGACAGGAAGGAGGCCGATCGTGCTGAGGAGCACGCAATGGTGGCGCCGACAACACAGATGCCCTCTATTCCTGGGCCCCAGTAAGTCCAACCCTTCCAGGCACTGCATGCTGGGGGTTGTAGGCTGTACGGGGGACCTAGGGCTATGCGAGAAATTGGCGGATCCGTCTTAAAATGGTGGATCCACCATAAAACGGTCTCTGTGCCTCGGATATCCGAGGCTCGAAGCTTGAGCAACCCTACTACTAAACACCTGGGAATGGTCTCAAGAGTTTAATGATACTATGCCCTCACGCAGTTTTACATGGAAAATGAGACTGATGTAGGCTATAAAAGCACATCTGTATTCATGCTAGTTCTTTCCCACTCCCACCCCCTGCAAATCTTCCCCTTCTCTGTCTGGAGAAGTAAATGAAATGACTCAATGGGGGACTCCTGAAGTGTCAGAAGAGAAGGGAGAGCTTTGACTCTCAAACTCTGCTGGAGCAGTTTGGTCTTGTAATGGTCCAGTGAAAATGATCAGTTAGCACACAAAAGAATACCATTCCTGGTGCGATAACTGCTCTTTTGGCATCACGGGGTACATTTGTTCTTGCAGGAAAGATAGGGAACCAGGGGTTGGACGAGGAAAGAAGCTGTTCTCAAGGTGATCCAGCCTACTGTTGTGAAGGTGGGGCAAACAGGGTGGGAGCTCCAAGGAGAGAATAAAATTAAACCTAAGAAGCGTGAAAATGGAGCATCCACAATTGAGCGGCAATGAATGCAGACCCCACGAGACCAGCAAAGCCAAAGCCTGTCAGGTCAGAACTGCTTTTGAAAAGAAAAGATTCCAGCTCTCTGTCATACCATAGGCTTGGTTAGGTGGGATGAAAAATCTATAATATATCCTTCCAAACAAAACAGACACTGTGACCATTACGACGGCTAGCCTTTCGGTTTAAATGGAGACTCACCACATGGAAGCCTTGGAGGCATGGGGGAAAGAGTCATTGGAAAAGGGTAAGTGGGGCTGTAGGAACTTGCAACCGACAGCTGGATCCCAGCTTCCAGTATAGCAGTAACAGATGAATGAGAGAGACTGGATGCTGGAGGGCAGGGGACAAGGGTAATCAATATAAAGGAAGCAGATGACAGTAGAAAAGGGGGCAAAAAGATGATGATGATTGGACCCCCCCCCCAGCTCTACTTGGAGTGGTGAATGTCTAAGAGACCTGTACTGTATATACTAGGGCTTCCTCTCTCTCTCTCTCTCTCTCTCTCTCTCTCTCTCTCTCTCTCTCCCTTTTATTGGGTGGTTTGATGGAAGGGAGGGTGCCTGAAGCTTCGCAACAGCATATAGAAACCAAGTTAGATGGTGATTCAAGATGACTGACCCTTCAGCTTGGGTGACAAGGGATACCTATTTATGTATTTTATTGTAATAGCTTATATAGGCTGACCATATGAAAAGGAGGACAGGGCTCATGTAACTTTAACAGTTGTAGAGAAAAGGGGATTTCAGCCAGTGTCATTTGTATGGTGAAATTCCCTCTTCATCACAACAGTTAAAGTTGCAGGGGCCCTGCCTTCTTTTGTATATGGTCACTCTAGTATAGTGCCTGCAAATTTAACTGTTGTGATGAAGAGGGAATTTCACCAGGAACTAATTGCATACAAATGACACTGGCTGAAATTCCCTTTTCTCTACAACTGTTAAAGTTACATGAGCCCTGTCCTCCTTTTCATATGGTCAGCCTAGCTTATATCCTGCCTTTGTGCTGTAAGGTGTGGGGAACCTCTGGCCCATGGGCTTAATCTGGAAACCTTCATGGATCCCTCCAGAGAGCAGGTCTTGACCCCCACCCTGCTGAAGGGTCTCAGGAATTAAAGATACTATGACCTTACATGGTTTTACATGGAAATAGAGATTGGTACAAGCTACAAGGGCCCATAGTGATCTAGGAGATGATCAACATCGAGACTACTTAGTGGCAGTGAAGGCAGCGAACAGGCGCTACTTCCCTGTCTTCCATGTTTTATAAAATGATTTCGAAACACAACACTGAGAAGTCTTGATTGCATAAGTATTCACCCCCTTTGCTGTGACACCCCTAAATAAACTCTGGTGCAATCAGCTGCCTTCAGAAGTCACATAATTAGTTGAATGGAGTCCACCCACGTGCAATTCAAGTGTCACATGATCTCAGATCAAATACAACTGTTTCTGGAAGGCCCCAGAGTTCATTGGAGAGCTTATATCTAAATAAACAGCATCATGAAAACCAAGGAGCTATTAAAACAGGATAAAGTTTGGAGAAGCACCGATCAGGGTTGGGTTATAAAAAAAAATCTCAGACTATAAACTTCCCCAGAGCACCGTTAACTCCATTTTTACAAAATGGAAAGAATATAGCACAACCGCAACTCTGCCTAGAGAAGACCGTTCCCCAAAATTCAGTGACCAGGTAAGGAGGGCATTAGTCAGAGAAGCAACCAAAAGTCCAAAGGTGACTCTGAAGGAGATGGAGAAATCCCCAGCTGGGACAACTATCACCTGGATGCTCCACAAAGCTGGGCTTTATGGAAGAGTGGTGAAAAGAAAGCAATTGCTGAAAACACACACATATCAAATCCCATTTGGATTTTGCCAAAAGTCATGTAGGAGACATAGCAAACATGTGGAAAAGGGTTCTCTGGTCTGATGAGACCAAAACTGAACAAAACCAACAGTGCTCATCTAACCCGGGCACCTTCCCCCCTGAATCCGATTTTAGAGCCTTCGGCGGTTCGCTGCGATGCCTTTAACGATCATTTCGCAGATAAAATCTCTCGGATAAGAGCCGACTTAGATGCCGTCGTTAAAGCAGAGGCTGACGATGGAGTGTCCAGTGACTCCGCGAGTAGAATTATACTGGATCGGTTTCAGTTGGTGAGTACCGAGGACGTGGACAAGCTGCTTGGACGAGTGAGGGGGACGACTTGCCCTCTCGATCCCTGTCCTTCATGGCTGGTCGTCCAGGGAGGAGATGTGGTTAGATCGCAATTACAATATATTATTAATGCATCTCTCAGGGAGGGGAGTTTTCCATCATGTTTAAAAGAAGCGGTGGTACGGCCGCTTCTAAAGAAGCCCTCCCTGGATCCCCTGGACTTTAATAACTACAGACCGGTATCAAACCTTCCATTCTTGGGCAAGGTGATCGAGAGGGCGGTTGCCTTTCAACTCCAGGTAGTCTTGGATGACACTGATTTTCTAGACCCATTTCAAACTGGCTTCAGGGCGGGATACGGAGTTGAGACTGCTATGGTCGCCTTAGCGGATGATCTAAGCCTGGGTATTGACAGGGGGAGTGTGTCCCTGTTGGTACTTTTGGACCTCTCAGCGGCATTCGATACCATCGACCATGGTATCCTTTTGGAACGCCTGAGGGGATTGGGAATCGGGGGCACTGTGCTTCAGTGGTTCCGCTCCTACCTCTCGGGCAGGTTCCAGATGGTGATGCTTGGGGATAGCTGCTCTGCAAAGAAGGAGCTGCTGTGTGGCGTACCGCAAGGTGCCATCCTTTCCCCAATGCTGTTTAACATTTATATGAAACCGTTGGGGGAGATCATCCGGAGGCATGGGGCGGGATGCTATCAGTATGCTGATGACACCCAAATATATTTCTCTATGCCTTCGACAACATCGTCAGCTAAGGGTAGTGTGTCTCCTCTGAATGAATGCTTGGAGGCGGTAATGGGCTGGATGAGGAAAAACAAACTGAAGCTGAATCCAGACAAGACGGAGGTGCTCGCTGTCAAAGGCCGCAACCTGGGTTTGGAGGTGTGTCAACCGGTTCTGGATGGGGTTACACTCCCCCTGAAAGACTGTGTTCGCAGCTTGGGGGTGCTCCTGGATCCGTCACTCCAAATGACAGCCCAGATAGATGTGACGGCCAGGAGTGCCTACTATCAGCTTCGGCTGATACGCCAGCTGCGCCCCTTCCTAGAGTTGGAAGTCCTAAAGATGGTGGTGCACGCGCTGGTAACTTCGAGGCTTGACTTCTGCAATGCGCTGTACATAGGGCTACCTTTGTGCCTAGTCCGGAAACTTCAACTAGTTCAAAATATGGCAGCCAGGTTGGTCACCGGTACATCTAGGAGTGACCATATTACGCCAGCTTTAAAATCGCTCCACTGGCTGCCAATTAGTTTCCGGGCGAAGTATAAAGTGTTGGTCATTACCTTTAAAGCCCTACATGGTTTGGGTCCAGGTTACCTGCGGGATCGCCTTCTCCCGTACAATCCGCCCCGCACGCTCAGGTCCTCTGGGAAGAACTTACTGCGGTCGGCCAAGACTAGGCTGACAACTGTTACCCAGAGGACCTTCTCTTCTGCCGCTCCCAGACTGTGGAATGACCTGCCGGAGGAGACTCGTCAACTTAACAGTCTTTTGGAATTTAAGAAAGCTATAAAGACTGTTCTCTTCCGGCAGGCATATCCAGTGTAATTTTTAGAATGTTTTTAGGATGTTTTAGGATGTTTTAATGCAGTTTTAATAATATTTGTCATGTTTTAATTAGTTTTATGTATTTTATCATGTTGTTGTTCCCCGCCTCGATCTAGACAGAGAGGCGGGTAAGAAATAAATAGTTGTTATTATTATTATTATTTGAGAACACCATCCCCATGATGAAGCATGGCCTGGTCAAATCCCAGACCACCATCCTCTTTAGAATCCATGGCAAGACTTAAAAACTGCTATTTACCAATGGTTCCCATCCAACCTGACAGAGCTTGAGCAATTTTGCCAAGACTTACCCCCCACCCCCCCAAAAAAAAACACAACACTAATTGCTGCCAAAGGTTCTTCTACCAAGTATTGACTTGGGGAGGTGAATACTTATGCAACCAACAAATGCCAGTTCATTTTTGTTTAATGAACTTTTAAGCCACAATAAAAATATTTTGCACCTTCAAAGTGACCCAAATGAACAGCCAATAGTATGCGTTCTTCCATATAATCCAGTAACAAAGAAAACTACAAGTACATGTCTGTTCCAACTGGCATCTTATCCAGTTTAACAAGAAGACCTAGAATAAAGTTTAAAAGAACAAAAACCTCAAGGATTGGCTAGTACACATGGACCAGACATGGAACAAAAACCAGAGTGCACAACTAATAGTCTTCAATACATCGAAGCCAAAAGGACACCATGCGTGTGGCCGCTGCATATATTGTAAATATACAAAAAAGAAAGCATCCTTTGTCAACCCGAGCACAGGAAAGCATATTCAAATTGCTGATTTTTAAAATTGTAATTCATCAATTCAACATCTAAGGCCCTCCTCCGAGTGCCTCCTCCGAGGGAAGCTCGGAGGTCGGCAACAAGAGAGAGGGTCTTCTCTGTGGTGGCTCCCCAATTGTGGAACAATCTCCCCGTCGAGGCCCGCCTGGCACCAACATTGTTATCTTTTCGGCGCCAGGTCAAGACTTTCCTCTTCTCTCAGGCATTTGGCAATATCTGAGGAGCCTGGGTTTGTTTTGTTTTGTTTTTGTAGTTTTTTGAAGTGTTGAAGTGGTTTTTAAATGTACAGATTGTGTGCATGTTGTATGTTTTTGCTGTTTTAATTTTTGTATATTGTTTTTAATTGTTTTTAATCCTATGTAAACCGCCCAGACAGCTTCGGCTATGGGGCGGTATACAAATGTAATCAATCAATCAATCAATCAATCAATCAAGGGTAATTTATTCTGACCTTTAAAAGTCAGAATAGGGGAGTACCTATGCAACCTAAGCTATCAAAGGGTGGGAGCTCCAATGGCCAAGCACTTCCGTGAGAAACACTGGGGATGACAAAGTACTGAGTAAAATAGAATTATTTTGGATTATCTCTTTAAAAAGTATGTGGCAAAGGGGCTTAATGAGGACTTAGATTTTTCTGAGCTAATATAGAAAATACGACGTATATTTAACATCAGTTGGTAACATATAAATGTAATGCTGATTGAAAGTAGTAACAGGATCAGTGCCTGAGCTTAAATGGAGTGTAGTCTAAGAACCACCTGTGGTATATAAGACACATCAGATGCTTACTTCTGGTATGAGTTACAAATGCTCAAAGAACAGCATATACTAGCATCTCAAAAAGAATAAAATATTGTTGTTCTTGTAGGCAAGGAATTTCAAAAGAAACAAAAACAGGTTGGTTTATGTTTATGTCTGTGGGGCTTGGGAGGATAATGTTTTGTGTAAGGAGTGTATTTGTTGAAAGTGGTATGTAAATATAAAAAGCTACTGTTTTCACCGCTGTCTAAAATTAGCTAGGTATAAAAACATGGGGCCAATGTATGTCATATCAGAAGTGGGAATTTACTTTTAACGTTTTTAAGTAAATATAGAATCCTTCTGTAGAAAAGCCCCTAAAACTTTGATAAAAAGAATGAGGGTGTTGTCTATACGATACAACTCCTATGGTTAATTGAATTGTTTGTTTTATAGCTCCTGAAAAAGGAGACAACGGCTCAATTCGGACGACATGATAGTCAATGGTGGGGTAATAATCAACTTTACAGTTGTTCAACTAGGGGATACTCCCCACACAACATGGTAATAAATAATCAACTGTGGTGTGGATTAGGATCAGCACTGAGTTGACTATGGCAGCATTCGGACAACACGATAGTCAATACAACTGACAATTGTTCCCCCCACACCAGTTGTTTATTGTGTCGTCCAAATTGAGCCATCCTCTCTGAAATGCATAGAGCGCAATGCATTTTCGTTCTATCTTTGAGCACCGGAGTTTGCCTCCTCCTTTGTCGTATGTTTATGGTGCCTTTCCCTCCCCATCCGTCCCCATCCAACCTGACAGAGCTTGAGCAATTCTGCCAAGACGAATGGGCAAATATTGCAGGATGCAGCTGGGCAAAGCTGGTAGAGACTTACCCAAAAAAAGACCCACAGCTCCAATTGCTGCCAAAGGTGCTTCTACCAAGTATTGACTCGGGGAGGTGAATACTTATGCAACCAACCAATGCCAGTTCATTTTTGTTTAATGAACATTTGTGCCACAATAAAAATATTTTGCACCTTCAAAAGTGTGTTACATAAATCAAATGGTAAACATGCCAATGAACTCCATTTTAATTCCAGGTTACAATACAACAAAATGTAGACTCATCAAAGGGTGTGTGTGTGAATACTTATGCAATGCGCTGTATTTGTGGATGAACACTTTTCATATTGTATTGTTTTTATGTTATGTGTTTATGGTATTGATTTTTATTTGTATTATTGTGCTGATTATGGTCTATATTTTTTTCCTGTTAACATGAATTTCTATATTGGGTGTAAAGTGCTTCAAGACTACAGATCTTAATGCCTGGATAGGTTCATCACATTAACTGCTTGGGGCTTCCACTTTCAGGCCATCAAATAAAAATGAGCACTTAAAAGAGTGTCATCACTAATGCAAATAGACAGTATAGCATAAATAACAGCCTTGCCTCACTGTTGATTTATGGAACTCACTGCCACAAGATGTGATGATAGGAAATAGCACGGCTTCTTAAAAGTATCAGACAATGCATGCAGGGGAGGCTATTTGCAATGAAAAGCAAATATTATGTTACAAAGCAGCATCCCTTTGAATACCAGGACCTGTGGACCAGCATTTGGGGGGGGGGGGGGAAGTTGCCTTGATCATGCCCTGCTTGAGCAGGTCCTAGGAAAAGTGGGAAGCTAGTCCCAATCACATTTGGATGGCCTGGTTGGAAACAGGATGCTAGATGAACCCTTTGTCTGATTCAGCAAGAACTGTTCTTATGTTTTTAGAACCAGAGCAGCAAAGTGGAGCTGCAATTTCTTGCTAGACTATACCATTTCAGATGTGCAAGAGGTGGATTGCAGGCTTGACTATTCCCCATAGGAAAAACTCCCCATAGCTATGAAAGCTAGTACGTCAAGCTATGCTCACCTGATCTTGAAGTTGTACAGCCTGTGAGTGTACATTTTGGTAGTAAGAGAAGCAGGAGGCTCTTAAAGCGTTCAAAAGTGGTAGAACAAAAGCGGGAACATAATTGACAAAGGAAGAAACTTTTCACGCACTTACCGTAGCATATAAGGCTGAGTAGATGCTTAAAGCAGCATGTTTGGATGGAAAGGATCTCCTCGCCTTCTCAATCACATCCTGGTCACCGGTGCAGATATTCCCGTTGTTAACAAACGGGTGGTGAGCCCGGCAGTCACTCCCAGTGTAGTTGGGTTTACACACAGTCAGGAAATAGGGCGCCAAGTTCCCTGTCACTACCTGGCCAGCATTTACAAATATGTCCGTGGCGAAAAGGCCAAATGCAAACACTCCTGCGAGAAGAGAAAGTGAGACAACAAGAAAACCGGGATTAGTACGAGGATACCTGGAACGTGAAGATCAGTCACTCCAATGGCTTCTCTATCAAAACATGAAAAGGAAAACTTGGGATGGGGATGGGGATGGGAAGGCAAGGCATAGCATGACTTAGGGCCAGGTTATCTAAAGGAATGCCTCCTCCCATGTGTACCTGCCTGGACCCTAACATCATCTACAGGGGTGATGATCCATGAGCCCCTGCCAAAGGAAGTGAGGCAGGTGGCCACTAGGAGGAGGGCTTTCTCCGCTGTGGCACCCCGGCTGTGGAATGAGCTCCCCAGAGAGGTTTGCCTGGCGCCTACTTTGCACTCTTTTCGTTGCCAGGTGAAGACCTTTTTATTCTCCCAGTATTTTAACAGTTAAATTAACTCCATTTTAATCCTTGCTGTTTTAAATTTGTATTTTAGTCTGTATTAATTCCTGCTGCTTGGTTTTATTCTGGTTGTGTTTTTATATTGTATGTTATTTTGTGTTTTTAGATTGTGGTTTGTTTTATATTTTTAAAATGATTTCATGGTTTTAATTTTTGTGAACCGCCCAGAGAGCTTCGGCTATAGGGCGGTATAAAAATGCAATAAATAAATAAACAAATAAATAACTTTGGGATCTTGGCATCAAAGAAACCAAGCAAACACATGCAGGGGCTCTGAATCTCATTGGAGCAATGGGAAATGCAGCTACAGGGCCAATTGTTCAGGGGTCCTGCAATTTTGCCCAGGCTTGCTGGATGCTGGTCCTATCTGGATCATGGTCCTGGTTCCAGTTCAGTCCTGAAACACCAACATAATCTCATTGTCACTTCTGAAGAGTGATAGCTGTCTTCTATCCATATTCTCAAGAATGCATTATAGACATAGGCTGAATTCGGACAACGCATTAAGCAACTGAGGGCAGGGGAAACAATCGTCAGTTGTGTTGCTTATTGTGTTGTGTGGAGGGTAACACGCCGCTCACAAACTACTGACGGTATGCTATTCTGCCCCAATAAGCAACAGAGAGAAACAACTGGCTTGCAAGTTGTTTAGCTCGAAGCCAGTTGTTTAAAGTGTTGCGTGGAGGAGTGAGTGGGTTAATGGCGTGCGGTGAGTGGGTTAAAACACAAGCCCATAGAGGCAGGCGGCAAGAGAGATCAAAGCGGCAGCTGCCACTCCGCTACAACTGGTGCCACTTGCAGAGGCTGCTGGGATAGAACTAGGAGGACTGAGGGAGGAGGGAGGGTGGGGAGAGGGGTGGGGGCTGTGTCAGTCAAATGCTGGATTGACTATTAGTCCACTCAACACCAGACCCAACCACCCACAGTTGTGTAGGAATATGTTGTGTGGGGAGTACCCAAAAAATAACCAACTGTGAGTTGGCTACTCAACCCACCATTGACTAATGTGTTGTCCGAATGCAGCCATAGTTATTGACACAGTAGTATCTTAGGTGGGGAATCTGAGGACTGTGATTTGACTGCAGATTTGATTCTGCAGTCAAATCACATGCGGCCTGCAGCAGCATCCGGCGCTCTGGATGCTCCAGGCCCACTCTTGCTGCCCCTCTGGGAATCACTTACTCTTCTGCTTCGTGGGTGGGTATGAGAGACAGAGATAGGTAGAGAAAAAGTTGCAGCTGCTATGCATTGGATCCAGGAAAAGAAGTCTTACGGTGAGTCATGGAGTGTTGGGGGGCCACATGGGAGAGGCGGGCAGGAGGGGTGTGTGGAAATGGAACGTACAGAATGATGGGAGACCTGAGTCAAAGAGTCGGAGGGGGAGGGGGAAAACAGCAGAAATGGATGGGGAGATGAGGTGGGGAGAAAGACCACCTCAAGTAGAAATCTATGCTAGTGGCGAGAGAGACATGGTGACACACAGAGGGAGGTGTAATCCTCTAATCTCTGCCCCCTTTGGGTTCTGACTCTGTATGCCTTTGGCTCTGCCCATGATCAGATCTGGTTCTACTACCATAAGACGTGACCCCCGACTGACGTTTCCTGTGCGTCAGTCTCCGGTCCCCTCCCCCAACCTAGTTGGCTGTGTATGTGCCCTGCCCGCCTTCTTTTCTTGAACGGCTTCACTGGTGCTGGAAGGAGGGGGACTATATCAGAAAAGCATGGAAGGGGGGAAAGATAAATTATGTTTGGGGAACCTGTGACCTGAAAGAGACCCCCACCCACCCACCTTGCTAAGGAAAGCAGTAAGAAGGAAAAGGCAGCGTTTGGGTTGACCAGTCCTCTCTACCTGCCCTCTTCCTATTTCCATGCTTGAAAAGCCCAAGCTCTAAACAGCAAGCTGAGCCAAGCTGTAGATTTCTGACCCCACTTGGTGGCCATGCAGCTGGAATTAATGTATTAACATTCAAACCTTTTTATCGGTAAAAGCCAAATCCCAGGTACTTAAACAGGCACTTCAGGGCAAGTGGCAGAGAATGGCCATTTGCCATACCAAACAGGGCTGGTGCTGGTCAGCCGGAGATTGCAAGGAACACCCATGCCAGTCACGTATGGTCACTATCTTCCCGTATGATGATAGGAATTCATATAGAGTAATGTCCCTGCTTAATGAAGTGGTTTGTATATAACAAGTTTAATTCTGATCCCTGTTAAATGCTACCAGGTTGATAAGAGAGCATGATCTCATTTTACAATACATCCAGGCATTAGGATCAAGATTTTTAAACCATCCCTTCTAGTTGGCAAGGAACTGGAGATCACAAGCATTCCGGTTTATCCTGCTTATTAAAACTTGACTCTGCTGGTGCCGAAATCATGTAAGTCTTTGTTACCTGGAGTGAAGCAACTGCTCCACTGTTAGGTATTTGCCAAGGTTTGCGTTTGACAATGGCATATGACATTTGTTAATTCAAATTAACGGCAAACAATTGGCAACTTGTTTTTGCTGCTAATTTTTTTAATAGCTCGGCTACAACCATTGGTTGTATGATGGTGGGACACTGTACGCACATGCTTTAATCCTGTACTAATAATAAACACATTCTCTGAGTGTGGATCTTATTCCCTATATCCCCAAGGCTGCAGGAAAGCATCAATTACACAGATCCATTATCTTCATACTTCTGCTTCACTGGGTTACAATTTGAGTTGTTCTTTGCCAAATTCGTGAGCAAATTTACAGGAAAAAGTTTATTATTTTTTATCTCTTTAAATAATCCTGTCTCATGTGCAAAAACTCAGGGATGATTCTTATATTGCAGGAGCAGCTTGATCGATTCTCATAGGAACCGAGAGAATCGCCTCATTCCGAATCAGATCATTGGTCCATCTAACTCAATACTATCAACACTGACTAGAAGTGGCTTCCCAGAAGTTCATACAAGGGTCCTTCCCACCCTTTAGTAGACAGGTGGTCAGAGATTGTGTGGTGTAATGGTTAGGACTTGGATGGGGGAGACCGGGGTTCTAGTCCCCAATCGGCCATGAAACTCACTGGGTGACGTTGGGCCAGTCCCTGACTCTCAGTCTAACCTACCTCACAGGGTTGTTGTGATGATAAATGGAGAGGAGGAGGAGGATCATGTACACCACCTTGAGCTCCTTCAGGAAAGGCAGGATATAAATTTAACAAATACATATATAAATAAACGTGGCCCTCCAGATGTTGTGGGACTCCATCATCCCTGACCATTGGCCATGATGGGTTAGGCTGATAGGAATTAGGAGTACAAAACATCTGGAAGGTCACAGGTCCCCTCCCTCTACTCTAGTGTTCTACTGCTGAATCCTACAGTAATACAGGAATGTAAAAGCCGAGGGGAAGGACAGAATCATGAAAGAATAACCGTGGCAATGCCACCACCTCCCCATTCCAGTTTTATATGTATGTCTCTCCCAGTCTGGTTTCTGCATTCCTATGTTACCAGCGTGGCATCAGATGGGATCAAAAGGAGCCAGCAACCACTTCAAGCCAGGAACGCAAGAACCGGTCCTTTCAAACAGTCCCAGGCCTTTGAAGAGGTGGCAACAATGATCCATAAAAAGGAAACCCTGTTACATCTATGGAATCATTCCAGAAGCTAGCACATGTGTGCAAAGTGGTTCAATTCAAGCGGCCCTAGGAGTTAGACTCCCCAGCCAATCCAATGCTCTGGCAAAAAAAGAAAAGAAAAGAGAGAGGAAATGCTTAGGAACAAACACTAATTAAAGCAAAAGCTGCTGAGAAGCATCTCCATATGATAGCCAAGAACAAACATTTAGCTGCGTAAGCACTCCACAGATGCTTTTAGCACTGGTCCTGCAGGCAATAATACCTGATGAGCTTATTGTAGCATGCAGAATGTGCTGGAGCAGCACAATGGTGCTGAGGGCCGAAAAGCAGGCTGGCCTCCTGCTCTCTGTTAATGGCACTTTACTACCCGTCAATACAGCCCAGAGGCTATCTAGAGTTCAAGGGTATTTTTATTTTATTTTTAAATTAAAGATGCCTGGTATTTCATTTCCCCCAAGCAGTGCCATTGCTTACCCCTTAATTACCAATCAGGGGAGTAAGAATTAGGAACTAAGAAGTCGCAGCTAAGAGAGTGATCTGTAAGTCCCAAGTTCAAATCTCATATAAATTGCAAACTCACCTAAATTCACTAACCTGCAAACTCACTAATCTCACTCATTCATAAGACCCACTGATTTGGAGATCTTCCAAATTCTGCATTTAGTTACAAGAAAAATGCTGCAAACTCTATTCAGTCTTTGGACCAAGTATTGCACTTGCCATTCATTTAAATGTAGTCCGCTAATGACCATTTTACTCACTCACTAAAGGTGAAATATGAGCAAGCGACTCTGTTTATATCACTCCAAAGCAAGCCACCAACACAAGACATATGGGTGGATTACAGGCTCCAGGCTCTTTGCATCCTGCTCTTTAGGGGGAATTCCAAATATCTCATGGCCTGGTTCAGACAGAATGATCCTGGTCCAATGAGCCATGGATTATCCTCAACCTGGAAATGAGTCCAATATCCATGTGTGCGCTCCTTGCCACCTCCTGACCTTGAATGCCTGACTTTAGCAATGTTTTCCTGTATGTTAAGCCACAGTTTCCTGTGTTGACCAAACTGGGAAACTATGGCTTAAAGCAGTGGTGCAGAACATGTGGCCCTCCAGATGTTGTTGAACTGCAACTACCATCAGCCCTTGTCAGCATAGCCCATAGTGAGGCATCATGGGAGCTGTAGTTTAACAACATCTGGAAGGCCACATATTCCCCATCCCTGGTGTAAGGGCTCCCCACAAACAGTGATATTAAACCAATTGTTTTAAGTTTGAATTGAACGTGACAAACCCAAAAGTCTTCAAAGGCATGAGAAACTGGGATTTCCTTTTTATTCTCTCTTTTTTAGGAATTAACTTAATACTGTAAATATTCAACAGAGGATGAATATTTACATCAGAATCCCCCATCTTATTTAGTCACTGTAAAGCTGTGGTATTGATATTCAATGAAACTCACAAAGACAATAATATTAGAACTGAAGGTACATGTTCCTCAGAAAAAATAGTAATTTGATGGATGCAACATGGATTCCCAGGGAAACATGATGCACAGCAGACTGGAACATGCAGGGCGCTGAGTATATGTAGTGCAGAAAGGCAGTGTGGGCTGGGTGCTGGCTTAAGAATTTCAGCTTTTGTTTGAGAAATAAAAAGGCAACTTTCTAGTTATCAAGGTTGCAGAGATATACTTAAAAGGCTATGGGCAATGTTTGCTAAAAACTCAGAAGCTAGAGGAGTAGCCAGGGGCTATATAGCTCCCTGCTTGTTTCCATGATTAGCAGAAGTGGAACAAATTATGCAAATTGCTGAAAATAGGAGAATAAGTAAAACAAATGTGGCAAACTAAGTACATTTTCAAAATTTATCCAGGTCTTAGACCTGTTTGTTGCAGAATTTCACCTACCTACATATTTACCTATTTATCTTAGGACTGAGAGGAAATTGCCACTATTTCCTCCCGCCCCAAATTGTGCCTGGAACAACTCCATGTCAGAACGATACAGCAGAAAATAAAAATGGTGGCCACTAGCCAAAGGGAGGCCTCAGGATGTTGCCCCCACCCACTCTTGAAATTTCCCCCTTTTCCCAACAGAGAGATGGCAGCTTTGTCCTCTCTTTCACTATAGAACGCCCCCTTGACCGAAAGGTATCTATTTATCAAGCAAAAAGTACACAAAGGTCTGTGTATCAAGTAGTATTATGCAGCGTGAATAGGTATTTGTGAAATATGGCCTTACCAAAAAAACAAAACAAAAAGAGGTGTAAAAACCTTAAAAAGGCAGGGTGTGTGTTTTCACTTTTTTGTGGCTTATTTTATTTTGCACTGCATTTATCATGGCTTACCTATAAATCGAATAATTCTCCGAAGTAAAGGATTCAGGTAACAGCATTCTCCTGTCAAAATGGTTTTCTCCTGGACAATCAGGCTTTCTCTGGTGGACTTGATGAAATACATGGATATCTCTCCGATAAAAATCTGCAAAAGGGTAGGGGGAAAAGAAGCTGAGAATGACAAAGGCAAATATGGTAGTCATTTCTAGCTCAAACCTGTTTGTCATTGGAATCACTGTGGGCATCTAAGGGTGGAATGGCCCAATACTTAAACGGTTTGGGGCCAGGTTATCTGAAGGCTCGTATCCTCCCTAAGATCATTCTCAGAAGCCCTTCTCTGAGTGCCTCTATTGGATGAAGTGAGGTGGGTGGCTACTAAGAAGAGGGCCTTTTCAGTAATGGCACCCCGGTTCTGGAATTACTAGGGTGTCCAGATCACCCTGGGTTTCCCGGTCCTAACCGGGAAACCTAGGCCAATCCGGGCCAACCGGGAGGCGGCGGGGGAAAACTGGGGTGGCAGGGGGTCATGCGGCGCTGGCAGCGAGCGGCGACAAGCAGCGGTAGACCCGGCAGCGGTGGCGGCGGAGGAGCCCGGGAAGCGGCCGCCCCAGCAGGTAAGTGCCCCCCCTCGCGCCCCCAGGGGCATCTGCTTCCCTCCGGAGCGCGAGGCGCGAGGGGGGGCACTTACCTGCTGGGGCGGCCGCTTCCCGGGCTCCTCCGCCGCCACCAACGAGCCCCGAGGAGCCCGGATGCCTGCGCAGAAGAGGCGGGAGAGGACCGATTACATCACTTCCGGATCTGGCCCTCTCTCGCCTCTTCCGCGTGGCCTCTGGCCTTACGAGCCCGGCAGCGGCGGCGAAGGACCTGGCGGTGGTGGAGGAAGACCCGGCGGTGGCGGGGGACCTGGGGGCGGCGGCTGTCCCGGCGGGGGCGGCAGCAGAAGACCCGGCGCGGGCGGTGGAGGACGAGAACCCGGTAGGTCCAGGCTGGTGTTTTTTTTGGGGGGGGGGTGGCTTGGTGGTGGTGGGTTGTTTTGGGTGGGGGGGTGGCGACCGAGATTTTGGTTTCCAAAATCTGGTCACCCTAATTATTCAGATTTCTGGATTCAAGGTTGGAGACAGTGCTACAGCATCAAACCCAGGAATCCAAACTCCCCTTCCCCCTCCCAGCCAGCATGGAGAGAAACACCTCGGCTGCAAAAGTGGCCTTGGAGAGGAGGGAAAGGAGGCAGTTCTGTGGGTGGGGAAGGGGGAAGACTGGGAAGGCCAGCAACGCAGAGTCCCAGCTAGATGGGCAAAAAAGCAAAACTGCAGAGCCCATCAGCCTACAAACCCAGCATCCCAATAGGATTGCTCCCAAAATGGCTTACATTGGGAGCGATGGGGATAGTCCACACCATCTCCTCATTTCTCTCAAGGCTACTCAGGAGCCAAACGCCCAAGATCAAAAGCCAAAAAACACAGCACAGTGAATAGACCGGTGCGCTACAACTTGAGCAAACTAACAAAACTTCTCTTTAGGGAGGACCTACATATCACAATGACAAATGAAGGTTCCCAAACTCACATTTGTCAAATGTGAATTCAAGGGTGGTAGGCGTACCCGTGGGGTAAACCCCCAAATGGAAGGAAACATCTCAGGATGCGGGAACAAAGGTTTTATTTGTAAAAAGCCCAATGCGTTTTGGCCTAGTTTTTATTTTACGACCTGCTTCAGGGGGCTGTAAAAGTAATATAGGACAACACATTATTACCATATATACATTTGCATTCTAAAACATATATATCATTACACACTGCAGATGTTTCAGGTTTCTATAAGTAGGAAGAGGAGGGGCTGATTGCAATCGCTCCAGAGACAAACAAAATAGATATTTAACAGAATGTACTTAACTTTAGAATGTTTGGTAAATAACAATACTAAGAAAATAATACACCAAGAATTCTAACTTTAGGCCGCAGTTCACTGTAAAGTGCAGCGCTGCTCTTGCTAGACCAACAACAGTCCCTTGCCCCGGTTCCTTTAGTCTTTTTATGCCAGTCTCTGTTGTAGAGGTTCACTCGTCTTCTACTTGAAAGCTGCTTTACCAGTTTCTTTTTCTTCTTCTTCACCACACTGCTGGTTTCCCTGAATTTCCTTCCCCCTCCCGCTGCCTTCATCTCTCCCCCCTCCCCACCAACCACCTTCCCCTTTCCAACTGGGCATTTTGCTCTCTTGGCCTTCCATTCCATGTCCCTCCCATTTATACAAAGCACAGTCCAAGGCCCTTAGTGGCAGGCATTACACGTACTGATAAAAACACCCGCAGAAATTCCTGTAACGAATGTCTCCTACTACAATTCACTGGTGACTTGGAAAAAGTGTTCGAAAGGCTGTGATTTATATTTGTACATATAGTTTTTGCAGGTGTTCGTGAGGTATAGTATTTAGCTCAAGGCCTCTCATATCTGGTGCCCTTGGTCATGCTGGCTGGGGATGATGGCAGCTGAAGTTCAACACACCTGGAAGGCACCATTTTGGGGAAGACTTGCAAAGGCTTTTGTGGACTAGAAACGCCTCCTTACAGTACCATCTCCCAAAGAGGACCGATATCAAAGGTCCTCCTCTGGGTGCCTACTCTGAGGGAGCATCAGAAGATGGCAACAAGGAAGAGGGCCTTCCTGGGGGTGTCCCCCCCAATTATGGAATGATCTCCCCGACGAGGCCCGCCTGGCGCCAACACTATCTTTTCAGTGCTAGGTCAAGACTTTTCTCTTTTCCCAGGTGTTTAGCAACATGTGATGAAATTCAATCGATCCCGGATCTATTTTTAGGTTTGACTGACAGCTCAAACGTTGTTTTTAGATGTATGTTGTCTTTGTGTATACTATCTCTTGTATGTTTTTATGGTTTTAAATTTTATATATCATTTTTAACGTTTTAATCTTTTGTAAACTGCCCAGAGAGCTTCAGCTATGGGGCAGTATAGAAATGTAAATAATAATAATAATAATAATAATAATAATAATAATAGCTAATATTTATCCCTGATTCTTTCTCTTGAGTGCATTTCTCTCAACAACATCTCAGCACTGCTGAAGCAGGAAAGAGACTGTCTTCCTGCATCTTTGCTCCTAACTGACTCTCCCTCTCAGCCTCGTCTTCCTCCCACCCAAACTGCCTCACGTGAGTTCCCCCATTCTCTTCAGGGTCATTATTTATTTCAGTGCAAATCAACGATCTAGTGGTGTTTGATGAAGCACCCCGGGAAGTGCTTTCTGTGGAAAATGCTGTCAGGAGTTCTAATAATACCACTTGCTTTCTCTGTGCAGGAGGGATGTAACATCAACTGGAAACCCCACGATGCAAACCTGGAAGTACAATTGTACCCACACTGTTGGGGGTCTCACGAGTACACAATTGGTTGTTTTATTTGATCTGCCCGATGCTGTCTCGCCGTTCTTTGCTAAAGCTGAAAACCTCGCAACTCTTATTGAAACCACAAGGACTTGCTCCTAAGGAAACATGCACAGGGTTGGGTACATTTGGTTTTGCTCTGTCTTAACAAGTAGTCTGCTTGTCTCCCCTATCTGCCCTATATCCTCTACAGCACACGTGGGCAACCTGCGGCCTGCAAGCCAGGTACAGCCCTCAAAGTCCTTCTCTGGGGCCTGCTCTGGGGCCCCACGACACCCCACCTCCTCTGCTGAATTCCTCCCCCTCTCCTGCACAGCTACTGCCACCACTACTGCTACTGTCACTGGCGTTGCCTCCTCCTGCCCCCCATTTGCTGATTTTGAGAGCCCCACTGCTATTGTTGCCATTGCCACATCGGCTGCCCTGAATTTCCCACTGCTGCAACCACTGAAATTCATGGCGGCTCATACCTGACTGTGGAGGCCCAAGTATCTTCTAGCAAAAGCTAGATGGGGGAGGGGGGAATCGCATTTCCCTACCGCCGCATTCCCCCTACTTCTGTCCCACAATACTTCCTCTTCCCTTACACAGGGAAGAAAGAGGAAGTAAACAATGACCACGTGGCCCATTCAGTGGGCATTTTGATCCTGCCGCTACTCTTGCTCATAGCAGGAAATGGCAGCACGTTTCGCTACAGCTGAAAAAGTCAGATTTTCTGGGTCTTTTTTGCGATGGGAAAACAAGCAGAAGGGGCAGGAGATATGTGGGAGGCAGACGGCGTTGTCAAAAGGACCCATGAAAAACCATGAGTAGCCAGTAATGAGCGTGATGAAACACTTGTCTGATGACGCTCTTTGAGGGCTCAATGGCTCCTATTCTCTGAGCAGCAGCTGCTGCTGCTGCTGGTAACAGGAGCTTTACCTTTTATAAACTAAAAAGTAAGGGGATGTACTATCAGCAGGTGTGGAGTGAGGGCTATCTGAAGGAAACACAAAGTAAAAGAAAGCAGGGAGGGGGAAATTAAAAAAAGAGAGTGGTGGGGACAGGAAAGAAAAATCTTTGTTTATTTACTCATTACATTTATATCCTGCCTCTTCCTATGGAGCCTATGGTGGAAAATTGGATCCCCCTCCTCTCCATTTTATCCTCACAATAATCCTGTGAGGTAGGCTAGCCTGAGAGTCAGTGATTGGCTCAAAGTCACCCAGCGAACTTCATGGCTAAGTGAGGACTAGGAACCAGATCTCCCAAGTCCTACTTCAACACTGTAACTATTATGCCATACTGGCTCTTATATTACTCTGTGGTGTTTGAGTCAAGAGAAGAAAACATGCTTTTCAGAGCCTGTCTAATTGGGAGGGATTGAGGTTTGAAATAAATCGATAAATAAATAAATAAATAAATAAAGGTCCATCCTTTGTGGTCCTGGATGTCTCCCTTTTTGCATATAGTTCCCAACAGGTCAACCAACACCAAAATCAGGCCCCAGACTTAAAATGGTTGCCCAGCTCTACTGCATCTAGCAAACCTCCCAATCTGCCTAATGGTAGGGCTGGCCCTATTCAGGATAGCATCTGAACAGAAATTCTATTTGGTGGACGAGAGTCTGGAAATTGTAGCAGTGCAGTATCCCACTGGTATGTGCACGTATCTGTAGATTGGAGCCAAGGAGTATTAACAGATAATGATCTGGCTAACTTAGGGTGGGGGGGAAAGAGAGCCAACCTGCTGCTTATCTTGCAACAGCAGTAGATTATTTCTGGAGTCCAAAGATCCATGATACCTCCATTCCATAGTTGGAAACCTGGGCTGTAAGGAACAAATATTCCTTCCCATCTTCCGCGGCATGGATCTAATCCTTTCAGAAATTCTTGCTTCTGAGTCCTAAGCGTTGTTTCCATTTTTTTCTCCAGAAGGCCAGAGATCTGTATTCATTTGATGTGATTCGATTCAGAAAATCATTTCTATACTGCCTTTTGGCCCTAAGAAGGGACCCTAAGGCAGATTACACAAGAAAATGCCGCCATTTAAACCACAAGTTATAGAAGGCTTTTAAACAGGGTATTAAAATAATTCCATAACTGGAGAATATATTAGGCTGACCAGATAAAATCCAGGTCAGGGCTCATGTAACTTTAACAGTTGTAGAGCAAAGGGAATTTCAGCCAGTGTCATTTGTATGCAATTAGTTCCTGGTGAAATTCCCTCTTCATCACAACAGTTAAAGGTGCAGGCACTATATTAGAGTGACCATATTCAAAAGAAGGCAGGGCCCCTGCAACTTTAACTGCTGTGATGAAGAGGGAATTTCACCAGGAACTAATTGCATACAAATGACACTGGCTGAAATTCCCTTTTCTCTACAACTGTTAAAGTGACATGAGCCCTGACCTGGATTTTATCTGGTCAGCCTCGAATATATGTATTACTACAGTTTGTGTGTGTGTGTGTGTGTGTGTGTGTGCATAGATGTATCTATCTATTCCTGTAGCAACAGTATAGTATTTAAAATGGCCAGCATCAGCACATGGTGTTCCCCCACCTGAGATGGGACAAGGTGCGCTGCTGCTCCCCCCACTGCCACTGCTTGAACCCTCTCCCTAAGCCCCGAATAAGAGAGTGGATAGGGGGCCTCTCCAGAGAGCTGCCCAGGCCTGAATGCCACTCTTTGAAAAAGCCTTTCTCAAAGCGAGGCACGGCGCAACTGCCTGTCCAGAGAGCCCACATGCCTGATCTCTCGCTCTGAGGACTCCCCCAAAGTGAGAGATCAGTGGGACAACCTCTCCTTGGAACCGCCTCCCCCTGTCTTGTGCTCTAGTATTTTGAGAAAGAGATGGGGGTGACTCCAAGGCGCCCTGCTGGCCACCCTCCTGCTGCGGCATTCACCGCAATGGGCGAGCAGGGCTGGCATGGAGGTGGTAGCACCTGGGAGAGCCGTTCCTGGGGGTGGTGTGTGTGTGTGTGTGATGCACTGCCTTGCCACCCCTCCTGATCTGCTGCCTGAGATTTACCCTGGCTCATGGCAGGGCCAGCCCTGAAAATGGCTCTTAACCAGAAGCATATTTAGGGTTTTTTTTTGTGGGGGGGGTGAACCCTTCAAGGGATACAGAGGATGTTCTTTACTAGTCTCATGGTTCTCCTCACAATGGGGAACTGAGCAAGATGTGGATGTTAAGTTTGTTTCATTACTCTTTGTGCTGGCTGCTGCACAGGCCTGAGCGCTACAGGATGCCGGGACTGAATTTAGCATAAGTGAGAATTTATGTCTCTACATATTTAATGTCCGAGGACACAAGCTAACTAAATTAATCACGAGGAAGAGGATTGCTTAGCAGCAAAAGGGAACAGCTGCCTATGAGAAGGACAAGAGCTTATGAGGCAAACATATCCACCAGAAACCCTGAAAGGAAGGTTAAAGACAGCTGAAAGCTATGGGCTATTCTCCACCTCAGGCAACCTATCCTAAAGCTGCCACGTCCCGACCACCAAAACAAAACAAAAAAAACAACGAAAGGCCTATACCAAAATGTTACAGTTAAGCTGGTCTGAATACCTCTCCCCTTTCATGGGGGCCATTAGTCCCCAATGAAAGTGGGTGGAGAGATATACCGAGACTTTTTTTGAGGGGGAAGCAAATTTTAAGAACCGGGGGAAGTCTTTCCTCAAAATGTAACGTGATCAAGGGTTTTTATTTTCTTCCTTTGCTTCCGCCCCCACCCCAAAGCGTTGCCACCACTTCAAGCAGTGGCTTGCCTGCTCTGCCATGTTCTTGGGACAAAATGCCCTTGGGAACAACACGACCTGAAGATGTAGTTCCCCTCCCATAGGCATTCGTGGGGAACAATATGATGGTTGTCCCTATTGTGGAATATGCCAAAACAAATTGATGGTAAAGCTAGTGTAGTGGCTAAGCCACAAGGTTCTTGGTTCAAATCCTACCACAAGCATGAGCACAGTAGATGGCTTTAGGAAAACCGCTCTCTGTACTGATCTACCTTACATTGCTCCAATGAAACATGTAGTCATTCTTATTAAAACACAACGGACCCCAGTGGGTGGCTGTTACACATGACATTATCCTCCAGTCAAAAGTTGTTATAGCTTTAGTGAATTACTGAATTCATCTTTCAGAATGCCCTATACCTATGTTCCCTCACCCAAAAAGATTTAAATATGTAAGGTGATTTCCTATATGTTCTAATTATCATAAAGCTATACAATGTTATCAAGGAGTAAAAAAAAAAAAAAAAGACAGGGAGAGAAAGCCAAAAGGAATGGGGGATAAAATGTAAGAGTGCAGAAACTCCTTAGAGTGTAGCATGAAACACACAATTCAGCCTACTGAGAATCTGAGCTTTCATTTGTTTTTAAAAGAGCAAGCTACTTGCCCTGTGACTGCAAACGTGGCAGTGGGGCCTTCCCCTAAGGTAGGTGAGTACAGGATTGCAGCCTCATTTAAAAACCCTTCAGGGTGTGCTACTCTTTAGAGGAAGGGTGGGGTTATAAATCAACCTGTTCCCCAACCTGCCCCCTGAAAAATATGTGTTGGACTACAATTCCCACCACCCCAGCCATGTTGGCTGGGCATGATGGGCGTTGTAGTCTGGCCCGTCTGCTGGGTTGGGAAAGGCTCTGGTAAATCAATTACCTGCCCCTTCGGTTATGTTGGGGGAAGCAGTGGTGTTGGCCCTCTGGACAGACTATGGGCAGATTGAATTCACGACAACAAATCCTCTTAGGCAAACAGGGCCATTAGGGGTTGATACAGATGCACAGACGCGATTGGCCACGCTGGGAAAAGCCTGCAGAAGTGTGTTGATCATGGTTTGTGGGTTAATCTGAAGGGAGGGATCATCTGCTGACCCCCTTCCCGATAAGTGTGGGCAACCTGCCTCAGAAAGACGGGGGAGGGAAAGAGGATGGAGCCGGCCTTCTGCTCAGAATGGCAAGAATACTCGGGCTTGTGGGAGTGCTGTCATTTCTTAACAGCCCCGGCTTCAATGTACTTTCCAAACTCTGGCTGAGTTAACTGTGATTATTCCTCACAGCAAAAGAGCAACATGTAAAATCTCATGCAACCCGGCAGTAAAAGTGGCGCCTCTGCGCATATCCATGTACTCTGGTGACATTGAGATGAATAGAGATTTGACTGCAAGGCACGGGGTCAGCAACTGGCAGTCCCTAGCTGAGGTCCATCCCCCACCCCACACACTTTGAGTGGTGCTTTGTGCCCTACAGCATTGGGCGTCAGGTAATAAAGGTAAGATGAAAAAATGGGAGCATGTTAAAAGAACTGTGGGGAAGAAAATGTCATCATATAGAATCAAACTGGGAAATTGTTCAAAACTGGCACATTCATAGAAATGGAATCATAGCTGAATATAAGCTGAAATTGTTATAGCTGGAGTAGCGCAGAACTAGTAAATGTTATGTGGAACTGGCAACAAAATGTGGCAGTGTTAGTTCCCACTCAGCCAGCCATGCCCTCTTTCTCAACACTCCATTACATTTCCTTTCATCAGCCCTGTGGATTCCCCCCCACCCCGGCAGATTGATTCAGCTTTCTATGGCTACTGAGTGTACCTAGTCCTCACTGAGTATTTTGGTTTTTCTTTCCCCTTTAGGGTCCCTCCCCTAAAGATTTTTTGTACTTCTGCCTACTTTAGGGTGATAGCTTCATCTTGTTTCTTAACGGGCCCATTTTGCCTACATAGCCATTGCTACTCAGCACCTTAGTGCGCAGTTAAAGGGACGAATTCAACAGGGACTGAACATACCAATTATTAGCACTATCCTAGGCCCCATAGACAAGAAACCAAGTGAAATCAAGGACCACTTGAAATTAAGTAATTACGCCACGTTATTAAGTAATGCATGGACTCCTGGTTGGCAGACGATATTGTGTGTAAATCCATTCAAAAGATAAAAGAGCTGAAGTGGAGAAGGCTTCTTGCATCTCGGAGGACTAATCCATTCCTCTCTTCTTATAATGAACTGCCCCACATACTGTTGTTGATCTGCTTATATTGCTAAGGACACAATCCTATGCGTGTTTGACAGAAATAAATCCTGCAACTCCCAGCATTCTCCTGCCAGTCTAGACATGCATAGGATTGTGCCCTAAAAGACTGATGGCCAAACAAGAATGTGATTAAGTTCTGATGGTATTTCGTTCTTTTAATGCAGCCATGGGGAGGGTGTGCGTCCGTGAAACTGAACTGGAGCAGCAGCAGCAAGGGAAAGGAGAGGAGGCACATGACTCTTTCCATACATGCCAATTTGCAGATCAAAATCTACCCCTTCCCCTCTGCTTTCCCATTTACAGGTCTAAAGATGCTGGGCTGATGCTTCTTCTCCTCTGTAGGGAGCAAAGTGTATGGGGGACGATTTCCAGCCGGCAAAGTGCCTGTATGGAAAGGATTAGGCATCCCTCTTCCCGTTGCCCCAGCTTCACTCAAATCTGGAGGCCTCTCATTTGTAGCCTTGGGATTTTCCAGGCAGCTGTTCCCAATCCAGAGCCCCACATACACTCCGTGATTCGCACAAAGCTCCTGCTTGAACAAGCCGCCCCATGATTTCAGTGGTGGGGGTAGAGCCTTGCGCGCAATGGAATGTACAAATGAATCGGATTCTTCTCAAAAAGATGAGGGAAGCCCTTGCAGGCAGAGGAGTTTCGTATGCGCATCCGAGCTCCCAAACGTGTAAGAACTCCATGGAGTGTAGTGGAACGATGCATAGGTAGGCCACCTGTGCCCTCCAGATGCTTGGGACTACAGCTCCCACAATCCCTTACCATTGGCCATGATGCCTGGGACTGATGGGCATAAGTCCAAAATATCTGGATGGCACCAGGTCGCCTAGCCCTGAGGCTACAGAGGTGAAGGGAAGCACATTTGGGTCTCACCCATCAGTCAGAGGACAAAGGGCCACTGGAGGGCTGCACCTCCCCACCTTGCCACATGGCAAGGGCCCCTTCCATTGGCCAAAGAACAGCCTGGCCCAATCCATCAGCCAATCAAGGAGCACTGCGGGGGGCTTGCTTCCCCTCTGCCATCAGAAATAATGCTCAGCTCCAGCTGTCATTTGCCCTGAAACTGCAGGGTTGGCGGAAAGCCCACTCTGGGCCCATCTGTTGGCTGGGGGGCTAAAGGCTGCAGGGTTGTGTGGGTTTGTGTGTGCAATTGCAACCTCTTGTAAGCTTCCAAGGGGATCATTTGGTCGAAAGGCAGGGTAATTAAATATAGACCTAAACTGATCCTGAACTTGGATCGGAGTGATTTGGGTTCTCAACCCTGCCCAGCTGTGGAGCTCACCACAAAGCCACGGGGAAGTCCATGCTCACAAGCATAGGTGCCCAAAGCTCCTTAGAAGAAAAATGAGGATACCAATATGAACTCCTTGGATCAGGGTGGATGCCTTGCTGGTTTCAGTGTTCTGCTTCAGCCAGACTGTGCTTCCATCGCAAATTCTTCATTTACAAACTCTTTCTCAGGGGAGCATGAGATGAAGTTGACAAAAGGAGGCTTCACTTCAATGCACCTCTGCAGTGCATTCCATTGATGTGCACAATTGCATCGCTCATCCTGGCTCCCATCCCGCTGGCACCCCAAGTATGTGCCAGCCACACCAAGTATGTGCCAGCCACATACCCTGCAGCCATATGTAGCCATGTGTGCAAACACAGAGCACCTTTGTGAAGGGGGCCTACGTTTTCACAGATACACGTGCTTAGGGGCTCCTCCCTACATGTGGTAACATTGATTAGTCAGGTTTCCCATTCATGAGGAAGAGCCCCTACATGTGCACAATCCTTTCACATTGACACTGGATAAGCAGCCGCTGATGCATGGCCAGCATGTGTCATCATGGAAGGGGTGTGGCTAGCGGGCATGATCCTGCTCCCCCACATGTGTTTAGTGACCCTCCTCTTGAGTCTTGCAAATTGTTTCATTTCCCCCCTCTGGATTCCTCCCTCCTTCGCATCATGTTCAACAGGCGTCCTCAATGCTTACCTCAGCCATCTATATTACTCTGCCCTGCAATCTTCAAGTGGGCTCTCCACCTTTTCACGTTTTTTTTAAGTGTAGCAAGAATATTTATGAATTTAAACATTCATTACAAGCTTTCGATTTTTTGTTTTGTTATCTAAAGAAAGGAAAATCCACTTAAAAACTTTTCAAGGGACAGAAGGTGGGGGAATAAGGCGGGTTTGTGACATCACAAGTGTCAGCCAATCTGTACTATACACAGCTGGCTTCAGCTGCTATCCTGCAGAACCAGTTCCTCCTGGTGCTGGACTAGGAATAATGTATCTATATGATACATGGTGTGTTTCCACAACAGCTTTACTGCTCACTGTCTGTCCCATATGCACCCTAAGCCTATCAGGTATTTTGAATATACACAGTCCATCTTGTGAAAAGGTTTCCCCCATCAATTCTGCTATGGGACCACACGTCTAATGAACATGTAAAGGAAAGAAGCGTCTGACGAGACACTAGAGTAATCAAATGTCCTACCGGCCCCTAACTTTGTTTGATAAAATGGTGAGTATAAATTGAAATGCATGCAGGACTATGAAAGCGAAGATGATACCGAAAACACAAAATAAAGCATGCCATGAAGGGAAGGGGGTGGGAAGTCAGCAGAGAAAAAAGAAATCCAGACAAGTCTGCTCGTGGCAGCTCATTTTAATCAGATTTTTAAAATTAAGCTGGCGGGAGTCTCTGTTTGTTTTGTAGCACAAAAGAACCAATGTGTGCAGTGAAAAGAGTTTAATAAGAGCACTTTTCGATGTTTTGCTCCTTAAGAATGGCTTTCCTGGACTTGCAAGGGGTTTTCAACATGCAGCGTGGGAATCACACTGAAAAGAACAGGTAGAACTGAAATCAGATTTGCAAAAGTGCCTTCCAGCAGCTCATTCACGTGTCAGAAACTCTTATTAAAACAGCCAAATTTGCATCTAGCAATCCATTTAGAATCTCATACATTCTGCATGCTCCTTCTTCAGTTTCATTAAAATCTGATGTTACAGGAGTGATTTCAGCCTCAATCATTTATATCCTGGGGCTGTGCTCGAACCGTCAAAATGCAAACCATCTGTCAAAGGAGATGTACACAGCTATCGCACCCTGTTCGAGAAACACAGAACGTGGAGCTTTGTCTTACTGCGCGATCGCGTGCAGATAATTAATGGGGTAATTAATGGCCAGCACTGATTTTATTAATCTGCCAACTTTCGACTCTTTCTAACCAAATCCCCATCAATTAGAACCATGAAAAAAGGATTTTGCAGGGCGGGGGAAAGCAATATTTCATCCCTTTCTTCTCTCCCCACCACAAAACAGCAATGAAGAATTAAAAGTCAAGACTTGTATTGCTATTGTTATTATTGTCCCCATTTGATCTACTTACAATTGCTGTTGGGGTTGCAGCCAGGACACAATAGAGGACGAGCGGAGAAATGAAGCTTTCGTCTTCTGTTCCCGGATAAGGTTTCATCAGATCTCCGTCCTGGCAGAAGAAGCCCTGGATATGCACCTGGAAAGTGTCCGTGCACTCAAAATAGTAGGCGAGCAGAACGGTGCCAGCCATAATGACGAGCTGAAAATACAGCATGGTTTACACAGAGACATTAGGGGCTGTTTAGCGGCGGCGTCTCCGAGCGACTCCGCAACGGCCACCCTCCATCCCGGATGGCAATGCCAACATTAATGAGCGAGTGCTTAGACTAGTGTCTCCGCTTGAGAACATCTGTTACACAACCCTTCGGGGAACTCCCCCACCCCCTTTCCACCCCAGTTAAAGTTTGCGATCAAATCAGGGACCACAGTATGCCTCTCCCTCAAAAAAGGGACGGGAGCTTTAGCAGCGCTTACTTTGTCGAGAGGCATGCGGTTGTCACCGGCAGCATGGATCAATGCGAATGGAATGGGGCAGCCGGCCGCAAGGCAAACTCTACCAGCTAAAAAGCCCACGCTGGGGGTCCCCCTCCCCTCCCAGGGGAACAGACATACAGAGGGAAAAGGAACCCCTGAGGCAAAATGTCCAGGTGAAGGTTTACTCTGGTTGATACCCACAGATGTAGCCAAGAAGGGAGTTTCACAAAGAGGGGAGACACTGGCTGCATTCGGACAACACATTAGTCAATGGTGGGTTGAGTAGCCAACTCACAGTTGGTTATTTTGTGGGTACTCCCCACACAACATATTCCTACACAACTGTGGGTGGTTGCGGCTGGCGTTGAGTGGACTAATAGTCAACCCAGCATTTGACTGACACAGCCCCCGCCCCTCTCCCCACCCTCCCTCCTCCCTCAGTCCTCCCAGTTCTATCCCAGCAGCCTCTGCAAGTGGCACCAGTTGTAGCAGATTGGCAGCCGCCGCTTTGGTCGCTCTTGCCGCCTGCCTCTATGGGCTTGTGTTTTAACCCACTCACCGCATGCCATTAACACACTCACCCCTCCACACAACACTTTACACAACTGGCTTTGAGCTAAACAACTTGCATGCCAGTTGTTTCTCTCAGTTGCTTATTGGGTCGGAATAGCATACCGTCAGTAGTTTGTGAGCGGCGTGTTACCTTCCACACAACACAATAAGCAACGCAACTGATGATTGTTCCCCCCCCCTCAGTTGCTTAATGTGTTGTCTGTGACACTGAAGCATCTTCTGATCTTCCTCCCCATCTACTTTCTATCTTTGTCTCTTCAGCTTCCATGTGAGCCTGCTATGTTTTGGTATTGGTGTTCTTCTGTTGGTGATGCAAAAGTATTGTAGTACGTGACATGGTATGACTGTATACCAGAGGTATACATGGGGCTCCACATGGGGCTCTTTTGCAGGGGCTCTGCCCCACTGCCGAATATGCCTCAGTGGCAAAATCACTTCCCCCCCCCTTTTTTTTTGCTGCTGAGGCGAGTTTGGTGACAATTTTGGTAGGGTGGGCTGGGCTGCTGCCGCTCCTGCTGGGTTTGTGGGGACAATGCAGCCCCTGACCTCTGGATGTTGCCCACCGCTACCGTATATGAATGCACATCTCAGTTGCATAAATGCTTGAGCCAGCGCTAGGACTGGTGATGTGGCCTGCAACAGCTTTGGGACAGACATGAACCCTGGAAACCAAGGAAGCTGAATTCACTCCATCAGTGAAACCCCAAATCCCCCCTCCTCCCTATCCAGCCCCCTGAAATGCCAGCAGCCCTGGGGAAATGAATTTTCCAAAGGGCCACGAGAGCCTTTCATTCCTGGGTGCTGCCAATCAGTGTGCTAAGCATGGCTGGAGCTGCTAATACGGCCAACTCAGCCAGTAAATGGGTTTAAGCGGAAGGCGGAAGAAGGTTTCGGGGTCACTTTGAAGATGCATCCTATGGATGTTTGAATGCTTCTCGGCCTACAATTTGGATCTGGGAGCAAGGCAGCTTGGGGTCAAGAAGGCAGCCAAATCCATCCAACAATGGCACTGCTGTAACACCGCTACCCCAGTTCCCAACCACAGAACCATGGCTGATTTATACAGACTTGGTTGGTGGTTGGACCACGTCTTGCAAATGTGTGATGGCCACCAATTTGGATGGCTTCAAAAGGGACTTGGATAAATTCCTGGAGGAGAAGGCTATCTGATGGCAATGTACTGCCTCCAGTATCTGCGACAGTAAGCCTATATGCACCAGTTGCTGGGGAGCATGGGTGGGAGGGTGCTGTGGCACTCGTGTCCTGCTTGTCGACAGCTGGTGGGCCACTGTGTGAACAGAGTGCTGGACTAGATGGACCCTTGGTCGGATCCAGCATGGCTCTTCCTGTATTCTTGTGCATGTCCTCATTCCCACCCCACTCTGCTCCTGCCCTCACATGGCAGCATTTATGCCCAGGGGAGAGCTGTCCCTTCTGGCCTTTAAGAGCCAGGAGCAGTGGCAAATGCAGCCATGGTGGGCCTGCCAGGCACTTTTCTGCTCTCCATAGCTCACTGCTGATAAGGTTGCCATGGAATTTCAGTTTGAAATTTAGGCTTCTGAGGCCCAGAGCAGCTGGGCCATCCACCAGGGCGTGTCATTTTCCGATGAAAATAGACAGTGATCTAGCGGTAAATTTTGGAATGCAAGCGCACATCATGTCAATCCCCATTGGCCACGCCACCCAAGTAGGGCCCGAAATTGCAAACAGCTATGTTGATCCATATCAATAAACCAGTTTCTAGCAGTTTTCATCTCCACCAGAAGCAGGTCTTTTGTAATGCTAATGGATCCTAACTGCCCATTCAAGAACAAGCTACCCTAAATGTCTTTGCATTACAGCAGGGCACATTATGGCCCTGTTCAGAAGGCACCTTAAACCACGGCTGTAACCACGGTGAATACGGCAAAAAGCCTTATTCACCGTGATTAAAGCTGTGGTTTAAGGTATCTTCTGAATGGGGCCTCTATTGTTGCTGGGAATATATATCCCTGGAAGTCCTGGCAACACGACACCATTGAAAATACCGTTGACCCTTGGGATGGTCCCTAAGCCCAGCCCCAAAAAGTACAGCTTGCGGTAACCTGCCAGGCTCTGAGGTGAACAAGCTGGAATTTTCAGGAGCCAGCTCACAATGGCAAGGCTTGAGAAAGCTCCCCAGCCTGAGAGAAAAGGACAAAACTGGGGTGGTGTTACCCTGCACAATGTAAGGGGCACATTTCGCTCCTATCTAACCAGAGAGTTATCCTGCTTACTTCTCCTGGCTGTAAAGAGCCAAGACATGGAATCAACGGCGGGGGGGGGGGGGGGGGGGCTTTTGTGACAGCAACTATGCAGGGATGGCCATGTTTTCTGGAAAGAGTTTGCTGACCACCAGTGGAACCAGGATGCTTGGGTAGATGTCCCTTTGTGCTGATCCAGCTGGGCTTTTATTGAATTAATTAATTAATTAGTACATTTCTAATCCTCCCAATAACTAATGTTCCCTTGGTGCTGGGGTTGATGTCCCTTTGCTATAATCAAGCAGAGCTCGTATTTTATTAATTAATAATATGTTTCTAATCCGCCCAGTAACTTCAATTCTCCAGGCAGATTACAACCAGTTAAAAAACTAAAATGCATACAAACCCTGGTGAAATTCCCCCTTTATCACAACAGTTAAAGCTGCAGGAGCCCTGCCCTCTTTTGCATCTGGTCACGCTATCCAGGGCTCCTGCAACTTTAACTGTTGTGATGAAGAGGGAATTTCACCAGGTGCTGCATGTATACCAATGACACCTGTTGTACAGAAATTCCCTTTTCTGTACAACAGTTAAAGATACAGGAGCTCTGTCATCCTTTCCATATGGTCACCCTAGGTGGGGTAACCCTTTCCCCATGTCTTTAAAATCTTAATTTTCCTCAATCACCAATCAGTATTTTTGAAATGGTTGTCCCCTATGTGGTTCTTTGATGATTATTAAACGTAATGTATTGACAACTTTGGTAAAAGATCCTAAACGCACTGGAGGTTTCACACAAAACCTGATGACTTTAAAAAGAACACAACATTTCCCATTTATAGTTTTTACTGCCTTGTTTTCACAAGCTTTGAAACAAACTTCCCATAAGAAGGCTGGGAGTGGTAAGTGCATTCAGAATAGAAACCCCCACATTGTGATCAAATCAAATACTCAGGACACGCTTTCCTTTCCGAGGAACAAGATCAGAAACTTTCCATTTTTTATAATTAAGGCCCCACTCTTCCAAGCCTTAGTCTTGGTGCTAGTCTGAAACCACAAAGCCTTAGTTTGGAGAGAGGTGTAACTTCCTGGTTTTGCTCAGGAAAGTTCTGGTGGAGCTGGGAGTAAATCTGCCACATCCAAGAGTGGATTACCAGGACTGAGAATGGATTCCGCAATCCATTCCAGGCATGTGCAGAGGTGCACATTCCGAGGCCTCCAGCATGGTAAGTGGATGCCCTTGTTGCTCATCATGCACGCAGGGATCAGAGTAGCTTAGGGTTGTTATGAGGCCAGAACTTGCCTCAGCCTTTGGGTGACCCTATGGAAAGGAGGGCAGGGCTCCTGTATCTTTAATAGCTGTAGAGAAAAGGGAATTTCAGCAGGTGTCATTTGTATGCATGCAGCACCTGGTGAAATTCCCTCTTCATCCCAACAGTTAAAGCTGCAGGAGCTCTGCTCTCTTTTGTACCTGGTCACTGTAGTATAGCTAGAGTACAGATATCTCACAAAGTGTTTTTTTTTAAATTAAATTATGCATTACATTTATATCTCCTTTTTCTTCCAAGGAGCTCAAGCCAGCACAAAATGATTTCCCCTCATTTTATCCTCACAACAACAATGTGAGACGAGTTGTCTGAGAGATAATGACTTGTCCAACGTCACCCAGTGAGTTTCATGGTTGAGCGGGGGGGGGGGGGGTTGAACCAGGGTTTTCCCAATCCTAGTCAAACACTTTAACCCAGGAGATGGAAAATGTTCTCCACCTCTGCTCTAGCCACTAGAGCTAGGGTTGCCATACGTCCCGGAAAACCAGGATTGTCCTGGATTTCAATCAATTCCAAAATGTCCCGGCTGGTTGGTAGGAATCCCCGATTCAGAGTCTGAGTAATTCAGACCCCCAAAATGGTGCCTTGAGCCTGCTTAGAAGAGCTGCAGCAGCAGAGAAAAAGACAGATCCATCTGCCACCTTTTCCAGAACGCTGCTGCTGCTCCACAGGCTCAGATGAGTAGTAGAAGAAGAACAGCAGGGAAAGGGGCTTGCTCTCCTCCTCAGGCTGCATGAGAGTCCCATGCACTGCAAAGGAGTTTGATAGCTTGGCTGGTTGCAGCTAGAGCTTTGGGGTAAGCACTGGGCAGAGCCTCTGGGCTGTTTATGGGGGAAGGAAAATAGTTTTGTGGGGTGTGCGAGGGAGGGAGTGGGGGGGATAAGGGGGGAAGGAGAGGAAAGGAGGGAGGGGAGAAAGAAAAGTCCCTCCGGAAAAAAATCGGGCATCAAAAACCCACCTCCTTGGATTTGAGTTGCAAGCCTCAAATCTGTTACTTGGAAGTAAATTGCAGTCAATTTAAGATGTCTGGATTTACAATTGTTGCAAAAACTTTACTTTGCAACAAAGCACAAAAGCAGACTTTCATTTTAACTGAATAAAATAGAGTAAAGGAGATTTTCATCTGGATTTTAAAAAGAAAAACAAAAAACATACGCATAATGGCACAATCCAGCTACTATTAAACACTTTTAGCTACCTAAACGTATGCATGTTTAATTAGAAGCAATTTACACAGAACTCACTGGGACTTACTTCTGAGTACACATGCAGTAAGTCCCATTGTCTGCAGTGGGGCTTGCTTCCAGGTAAATGTGCAGGGGAAACCATGCATATAACATTATTCCATTGAAACCAATGAGATCGCAGAACCCTATGCATGTTTGCTGAAACATAACCCCCACTGTGTTCAATGAGTCTTACTCCTAGGTAGGCAGCCTTAGAAGTGCTTAACTTTGGTTGGATCATGCCTTAAGTTTAATTTGGGGTCCGTGTGTGGGGGGGAGGGGGTGTTACCTTTTAAATATGTCTAAGAAAATCAGCATTATTATTGTTACTATGGGTGCCTCTACAAGAGGCATTTAAAGCTCTTTCAAGATGCATTAAAAAATTACCTCTACAAGAACAGAGTGCAAATCGGGCGTAGAGGCGATTTCTCTCCCCGATTATGAGCATTATTGAATGCGCGTTAAATCACGAGTTTTATTTTGCTCCGTCCGTTAAAGCGCATTTTGACTGTGTGAATAAGCGCTTATGCGCATTAACTACTTGTAAAGCGCATTTTGGACATCCGTTAATGCGCTTCGCCGCCTCTCGCCGCCTCTCGTGCAGAGGGATTAGGCATAAATGCGCTTCTGCGATTATGCGCATAATCGCCTAACCAGGCGCAAAAGCGAATCCTTGTAGAGGGGACCTATTATTTACAATTCATTATGATCTCTTCATCTAGTGGCACCGAACAGTACATATTCTGCTAGAGCCACCACTTGAACACGAAGTAGATGGCTACTTTGGGGTTAAACAATATCTTTTAATATTAATATCCCATGGTGATTGGGATGGGGGTAAGTCTCCGTATTGAATTCTCCTCTAGCTTTTGAGAACTAGTGGAGAAATGTAATTTAGTGTCATTTTTTCTGTTTGATTGCTTAAATTGTTCTTTGCCTATTATTTATTTGCAGGTGCTTAAGTACTTTAGGCTGCAATCCTATACATACTTACCTGGGAATAAGTCCTATGTAACTCAATAGGATTTATTTCTGAGTAGACACACATAGGATTGCGCTGTTAGATAACTAAAGCTTAGACAGCTTTCTTCCTTTCCCTTGACCTTTACATATTGCTCAGTTTTTTAAAAATCCTAAACCCCCCTCCCCCACAAAAAAATTGTCCTGGTTTTGTGAATCCAGAATATGGCAACCCTACATTAGACCAAAAGGTTCATAGCAGGGGTGGGTGCCGGGCTAAGCCTTCAATATGCAACAAGGATCAGCAGCCAGCTGCACATCCATTTCAGAGAAGCCCTCCATCCCTGCTCCTTTGAGATATTTTAAAAAAACAAATACAAGAACCAGCCCTTGGATTTAAATAAATACAGAGAAACAGAAACTCGGGAAAGAAGCACACTGCCCTCTTGTGGGCAGAAATGAGAACAATCTCATTCAAATCAAAGCCACAAGGACTCCCTAACGTACACCATTATCCCAATGAAAACGTTCAGCCACTCTAATTATAAAATAGTTCGTTTCATTCACTTGTTCTTTAAAGATGGCAATTATTCAAGCTCAATCCAGAATCTTTTGTTCTGGTCAAGGCAGGAAACAGAGACATTGCCTCCAGCTCAAAGCCAAGCGGGCAAAGTGTGTTTGTGTGTGTTTGTCGAAAAGAATCAGCTTAGATTTCAACCTGAACTTTTATCAACTCCATTTCAGCCAATTTGGGACAATCGCACCCATTTTGAGACAAAAGGCGGAACGCGTATTGGGGGAAAAGGAAGATGTATGCACACCAGAAGTCAAAAGGAGATTTGTCAGACAAAACCAAACCCTCTCAGCCCCATTTAATTTTGCCTTAGAATTCCATCTGACTTCTGCACACAAAATGAATCAAAAAGTCTTGATGTGGATGGGAAAATTAAGCAACTTTGCTCACATATATTGATGCCTGACCACTAACACTCAAAATGAAAGTCAAGAAAATATCCTCCTCAAGTTACTGGTGTACAGAATGCGGGTTTAGCTACAACACCACCTAATGTGGTATGCGCCTGTTACAGTGTGGAACGGCGGAATATTCATTAAACAAAAAAACTACGGTTTACAAAAACAACGTTAAGGCTTTACAGTTTCCAACCAAACACCAAAGAGCAGGGAAATTGGGAGTTAAGGCTCCAGAGCCTTAACGCCACATCCTTCCTAAGGAGGCAGAAAGTGCAAGTGAAATTCTCATTCTCCCAAAGCAGATAAACCCCGAAGATAGGATGGAGAATATGATATGCAGAGGTGACTGTGGGGCTGTAGAAAACTCATGATGAACAACTTAGGACCACCTACTTCTCTTTTTTTGTTTAGAGCAGCCCTTCCCCAACCTGGTGCCCTCCAAAGGTGTTGGACTACAACTCCCATCATTGCAAGTCAGTGGCTCAATTCGGACGACACAACAAACAACTGGTGTGGAGGAAACAATCGTCAGTTGTTTTGACTATTGTGTCATCCGAATGCTGCCATAGTCAACTCAGCGCTGATCCTCATCCACACCACAGTTGATTATTCATTACCATGTTGTGTGGGGAGTGCCCCCTAGGGTTAGCGTGAGGGTTAGGGTTAGTCAACCCACCATTGACTATCGTGTCGTCCGAACTGAGCCAGTATGTCCCATGATCAGGAATGCTGGGACTTGTCATCTCAAACATCTGGATATGCAATATGATATGCAGAGGTGACTGTGGGGTTGTGGAAAATTATGATGAACAATTTAGGACCACCTACTTCTCTTTTTTAAGAGCATCTCCTCATGTTGAGAGTTTATTTATTTATTTATTTATTGCATTTGTATACTGCCCCATAGCCGAAGCTCTCTGGACGGTTTACATAGGAGTTGCAACCAAACACATCTGATGGGCACCAGGTTGGGGAAGGCTGTTCTAGAACAAGGGCAGGCAGAATGTAGATCTCCAGATGTTTTGGAATTCAACTCGCAAAAGCCCCTACCAGAATGGGCAGTAATCAGGAATGCTGTGAGTTGATGTCCAAAACATCAGGATAGATCTATTTTCTGCCCACATCTGTTCTAAAGTATGATGTTTTCCAGCATGAAGATAAGTGATTCATCAAAGAACTCTAAAAGATGTGCAGTTTAAATAGACTGTCGTAAACCAAATGAAGCAACAATGAATGAGTCTTGAATACCTAATCCAGATAGTCCTTCAGACATCAACATTAGTTTTCAACACATGGCATATGATGTCTGTTTCTTAAATATCAGATATGTGGTGTTGGGGAACTAACACAGAGGATTTCTCTCACGTGTTCAGTGTGAGATCAAAGGCACAGCTACCACCGAATACTTTCATGCATAAGTATTTTTTTTTTAAACTAAGGATGACATTATTTTTGTCTTCCCCATTATATGGGAGTTGCAGTGCAATACATCTGGAGAGCACGAGCCTGGAGAAGGTTGGTTTACACTTGAATCCTATACATGTCGTCTCAGAAGTCAGTGCCACTGAATTCACTAGGGCTTACTCCCAAGTGGTATAGGGTTGCAAACTAATCTCATCTGAAAGAAGTTCAAGACAGCCAAACGAAACTTTTTCTGCTCCACTGTCGCTTTGATGAGATGATGTATTGTGGAAGGATTGTGGAGAGTGGACAGTATATTTTGTAGAAACACATTTTAAGAAAAAACATTGGTTCTTTGAAGGGTTGGATATTGACCAAAAGTTGAAAGTGCCTGGCACATGCTCTGGTTCCAGATATGTAATGAATAGTGCCCCTTTTGTTATCAAACGTGCTGCTATATGCGAGATGTGTGTGAAAGAAAAGTATTGGGCAGACTTTGTATTTGGCAAGGATATGGAACAGCGTCCCCCATCCTGCTACCTTCCAGATGTTTGAGATGACAAGTCCAAGCATTCCTGACCATGGGACATACTGACTTGCAATGATGGGAGTTATAGTTCAACATTAATTTCTTACCCCCAATGCAACCCATTTTTCAAAAATTAATTGCCACAAAATGCCTGCATCTATGTTTCTGAAATTTCTCACATATAACTACCTCAAACCCATCTGCAAAGTGGCCATGTTTCATGTTTCTATCTTTAAAAATAAAAATGTTATAGGCATTTTTGTAACACAATACTAAGCTATGGGGGAAATCATTCAAAATGGCATCTGATGCTCCGATTTTCTCCGATTAAAACCGGACAACAAAAAATCGTATCGGAAAAAATTGGAGCTACGATGGACCGCATCGGAATCATGAATCGGATGCCCAATTTCCTCCAATTTTAATCAGTATCGGACATCGGATCCGACACGATCCACATCCCTAACCATTATGGCCTAGCATGTCGTGTCACCCATTCTGACCATGATAACTACTTAACCATGGTTTAAATGCACACACTAACCATTTGCTGCAAAAGGCTTAGCAGCCTAACCATGGTTTTGCATGCTGACTGAACAGGCCCATCCTCTTTCTCATCATTGCTACCATTTGCTTGCTTGACAGGTCAAGAGCTAGTGAGCAAGGAGGCTTTGGCATCTGCTCCTCCTTCTCACCATCACGGTTGCCTAGGCCAGAACAAGAGATAGTGAACAATCAGATTGCAATGGGAAAAAGGAGGAGCAAATCCAGGGGGCTCATGGCAATGGGCCCCTGCTGAGCTGTGGACCCCGGGCAGGTGCTTGACCATGCCTACCGTTGACACAGGCCCTGAGGCAACCTCGCATCCGTTTTGCACCTCCCACGCTCTAATGCAAGGGTAGGCAACCTGATGCCCTCCATGTGGTTTGGACCACCACTCCCATCAGCCCCAGCCAGCATGGCTAATAATCAGGGATTAATGGAGTTGTAGTCCAAAACTTTCCTCCTTCCCACTATGCTCTAATCCAACAGAGCACTTCCTGTACTCCATTTTAAGACTGTTACGAACTCCAAACTCTGGGGCTTTTCCACTGTGCCCAGCCTTTTCTCTCCCTGCCCCCCCTCCCAAAAAACATCCCTTGTAGTTTTGCTTCACATCCAGCCTTTCCTTGAAAGCTTGCTCACTATTTTGTGATGTTTTTAAGTCGGCTCTAATAATAAGGTATTACTACCCTGCAGTCGATTTAAACCATCTCCTAAAATATATCCTTACAGACATGATGCTTTAGGCCACACTGCAGAGTTCAGGTTTCTATTTTCGTTTTCACTGGAAACAGTGTTTAAGTGCAGAGCATTCGGCAGCGCTTGAGCCGGAGGCATCCAGGTTTGCACTTAGACCTAAAGCAGATCTGCAGAGGCTTAAGCAGCAGGGGGCATTAACGCTTCGCTGGATTTTCTGCAGGCAGACAATGCTGTTCAAGGAACGACATTCTATTTGCTGTATACATTCCCCCTCCAAGACCATTTAATTTCCCAAAGAAGGGTTGGAATTCCACTTAATCTTCTCACAGCGGTTGGCTTTATTCTTCGGCATGGCAACTCAGTGTTCCCTGGACCAGTGCCCTTTTGTTTTTGTTTTTTTTACAAGATGGAAGGTTAAATGTGACATTTGGAGCTATGATGGTGCAACGCTATGCGTGTGTACTCAGAAGTACGTTTCTTTGAGTTGAATGGGACTCACTTCTTGGTACGGGTTCATAGGATGGCAGTCAAAATATTGCAAGGCAAGGAAAATGAATGAAAGTTAAGAGGAGCACAGAACTACTGGACCTCAAAAGCTCATGCCACCAAACTAACAGAAGGCTCCAATCCACATTTTCTCTAAGTTTTACAAGCCTCTATGTCAGAAGAGCCTCTATAGGCTTCTCTGCATTAAACAACAATCTCGCAGCCTTACTGGGCTTTCTTCTTGTAGAGACTTTCCAGATTATGATGAGCACAATACATGTGCCTTCCCCTTTCCTCCCCCCTCCTTTTTCCCTTTGTGGGGAAGTTCCATATGTTCCATTTATACAGCCAGCAGATAGCGCTGTAACGTTACAACAATATTCCGCTATCCCATTTATTACTGCAGTTTTAACTAGTCAAATCATAGCGAAATAAAGCTAAGAAACGGCAGAGAGGCACCGGACAATGATGAAGTCATGAAAAGGACCTGCAAACTTCAGTTAGTAACCAATTCTTGATCGCACTACATAAGCTCAGTGTGAGCAAGCCCTATGTCAGTGTTATTCTCACTGTACAGAAGGGAAATTGAAGAAGCTGAGAGACAGTAGCTTCCTCAAAGCGATCCAGTAAGCAAGTAAGAACAGATCCAAATAGCTTTCTGAACAGTAAATATCAACGGTGAAGAGTAAATATCAAGCAATATACATGGGGGAATCAGATGGTTAAAAATTTCCTTATATCAAATTCTTCTGCAGGTCCAAAGCCAATATTCTAAGGAGAAGGCTTCTGGTACCAGCCCAGCCTTGTAAATAAAATGTTAGCTGTCCAGAAAACGTTAGCTGTCCAGAAAAACAGTTTACTAGGCAGACTAGCCTGAGGGGTGGGGTCAGAAGAGAACCAATTCTCTTCTACGCAGTAGCCAGATTGCAACCCAGAGATTCATATTTTACTTATAAGGATGCAGTCCTAAACACACTTAGGTCCCCTCTACAAGGATTCACTTTTGCGCCTGGTTAGGCGATTATACGCATAATTGCTGAAGCGCATTTACACCTATTACCTCTGCACGAGAGGCGGCGAGAGGCGGTGAAGCGCATTAAGGGATGACCAAAATGCCCTTTACAAGTAGTTAATGCGCATAAGCGCTTGTTCACATAGGCAAAATGCGCTTTAACGGCCGGAGCAAAATAAAACTCGCTGTTTAACGCACAATCGATAATGCACATAATTGGAGAGATAACGCGCCTCTACGCCCAATTTGCGCTCCGTTCTTGTAGAGGTAAATTTTTTAAAGCGCCTTGAAAGAGCATTAAACCTCTCTTGTAGAGGCAGCCTTTGTAAGGACTGAGCCTCACTGGATATCTTGGGACTTACTCCTGAGTGAATACGCACTAGACATGTTCACAATGTCTCCTGCCTCTTTCTACCCCGCTCCTTTGATGTGTTCCTGACTATTGACTGAGAAAGCAAAAGTTCAAGTTGCTAGATGTAGTGGGCCTGGGGGTGGGGGCATAGCAAAGGTTCTAGGAAAAAGGGGGCAGGAGAAGCCATAGCTGCTACATCGCCGACTTCACCACTGAATTTAAAGGTATAGCAGAACTAGCTGGGTTGCAACATGGCAACCTTTCTCTCCCAATTCAAACAATTCCCTTCCTCAGTCACTTTGAGGCAATTTTCATTTGACACAGGTGATTGGGAAAGTGGCTCTTCTACACTTCTGCACTGGCCATCTCCAGGATATGCTAGTGATCAGCACCTAGGGTGACCACAGGGAAAGGAGAACAGGACTTCTGTGTCTTTAACAGTTGTACAGAAAAGGGCATTTCATCAGGTGTCATTTGCATGCATGCTGCATCTGGTGAAATTCTCTCTTCATCACAACAGTCAAAGCTGCAGGAGCCCTGCCCTCTTTTTCATATGGTCATCCTACTGGCACTGCAATGTGATGCTTCGTTCTCAAATCTCTCTCTACAGCCACACCCTTCCTTCTCTGGATGGAGCTGGGGGGCGGCAGGTGTGTGTCTGTCTGTTACCACTTCCTGGCCTCTTTTCCCAGAGCCAACAGTATTACGGTGCCAGCCCACCAAAGAGGATTAGGTGATGTTTACACTGTGATCCCCCACCCCCCCAACGTTCTGAAATCATGGCTTTGTTTTCCTCTTGGACAATAAGAACCAAAGTTGCCCCAGTCCGTTGTACAGCGTAATCAAAGGGCTGTGTGTGTGAGCCAGGGGGAAGCAAAGGAAAAACTGAAGAGGGGAATTGCAACTCCCTGATCTCCTGAATGAGTGGCAGATTTAAAAAGTACAGGGCATTCATCTCCGGATTGGGACCAGGCAACTGTAATTGGAATGGCGATTAAGCAAGTTCTGGCTGCAGAAAATGCATCTGTTGAGAAATGCTGTGATGGCATATGCATGTGAAAGACCCTGGCCAGCGACTAGTTATCATTATTATTTTTTCAGTAACATCAAAATAATTCAGGTCTATCTGTCTTATTTATGATCTTGCTGCTGCAAAGTAGATGGTTGGAGGCTTATCAGCGGGGGCATTCATGTTCCTTCCAATGCAAACCCAATATTGACACAGAAACACTCAGCAACGATCAACTAGCGAGTAGAGCGACAAACTATCTTTCCCCCCAACCTGCCCTCATAAAATCTACATGAATATGTCACAGCTGACTTGCTTTAAAATGAAAATCAGAGCCGGAGATCTGTCTCGGTTGCTGCAGGTTAAAACCACACCAGCAGGGGGTTATGTCTGTTTTGATTATTATTTTAGCGTCAAGGCTGCTAAAGAACAAACGTGCCCAGTTTTACTTCCATGGTTTCTTGCAAAAATAACAACCAGCAACACTGGGAACTGTAGTTTGGTGAGTGTGCTGAGAATTTCCTGTTAGAGATACCGCCCACCCCGCTACCCACCAAATATAATTCCCAAGCATCCCCCGGGAGATGGAAACACGACTAAGGCTGCAATCCTCTGTACACTTAGCAGGGAGTAAGCCCAGTTGAATTCAGTGGGACTTACGTTTGAGTAGACATGCATAAGAATGCACTATAAATCAGTTTAGGTTTGCGTATGTTTCAGTTGCTGGTACCTATTGCTGGTAAATCACTGTCCTTGAGGCATCCTGATGTCTGCCTTTGGGACTGGGAGTCTAAACTCTGAACATGCACACTGTATCCTGGAAAAATGGGTGGCATGGATTGCACAGTTGGAAGATATGCACCTAGGTTCCTGTGCAGAGGGGACTTTAAATGCACAGGGCAGTGTCCTTCAGTGTCATTCTGCAAAAGCCAATAATGTTGCACTATTGTAAGGGACTTCTAGTGTAATGCCAACAGAATTAGCTGGCAAGGTGGGTTGTCCGGAGAATCCCGTTACACAAGCTAATTCTCTTAAGTGTTGCACTAGATGCGCTTTATGTTAGCGTAATGACACAGCAAAGATGCTACCCATAGAGTACTTAAGGGGCGGTGAGGTGGTAGGGCTAGCTAGAGGGATCTTAATCCCTGCAGATGTGTACCGGCAACACACTTCGGACCCTACCCTGGGCTTTTGTATAATTTCTATCTGCTCAATTCCCGATGTATGCAACCATTTCTTGGCACCCTTTTCTCACTCGTTTCTTCAAGTCTCTCAATGATGCCCTGTAATATTTTATAGCTTCATTTTCACTCACAATTAGCTTGAATCACTTATCATGCTTTGGCATTTGTTTGAAAGTTTGAGGCTCACTCCCATGGAATGGCACAAACTCCCCTTGCGACAGCTCCGAAACCTCCTCTAATAATAATAATAATAATTTCCTGCTTATAAGCCTGTCAGGCTAATCCATTTAGAACTACAGCCTCTTTATCTGACAAAATTGGGGCTCCTGCCAGCTCCATCAAAATAACCAACGATTAACTGCAGCACATGTGTGTGGCTGGCATTTTAAATATGCAACCCCCATTTGGGGTTTGCGGCATATTGTGTGAACCTAGCAACCTTTGCATAACCCTACTATTAATTGAAGGTTATGCGAGGGTTGTTTAACCTTCAAATAACCCACCAGGTTCACATGACATGCCGCAACCTTTTCAAATACTTGAAAAGTTGCCATGCAGAGGAGGGCCAGGATCTCTTCTCAATCATCCCAGAGTGCAGGATACTGAATAATGGGCTCAAGTTACAGGGAGCTAGATTCCAGCTGAACATCAGGAAAAACTTCCTGACTGTTAGAGCAGTATGACAATGGAACCAATGACCTAGGGAGGTGGTGGGCACTCCCACACTAGAGGCATTCAAGAGGCAGCTGGACAGCCATCTGTCAGGGATGCTTTAAGGTGGATTCCTGCATTGAGCAGGGGGTTGGACTCGATGGCCTTGTAGGCCCCTTCCAACCCTACTATTCTATGATTTTAGAATTGCTGTGATTGGGGGTTGCATATTCAAAATGGTGAATGCATATGCCGCAGCTCATTGTAAGTTAGCCAGCGATGTCACACAAACCAGCCCAGTGACTTGCCTAAGGGTACACTGAAAGCATTATGGCAGAGGAGGAATTCAAACGTGGCTCTCCTAGAGATGTGAAGGCCTGGAAAAAAATGGGAATATTTGGGGGGAAACCATTTTTCCTATTTTTTTTCTGAAGACTTTTTTCCCCCCCTCCGAAAAATGGGAAAAATTGAAACAAAAATGAAGAAATACGGATTATGGAATGTTTTATTTTAGCATGGTGAATTAAATGTTGATGGTTTCTTCTGTTTGTCTGTTAAAGCTGCTCTAGCCATTACACAACCTGGGGATTTGTGTTTCTGACTGCAGTTTACACCTGAACAACATAAATTACAAATACAACTTCCATGTGTCAATAGTACATGAACTGGCACCCCGGGTCCTTAGGGCCAAAAGAGACGTTACATTAAATTTAAGTCTAGCAGTCTTTTAAAAATAGTTTTACTCTAGAGTAGGTGCATGGGGTTCGATCTGAATCTGGAACCTAGTGTGGGGTTAATGGGACCTTTAATATTCGAATCAGGGTTGCCTGACCAGAAAAAATAATGGCCTCATCTGATTTTGTAGCTTTTACAGGAGGTTGATGTGCCAAGTTCTATCGGACAAGCCTTTCCCAGCATGGACACATAAATAGCGTCACCTGCTAATAGCTGACGCATTAAGCTGTTCTCAAAGCACAGCTACAGCGGCCAGTTGAAAAGCTGGCAACCCAGATTCAAAGTGCCTAACATGTGTTATCTATGTACTCAACCTGTAAGGTAGGTTGGCATTATCTGTCGCAGATGAAGGCTTAGCCCAGGCGTGGGCAGCTTGTGATCCTCAAGCCCTAGCCAAGGGCTAATGGTGAGAGAAATGAAATCGCTCTCACATATTTTATACATGGTCATCAGTACCAAAAATACCGTGTGAAGCAGCCAGTGTGTACTGAAAAGCTGTTTCAGTTGCCATATCCTTCTTACTTGGACACGCTGATTCCAAAATGTTGATTGGATTCAAATCAAACCTCCGCTCCTTTATAAAATGGTCGAGATAGGTGGGGAATCCCTTCTAATAATTCTCTGTTTTGAATGTTGCACTTAGCATTCAACGAAGGAAATCTCCAAGATAGTGCCTTGTTTCACAAAGTTTGCCATTTTGTGGTATGTTAGAACCATAAAGCTGGAAGGAGCCACAAGGGCCCTGCGACCCATAAAGCCTGCTGCAGTCTGGCAGAGTAAACTGTGGAGATTATCCCCCAGAGGGCATTGCAGCGTGACTGACTTTCAAGACCCCACTGAAAGAAAAAACATCATTTGAGGCACTCCCCAGCAGGACTGTCCTCACGTACAGTGATTACTTTTCCTCTTGTAACAATGAATGGGCACAATTAACTTACATGGGAAAAACCACTCGAAGGCAATATATACTCAGTCTAGAAGACTTTGGGGGGAGGGGGTGGAACCCAACCAATGTTCATGTATTCATGGCAACTTTGGTTTCTTGAGTGGGGTGGTGGAAGCAGATTTTTCTCTTCTTCCAACAATCCTGTTGAATACAGCCACTATCTTTGTTCCACAGAACTTAAGTAGAGCTTTTGAGGACCAACTCTGCACCTGTCCATAGAGCTACACCCACTCATTTGCACAGCTAAGCTTTCCATTCTGTTTCTTGGTCTGTGGAATGGCCTGCCGGAGGAGATTCATCAACTTAATAGTCTCTTTGACTTTAAGAAAGCCATAAAAACCGATCTCTTCCGGCAGGCCTACCCGGTCAATTTAAAGAGTTTTATCTGTATTTTAATAATGAATTAATTTTATATGTTTTAATCAGTTTTATGTATTTATGTCATTTGTATCAATGTTGTTCCCCGCTTCGATCCTGAGGGAGAGGCGGGTAAGAAATAAACATATTATTATTATTATTATTATTATTATTATTATTAGTCACAGCAGGGTGTGACAAAGAAAGCTGGAGCTGTTCTGACTCTATGGCTGGGTTCACACAACCCAACAGCCCATACTCAAGGTTGAGTATAGGTGGAGTGTGGGTTGCAGTTGAACAGCATATTTCAGTGCTGTTGAAATATGGGTTGTTGTGTTGTGTGAACCCAGCCATGCTAACAAACCATGGTTTGTTAACCACGAACAACCCACAAAAAGAACCTGTGGTTTGTTGTTGGGTTATGAATTATTGGTTGTTCATAGTTAACAAACCATGGTTTGTTAGCACAGCTGGGCTCACACAACCACAACAACCGATGGTTCAACAACTCATGGTTCAGTGACAAACCACACTCTAGGTTGAGCATGGTTTGTCACTGATCCAGTTTGTGCTATATATGAGGGAAAACGTATTTTTATTCCCAGAATCTTTTAGTAATCATTAGCCCTCTTCATAACTGAAAGCATAGTTCAGTAATTTGGATGTAGAATAATTTTGTGCCATCTTTGGTGAACAGCGATGCCCTTCCATTTAATTTTGTTCAGTTTTGCATAGCAGAGAGTTTGACACCACAGCACTGAAGTCAAAGTTAAAGCACTGCCCTTTTCCAAAACATTTTTTTTTAATTTCCTGACTGCTTTCTCCAGAGCCATGGTGTGCTGACTCATGACATTTCACTAGCCCATAAAAAACTATTAAATCTGTCTTCTGCTCGCTAGGCATTTTAACTTAATAACCATTTTCACTTTATTTGGAATTGCTGGGGGTAGGGGGATGCCATTCCTCACATGATGCTGACTGGCACAGGCATCTGGTTTAGTACAGCAACATATATTCTCAGAATTCCTTGGTAGCATTTCAAGAAGGCTGAAGCAGGAGCAATTGCCAGATGTTGCTGAACTTTGCCATTTTTGAGAACCCTCCTCTCAAAATCACCTGGAAATCGTGGGGAATCTCAAACCTGGCTCGAAAGTTCCCCGGAGAGCTGTTCTTTCGTAATGACCCTCAGACCAAAAAAAAATTGCATGGTGAAAGCCTAAGAGACATTTCAGGCAAATGAGACTGTAAAAACCCAATCCTTAGAAGAGAGTAAGCCTCAATGAACGCCATTGGGCTTACTTCTGAGTAAAAAATCATGGGTCTGTGCTGCATGTGTGCAAAGGTAAAAGCCTATTCAGGTATTCGACTTCCCGAGAGGGAAATATGCAAGGAGGGGGACTTTTAGGGTGTCTGGGTGTCCTAATTTACAGAGGACAGTCTTCTATTTTGGGTAGCTGGCAGAGGGCAGTCCTTGATTTGAAGGTGTCCTCTATTTGAAAGTCAAAGAACCCTAAAGAGGGAGAACAGCAGGGGCCTTGAAATTGCCCATGAACTGTTAGCACCTGAATAGGAGACTGAGTAGCCAGTGCTATACGTTGCATTTCTATTTAAATTATAGTTATTTTTCTAAACTTGCACCAACACACATACATTTGCAGATGCAAATGTCATGCAGATTAGTGTCTTCTGTTTTGGTGGTGCATTTCCTTTTTCTCTGGTGATGCTGCAGTGGCCGCCCTAGAGAGGGTGAGCATGTTAGCTCCATCCCCACTCCATCATCATCGCCCTCTGCAAGGGAAAGAGGTGCGGGCACTTCTGTCGGTGGCCCACTCAATGCGGAACCCTGGAAAATCACAGACAGATGTGGAAATAGGCCAGCATGGATGTAGGACAGAATACATATGGAACTGACATGGACCAGAAATTGGCTCATTCATTCATTCCTGTACTGACCAAGATGCACCAATTGTCTGACTCGGTATACAGCAGCTAAGAGGCTCTCTGGATTGGGATCCTAGCATGTGCAATAGGGTATCTTTAACCCTCCTTCCCCAACAATGGGCCCAAGCTGGATTAGGACCCCTGCATCCAATGCCGACCAGGTTTTTGAGGGCCCCTGGGCATGACCTCCTCAATGCCCCTCTTTCTCAGAGGGTCTATCTTCTTACCACCATCGCCACTGTCTGCTCTTGCTCCTCATCTTCTTTCTCATCATGGCCACCACCACTTCCTCGCTTGACAGGCAGAGAGCCAGTGAACAAGGAGCCCGTAGCATGTACTGCTCCTCCTTCTCACCACCACCATTGCCTGGGCCAGAGTGAGAGGCAGGTGAAAAAGCAGGCTGCAATGCAATGGCGGAGGAGCAACTCCAGGGGTCTCTTGTCGGTGGGCCCCTGCTGGAGTTTCGGCCTTTGACAGGTGCCCAGTCATGCCTACCCTTGATGCCAGCCCTATCCACACCTGCAATTTCTATGGCAAAACTGCGATCAATTTGCTTTATGGTCCAGGTGCTTCTTCAGCCCCGCCAGAGGGGATGTCCATCGTGAGGATTTTAGCTATACATCGAGAGTGTTTTGTAAGGCATATGTTATTTATATTAGTTATATCAACCTCCCCCATGCAGGCTGAGGGATGATGGGATTTGTAGTCCAATTCATCTGGAGGGTAGTTGGTTGGGGAGGGTGATATATATTTACTTAAATGGCTTTTCCCCATTTCTTTCCCAAAATATATGTATGCCTATGTATATAAGTATACATACAAGCTTTTATAAAATGCAAAAGAGGCATTGGAGCAAGGAGGCAGGTAAATGGGTAAGGAAGGTGGAAGGAAACAGGAATAGAGTTGATTGTTCATGCGCAAAATTATTCAATGACTTGTTAATCACAAACAAGGTGACTGGATCTACCAAGGGCTCACCACTCAAGGTCCATATATCCGACTCCTGTCTTAATTTGAAATGTGAATTGTAATTACTTGCAAGGTATACTTTCTATCTGTTGCAGCCAGTTGTTACACACACACACACACACACACACACTCCAATTGTATTCTCATTTTTGTCATATTGAGGGGCCACTGATTTGTTCGGTGCACCTCCCTGATGGCTTCCCTCCTTCATGCCTTCAGTTTGAAATGTGGCTCATTTCTAAGGGGTTCGGCTCTTCCCAGAATGCAAAGTCATCCAGTTCAGGATGAGTGTCACTGCCGGATTCTGTGGATCATATAAGCTGGTTCTGAACCTCAGAATGGTACTTGGCAAACCACTCTAACTTTGGGACATGTACCCAAGAATTCGCTATGAGCCCAGTGTAGTTTAAGAGTGTTTGTTGGGACTATGAATGTACCATTCAAGAATGAAGAAAAATTTATAAACAAAGCCATTTCTTCGCTCTTTGACTAGCGAGGGAGGGAGGGAGGGAGGGAAACCTTGGAACACTGTTTGCTGTGTGACTGCTTTGCTTCTCCTCCTCTCATAAAAGACTTTAATGATATTATCAAAAAAACCCTATTGTTTTTCATATTCCAAGATGGTTGGATTCCCGTCCCGGCGTTCCTCCACTCTATATCTATGAGAGTATTTTAATCTGTCTTTCTACTTTGCTACCTGCTTGGAGAAAGACTGCCTTTATAACTATGTTTTTGAGACATCTATTTTATAGGTTTAGTTATTTGCCTTCCGTATTTTCTTTAAATGCTGAAAAGAATTTCCCAGTTTTCCAGGCACTTATCCTGGGATTGTCACTCCTACCCTCTTTTTCTCTTTCTCGCTACATTTCTAGACCATTGCCAAATCCAACTTGTTTCATGTGCAGCATTTTAGAAAGTGGTTTCAACTATGACATAAGCCATTTTCATGCATTACTCGTGTGCAGGGCAATCACAGGTATAGCAGGTAATGCCCCCCAATATCATGTCCCTCATTGGTTCTGCCTCCTTGCCACCCATATGTTTGCCATGTGCATCTGCAAATGGGCTTCTATGTGTGAGCATCAGTGACTGCACACCCCACCCCCTCTGCTTCTATCCATGTATACAGTGCATCAGGGGTATACACCACCACCAGTTTCAGTTCTGACTCTGACTTGTCGATTCAGAAAACAGCCTGCTTTGGCTTGGACCGATTCGAGGCCATCTGATTCGACTTGGCTCCAAATCTGAACCTCAATTCGGAAATCCAGACTGTCATGTCTCCCATTGACTATTATTTGAAATACTGGGAAGTACAGAAATGTAATCAATCAACAAATAATGAATTTCACTGGACATGCCTCAAGGATTGAGCATGCCTAAATCGCTCTTTGGATCCTGGCCTGTAAATTTGTCTAATCCCTGGACCTAATCTGTGTAAATGGTACAGTTTTGGACAGTACAAGAAGTTAATTGTGTATTGTGCAATTTGAGTGGTGGCAAATTGCCCTACTTCAGAAGCACTATCACTAAGAAATAGGTATAGATTCCCTACAACAACTGACTTTCAGCTTTACTATGAAATGCGTGGGGAAGCCATTCATTCCCTTTATCCCAGAATTTGGCCAAAGATAACTTTTAAGAGTATACATTGCATGAGTCTCAATACAGCACAGTTGACGGGCATTTCCTAAACTTTTACTTAGACTTATATCCGTGTTTATATCCAGCTGACCGAGAAGAATCTCCTTTGACTTCTACTGTTAACTGACACCGAGTCAAAGTGAGTTATATCACTAGGATAATACATGTGTAATCCTTTATCCAATCTATTTGAATGATTATTCCACTCCATTATAATTGGATTCATAAATTAGCTAGAGACTAGCAAAATCTACATTCTATTTATAGGATACAATTACATCTGTCTTTAATATGATTCTATTAAAAAGGCAGCCGAGGCTAATGTAAATCAAAAGCAAATAAAAGAAAACCAGCAACTCCTTTTGTGATTCATCAGTCATATGCTGGAAGGCCCTGATCCTTTATTCATTTTTTTCAGCTGTAAATGATAGGACATTTTCATTTATTTAGATAGAGAGCATTAGTGTATCAATTTCTGGGTTGACTGATCCAAAGACTGGGAGGTGTGAGCCCTTTTCTTAGCATGATGAGAAGACCAATATCACATTGCAATCTATAAATCACCAGGATAAAGCAGATCAGGTTGCCAGCATGCCAAAGCGGTAAGAATGCTCCTTAGGGTAGGAAAGACGTGTCTTGATTTATGGATGGTCAGATCTTGTTTCCGAAAAACAGTATTTCCCTTGCCTTGGCGTGTTATCTGAACAAAGGCTGTCAAGGATGCTAAACTAGCCTTCCCCAATCTGGTTCCCTCCAGATCTGTTGGACTACAGTGCCTATCATCCTTAAACATTGGCAGGGGATGATGAGAGTTGTAGTCCAAAACATCTGGAGGGCACTGCATTGAGATAGACTGTGCTAAACACGTGTTGGAAACAGGGCACAAAAATCTAGGGAGGGTTCAGTGCATGCCAGGTTCAATGTATGACATCTCCAGATAAAGCAGCAGTGTCAAACCTCTGGCCTGTGGGCCAATTCCAGCCCTCTGGGGCTCCCCATAAAGCCATGCCCCCTTTTCCCCACTATTGGGTGGTTTCCTAGTTTTTGCCCATTTCCTCCCTCTACGAACACTTAATGACTGGGAGTAACAGCTTTAGGCTAAAATGTGCTGGCAATTTGGGTATTGTGGCCTCACCCCTTTTGCCATCAGCCCAGCCTACCAGGGGAATGTGGCCCCCAAGAGATCCTCTAAAATTGAATTTGGGCTGGAAGATGTTTGACACCCCTGAGTTACAGGATCTCAGCACGGCTGGGAATGACCTCTGCCACAGGCTTGCCATAAGCGTGGGTGGCTACAGCATGCTTGCCCTCACCCACCTGACCAGGTTAACGAAGGGGTATTGTCACACCAAGGTCCCAGCTTGAAGCAAGCTAATCTTGTTTCAAAGATGCGTGAATTAACTGAGCCCTTCAGATGTTTTGGACTACAGTTCCCATCAGCTGCAGCCAGCATGGCCAGGGATGATGGGAGTTGTAGCCAAAACATCTGGCTGACAAGGTGCTTGGATGAGTTCGTGCAACCACTTCCATATTGGATCCTTGCCCCTCTTGGCTAATAAAAGCAAGCAGGGATGGAACAACTGGCTGGGCCAGGGAAGTGATTAATGCCTCTTCGCAAGAGGGAGTGGTCCCAGGCCTCCTGAAAGAGGCGGCAGTGAGACCACTCCTAAAGAAATCTTCCTTGAACCCTGAAAATCTTAATAACTACAGGCCAGTAGCAAATGTTCCATTCCTGGGCAAGGTCCTGGAGCGGGTGGTTGCAAGCCAGCTCCAGGCACTCTTGGATGAGACCGATTATCTGGATCCATTTCAGTCAGGGTTCAGGCCTGGTTTTGGTATGGAAACAGCCTTGGTCGCCCAGTATGATGACCTATGTCGGGAGAAAGACAGGAGGAGTGTGACTCTGTTGATTCTCCTTGATCTCTCAGCGGCTTTCAATACCATCGACCATGGTATCCTTCTGGGACGACTGGCTGAGTTGGGAGTGGGAGGCACTGCATTGCAGTGGTTCCGCTCCTACTCGGTGGGTCGGCTCCAGAAGGTGGTGCTTGGGGAACATTGCTCGGCCCCGTGGATTCTCCAGTATGGGGTTCCGCAGGGGTCAATCTTGTCCCCCATGTTGTTCAACATCTACATGAAACGGTTGAGTGCAGTCATCCGGAGTTTTGGAGTGCGTTGTCATCAGTATGCTGATGACACGCAGCTCTATTTCTCCTTTTCATCTTCATCAGGTGAGGCTGTGGATGTGCTGAACCAGTGCCTGGCTGCGACAATGGACTGGATGAGGGCTAATAAACTGATGGAGGGTCTTCAACCTCTTCTGGATGGGGTTGCACTCCCCTTGAAGGAGCAGGTTCGTAGCTTGGGGGTTCTCCTAGAACCATCTCTGTCACTTGAGGCTCAGGTGGCCTCAGTGGCACGGGGTGCCTTCTACCAACTTTGGTTGGTGGCCCAGCTACGTCCCTATCTGGACAGGGATAACCTGGCTTCAGTTGTCCATGCTCTGGTAACCTCCAAATTAGATTACTGCAATGCACTCTACGTGGGGCTGCCTTTGAAGGTGGTTCGGAAGCTGCAGCTTGTGCAAAATGCAGCAGCCAGCTTGATAACAGGAACCAGAATGTTCGAGCATATAAGACCTACTCTGGCCTGCTTGCATTGGCTGCCTGTATGTTTCTGAGCCCGATTCAAGGTGCTGGTTTTAACCTATAAAGCCTTACACGGCTTGGGACCACAATATCTGATGGAACGCCTTTCCTGACATGAACCTACCCGAACACTACATTCAACATCTAAGGCCCTCCTCCGAGTGCCTACTCCGAGGGAAGCTCGGAGGTCAGCAACAAAGGAGAGGGCCTTCTCTGTGGTGGCCCCCCAATTGTGGAACGATCTCCCTGACGAGGCCCGCTTGGTGCCAACATTGTTATCTTTTCGGCGCCAGGTCAAGACTTTCCTCTTTTCTCAGGCATTTGGCAATATCTGAGGAGCCTGGGTTTATTTTTGTACCTTTTTGGGCTGTTGTAGAGGTTTTAAATGTATGTGTGTATTGTGTGTAGGTTGTATGTTTTTGCTGTTTTAATTTTTGTATATTGTTTTTAATTGTTTTAATCCTATGTAAACCACTCAGAGAGCTTCAGCTATGGGGCGGTATACAAATGTAATCAATAAATAAATACCTGGCAAGTCCTCCTCACAACGCCATATCTCCCTCTACCCATCGCTACACTAATGGGGCACCCCTCAGATCCCCCACACTTGGCCCTGTATTCTCCCTCCCAGACACATAGCTCAAGCCTGGGAAAAAACAAACAAACAAACAAACAAACAAACAAACAAACAGGCAGCAGTAGCCGACACCTGCACCAACTTCCTCCTCCCTGGGCAGCAGGCCTCCCTCTCCTGCAGGTGATGGCTTTCCCTGGCCTCCTCAGGCAGCCAGCATAAATATCCCTCCCAGGAAGTGCACCAAGGAAATCTTTAGATTATGCTTAGCTCCATTTGTCCAGTCATATGTTATATATCTATATATACTGTAAATTGCCTTGTAAGTTTTCATACATGTATATTTTGCTCCCACTGTATCATAGGCATTGTAGTCTTAGTGTAGCACAAGGAGAGATACTTGCACACGCGTGTGTTACTTGCAGCTGCCCTGAACCGAAGGTTAAAATGCCTTGGTGAACGTGGTCTGGCACGAAAGGCTTCCAATATCGTGAAAGTACAGACTGTGCGTGGTTGCAAATCTCACTCACAATCAAACTGAAACATGGGTTTCACACTCTTAAAACTATGCAGACAATTTGTTAATCGTGTGTGTGTGTGTGTTTTAAAAAAATAACAGTGGGAACATACAGTACTATCATTGGCTCGGCACTAGAAGCAATAGAGCTCTTCATAAATGAATATGCAGCAGATGTAAAGAAGTAATGTAGACGGAATCTCAAATCATGACCTGAATTCTATTTGACATGGAATTTAGAGCCAACCTTAAAAAAACCCTTTGAGGCAAGGCAGTATAAAGACAAATATGATGGGAGTAAGAAACCCAACTGCAGCATTGCTCTGAAGTCCTGCCCCTCCACCCCACCAAATGAGACTCCATTTATCACATATTCACGGCAGCAACGTTCAGGGAAAGAGAAATATTTCTCTGCCTAGCTCCTCAAAATTAAAACTATATATTTTTGCAATGAGTTTGCAAGAAGGCCTACATGCATTCTCTTGCACAATATTTCTTTTCAAAGCACTGAACTACAATAGCATGTTCAAAGAGTTCCCTTAGTCAACAACAAACTCATTTTTCCCCATTGACCTTGAATAATAGTTTTGCCGATTTACTTAAAAGTGTGTGTGGGGGGGAAGGAAATCCAGCACAGAATAATAGTTTTTAAAAGGAATAATGGCATTTGGAGTTCTGGCTATTCCATCTCAAAGAAGTTCAAACAAGGGCACCCAAAATAATTAAGGAGTTGGAGTACCTTCCTTATACAGGAAGGCTAAAGAATTTGGGCCTTTTCTGTTTACAAAAAACATGACAAATATGCCAAGAGTTTAAAACAGATGTGGGCAGATCAGGATCTAAATGGACCAAGGATCTGATACAGGATAAAGGAGGTTTCCATATTCAGTGGTAATATGTACCTTGCCCCATAGGTATGCTAACAAGGTAGTTCGGATCTGTCTACAGGTGCCAGTTAGACACTCCTGATCTAGGATAAGAATGAAGCCTAAAAAAGCCTAACCTGGACTTGGAGGACGTTAACTATTATAGGCCAGTGGCTAATATCCCCTTTTTGGGCAAGGTGCTTGAGTGGGTGGCTGCAGGACAACTCCAGGCACTCTTGAATTATCTAGATCCATTTCAATCAGGCTTCACGCCTGGTTTTGGAAAGGAAACTGCCTTGGTTGCCTTGTGGGATGACCTTTGCCAGGAAAGGGACAGAGGGAGTGTGACCCTGTTGATACTCTGGGACCTCTCAGCGGCTTTTGATACCATCGACCATGGTATCCTTCTGGATAGGTTGTCTGGGCAGGGAGTTGGAGGCACTGCATTGCAGTGGTTCTGCTCTTACTTGGATGGCCGATTCCAGAAGGTGGTGCTGGGGAATTAGTGCTCTGTGCCATGGCACCTTGGCCATGGGTTCCACAGGGTTCTATTTTATCCCCAATGCTGTTCAACATTTAGATGAAACCGCTGGGAGAGGTTATCTGGAGATGTGGGCTGAGGTGTCATCAATATGCAGATGACACCCAGCTCTACCTCTCCAGACAAGATGGAAGTACTGTTTGTGGGTGGTTCGTCTGTCTGGCTAGGTGATGTTCACCATGTTCTGGAGGGGGATGCACTCCCCCTAAAGGATCGGGTCCATAGTTTGAGGCACAAGTGAACTCAGTGGCAAGGAGCACCTTTTATCAGCTTAGGCTGATATACCAACTGTGCCCTTATCTGGACAGAGATAGCCTAGCTACAGTTATCCAAGCTCTGATAACCTCTTGTCTGGATTACTGCAATGCATTATACACGGGGCTGCCTTTGAAAACGGTCTGGAAACTTCAACTGGTACAAAACAGGGCAGCCAGACTGTTAACAGGGACTGGTCAATGAGACCACATTATGCCAGTCCTTTTCTAGCTTCACTGGCTAGATGCAGGCCCGATTCAAAGTGCTGGTATTAACATTCAAAGCCCTAAACGGCTTGGAACCAGGTTATCTGAAGGAACGCCTCCTCCCATATGTACCTGCCCGGACTCTAAGGTCATCCTAAGGGTCCTTCTCCGTGAGCCCCTGCCAAAGGAAGTGAGACAGGTGGCTACTAGGAAGAGAGCCTTCTCTGCTGTAACTCCCCAGCTGTGGAATGAGCTCTCCAGAGAGGTTCGCCTGGCATCTACATTATACTCCTTTAGACGCCAGGTGAAGACCTTTTTATTTTCACAGTGTTTAAACAGTTCTTCAGTTTGATTTTTAACCTTGCTGTTTAAATTTGTATTTTAAATCCCTATCAATTTCTGCATGGCTGCTCGGTTTTTATCCTTGTTGTGTTTTATACTGTATTTTAAATTACGTTTTTATACTCTCGTTGTTTTATATTTTGAATGTTTTTTCTGGTTTTAATTTTTGTAAACCGACCAGAGAGCTTCGGCTATTGGGTGGTTTAAAAATGCAGTAAATAAATAAATAAATAAAATAAATAAGGAAACACAATGGGATTTTTCAATACATGTGAGAGATTATTCTCTCACCCGGTTTATTCTCACAGCGACCCTGTGAGGTAGGTTAGAATGAGAAATAGTGACTAGCCTGGGGTCGCCGAATGCGATTTATGCTTGAGTGGGGATTTGAACCTGAGTTTCCCCAGTCTTAGTCCCACACCATAACCACAGCATCACATTGGCTCTTAGGGTTGGGATTCCCTTTTCCATGCTGTTTTTGTCCTGTGAATCTGCTATGCCCCACATTCCACTCGACGTTAATGCCAGTTTAAACTTGGAGAATTTCAGAACTGGTCTCCATGCAGCTTATTATCAGTTTTCAGCTCTCATCTTTTTTCTCCCCCTAACAGGCTACCAACACATACGAGCACATGGGTTAAATGAGTGCAAAAAGGAATCTCAATGTGAGTGCATGATCAAATCGGGATATCTGTGTGTTTTTTCTGAACTGAACATTAAATCACAGTACAAAAACGGATCTTGCAGCCATGCAGACACAGCAAGGTTCATCACTGTACCGTGATTTTATCAAAGTCCATATTCACCGGCGCATACCGGTAATCTGTAAGGGAGATGGAAAAAGATACTAACTGAAAATTGCAGGAAAATGTGACTTGGATCTGAACATTTAAAACACAACAACTGAAAAATGAGGCACAGCTAATGTTTAAATGCTGCTCCACAAAAAAAGAAAGGGAAAAAGAAGAAGAAGATCCAGTTATTTGGAACCCCGCAACCTGGAGAGAAATTCGGTTGGGGAGAATTTCCTCAATATCCATAACGGGGTGTGTGTGTGTGTGTGTGTGTGTGTGTGTGTTTAAAAAATCATCATGCAACTGACTGTATTTAGTTCACAAAGTATTTTGCGGCACATGCCCCATTTTGCAAGGCATAATTAGTACAAATGAGGAATCTCTTGTACTAACCACTTGAACCATTATAACAACCAGAAGGCATTGCAGAACAAAAGCCATGGAAAACACTGTGGAGATGTCTTTGCTCACTGTTCCAGCAAAGTTGTCTGTGGAAGGGGGGGAGAGCTCTTTGTCGCTGACCTTTTAAAAAATTCTTCTCAGCTTCTGTGAAATCCCATTGTGTCCGTCATGAGTCACCAGAAGACATCAGAGAATTTATTCATCTCTTCCTGCCATCTTAAAACTCCCAAAGGGTTGGCTGAGTTGAAACGCAATTCAAGCTCTGTTCGCTCTTGCCAATGCTGGACTCGCTGCCTGAGTGCCGACAGCTCCGCAGCCAAAATGGGGCCACCAAGGAAGGAAATGGAAGTGCCTGCAAGCTCATTTGAAGTACTTTTGTTTTTTAATCCACCCCCTGCCCCCAAAACGTTCCAGTGAAGACTGTGCATGCTCAATAGGCACAGATTAGCTGGAAAAGAAAAAAGGGAACGAAATGGAGTAATCCTGGAGAAGGGTATGGCTGGCTGGAAGTAGAACAGTTCAGCGTGAAGGGTTAAATGGCTGATGGGTAACAGCAACACTAGCTCTTTTTTCTCACTCCCCACCCCCTGCTGTGAATCTTTCTGGCTTAAGTGATGGGAAGAGAAGCGAAAAGGAGAGAGGAAAGGCAAATGCCACCCATTGGCTAGCATGCTCCAGGAATGGATCCGAGAGCTGCCTATAGAAAATAACGGAGACATCCAAAGTTTTAATGGAATCAGGATTGGAGCACCAGTCCACCCTCTCCCCCCGCCCATAAAAAAGGGAAGCAGTAAAGAGAAGAGTTCCTGCTCTTTCTAATTCAGGTCATATTTAGCATAAAACATTTTAGAAACAGCCCTGCTGATGCAAATTCTAAGTTCATCGTCCCCCTATATTGCTGGTTGAAAGCAGCTGTGGCTGGGAGAGGCGTTTCTGACAGACCTGCCATGTGGTGTCCGCTGGATATTGCAAATCAGAACTCAAGTTCTGAATGGTTTATAGCAGGAGTGGGGAACGTATGGGCCTGAAGATGGTGCTGGGCCATACATATAAGCTGGTCTGTTGCTGGAAAAGGGTTTAATGAGTTGGTCGATTTCTTTTATTGCTGTGTTTCAAATTTCCTTGGTTTTATGTTATGTTTTTATTAAGATTTTTTTCCAAAAAAACCCACTGGATTTTATAGTTACCTTGAGTACCATTTTTTGACAAAAAGGAAGGAGATAGATAGACAGACTCTGAAATGTAGTCCATCATTAATATTTTGGGTGTCACTGGTGGGGCTGAGGGTGATTTGGTTGCAGCAGTGGTCAGTCTATTTAAATTCTCCACTCAGATCTCCTCCTAGGCCAGATTTTCAACATGCAAGTGTATGAAGAAGACTCATCCCCCCCTTGGCATGCATGCTCACTGGTTCAAACCCTTGAAAACAAACTGTCCATGAAGTAAGACCCAAGTTAGTGAAAGAACTCCAGCCTTTGATCCTCTCTTCTGCTTTTTCAGTCCCCCCCCCCGCTTCACCCATAGGCTTGGGGTAACAGCAGCACACCAGAGACACGCTACAACATTTTGTCGCAGGGCACACTTGCACATTAAGTTAGAAAGGAGTTGAAGGGGGGATTTAAGTAAGGAGAGTTGTGACACCTCCTTTATACCATCCAAAACATTTTGCATGCAGCTTTCTCCAGTGCTACCGTCAACCCTACCCTAATTTACAGCTGTGAATCAATGGACCTTTGAGTACATCTTTTCCATTTGGCTCTGAAACCAAGTCAGGCAGCTTCAGCTTGATTGATTGTGCATGCCACTTTGAGCCCTATGGCCCATCTTCTTCTCTGGCTGCCACCTCCTTGAAACTCTGTAATGGAAACAAATGGGGCTTGGGTTGGCTTCACAATCTCATCTCTACCCTGCAAGCCTCGTACCACTTGTGCTGAAACCGTATTGTTAAAAATCAATGGCATGGCTCAAAAGTAAATAGATCAAGGCAGCCTAAGGCCTCGCAGGCAAAACCATTCATGGAAGCGCTCATCCTAACTGTGACGGTATGCAACCACACACAAAAGCTGGAAGATCACTTTTCAACCATAACGCCAGCCTCCTTTCAAACCACAATGTGCCTTGGGCAAAGTGATGAAGGGCAGGAGCCCACTGGGGTGCACACCTGACAGTTGAACCACAGCCTGAGCGCTCAGAGGAGGGATGCTTTCTTTGGCTGACAAAAGCTTAAGCGGACAGCAACCTGTTGGGCACAGCTCTAGTTATAAAAGTGATACAGCACTGAAGGACATACCTGTGAGCAAACATGCTCACGTCATGCACTATTGGTAGTGGTAACGTAACAGCACCACACACACACACACACACACACAAAACTGATTCACAACCCAAGAAAAGATTGTTCCTGACCAGTGCTTCCGATTATCACCAGTGTCTTATAATTGACAGACCCTTCTGGCTGTTTAAGAAGAGAGAAGAAAATGAAGAGATGGGGTATTTGTAGTGGGTGGCGTTGGAGGCTGCTAACCCTTTTGCAGCAAGTGGTTAGTGAGCGTGTTTAAACTATGGTTATGTAGCCACCATGGTTAGGAATGGTTCACACGACATGCTAAGTCATGGTTCACATGCATGGTTTAGCATGTTGTCTGAGCAGGGCCACTGGGTGGCTTGAGGCAGTTCCAGGCTATCATCTGCAAAATGGGAATAATTATATTTTGATTTACCATAGGTTGTTGCGAGTTCTTTGAACGCTCAAAGTACACGATAAGTGAGAAGAATTATTACTATCATCCTCTGCTCATGTATGTAGTAGGCCCACAATCTCAACTCAACAAACACCTCATCATGTGATAAAACTGTTCCTGGACTCTACCACTTCAAACTCCAGGTGGATTTCACATTTGAATGAAACAAATCTGTATACATATGCAACTAGCATGTTGGAGAAAAGACTAGGCCAAAACCCTTCTCCCAGAATATCATTTTCCTTGTGAACTGAGTTCTTTTTTCTTAATATGAGAGAGCGTTCACTCATACAATCCCACCCTAGGTATTCTAAAGTGGAACAGCCCAGGGGAATACTTTATCACAGGGAGGCTGTGCTGATTGAGCAGGCATTTAAGAGCATCATCCAGTCTGTCCAAAAGAACCCAGACCCAAACAGTTTAAAACACATTTCCTCTGATGAAACAGCATGGCAAGCACCCCAGAAGGACTAGTCCAAGTGCAGTGTGTCCTGAGTGAATGTTTGCTTCAGACACCCTGCTTGACAGCATCATAATACTTTGATGCATTTCCCAGTATGTCACTCCAGTTTTAATTATCCTTCAAAATCTCCTTGTTCCTCTCGAGTGTGCTATAAATTGAGCTGTCAAGAAGTGTTTCCTTCCTGCTTGCAAAACTCTTCTTCAGGCAATACACACACTCACAATACATCTCAAAAGGAGTCAGCCTGATGAGGTAAGGGATTTTGAACTCCGGAGATGCAACATGGCTAAGCTTTTAAGTCATGACAACCTCTCTCTCTCTTTCCCTTTTCATTTCTTCCACCATCAGTGCATACATCAGAGGAAAGAATGGCAGGAGACATCTCATTATGACCATCACAAACCACATGCTCTGGTGATTTGTCTGATAAAACAGAGCCATTTCTAGTGTACATATACTGAAAAATTCCCACAGGATTCTCCCCCCCCCCCCAAATCTGTTGAAAGCAAAAGTCAAAGTAGTAATATGAGATCTGCTTTGCCTAATGTGCAAGCAACCCCATCGGCACTGATAGGTTTATATCATTGCACAAGATTCCACCTGGAAATGTATACAGGTCCACAAATCCTTTGCATCCAACTTTGGAGTAGACATTCCTAAAATCTTTGGGGCATGAACCATTGTAGTATATCTAAAGAACAATGTCACATAGAGATGCCGAACAGTGATGTTTCCTAACTGATGGACACGTTAAAATGTAACCATTCAACAATACCAGAGGGTGTTTCCAAGCAAGTGCTCTTAAAGAACCCAAATGTGAAATTATTTATCCAATAACAAACGTATTTAACTTACCAATCAAGTCAACCTCCTTACCAGAAGGTTGGAAGTTGGCTGATATAACATCATTAATAAAAAGTCTGTCAGGTTAATGTCCATCCCAGGTAAACTGATGTTAAGCCCTATTAAGGATAGATCTGTTAAGCATATAGAATAAGCTTTGGTGAAGGAAGATTTTAATATTATTTTTAGGGTGGCAACAACAATACAAACCAAGGTATGATATTGTTGTTATATAACTCTATCTCACTCACATACACTTATTTTAGTTGTTTGTTTATTTAGTGCATTTATATCCCATCTTTTTCCTCCAAGGAACCCAAAATGGCGTACATAATCCTCCTTCTCTCCATTTTATCCTCACAACAACAACCCTGTGAGTTAAGTCAGGCTGAGAGCATGTTACTGGCCCAAAGTCACTCAGTGAACTTCCTTGGCCAAGTGAGGACTAGAACCCAGATCTCTCAACTTCCAGTCCAACACTCTAACCACTACACCACACTGGCTCACCACACTTAAGAGCTCCATCACACCTGCAATTTAACGCACTCTTGCCATGCCTGGTATCTGGTTTTGCAACACGAGACTCACATGATGTCATCCCTGTCCTGCACCCATTTCGCCTCTTTTCCTCTGTTTTGCATGTTATTTTGTTAAGGGGAAAGTCTGGATTATTTTCTTCAAGTGACTTTAATGCGCCATTAAGCCTCCGTTTAGTGCTGCCCCCTCTCTTTTTTTCCCTTTCTTGGGGGCGTGTGCTTTGAATGGAGTCTTGCTGACAAAAGGGGAGGGCGGGGCGGTTCTCCTCCTTTAGTACACTGTGTCGAAAGTTCAAAGGAATGGACTGTTTACTGCTCCAACCCCACCCTCCATGCCCACAGCTCCCTCGTTTTTAAAGATAAAGAGATGAAACTTGGGACCTTGAGAGCTCTTAAGTAGAGCTTTCAGCATGCCAAGTTTGAATCAGATCAGTTCATTCCTTGATTGTTTAGGATTTTTTTAACCCCTCCCCCCTTAAACCCTTTTCCTGATAGTCCACCAATACGAAACTCCACCTGTTGCATTTGTGAAGGATCGATTTTCCTTTACTTTGATCATGCGAAGCTGTGCATCTCCAGTTCATAAAATAGAGATTTGCTGGTTCCTTTACTCCAGAGTAAATCTTATTGATTTCAACTGCATTTATATCCAAGTCATGCTAAAATCCGATGCATGCTTACCTTTGAGTAAATCCCATTGAACAGAGAGATACTTGCTCCTGAGTAAACACGTAGAGAAGTTACTTTTAATAGTATGGCCACAGAAGCTTTTTTAAAAAAGTCTAAAACAGCAAACTGGAAAGAAGTGCTCTGCAACCCTGTGCTTACTTCTGAGGTCTTACTTCTGCTTTTTCACAGTTTCCTCAAATGGCTCCATTTTCTGAGCTCTTTAGATATTGGTTTGATCAATGCGTGGGAACTGTTTTAATGAGCCCCCATTTCACCTTTTGTCCAATTTTAATAGGAAGCAGATATTCCAATTAAGGACTGAAATGTTGACGTAACCTTTCTGCTGTTATAGATTAGATGTCTCGCTCTTCCTCTCTATTACTGAAGAGCTCAAATTCCAGATTTACAAAGGAATTTGTAGTACAATGCAAGTTCTTGCAGCAAAGAAGTAATCTTCGGGTCAGAATATGTAATGATATGTAAGCTGGGAATGAAACTGAAATGTGAACAATTATACACGTTAAATGTGTCAGATTAAACACAAACTCAGACAAGATGACAGTTTTCTGAGTATAAAGAAGCTGTCATATTTTAATAAGACAGACATTTGTGAGCCTGTATATCTGTTTGAGCAAGACTACTTTCATTGTCAAACTGGATCGCATCCTATATCAACTTTTTAATAGTGTAGAGACATTTTTTTACAATGGCCTTGACTGCATTGTTTATGGAACATCATCAGTGAGATATAAAAAATGGAAGACAGTCACTTTGAAGCCAAATCTAGATTCCAGGCAATGCCGTTAGTTGTTTGAATGACAGATACGGGAAGTACAAAAACCAGTTCAAATGCCACTCAAGAAAATGGCCCAAATTGCTGTTATCTGGGTTCACTCTTCACATACATGATCCTCATTTCTAGCATGCATGGACCCAAATGAGAATTCAACTATATATAAGAATGTGTGTGAATTGCACTTGTGTCCTACTTGTAGGTTTCTGGTAGGCAGCTGATTGGCCCTTGTGTGAACAGAATGCTAGACTAGATTGACCCTTAGTCTGATCCAGCATGGCTCTTCTTATGTTCTTATGTCCAACAGATTTCAAAATGTGTTTCAGGGAATCCTGGGGTTCCTTGAAAACCTTAACAAGGGTCCCTCTATGAGATGGACAGTAGTGCCAAAACAGAATTCATTTTCCCCAGCAGTACACCGTACAGAAGAGTATTGGGTATATATTACGGGCTACAAGGCTGTTTATGGGGCAACGGTGTAATCCAACAGATCTGGTCCTCAAGACTCCTCTGCAACATGCTGTCGCTTCTCAGCAGATGAGACTATGGCCACATTTGACAGAATGATAAGCCATGATTCTGGAAAATTTTGGCTAATTGTGAACGAGCTGCATGCTGGTATACACAGCATGTTTGTTCCTGTTTTGCTCCTTCCAACTAGGGCAAGCATTAAACACACCAGGAATGGTTTGTTTAGCATGCTGTCTAAACTAGCTTGATCTTAGCTTGTTGCTCACTCCACAAGCCAGAATTGCAAACCAGGGTTTGCTCTTGGTTTACAATTCCTGGTTTGTTTTGGAGAAACAAGTCAGGAGCCCTAATTCGGCTAAACTAACATGCAGAACTTCAGGTCTGGGGTCCCCAGATGCCCACCCCCTCTTACCCTGACCTCATGCCCTATCCCCGAACCACTAAATATTTGGTGTTTTTTCCCCACTTTTGTGCAAACCCCCCCATTCTAAAATGTTGAAGGATTTATTGCTGGCAGTAGGCACTTTAAGCTAAACTATGCCAGTGTTTGGAGTATTTATTCCACCACTGGAATGTGGCCCGAGAGCGTCTTCGAAATGAAATCCGGCCCTCAGGATGAAAAAGGTTGTACACCCCTGTGTTAAACAAAACATTCCTGGTTTGCCTCGTGGTCATGTTAGCGGGGAGGAGCAAAGTGTGAGTAAGCACTGATTGTTCACAATCAGTCAGAATTCTCCCAACATCTGGCTTATTATTGCATGAAAATGCAGCCAAAGTGGAAAAGGTTCACTGAACACCAGATGTTTGAAAACCCCCTTTAAAGGACCGTGGGAGGAGGTGGAGGGACATCTGGGACCAAGAGTTGTATCCGTTTGCAAAATGGAAGTCAGGGCTTTGCAAAAGTATCTCTGACATGGTGTAAAATCAGTGCATTCCAAAGCCTGAAATTATTAACATTATGTTAGTTATTGGGGAGAACTTTCACAAAATTGAATACAATCAATGTGTTTCTTTAAAAAGACAATAAAGAATACCAAAGTTCTTTTTTAAAGAAACTACACACTCTTGTTCCGCTTCCTAAATCAATTCTGAACGCTCTCATCATTTGTAGCACACAGAAAGATATTTGGGACACTCACATCTCCCCCTACAATGTTCCTTGATTTATTTTTATGTCCATGTCAGCCTTGACTAAAGAAAGGCCAATTTATGACTCTCTCACCTGCACTTTCAGACAGACTCATCATTCACACATTAGAGGGCTGAGAAAAAAGAAGCCTTCAGAGATGGTCGTGTCTGGCTATAAATTAAAAGATCTTACTTCTGAAATCTGGTGTCTCTCATTCGTCCCTTAAAAAAATATTGATCGGGTGAAGGGATGACAGATTGATTTTCCCCCTCGCCTGTTCCCTAGATTTGCAAAAAGAGAAAGGTTTCCTTGGAGACTGAAGCACACAAACAGCCGATAAGGAGATAAACCCAGTACTCAGGGGCGGTATCACTTCAGATTCCTAAAGGGGGATGAGCACATTTAAATGCTTCTTTTCATGCAGATGTCTCCTGCACATACGAAAACGAATATGTCAGGAACGGTCCTCTCTCTCAGTCTCTCTCTGACATGCTAATATTCTGTATGGAGTATGTGTGTGCGTATGACAACACATTCAAACCCATGAGACCCCTGTCTGCAGTCTGAGGTGGTAGAGCCCAGATACAGGATGACTACCTCATTTGCTGTTTCCATGAATCACGTTCATCCTCAAAATACCTCATCCTAAAATATCTTGGCCTGAAAACGTGCACTTCATACCTAGCAATCCACAGGATACATAAGTTAGTGGTCTTTCTTATGCGTGGTGGATATGTGTATCCTCACTTCTTATGAGAGGGGTGGGGAACCTCAGGCCCAGTGGCCAAATTCAGCCCTCCTGGGGTTTCCCAGAAGCCCATGTCCCTTTCCCGTCTTTTGTGCCTTTCCCTCCAGCCCATTTTGTTTCTCCTAAGGATTAGTTACTGGCAGTAAGAGCTTTAACCTACAATATGCTGGTATTCTTGGAATTGTTATGTTCTAAGGATCAACCAACCAACCAACCAACCAACTCAAGTTTGTTATACAGTCACAGATCCCTTCGACACACAAAGACACACCAAAATCAGTCAAATTTAGCATAAGATAAATGTCACAGGTGTAATAGTCTGAAATAAATAACAGAATGCTTTAAGATCACCAAAATTATATATATATATATATATATATATATATACACACACACACACACACACACACACACACACACGATGTGCTGAATTAAGCCATTGAGCTTATAATATATGATGCAGTGGATGACGATATATAAAGTAAAATGTATGAAACAATAAACTAGGAATTGTAGAGGGCTGAGTGAGACTTTGCATGTGGTTCCACCCCAAATATTCTGCCCCCCCTCCGGTCCACTTACTGCCCATTGCACACATTTGATGGAAATTATTAACGGATAACATACAAACCACTAACTGAATGCATGTTAGTTCTCCCTTCAGACCATCTGCTCAATTTGCAAAGGTATGGTAGTGGAGTTGATGAGAATGGGGACGTTGGGGGTGGGTCAACACGCATGAGTCCTTGGAATGCATGGAGGTGATGGGGCTATAGAGTGCAAGCAATGGTAGATGCAACACTCCTAAAAGCTTCTTATCCATGAAGAGGGAACAGAAATAGGAGAGCATATAGGACCAGTTCACACAATTTCCCTCCATAAAAGTGGACTGGAGGGAAAGACTGAACAAACCAGGCCATTGTACATACCGCCATTTGCATGAAGCTCCAGCATTGGCTTTCCTTTAGATGCAAGGGCTAGAATTGCTCCACTACGTGACCTCAATCCATTGCATGGGAATCAGTACCTGAACCAGGCCACTACGCTTGTAGAATTCACCTCCAACTGGAGCACACACGTCCAAAGATTATATGGCCAGGCAGGGGGGTTGTTTTTTGAATAGAACAGATCCAGAATTTAAGCATTGTTGGGAGTTATGGTGAAGAATCAACATACAAGCCAAGAATAGGCAGCAGTATAAGAAGAGGATACAAATATCAGCTGGACAGTTGTAGGTTTGGGGCGGACGGGGGGGGGGCGCTAGGGCACGTTTTTCTCGATTCTGCATTTCTCTTCCTCACTGATACCCATTCGTTTGCCTTTCCCTCTGGGTGCGATTCACACCACTGCACAGACAGAGAGAGAGGGGGAGAGAGAAGATACGACATGCGAGGGTTTCTGCCCTTCTTCTCAGTTCTTTGGAACTGCTGTCTCACTCAGAAAGGGCAGCTGAACAGGCAGCCAGGCCAGGAGGCTCTGGAGATTGGTGGCCGGCCCCCTAATGAAAGGTGGCCCTCAGCAGGTGCCCCAGTGTTATCGACCCCTAATGAAAGACCTGGACACTGACTTCGTCTAGCATCCAAAGAGCTCTGCAGTTTGCCTGGAGCATTATAGAGAACGAAGTCCAAATTAATTAAATCTCTAGGGAGTGGCTTTGGACAGGAAAGTGAATTGGACTTCCTATTCACATGTCTGCTTGGTGAAGAAGACAGATGTACTATTTAGAGGTGGCCTCACCACCTTCATTTCACCTTTTCTTCTCCCACTGAGAATGATGGAGGAAAGTCATTCATTCACTTATGCCTATGATGTCACACATGTCACCCACCCACCCACCCACCCAACCCGTTCCTGGAGCAGTTTGGCAATCCATTTTAATTGTTTATGCTAGTGCTGTGCCAAATCCCTCCTCCCAATTTTCAGGAATATTTTCTCTCCCTGCAAAAGAGGCATTCCCCCCCCCACACCTTTTGTGGGGAGGAAGAATTCAGAGGTTTTTTTCCTTGGGGAGGGAGGGAGTTTTCTACATAACTTTTTTTAAGTTTGGGAAGTGACTGAAGGATCTTCTTTCTATTTTTATTGAATTGAAAAATGTCCCCAGCAGAAGACTCTTTACAGAGAGGCTTCTTCCCATGACAGCATGTGACTTCTCCCTCTCCAATAGGCATTCCTGGGCTGCAGAAGCTTCGCAAAGAGTCCCAGAACCCCTCTACAAGAATTTGGTTTGACGCCTGGTTCTCCAATTATGCACATCTTCTCGGAAACGCTTTTATGGTAAATGACTGTACGAGGGAGGTAATTGAGCGTATAACTGGTGGCCTTACTGGTTGTTTGAAATGAGCTTTAGAAGTAGTTAATGCGGAAAATCGCTTGTTCACATAGTCAAAATGCGCTTTAACGGCCGCAGCAAAATAAAACTAGATATTTAACGCGCATTCGATAATACACATAATCGGAGAGAAAAAGCGCCTCAACTCCCGATTTGCGCTCCGCTCTTGTAAAGGTAAAAATTTCAATGAGATTTCAAAGAGCTTTAAACGTCTCGTGTAGAGGCACCCTTGTCTGTTGCAAAGCAAGAACAAATGGGGTTTTGGGGACCTTTAGAACAAACTCTTTATCTTGCTTGCTCTATATTGCTGCAAGGAAGAAGAGAATGTTCCTAAAACCCTAAAATTCCCATTTCTTCTTGCTTTCCAGAGCTTCTACAGCCTGGGAGCCCTTCCTGAATGCTTATAGGAGGGGATGTGGTCACATGGTCTCCTGGGAATTCAGAAAGAGTTGTTGGGCTGGAGAAGAGTCCTGGGTTCCTACAAGTGTGGGGCGGGGAGTTAAAGTAAAAAAAAAAATAGAAAGAAAATCCTCAGCCACAACTTACACTTTAAAAAGCAAGGGGAAATCCTGCCCTCTTCCCCAAGGAAAAAGTTACTCAAAATTCTCACCTTCCCAGCTTCTTTCGCCAGAGTTTGCATTTTGCCACCCCACCCCCCCAAATGCCAAAAATGGAAGAAATTGAATATTTGGAACAGCGTTACTTTATGCTTTAATTTACACACACGCACACACTCAAACACAGGGTGTCAAACGAATGGATAAAACGCATTACTTTTTTTTAAAAAGAAGTGTTTGATTTGTGCAAAGCATGGGTGGTGGGCAAAGCTATTGGCTGAGCCAGCATTGAACGTGCTGTACGTACAACTCTTTTGTAAACTGCAAAGCTGGGGGTAGGCCAGGATCACTCTGAGAGATGAAGCGCTCAGTGCAATGTCTGCTTTAACACTATGTCTGCCTTCAGCCATTGAGCGTCTGAAACTCAGCCTACACACCTTACCCTCACAGGAGGAATGTGTGTGTTGAATACACCCCTATGGGGATGGGATGAGATGTGAAGGCTCCGCTTCGGATGTTTTGAACAAGCGTGTCTGGAAGAACCATAGTTTGCTTATGCAGCAAAGGCTGCTATTATGTTCTCCTGTGCAGGCATGAAATTGGATCTATGTCCTCCTACAGACAACCCTAAGCCTCCAAAGATACATATATATGTATGAACAACCTTCAATGGCAGCCTTCCCCAGTCTAGCATTCTCCAAATGTGTTGGACAAGAAGTCCCATCATCCTCAGTCAGCATTGGCCATGCAGGATGGGGATGCTGGGACTTGTAGTACAACACATCTAGAGAGCACCAGGTTGGGAAAGGCTGTTAGGTGCCGTATGGCATCATAGCACCCCCCCACACACAGACACACAAATGAGGCCTTTGCAACTCAACATTAAAACCTACATATCACCAAAATGTTGATGATCGCAGAAGATCTGTGTACTTAGCCTCTTACAATATTACTTTCATGGGACCACGGACTCTTCTCCAAGCCTCATCAAACATGTACACACTACTCCTGTATGATCAGTACAGCCTTGTAGGTTGACTCGGAACACGGACACTGGGAAGTCAATGTGCTTAGGATCATAACCCCAGCAGCCATCAGTTTTCTGCTACATTTTTCATTCGGGTCTAACGCAGCCTGATAAAATCCATTTCCCCAAACCCAGAAGTCCGAAAGCTGCGCACTCACCTCGACAAAGATGAAGCAAGGGATGATGGAGTAACTTCGCTGCGTGTTGTTCCCCAGAGCCATTTCTCATCACACCTCACGAGGTTAAGGGCGTCCAAAGTCGTTCAAGGCTGACAAAAAGAAAAACCAGGATCATTGAAGGAATGAGAGGTTGGAAACGGATCATCTATCGTTGCCGAGGTCTGCTCAGTCTGCCCATCCAGTGGATAGCTATCATTCCGCCCCTTCAAGGCTTCTTCTGCTCTCCTTTCTTAGGGTTCTTTATCTTTAAACTGGACTTGGACCAGACAGCCTTTCAAACAGAGGAGCTTCCCCAACCTGGGGCCCTTCAGATGTTTTGGACTACAACTAACACCATGTCTGTCAGTTGGCCACCATGGGTGGGGCTGATGGGAGTTGAAGTCCAAAACATATGGAGGGCACCAGTTTTAGGGTGACCATATGAAAAGGAGGACAGGGCTCCTGATCTTTAACGGTTGTAGAGAAAAGAAAATTTCAGCAGGTGTCATTTGCATGCATGCAGCACTTGGTGAAATTCCTTCTTCATCACAACAGTTAAAGCTGTATGAACTATACTAGAGTGACCAGATACAAAAGAGGGCAGGGCTCCTGCAGCTTTAACTGTTGTGATGAAGAGGGAATTTCAGTAGGTGCTACATGCATATAAATGACACCTGCTGAAATTCCCTTTTCTATGCAACTGTTAAAGATACGGGAGCCATGTCCTCCTTTACATATGGTCACCCTAAGGCAAGGCTGCAATACAGGACTGTCCTCAGACAACCCTTCAAACAGTCCTCTGGGCAGTAGGAAAAAGCACCACCCTATTTCTTAGTTAAACATGTAGTAGCTTGAATAGTTTTGTTGTGATTTTGTGATAGAGGTTCATGGTAATAAGACTACAGCCCCTTTCTGTCTCCTCAGTTTTGTTCCTTCCCGGAGTGCAAGAACCGCCATGTTGCAAGGCCGAGCCAACCCTGCTCCCTTTGATTAAGAGAATAGTAGCATGAAGAAATTGGAGTACAAGAAGTTGCTATGGCTCTTTAAATAAGGCAATGCAGATTGATAACACGGCAGGGGTGAATTCATTAACGTGAGCTAGCTCCCATCTCGCCTAATTTACCCCGCGCACACCTCCTCAAAGCCCTTGAAGCACAGAGAAAGAGGTGGAGGTTACCATCTCTGCTCTCCTGGGAAATGATACAGAGCTGTGGAATTCATATTATGTGAATTGGAAATTAACTACAAAGGCAGTTAAGAAAGAAGAGTCACGAAGGCAAACTTCTCACCCTGAAAAGCTTTTATTTCCTCAGGGAGGAGGAGGAGGGGTGGGTGGCGCTGGTTACAATGTCAAAGAGCAAAAAAAAAAAAAAAAGGAGGAAAATTTTAATAAGTGGAGATGGCCTTGTGGCAGGAAAAGTTATATTCAAGCTTAGACCAACACTGGGCATTATGGGAACTGCATGAGGGTGCTGCTGAAAAAGGCAACTGTACCTCACTTTCCCCTCCTTTCTTCCTAGGAGCATGGAGTAAAAAATAAATACAAACTTGTGATGCAATGGCTTGATTCACACATAACTCTAACCCATGGTTTCATGCCCTACCCCGGGTTTGTCTGGGAGGTGTTCTAATAAAATATGGTTTGTTTTCTCAGTCCGTAGTTTGTTTCTTCCTCCTCTCAAATCCCTCCCTGTATACCAAATCCCTTTGCGGCTCTGTAGTACTGGCATGTAGAGCTGCTGAGGATTTGTGTTTTTTTAAAAAAACACTTTTACCCACCATCTCTGTAACCTGGCAAAAAAAACCTATGAACAAATCCATGGTTCTGGGTTCAATGTAATGTCAACCCATGGTTTAACCACCCCAGAGTTCACAATCCAATAACAAACCATGAGTTTTCTTTCTGGGTTGTTTGTGATTAACAAATCATGGTTTGTTAGAGCAGGTGTGTTTACATATCAAAACAACACAGACTTTAACAACCCATTCCATAGGTTAGTGATATATATGAACCAGGTCAATGTCACTCCACTCCAATTTTTCTGCTGCCTGAAAATAGCAACCAATAAAGAGAAGGTAGACGGAGACATAAACTTTTGTCTCCCATGTCTTGAAAAGCCAACAGTTTCTTTCTATAGACCTTTCCAGACAAAAGGAAGAGATGCAGAGCTCATGTTTTACTGGTCTGGAAGCCTCCTGTTTTCCCTGACATCTAGGTCCACTCTTAAAGAACATGATTTTAAAAAGAGGAAACCACAACTATACACAGATATGTAACTTCATACACTGTACTAGAAGAATTTATATGTTTGACTTTTAAGACAATGTTGGAATTGTATTGTGAATACACACACCCTTTGTGGTATTTAAATTAATAATGAATTGTTTTGTGTTTTTTAATTGGATTAAAAAATGGAGGGAAGGCTTTAATTATTGAACCCATTTCATTAAGAAAAATCATCATAAGACTACTCTGATATCTCTGCGTAAACAGAATTTTTTTTGATCCTTAGAATGGGCAAGCTACTAATTATTAATTCCCTATCAACACAATCTTATGCATGTTAAATCAGACTGCAATCAGGAGAGCTTACTCCCAGGTAAGTGTATTAAGAATTACAGTTTAGGACTGCAATCCTATATCCCTTACCTGGGAGTAAGCCTGAGTAACTATGTATAGAATGCATTGTAAAATGAGGAAAGGTCTATAGCAGCCTTCTCCAACCTGGTGACCTCCAGATGTTTTGGACTACAATTCCCAGAATTCCTGATCATTGGCTGTACTATCTGGGGATGATGGGAGTCCAACACTTCTGGAGGACACCAGGTTAGGGAAGGCTGGTCTATAGAAAGTGATATTCACACAGCTATAAGACCAAGAACCTATCTTGTTTTCTAAGTCTGGGTTCAGATGTCACAATAACCCACCATGTCATGGGTTTATCATGTCATCTGTCAAGAGTATTTTTTTAATCCATGATGGTTTATTTGGCCAAAATAACCCACTCTGATAATCCACAGTCTGCAGAATGAAACAGTGCCACTGCTGGGGCAGGAGGCTTGCAGCAAAACAGGGGGTAAGGGGGGTGACTCAGATTATGCACAGTAGTTTAATAAACTACGCACTGTAGCTTATTTGTCTGATCATGTGGGGGATAACAGTAGCTATTTGTTCCAGTCTGAATGCGGCCTAAGAGCTTGATTCTGACCTCATATGAGGATTTAGATTTCCCCCGACAATTTATATATATAGTCACAATTTATATTGATTTTTAAAACGTATTCATTTTTCAAAAGCATCTGTCTCACTTTTTTCCACTGGGGATTTCAAAGTGGCCAGCAGCACAGAAATACAGACAGTAATCCAAACTATACCAAAGCAATACAATGAAATACTATAACAATAAAATCAGCAATCAGAACAGTGGTCCAGAAAGTTCGGCTCATCTGTTTCCTCTTTAAAGAACCCCGAAAAGGGTCTTCAAGATGGCTCACATAAAAATTATAATAAATGAATTGGGGGGGGGGGGGGAACTAGCAAAATTCAAAAGAATCAATCAACGTTATTTTCAGTGATAAATGCAAGGATTAAACAATTAGCAAAACAAATGACAGGAGGAGGAAAATTATTATTTAGAGAGGACCCAAAAATGAACAAAACCAGTCTTGACACCAAGAACTCAAGCAGGAGATGGTCTGTAAGTCATCCCTAGGCAGAGGAATCCATTCCATAAAGGAGGGTGCCATTATGAAAAGGTTCTGTTTCTTGTAAAAAAATCTTAGGGAATGCGCCACAATCCTCAGTAGCAATGACTAAAGCCTGATCTGTTCATCAGCAAAGTTGCCAGTTTCTCATGCTCCAATGCTCCTTAAGGATAGAATTATGTGGATCCCATAGCTGCTACCTACGCCAGTATTTCCAAACATATGTCAGGGTCTGCTAAGCCCATCCACTGTGTAGTGAGGCAACAGAGACTCACTGTGCAATCCACAAACTCTTTATTCAGTTAATAACACATCTTCACTCCTGTGGCATTACACCTAATTAGCTAAACAATGCTAATTAGTAAAAGCCTAGTGCCCAGGATTTTACCGGGCTCCTCCTTCAGAGAGGGTTCTCCTGACTCAATTTCTGACCTCCCACCTCCTCTCAACTCTGCCCGCTTAACTCTGTGATGAACTCTGGAATCTGTCAGTTCTGGTACTCCCCCCATGGCAATGACCGAGTTCCCATGGGGAGAGTGGATGGTGGTCTTTGAACCTGGGCTTCCTGTTCAATAAGCCCCTGGGGAGATTCATCCCTGATTCCTGGATGGTCTTGGGAAATTTCATCCCCCGCTTCCTGTCATGGCTGGGCTTCTTCTAGCTCTGACTCCAAATCTGAATCTGAGCCCGAAGCCAAACCAGGGAGCTCGGGCCGAATCCTGACAACATAGCCCATCTGGACAATTACTCATGTGATTATGGCAACCCCATCATGCCTTCATTCAAAACTTTAGTGAGCAGTATGGAATTCAGGCACGCCCCAATGCTCTAGTCAATTATAAAGCACTTCTAAATCCCACTGAGAACACTGGGACATAAAAGGACTTGACTGTGAATTTTAATACTAGTGGTGTAGTACAGGGGTGCAGAACCTTAGGCCCAAGGGCCACATCTCCCCTACAGGGGTCCCAATCGGGCCCTCTGGAGTTCCCTAGAAGGCCACACAACCTTTCCTCAACCACTGATTGTGATTTCCCTGCTTTTGTGCAGCTCCCACCCCAATCCAATCCAATCCAATCCAATCCAATCCAATCCAATTCTAAAAGGTTGAAATGACTCTCCTAAGGCTTAGTTCCTGGAAGTGAAAGCTTTTAGCTACATGATGATGGTATTTTGTCCCCGCCCCTTTTGCCTTTGGCCCCACCCATCACTGAATGCACACACACCCAAAGCTTCTCTGAAATCAAAGAGGTTCCTCAGCCCTGGTTTAGTCTATGGGACTAAATAATGAGTAGCTTTCACTGGATCCTGCCTACACTCCTTTATATGGGCAGATGGCAAAGCCAACACTAGTATATCCAGATGGCAGCACCCAGCAATATCACTCTTTGCCAGGCTTGACACCACTAACTGCAGTTCTGGGAAACTAGCCACTGTTGCACAGCAAGCTACATTTGCCAAGATTTCTCCCCCTGGCAGAACTCCTGTACCTTAGATGGCTGCCTGAGAGAGAGAGAGAGAAATGGAGTCAGTCACATTTCTTTTCTAGGAATGGAGGTGGAGTGATGGGGAAAGGATTCGCCTGCTACATTTCTGCATGGCAAGGAGCACTTCCGGGGAAAGGCTGGTAACTTTATCCACTTGCCATATGCCATCTGGCCATTCTAGTTCGTGACGGCTGGTATGGTAGATTTCTTTGGCAAGGACACTGAGTGATTGCAAGACAAGATTTGCAGTGTTATCTGAAATGATAATGGCCAAAACTGTCTGAACAACAACAACAAACAACAGCAATAAAATGCATGGGAGAAATCATTATCATCAGAAGGTAATAAATTATACTTTGGAGATGAAGACCAAATTGCTGGGATTCTTCGGGAAAATATTTCCCCAGATACATCAGATGTAAGCCTGTAATCCTATAACTGCTTACCTAGGAGTAAGCACCACTGATTTCAGTGGGACCTACTTCTGAGTAGACCTGTATAGGATTGCATTGTAAGAAGCACACACACACAATCTGCTCCACCAAAATGGACAAATTCTTTTGAGTAAGTTCTAATCAAAATTCTTGCATGGAAGGAGGAGGTTGTGCTTGGCTTCCATCCACGCACCTGAATATCACCTTCAATTAGCAATGCCTGCAGATTTCCTTCATACAAAAGGAAAATGGAAGTACTAAATTATCCCCTTCTAATTAGCCAAAGGGGTAGTTTTGCATCAAATGCAATTTGAGTCACAGCAGCACTTACCAATAAAGGACTAATTTGCACGGGAACAGAGCCCCAAGATACAAACACAAATGGCGGAATAGATTTGAATAAAATACAAGGGCAAGGATCTCTTGACAGAGGAATACTACTGCATTTACTGGGCCTGTTCTGACTCCTTCCACAGCAACTTGACACCAAGAAATTTAGATGGCAATGTTTCTCCACCCCTTTTCTCCCACGCCAGGGAAAGCCGCACCTTCTCTAGGTCAGCCTGCTGTTGAAAGACCTGGAGCAGAACCATCAAGCAAGGTGGCAGTTCTAGTTGACAACAGCAAATCCAGTTTCCATAGATAAGGTTAGAAAAGCTTTCCCCAACTTGGTGCCCTCTAGCTGTGTTGGACTGCAACTCTCATCATCCCCACCCAGCTTGGCTAGCTCAGTCTTGTCTGTAATAGGACAGGGCAACCTGCAGCCCACAGGATGCATGATAAAACTTTCCTCTCCTCCCGCTGCTGTTAAAAGTTGGTACCTTGCACTAATGGAGAAACTCACTAAAGATCTTCAGCTACAAAGAGACCAAGTAGAAATTGACAGTTTTTACGGGATATGGTATCCATTCATTGAATACTGAGTAGAATATACATGACAACCTCCCAAGAAACACAGAACTCCATGGCGCCATCTCTTAGGATGATGAGTGATAACTTTTATCACATAACCTTGCTTGTACCAAATAGAGATCTTGGGTGATCAGAAACACTGTAAAAGAATTGACTCACATGCTGTGTACTTAGATTTGTTACTATTCATTATCACTTTGAAAAATTAATTTTAAAAAAGTGTAATGTTTTTGGCTCTTGCCTCAGATTTTTTTTTGCGCCTATTATCTTATTGATTTATATTTTAATGATTTATGGTAGAAATAATACAGTACTTCTATTTTTTGTTCACTACCTCAGAATCAATTGGATGGAGGGCGGTGTACAAAATGTCATTGCAGGTTCCCACATTGCAGGCTTTTAAAAAGGTTTTGAAAATATATCATTTTACGGTGGCCTTCTTGTGACAGGACTACTGTTGTGGCTGCTATTACCATTGTTGCTGCTGCTGGTTTTATTGTTGGCTTTTATTGTTAATTTTATTGCTATTTTCTTGTGTTTTTATTGCTTTTAATTTTTTTAAACTGTTTCCATGCATTTGTTGGTGTAAGCCAACTTGGGAGGGCTTCTGCCCTGAAAGGAGGCCAAGAAATGTTTTAAATAAATTTAATAATGAAATAAACAGATCACTTGCAATCCTTTAGCATGTACCCAAGAGTCTAGGGTGACCATATGGAAAGGAGGACAGGGCTCCTGTATCTTGAATAGAAAAGGGAATTTCAGCAGGTGTCATTTGTATGCATGCAGCACCTGGTGAAATTCCCTCTTCATTACAGCAGTTAAAGCTGCAGGAGCCCTGCCCTCTGGACCGGATACAAAAGAGGGCAGGGCTCCTACAGCTTTAACTCCTGTGATGAAGGGGTAGGGTGACCAGATAAAATCCAGGTCAGGGCTCATGTAACTTTAACAGTTGTAGAGAAAAGGGAATTTCAGCCAGTGTCATTTCTATGCAATTAGTTCCTGGTGAAATACTCTCTTCCTCACAACAGTTAAAGTTGCAGACACTATACTAGAGTGACCATATACAAAAGAAGGCAGGGCCCCTGCAACTTTAACAGTTGTGATGAAGAGGGAATTTCATCAGGAAGTAATTGCATACAAATGATACTGGCTGAAATTCCCTTTTCTCTACAAATGTTAAAGTTACATGAGCCCTGACCTGGATTTTATCTGGTCACCCTATGAAGGGGGGATTTCACCAGGTGCTGCATCCATACAAATGACACCTGCTGAAATTCCCTTTTCTATTCAACTGTTCAAGATACAGGAGTTCTGTTCTCCTTTCCATATGGTCACCCTACCCAAGACTGACCCATACAGCAAACCTCCACAAAACGCAGGAATGCCAAACATGCAACTGACTGTGGAAATGCTTGTGGGCGCTTGCAAGCTGAGCAGAAAGTAAGGAAATGTACCCTTTCCACCCCACCCCCCCCGCTGTTGTGGAGTTCAGGTTTCCTTTTCCTTTCTTTTTCCCCTGTGGTCCTTTCCCCTCACAATTAGCAGAGCAATGAAACCGTTTAACTGGCGCTCAGTGCCAGTGACCTGTGCGAAGGGGCGAACGTTCTGTGAACGGCCTGGAGAATCCTCTCCTTCCCTAAGGCCGCCCTTCTGTTTCAGGTAAAGGCCTGCCAAATATTTGGTTTGGATAATGAATCTGCAGATGTCTCTTTGTGGTTGTCCTGCGGGGAGGGGTGATGGTAGGCAGTGTGGGGAGGGGGAACACAGCTTTTGTATTGTGCACTTTCATCTTTCATACATCGCCTGGCTCATCGGTTTAGCTTTAAGAGTGGAGACCTGCCAGGTGCTGAGGAGAGACTCTCCCCTGGGGATAATGCGTCAATGAAGCACATTGGGTAGTGCTGGAAGAAAATGAAGGTGCTTCGTTCCCGTAGCGGAATTTATTTTAAAAAAAGGAAAAAGGAAACAGCTACTTCCTTTAACTATCCTGTGTAGGCTGACCAGTTAAAATCCAGTTCAGGGCTCATGTAACTTTAACAGTTGTAGAGAAAAGGGAATTTCAGCCAGTGCCATTTGTATGCAATTAGTTCCTGGTGAAATTCCCTCTTCATCACAACAGTTAAAGTTGCAGGCACTATACTAGAGTGACCATATACAAAAGAAGGCAGGGCCCCTGCAACTTTAACTGTTGTGATGAAGAGGGAATTTCACCAGGAACTAATTGCATACAAATGACACTGGCTGAAATTCCCTTTTCTCTACAACTATTAAAGTTACAGGAGCCCTGACCTGGATTTTATCTGGTCAGCCTAATCCTGTGGCATCTGGTTGCTGCTACAGCACAGACATTGTGCATGGGTTTATGGGGAATAAAAGTCCATTCGCCAAGGAACATGCAAATCGACATTTGACATGGGACACAAACAGAGAAAGGGAAGGGCTCAGTGAGGCAAGAATGGCAAAAGACAAAGGGGAGCAAGTGCCTACGGTCTGCTGTAGTGTATAATAGGAAGTACACACACGGTTTACAGTGCATGAATCTGAGACCTAGGGGAAGCACCTCCCCCCCCCCCCCCACGAAGCCTCCCTTGTTTTGTAAAATCTACTACTGAGAATCTTTTGGTGATGTCGTCATCCGTTAGGCTAGTGGCCACTGTCAAAGGAGCCCTTTTGGTGGTGACCTCTAAACCATGGGAAGAACTCCTCACAAAGGCATTTCATCCTTTTAGAATGGGGAGGAAAATGTGCCAAGACCAGAGAACCACAAACCATCAGAAGTCAAGGGAAAAGCTGATGGGGCCACCTGGGGAACCCTAAAATACTAAAATGGATCCGCAGGCAGGATTTGACCGATGGTCCTGACGTTCTGCATCCCTGCATTAAATTAAAGATGTAGTTTTATTTATTTATTTATTTATTTATTTATTTTATTCCATTTATATACCGCTCCATAGCTGAAGCTCTCTGGGCGGTTTACAAAAATTAAAAACATTGACCTTGAGGAACTCCTTCCAGTGGAAATTCACCCTGCACTAGCTGCATTCCCTGCCCATTCACTCTGGCATCATCTGCTTTTCCCTGATCCAGGGATTCCCCCTGGGATCTGCTTATTTGCTTGGGAAAAGCAAAGGCTGGTGGAGTACATGGGTAGGAGTCAAGGTGGTGCAGGAAAGTGGGCACTGGCTGGCATTCCTGAGTGGCAGCTACCTGTAATGGCTGCTGGAGAAGAAAGCATACTCCCTTCTTTTGGAGGCTCATCCAGATGGAACAGGGATTGACTCTATACATATACAGTCCTGCTGATTATTATTATTATTATTATTATTATTATTATTATTTACACTTATATACCGCCCCATAGCCGAAGCTCTCTGGGCGGTTTACAAAAATTAAAAAGATTGAACATTAAAAAGGCAATATACAAAATTTAAAATCATAAACGTAAAAACAGCTGTCATTAAAACACTTTGAAACATTTTAACTGTTAAGCCTGGCCACAATGTCAATCAAAACCTCAATTTGAGCTGTTAAAATGCCTGGGAGAAAAGATTGGCAACTATGGGCCAGGGTGTATGCCAACTTATCCTACGGGAGACCTCTTCCGCATGGCAATTCATGCCCACCTGTAACATTTTCTTCATGCCCACCTGTAACACCTAGCATGGTTTGCCATAGGAGTCCTTCCAACTGCATGAAGAGTGACAGATATGTAAGATTGCCAATAGACATTGGGGGGGGGGGGGAGGAACCTGCCTGGTCTGGTCTTGCACCTTTAACAGCATCTTCTGCCATAATTAGCAGATGATCATGTTCAAAGCTTCACTTGTTAATTGCCACAGATCAAAGCACTGTTAAAAGTGGAGGATTGTTCAAAGTTGAAGAAACCCCATGGGTGCCTCCAGGAAATCTGACACTTGTTTAGAAAAACACCACAGGATCTGGAGGATTAATTTAACAAGCATTTCTTGGTGTTGCAGTAGGGGGTATGTCGAATTGTCAGCCTTTGCCACAGGTACTTCTGTGCCAACCAAAATATGTCAATTTTATACCAATTGAAACGTCATGGTTTCTCCTGAAGCTTGTAGTTCTGTGAGGGTGATGAGAATTTTCTATTTGAGGTTTCAGTGCCTGCCCGCACACACTGCGGAGTTTCCAAGAGAGAAGGTAGTTGAACAATTTCAACTCTGTTGTGTAAATGGGTCCATAACAGTGTTGCCCTTTCTCGCCAGTTTGATGGCCTGCTAATAGTTCAGATTGATGAGCGGATCTTTCATCCCTGAGAATCAATGCCTACTGTTCTCCTGATAGCTGAGGCAATCCCTCTTCAGCTTGTCACCCTCCAGCTAGTGGGGAAGGAGCGGAGTCACAGCGTGGAGCTAATCTGCAGGATGAATTTGGAGAGAACCGGACAGAGGTGACAGAACGAGAGCTGAGAGTTAGCTGAAACATCCTTGGGATGCCATTGCTCTCACTGGGGACCTGGTGCGGGATTAGCACCTATGCTGCCCACTGAAGCAGTACTCGCCTCCATTAGGCGCTCTTTGTCAAACATAAAACAAGTACTACAAAAGTCTCCACAAGTTTCCACTGCTCTCTGATCCAGGGGAACAGAACCTCAGTCCCAGGGGACAATTCCAGCCTTCCAAGTTTTCCCAGATTGCCATGCCGCCTTCCCCTGGGCCCACCCCCATTTTCCTGACCACCACACATGTGGCAGTTTCCCAGTTTTTCACCCATTCTAAAAGGTTGAAAAACCTCTCCTAAACAAGGCAGAGGGAGCAATCCTATGTTTTATGCTTTGATTTGTATATGATGGTTTAAACTTTTGTGAACCGCCTAGAGAGCTTTGGCTATTAAATAACTAAATAAATAAATAAAGCCTCCTAGACAGTGGGTGGCGGACATAGGATTCTTTGGTTTCCTGTATATGAGGTCAGAAATGGTTCTGACCTTATAGCCAGGAAACCATGCTCCCCTCATAGCCGGCATGGAGAAGACCCACACTGGCTACCTCTCTCTGCTTGCAAAATGGAGTGTGAAGATGGGGAAAGGGGGAGTTCCTGGAGGTGGCCAGGGCAGCTGGCTTATGCCTTTTCCTATCACTGCCCCAGCATCTTTCCCTCCTCTGACCCGAAGTCTCCGCTAGACAGGAAAAATCGCCCATCTGGGTAAAATGCAGGAAGGGAAATATCCCATGCAGAGAGGATATCCTATCCTCTCTGCATGGGATACTCGTAAGTCCCCATGTTCAGGGGTTTATGGGTACCCAGAGCACAACCCATAGATTCACAGCCTTAGTTACTGGCAGTGAGAGCTTTAAGTTAAAATATGCTGGTATTTTTTGCTTACCCATTTTGGTCTGGAATGTGGCCTCTGAGAGCTTCTCCAAAATGAACTTTGGCCCTTGCCCCTGCTCTAACTGAAAGGAAACTAAACTACATGACATAGACACTCTCCTGTAGCTCTCACTGCTCCAGGAGGTGGGGAAGCGTTAACAATTTCCAAACAGAGCCACCTGAGTAAACTATTTTTTATTACAGATGTCTGTAGAGGGGGAAGATAAATGACACAAGACCAGATAAATAACACAACTGCTAGCCATTACGTGGGGTAACAGCATCTCCTCTGCTCATCATTTAGTTTCTTCAAGATTGTAAAAGGGGAGGATTGTTCAAAGTTGTTGTTGTTGTTGTTTTTTAAAAAGAAGCATTAAGCAAATTCTTTTTAAAGGCCGACCTATAAATTACTGTTTCTCAGACCTATAAATTACCGTTTCCCTGGGGTGGTCTGATTGATGCTGTGGTCCCATTTGTGGTACTGGGTATGTTTAGACTTGCTGAAAGAGCAGCCAGTATTTATACGCGGTAGGTCGTCTGTGCTCCATGACTGTCCCAAATGACCTCACACACAGTCCATGCCATGTAGTTTCAATTAGGAACACATTTCCGTTGAATTTATTTTAATCAGAACAGCCTTAATGCAAAACATTCAGTCTTCACCAAGATAAACTGATTCCTTGGCCTTAATCTGTGTCTTTTCCTGTTTTTAAAGCATGCATTTAATGCATGGTAGCTGCTTATTGAGGGCAAATATTCACCTCAGTACAGCACAGGAGATCTGTGCGTGGAGTTGGAGTTTAGGTGCATGAACATCTGCATTATTATGCTTATTCAGTCCAACTGAAGATGATTGGTTTATCTGTTTATGCAAATAGGGGTATGAGTCCTCTCTGTCTATTTGGTGTTGCACTCAGTGAATGCACTTAGAACCAAATTTGGGGCTACCTTATTGTATTTTAGCACCCACTTTTCTATTTGCGCATCATATTTGCATTCCGCTTTCACAATTCCACTGCTTTGAGGAAGTTCAAAGCAAATTAAAATGTAAAAAAAATTAAAAAAATCTATTTTGGAAAAAAAACAGGACAGCAATGAATGATGACAAATCATCAAATAGATGCCAGCGACAACTTCAGGTCATTCGTAATATATTTCTAGTTCTTTAAAGCTGCAATCCAATACACATTCACCTGGTAGGAGTTCCACTGGACTCAATAGAGAAGACATGCACAGATTTACAGTCCGTCAGTTTTATAAAAGCGACAGCCCCTTCTCAAAAACAACAAAAAAGGAGGATCTCTAGATGACCACCCCAGAATTGTCATACCATAGTGAAAAATGCTCTGCCCTGGATTCTCATTACTGAAGCTCTAATTCTAAGCACCCCTACTAGGGATTAAGCCCCACTGAACAGAGCAAGACTTGCTTCCAAATAAACATGCATAGCATTGCATAATTAATCTGCTTGGTAAATGTACTGCATCCACAAAATATTGAATATGCTTCAATTAACACTAGATGGACAAACATAGTACCTGCAGGATTGGCTGGTGTTTACTGACTGTTCAGACCCCTATAAGGGTTACCTGACAGAGCACGGATTAACTAGTCAGGCCTGTAAAATATTAGCTGGTTGGAAGGATCCTAGTGACATGCAGTGTGTAGACAGACACTGAAATATTTGTTCTTCCCATCTCTGTATCACGGGACTCATCAGTAAATCTACTGTATTTACCCATTTGTCTATCTGATACTCTGAGCCAGTCAGCCAGTCATTAGCTTCCCATGATTCCATCTTGCCTTCAAGAACCACTACTGGTAACCAGGTGACCCACACACAAGGAACCCATGGCCATCTGGCTCCACTGTTCAGAAAATTACAGATTTAACTCCCAGCTTGGAACTGACACATAAGTGCCACTGGAGAGTGGCTTCCACTCAAGGCCCTAGCAGTTAATCTAAACCCTGTCTTAATCCTATAAATACTCCAAATACTGTCAAGATTCATAAAACCTCCAGGAAACATAAAACTTGCTCTTCATTTGTCTTCCCACTTAGACCATGTAAGGCTCACTTGAAGCCAAGAATACTGATTATTGCTTCTCTCTTTCAAGAGCTCTTACATCTGCTGGCTGCTCATGGTGGCTGTATTGTACCAGTACAAATGAGAAATCTGGGGAAAGCAAAAAGTTACTTTGGATTTACACCAGATGTCGATAGGGGAAAGGAGTCTTGCTCTGTGTGACTCATTCATTACATCTGTAATGCAAGGCAGCTTCTGAAGCGACTACATATTATCCTGGATAAGTAGGGCTTTATTTACCCTACAGCATATTAACAGAGGAGTTGAAATTCAAGTCCTGAACTACTCTTTGATCACAGAGTTACAGCATGGCATAAGCAAACCATGTTGTTAGAAAGACAAGGTAATGTTCAACAGTGTCACTAAGTTATTCATTTTTGCTAAGGATTTAATAGGCCTCCTCTTCCTCAGAGCCGCACTGCGGATTTCTGAAAGGCGCATTAACATTTGTGTGGCTCCAGGCCTGGTTATATAGAAAATCGCTTCATGAGCAAACTTTGTCTCAGAACCAGGCCATGGAGGTGGGTGGCCATCCACAGACCCAGAGTCAGAGCATGGTCCCCAAGCTCACTTGCTAAGGCTGGAGCTAGGGATCCGACAGAAAGTCCTGCTATGTTGAGCAGACATGGATATAAGACTGCCTAGTTTCTCCAACGTCGTGCTCTATGGACCCACCAAAGATCACCGGGTTTCAGGGTCTGATTTGATGCTTCAGAGGTTTAGCAACCTTCTCCGATTTTCCAACCCAACTGGCCAGGTAGAGGTGGAGAAACGGCATGGCAAATGACCCCCACAATTAGTGCCAAATGCTTTAAGCATATCAGCCATGTTGCAGAAGCCCACTTAAAATAGTAGTACAGCTGCCACGTTAGATAAAATCAGATATTTTCTTCCACATAAGATTTGGTGTAGTGGTTAGAGTGTTGGACTGGGAGTCTGGAGATCTCGGTTCTAGTCCCCACTCAGCCATGGAAACTCACTGGGTGACTTTGGGCCAGTCACAAGACTCTCAGCCCAACCTACCGCACGAGGTTATTGTTGTGAGAATAAAAAGAAGAGGAGGATCATGTGCACCACCTTGAGTTCCTTAAAGAGGAAAACAGACGGGATAGAAATATAATAAATAAATAAATATAAAACATAAAAAGAGCCATGCTGGATCAGACCATGCTGGATCAGTCCAGCATTTGTGCACCCAGTAGCTAACCAGATGCCTATGGGAAACCCCAACAGGGCATGCTCATGTTGTATTCATGCTCATGTTCTGCAGCAACTGGTACATAGAGGCATACACCTCTGATACTGGAGGTAACATATAGCCATCACGTCTAGTAGCATTGTCCAACCCCCTTTTAAAGCCGTCCAAGTTGGTGGCCATCACGACTTCTTGCGGTAGTGAATTTCATAGTTTAGCTATGTGCTGTGTGAAGTACTTCCTTTTATCTGCCCTGAACATCCCACCATTCAATTTCATGAGTCCTAGTATTGTGGGAGAGGGAGAAAAAAACTCTCCCTATTCACTTTCTCCACAACATGAATAATTTTGTACACCTCTGTCATGTGTCCCTGTACCTGCCTCTTTAATAGTCCCAGACATTGTAACATTTCTGCATTGGGGAATTGTCCCCTCATAGGGGACTTGTTCTGTAATAAAGTCTGCAGTACATCCTGCAGTGAACAGTTAAAACTTTACATTCCAATTAGTTGTGGCAGTGAAAAAATGAACCATTTCAACCCCTTTCCTCTAAAACAACTGAAAGAATAAAGTGCTCTTCAGGCTGTGGCAGACTGCAAAACACTTCCATCTAAGCATGTGAAGCAGAAGCTAAGAAAGGTAATCATGATGAATTTATAGTTTTAGAATTACAACTAAATGCAACGATCAACAGCAAAACAAAAACGATACTCCTTTGGGTGTTGAAATATTTTCAGTGAATTAAACGCAACGTGAAGTAGTAATAGCATGGAAAGGAAAGCTGCATTCACAGGAAACAGCTATACAGACACAACAGAAGCTGTTGGAAATTCTGAATTTGGCGCTGGTCTTAAAGTTGCTTATATGGTGGTAAGGCAGGTAGAATTACCAGGGAGCTGATTCTAATTTCAGCTCAGTCATGAGTCTGTCTATATAGTACACATATTTGCAAATACAACTTCAGTAGCTGGCAGCCCCATCACTCCCTCTGCATTCCTTTCATGTCTGAGCTGGCACTTGCATGGGAAAAAAACCATCCTTGAAGAGGCCAGATTTGGCCCAGGGTTGCCAGTTGCTGATCCCTAGAACACCCATAAAACAAGAACAATGCTTGGCTTGTTCGTTCACTGTTCCAAATGCCAGAAGTAATCAGGTACTACATGGGTGTATCTATCTACATGTAGAGGAACAAAAGTGCTTCCTCAGCAAACTGGGAAAACACTATGGGAGTTATATGGATGCCATCAAATGCAGCTCCTCATCACTCCTGGTAACCTAGCAACAATGAGCAGAATCTACAATAGGCTTGACGTAAAAGAGATGTGAATATTTACAAATAGGTATGCACTGAGCACTCAGCAATCGCCATAATAACTTAACATGATGATTGCTGAGCTACTGCACATTTATTATTGTTGTTGTTGTTGTTGTTGTTGTTGGAAGGCTTAGGATGTCAGGCTCCTTGGGAAATTAAAAATTCAATAAAAAATCAAGGACTGGAAGAATAAATTGCCTTTATTTAGTCAATATTACTATCCTCCTTAAAACAATAGTGGCAATAAGAAGATGATGATCTTTCTTTTTAGAATGCAGCTATTACTTGGTTTAAATTTAGCATGTCACCTGGAAAGCTCTGATCGTGACGTAAATAAAAGTGGAGAAGATCAAATTATTATATTTACTTTTCTCATCCCCGAAGGCTGCAACTTCTATGCTATGTTGCATTTCTGCTTTGCTAGAGCACTGAGAACCAATAACGTTCAATGAACAAAATACAGGAAAGCCAATGGCTTGAATTCTTGCTTTGCTATAACTTCAATGGGTAGAATTCTGATGGGGATTTGTGGTAGGTGAAAACGCAAGGGCCAGTGGACAATGATCTAGACACATATCCATTACCTAAGTCGAAACTGCTGAATAATAATGTGACACTCCCTCTAGGATTCTGGAAGATTTGCTCAGATACCCTTACTATATTAGGATACCAGCTTTCACTATTGCTCTACTGCAGGGGTCTCCCAACTTTTTGAGTCAGTGGGCACATTTGGAATTTTGAGAGTGTCATGGATGCTCTCACAAAATGATTGATATGGGGGGGGGAGTTGCCCATTCATAAAAGAGCTGCCAGAATGGACTGGGGCACCCACAAAACACCCATTTTCTAGAAGGCAAACTGGTGAGAAGAAAAGAAAATTAACTTTCCTCTAAAACAAGTACAAAGCAGAGGTGTGAGTTCCAAAACACAAAACCACTATTTTGAATCCACAGTTTTCTGCATTAATACCCATTTCCCAGAAGCCAAACTGATGAGGCTCAGAGACAAGTAACTCCACCAAAAACCGAGTATAAGGCAGATGGGCGGTCTGAGCGCCAAATGCCAAATCACATATTTGCCCCCACAAAGCGCAACAAAATACCCATTTCACAGATGCTCAATGAAGCACACACAAAGGCCCCATGCAAACACACACACACACACCTCTGGCAAAACACTGTACCAGACACACCACATTAAAAAAGGGCAAAATACATACAACCCCCCCCAGGCCCCCAGGACACCCCCGGACACCCCCACCTCCAGCTTACCTTTTCATTTTTTCTGGATGGTTAGGCACAATTCGAAATGAAACTTTGGGCTGCAGCCACCCACAATTTTTATTTTATAATAATGTCTCTATGGCCCAATGTGGGACTCAGGGGCACGGGAGGCTGTCACTTTGCTTCCCAGCATGCCAGCCTTGCAGTTATTGTTTATTTGTCTGTTTCATTAAATAATAGATCTTTACAAAGAAATCTGTAGGAGTAGGGAACCTGGAAGGCAATAAGGGAGGTGTCTGTGGCCACAATAAGTTTCAGTTGGAGACCCCAGCTCTCATGGGAACTCTTTCTACCCACTAGTTACATCATCATCATCATCATCATAATAATAATAATAATAATAATAATAATGCCTCTTCATTTGGATCGAGGCAGGGAACAACAGCAAATATAAAATATGATAAAATACATAAAACTGATTAAAAACATGGTGCACATTATTAAAGTAGCAACAAAACATCATAAAAAACATCCTAAAAACATTCTAAAATTCCACTGGATAAGCCTGCTGGAAGAGACCAGTCTTTATAGCTTTCTTAAACTCTAAAAGACTGTTAAGTTGACGAGTCTCCTCCGTCAGGTCATTCCACAGTCTGGGAGTGGCAGAAGAGAAGGTCCTCTGGGTAACGGTTGTCAGCCTAGTCTTAGCCGACTGTAGTAAGTTCTTCCCAGAGGACCTGAGTGTGCGGGGCGGATTATATGGGGAAGGAGATCCCGCAGGTAACCTAGACCCAAACCATGTAGGGCCACAGTCAACAAACCATGAGGCACAGTCAACAAAACCACATGGTACAGCTCTTCCTGGACTATACCATTTTATACTGCAGGTAGTGAATTGTACATATGAATGATCTCCAACATAAAAGTTTCCTGTGCAGGGAGAAGCTGTAACATGCTGGAATGGGGAGTGGGGAAGTGTCACACAACAAGGACTCCGTGCATTTTACCCATTGTGCCATCAGGACAGCCCGTGAGCAGACAGCAGGCCTGATCCTTTGCGGCAGTCACAGCACAACCACCAAAACAGGCCAAGGTGTGTAATGCAGCTTTCAGCCCAACAAGGATCAGCTGACCTGAGAAGCCAATGGAATGCCATCTGAAATTATATAAGCTCTGGCTCTTCAGTTAGAGCATCTCACGGACGATCAGAAGCCCGGTTTGAGCCTCTTTTGGCTGGCCTCCCTCCATTCAGCCATTAAATCCCTCCCCTAGTGAAGAGCTGAAGCACATGATGTTGTGGGTTGTATAGTGGGCAAGCAACACTTCTCCATGATTTCTCGTTATTCTAGTTTATGGTTGGTCATTACAGATTTGTGTGATAATAAAAAAGAAGATGGTAAAAACAAACCAATTAAACCCACACACTATGCTTCAATTCTGGCTGCATCATGTGCACTTTAATTATACTTTGATACTACATACCCCAAAGCATACGTGAGTACATTTTCTCATGCTTCAGTACTAGCTGCTGATCCATGCTGGCTAAATCAGGAACTATTTCTAGATAATATTTATGAGTTCTTAGGCAGCTAAGAGTGTAGACATTTCACAAGGTAATTTTAAAAGCAACATCAACAACAACCAGTCAGCTCAACAAAGCAGTAGGTTTAAGCAAACAGAAATGTAGCTGACATCTCCTTTGACTATGGAGATCCCCATTTGATCATGTACATCCTGTTTCCCCCTCAGCAACTATAAGACTCCCCTTATAAATGCCATGATTGCAGCCACATAGAGCAGGAGGCTGCCTTGTTACCTGGGATGTACTAAAATTGTTTGTCTCCATTCAATGGATTTAGGTTATCTGCAAGGGGTTAGAGCAGAGATAATCACATATTTAGAAATATGTATCTAATCCACACCATTGGCTTAGGACTGGTTCTTATCTTCTTATCTTAATTTCTGTCATAATGAAGTCACCATAGCATGCCTCTTCTTCCCACGGGTGAACTTTCCTGGTGAAGCGCACCCCACGTCATAAAATCTATTAACCATCTCATGAAGATCCAATGACGTTCTACAGGAAATAGTGAATGCAATTTTTTTTAAAAAACAAACAAACACATTTTTAGGTCAGAAGAGAGGATAATTATCAGAGGGAACCACATCAAAAAAGAATATGACAGATGTGGGCAGAGATGATACGCAGAACGACATGCTTTGGACACATCCAAACTCCCTCACTGAAATAATGCACCCAGTTCACAGCCCTTGGAAGAAATAGGTACAACTACGTTAGGAAGCAATGACAAATCTGGCCCATTGGGATGATGGGAATTGGCCAATTACTATAAAACTGTTCCCCAGCAGCAGAAACCGCCACCATTTGCAATGCTCCAAATAGGAAATAGACTAAATACTCTTAGTTACAGGACTGGGATGGATGAAGCCACTGAAACAGAAATCAGAAAAATAAGCATTCTGTTCTTTACAAGACCTCTGGGAAGTATTCTTCCTTGTCTCTGCCTTCTTTCTTTCTTTCTTTCTTTCTTTCTTTCTTTCTTTCTTTCTTTCTCTCTTGTAGTACAAGTATTACAGTAGGGTTGCCTTACAAAATAAGAATGAATAAAACCTGGTGGGGAAGAGAGGTGGCTTTTAAGTTTACAAAGCATTTTATCACTGTTCTAGTTTTGCATCTGCTCAATTTCCCCAGATTTTGCTTCTCTCCAGTACAAGTTACAGTACGTTAAATACATTTAAGTTTAAATTTAGGTACTTTTCAGGCATGTTAGGGCTGTTAACTGTGTCCACACAAAAGATTAAAACTGCACTTCTGAAATACTTCTGAGCAATTACTCTGAAAGCTGGGGTGGAGGAGAGGAGCGAGGCCTGACCTTCCCACTGTTTAACAAGGAGAGCATGGCATCGGAATAAGAGGGAGACCATTCTTCCAGAACAGTAAGTAAAATCCAATGTAAGTTTTGCTTTGAGTAGACATATTGAAATGAATGAGACTTAGACTTGGATTTAACAATATAAATCAATACGTGGGTGATACAATATGCATGACACAACACCCAAAACAAAAGAAATGACCAACAGTAGCACATCCACTTTATAAATGTATGTGTGTGTGTATATATATATGTGTGGAAATTTTTTGCCATAAAACACCTGCAGCTGGTATTTTATGCAGAAATGTTTCACACGTTTATTTGTTAGTTTTGGAGTTTTACCCTATATTTCTTTCTCCCCCCACCTCTATTCTATACCGGGATAAATACCCTGGAACAATCTGGACAATATCTGAAAACCGCCTTTGTTTTGAAGAGCTGCAGTGATTTGAATAACTACCAGAACTGTGGGGAGTACAACTCCCAGAATCCCCCTGAGATTTCCCAGTTTGGGAAAGGCTGAATTAGAAGTTGACCGAAGGTAGGGTGACCAGATAAAATCCAGGTCAGGGCTCATGTAACTTTAACAGTTGTAGAGAAAAGGGAATTTCAGGCAGTGTCATTTGTATGCAATTAGTTCCTGGTGAAATTCCCTCTTCATCACAACTGTTAAAGTTACATGAGGCCTGACCTGGATTTTATCTGGTCAGCCTACAGAAGGATGACTAGGAGTCCAGTGGCTTTCCCCTCAGCAAGCCCAACTGAAATTGAGAGGGAACGTACAGCAAATTTAATTCATTCTAAGGTACAGTGCACAAGAGGGAGACATAAGTGTACTTTGTGAAGAAACACATTGGCTGAATTCGGACAACACGATAGTCAATGGTGGGGTAATAATCACCTTTACAGTTGTTCATCTAGGGGGTACTCCCCACACAACATGGTAATAAATAATCAACCGTGGTGTGGATTAGGATCAACGCTGAGTTGACTATGGCAGCATTCGGACGACACGATAGTCAATACAACTGACGATTGTTCCCCCCCCCCAAGTTGATTATTGTGTCGTCCGAATTCATCCATTGACTTCGTTTCTTACTGTACTTGTTGCAATCTGTGAGGACGACTTCACCAAAATGTTTGATCCCTTGTTCCAACCTGAGCTGAAGAAGCACACACGGGATACAAATTTTCACGTTCCTGTTGATGTACCTACTGCTGACACTAATGAAAATGGAGCAATTTTAGTGTCATTTTAGTTCAGGGATGGGCATCTTGTGGCTCTCCTGATATTTTGGCCTACAAGTCCCAGCATCCCTCACCACTTGCTATGCTGTAGGCCAAAACAACTGGAGGGCACAAGCTGCCCACCCCTGTTTTAGTTAGATGTCAATTAACAGAATGTGATGGCTTCTGCCTGCTTCACTTAAGAAATAAAGAGTTGGATCCAGGATCTGCCTTCTTCAAAAGGAAGGGGCCTTCAGCAAGAGAAATGGGCCTTCTGCTCATGGAAGGTCCCTCCACCTGCTTTTTCAGTATCTCCCCTCCAATAGCTCACCCCATTCAGCAGGATCTCCTGACTCCCTGTGTTGCATTTTCAGAGGACTGCAGGATCTACCCTGGGAAGGAGTTCATTGTTAATAAATTCTTGGCTATTACAGGACAAGTCAATGTTGATTAGAAGTATTTTCGAATGACTTGAGCTGAGCTTTTAAAACCTACAGCTTTTAGTGCAGCTAAACACGCTGCAGTTATTCAACCTGAGGGAGAGAAACAATTTCTTAAATCACTGCTTTAAAAAAAGCAATCTCTAATGTATGCAGCAGTTGTGTTAATAAATTCAAAACATTTCAACTATTTAAGTACTCCTCATCTGCTCTACCTATGCTGTCGTTCAAAGATGTAACAGTTTAATAAAAAATTTAATCAGGTCAACTCTGCAGAAGGCAATGGCTGAGGCATGCATTTGCGCAATCGAGTTATTGCATATGCTATTTCGCTGTTATACCAACTAATGCTCAGTTCACTGGAAACTGACAAAAAGGCCTACCACTCTCAGGAATGCTGGGAGTTGTAGGATTTTTTTTCTGTCTAAACATGCATAGGATTGAGCCCTAAAAGTGGGCTCCACCTTGCCACTCCCATTTTTCATCTCAGTTCCCCACCAGACCCAAAGCTTAAAAGGGTGGGACTGAAGCACTAGATGGCCGCAAAGCCATACGCACTGCCTTGAAAGCCCCACCCTTTTATCTGTAGGGCTAGTTCACACATGCATGCGCATGGGCTGACACGAGCGGGAGCCAACACGGGCAAGGCCATGCACATGAATGGCCAACTTATTACAAGGCACACCAGGAGTATAATAAAAAAAATGTTGTGTAACCCAATCCATTTGAGTCTACTCAGCCATCATTCCCACTGAGTTCAGTGGGGCTTACTCCTAAGTAAGTATACACAGGATTGCAGCTTTGGACTGCATGGTAAAACCTTAATCCTCTTCTGCCTGCTTAACACTTGTTTTCTCTCCTGTCTTCCTGGCCGAGATGAATGGAACAAATCAAGAGGATGGCTTCAGAGTGAACCAAAAAGCTCTTTGTGTGGGTTTCCATCATTTTAAATAAAACCACAGTATTATACTCGTCAAGGACATACCTTATCACTTTAATGGCTGTGCTGCAATCAGCCAAAAAGAAAAAAAAGGCTTAACCCAACCTTATGAATTGGTTGCTGTATTTAAGCAAGACAACCTTGGTTAAAATAGACTGCATTTGGATTACACTGCTCATAGATTAACTTTTAATGAGAATAAATGTATTGCATTTAAATAATCTAATAACAAAGGGATGCCATCAAAAGTACTTAATTAAGAATGTGCTTAACGACACTGCCGGATCACAGCTAATATGCTCGCTGTTTTGCATGATCAAGCACTCTATAATTCAATTCTCTGTCTACAAAATGGGGCAGAGTAACCCCTTACCGCTTTACTGGGGCACAGAGAAGATAGCTAAGCTATATGTCAGCTCATATTAACCATGAACATTATTGTAACAAATAAATACATCTCTTTTCTGTTGGCGGCACAAGGGGGAAAAATCGGGTGGTGGTGGGGGAACAAAGTATATTTCTAGGTGGGCGAGATGTGTCTCATATATTAAGATATCTGAAAGAAAAATAATGGTATATTTCCCGTTAAAACTTCCATCCTAAACATATTATTTCAGAAATAATTGGGGAAAATGTTACTTTATGCCTACACTACAGAAGGGGAAATTAATTTTAATTTTGAAAAAAATATTAATTTGGGATTAGAATTTCTTTTCTTTTTCTTTACTATTAGGCACCCTGTTTATAATTAATAAATTACTTTAATTCTCTCTCTTGCATGTCCCCTTTCCCTTCAGTGGATTGCCACTGTTGGCACCTTGAAGAGCATGTCAGCAGCTACAAAATGCGTAGCCTTTGTTGGCTCAAGAGTTGCAACTGAACCCTGGAAGAGCTACAGAGATGATAATAGATGAATGCACTTGTATATGTGAACAGTGCCTTTCCTTCAAGTAAAGACAGGATTCCAGCAATGGGGGGACCAGTGGGGTGGTGAGCTCCTTGTTTGGGGAGGTACTTATCCCCTGTGCCTCCCTCTAGCACCACCCCCGCGGCCTTTTGGGAGCATGAAAAGGTTAACCCAGTATGCATGGAACCAAAGATGTAAGTAGTTAGAGTTGCCAGGTTGCAACCTGGGGATGTGCACTGATCCCTTAAATCCCCCAAAGAAGCCAGAAAGAAGAATTCCATGGCTTTTCTCATCTATCTCTTTCCCCTGAAGTCCCACCTCTTTCCCCTAGGCCTGTGGTGATGTCTTTGTGTTAATGGTACAAGAGCAAGCTGGGCCATTTCCTCCTAGTCAGATAACAATGTTGTTGTGAGGCAGAAATGGAGTCACAGAGAAAGGAGGGCAACAGCATCAGGGTGCAAATGTGTGGAAGAAGCCACCTTGGCTAGATCTACACTACTGCTTCATAGTAGTATTGAACTGCATTGAAAACTGACGCATTCCATATACCGCTTTCATAGTGTTATTTCCTGCTTTTTATTCCATATTATCCAAAATACCACAACAAATGTCATTGTGTGTCCTACAAGGTATAAATGCATAAGAGGGATATAGCATTACCATGATATGATCATAATGATTTGACACAAGGTGTAGATCTGGCCTGACTGTATCAGGGGAATTTTATTTCTTTATTTATTACATTTATATACTGCTTCCCCCCCCCCCCCAAGGAACCTAGGGCAGCATATATAATCCTCATCTTCTCCATTCTATCCTCACAACAACAACCCTGTGAGGTAGGCTGACCAGATAAAATTCAGGTCAGGGCTCATGTAACTTTAACAGTTGTAAAGAAAAGGGAATTTCAGCCAGTGTCATTTGTATGCAATTAGTTCCTGGTAAAATTCCCTCTTCATCACAACAGCTAAAGGTGCATGCACTATACTGGAGTGACCATATACAAAAGAAGGCAGGGCCCCTGTAATTTTAACTGGTGTGATGAAGAGGGAATTTCACCAGGAACTAATTGCATACAAATGACACTGGCTGAAATTCCCTTTTCTCTACAACTGTTAAAGTTACATGAGCCCTGACCTGGATTTTATCTGGTCACCCTACTGTGAGGTAGTTTGGGCTGAGTGGGGAAGCCAGTGGGCTTCCATGGCTGAGTGGGGACTTGAACCCAGATCTCCGGACTCTCAGTCCAACACGGTAGCCACTTTCAAATTTCACAACGCCCCTCCAAGAAACAAATATTTAGAAGAACAACAGATTACAAAAAGCTCCTATGGGATGTACCTGCTAAAAGACAGGCTTCTTGCCCATGCTAGGAACATTTCCCCAACGGGATTTCTTTACTACCTGCTGTTGACAGGGTGAGCAAAAGGTGAGCAAAAAACTCCAAAGAAAGAGCAAGGTTCCCTGTGCACTGCCAGCTTATGGAGTGCTACATTGCTCTCTCTCTCTCTCTCTCTCTCTCTCTCTCTCAGTCTAGCTTCCCAGTTAGCTGAATCACAGACAGTGACAAAGTGGAAATGCTTTTGTCTCCTAGGGATTGTGAGTATACTAACTAGTTATGTATATACGGCTTGCTCATTTTGTTAAGTTAGATTGACAATCAGCGAGCGGGGCTGTGCAGAAATGTTGACCAGACCAGGGCAAAACAGGTATTACTTTAAATCTGCTTCTAGCTGCTACATCCCTCACCATTTTTACTCTAGACACGGGGGGCCCTAACCAGAGTGGAACCCTTAGCATGGGAGATTTTTCAAGCTATTTCAGTCAGTCAGACACTGACTGATGACTGACTGACTGAAATAGCTTGAAAAATCCTGCAATTATGATGGGGGGGAAAAAGTACCACATTTTGATAAAAGGGGTTTCAGCTGGATTTGAGTGTAGGGTTCATCCCCCACTTTCCCCACCAGCTCCATGCCGAGGAAGGAAAATGAGGAAAGCATCCAAAACTGCCGTGTCTCCTGCTTTCTTGCTGTAATTCAATGTAAATACTTACTCTCTGGGTTGCAAGCAGTCATGTCTGTTAGGGAGATGTTTTATCCCAAACAGCAGCAGTGAGAAGACTCCAAAAGCTAGAGCAGGCCATGTGCAGTTGGACAGTTTTAAAAACTAGGGATGTACAGGAACGCCCAGCTCAAAGCTCTGAATGTCAGCGCAAGCACATGTCCGCCAAGACATTCATGTTGGTCTCGTTCCCAATTCCCAGTTTGATTTGCCCAAATTTCCTTTGCAGACTGAATCAGCTCCACTTTAGCCTATAGAGGAAAGTTGCACACATTAGGAAAATTTTGCACAATGGGGGAAATGCACAAATCTCCCCATTCGATCGCTGTTCCATTCGATCACATTTTTCCATTCGTACGGACCGAGCAGCAAACACAAACACGAATGGGAATTGGGCACAGGACGAGTACCGAGACGGTGTTGGGAGAATCCTGGAGAACTTGAATATCACTTGTTCACCCATCTCTATTAAAACTATAACAAGAATGTAACCACCATCACCCATCAAACAAACCCCTTGGAGGCAGGCACTCACATCACACTATTATTTCACAATGTAACATTAGCAACTCAATAAGATGTAATATATATATATATATATATATATATATAACATTTGTATACCGCCCCTTAGCCGAAGCTCTCTGGGCGGTTTACATAGGATTAAAAACAATTAAAAACAATATACAAAAATTAAAACAGCAAAAACATACAACATACACACAATCTGTACATTTAAAAACCACTTCAACACTTCAAAAAACTACAAAAACAAAACAAAACAAACACAGGCTCCTCAGATATTGCCAAATGCCTGAGAGAAGAGGAAAGTCTTGACCTGGCGCCAAAAAGATAACAATGTTGAATGAATATATATTCATTCAAACTGCATGAAGCATCTGCAAGTGGCTTTAAGAAAGACAATGCCAGCTTATAAACATGCTGCTCCTCAGTTTGCCATATGCCTGAACATTTAATCCGATTTTCCTGTCCATTTAAGGATTCCCCAAAAACCTAGCCTGAAAACCCCCAAAATGTAAGAATAGCCATATAACACTATCATCTTACTCATGGGTTCCACAATGTTTTCTAGCAGTCTTGTACGGATAAGGAAGCCAGTGGGGTGTAATGGCTAGCGTGTTGGACTGGGAGTCGGGAGATCCAGGTTCTAGTCCCTACTCAGGCATGGAAGCTCACTGGGTGAATTTGGGCCAGTCACAGACTCTCAGCCCAACCTACCTCACAGGGTTGTTGTTGTGAGGATAAAATGAAGAGGAGGATTATGTAGGCCGCCTTGGGTTCATTGGCAGAAAAGAAAGCGGGATATAAATGTAATAAATAAATAATATAAATATTTTAATAAATAACTACTACTATAGGAACTGTCAATGCAATAATAAGTCAAGAATAACTAGAACCAGACCCTGTTCTTGTTTGTTCATGTTCACTACAACATTAGGGCACAAAGACGAATAACTTTTATCTTAAATGGTTGCCTCAAGAATGTTAATATAAGCCTAACAAGCTTGGAGAGGTCGGGAATAAGATAACACCTGATATGGTGGTCATGTGTCCTCTGGCAACCCTTCAAAGAGAGGACTGTATCTATTTAAAGGTGTCCTCTGCTTGAAGGGCTATCCTGGCCAAGTCCAGTATAAAGATAAAAAACCATTCAATGGAAGAGCTGGGCCTTGAAGTTGCCCCTCAACAGCACCTGGACAGCAGCCTGAGCAAGTCACACAAGTCACCTGGTCACAGTCTTTCCCACTATAATGAGATGTACTGTATTTGTATTCAAATTACAATAATTATTTCTAAATTTGCAAAAACATATAAATTAGTACATGCTAATTTTATGCAAATAGGCATCATCTTTTGTCTTCTGTTTTGGTTGTTTCGCAAGTGTACACCCTATAAAGAAGTGATAACGCAAACCTTTAAATACACTATTATGCCTCAATTAACACGTTAGGAAAGTGGATACACTGCAACATGTTCTCGAAGGCCCTACTTATTTGAAAATTCTGCTTTGCTACTGTTTTTTAGATCACATCTCTAATCCTGATACTGCGCACCAGTTATTATAGTAACTGCCACATTTTGCACCAATTGAGGGTTCTGGACGCTCTTCAAGTGTAGCCCCACATAGAATGCAAGGCAGTAGTCTAAATGTGACCAGACAACAAAGGATCCACCTTCCATATTTAGTTTTAATACACTGAACTAATAGTCTACAGCACTTAAAGAAGCTGTGCTTGGTTAATAAAAACTGAACATATGTACAGGAGTGACATTCACTATGAAGAAGATGCCCAGACACTAATCTCTAGTTATTTAGGAGAAGAAATCCATACGAGATTGTTGTTCAAGAGGTCTGAGCATCTCGGTTCATTAAAAGCGCAACAAAAATTCCAGTGGGGGCCAAGTTTGGATTGGTGTTTGGCTGGGGTTGAACCTATCAGTCCATTAGTGTAATTAATCAATCAGCCCAGTGACAGCTGCTTAAAATGTGGGATCTCAAGTTGGGTGACATCCTGGTAGGGGGAGAACGTTCCATTCTAATGCCCATTAATTCATCTTCCAGATGCTAACATTTCTTGTTTAAGAGAGAGAGAGAGAGAGAGAGAGAGAGAGAGAAAGTACTTAATTCTCTTTTCACATTGTCAGACATTTTAATTCAGAAGCTTCCCACTTACTCTAAGAATCCTTTACTCAAAAGGCAGAAATACCCAAATGATGCAAAATGTTAATTGAAATTTCACAGTGCACTTTGCATCAGACATGCTCAATCCTTCGCGCTGGTTGCCTCTTGGTATTATTTAATTATCAGATTGCTTGTAGAAAATGTTTATCAATCTTGGTCTGTAAAATTGTTCAGAGAAATATATATTGGATAAGTTTCAAAGAGCTTTTTTTGGCTTTGGGTGTGCTGAATTCGCATTATTATTATTATATATTATTATTATTATTATTATTATTATTATTTTAAAAACTTTGAATGGCAGGTCCCCATCCCTACCACAAACTGCTTTCAAAGCTCCCCCTCAGTTTCAAAACAGATTTTGCAATGAGGTATGCTGGACTCCTTGGGCTGAGGAAACATAGTCACGAAGTTCTTTGGAAACAGGCCATTGGACTTGGTGCTGTGATGACCAGAAAGAATGGGGTTCTAATAATCACTTATGTGGACAATCAAACTGAAAATGGGAGGACCGTACGAGACTATGCGAATCAAGTGAGATGTTCCTGTCCTTCATGAATTTTGAGGATGCACCTAAGGTAAGGGCAAGTAATCCCTTAACTCTCCTGCATTCGTCAGCAACTCATTCAGGCGTGGTGACACCAGAAGGACCCTGTTTCCATGTACTTATCCAACCCATGTTATGATAGCACTCTGACATCATTCATTTAGAGGAAGGGAAGGCAATCTGGTGCCTTCCAGATGTTTGGATTGCAACATCCATCATACCCTACCATTGGCCATGCTGGTTAGGACTTATGACAGTTGTAGTGAAAAGCATCCAGAGGAGATGAGAAGGGGGAAAATATTTCTGTTAAAAATATTTCTCAATATTTTCCCCGGGGAAATTTTGCACCCTTGTCTTAACTGTGTGTTTTATTTGAGAAATGGTGAAAGTCCTTTTAGGTGTGAACTTAAGCGAAGAGGAACAGATTGGGGATATTTGCTTTCCTTTTTGAGAGCTTGAAACTCTATAGAAATGATGGACCCAGTCCATGATGTATTAGATGCTCCAACAATGCCAGATCTTTCCATCCACAAGGAAGTTAATAACCCCTTCTTCCAAGTAGCTTTTTCGTTATTCCTATGTGTTAAGGAATGTAGGGCTGAATGGAAAGCCCTGGCTTTATTTTCTTGAAGCCACTTAAGATATCTTCTCAAATGCTGCAAAGCTTTTCCATGTTCCCCTTGATAATAGAATTTAACACTGGCCAAAAATGGCGGTATTAACTTGTCTCCCAGTCAATGTGGAGCTAGCTTCTTTATCAACAAGAATAAAAAGGATCCAGACAGTCAGTCATAAGTAATGATACAGGTCTAAGACAGATTATTCTCCTTATCTTTCTCTCCATGTAGGGGATGGAGTTGAACATGAAACCAGGGCTGGCAGCAAGAACGGATTCCATAATTATGCAGCGCAGTAATTCGGCTAATAAGTGATGGATATCTCAGAATAAATTAGCAAAGTTCTATATCATGGTTACTTAGTAAGCATTCCTTGGCAGTGTACCATGTCTGTGTTCTGACACAACCTCTTCAAAAAAGCTGTACAATTAATAAAATTAAACAAGACATCCAAAATAACAGTCATCTTATCTTTATTCCTTTTCTATGGCCTAAAAGCACAAAGGAGTGCTTTTTGGGATCTTTTGAGAAACAGACCTCATTACTACCAGATTAAAAACACAATCCGAATTAAAACATCACATTAAAAAGATCCACAAAAATGCAATTAAAATGCAACAATAAAAGAAATAAGACAGCACTTAACCCCCTTCAGCAGCAGACCAGCTTCCATGCCAAAGAACTGCCTTGAAAAATAATTATACAGCACTAAAGAGGGTGGCAATAAAACTCGGTTCCATAGTTTATTTTTCCACTCAAGTGCTTGCGCGCAAGTTCAGAGGTTCTTGAGGTTGTCAACCTACAGTGCAATCCAATGCATGACTATTACGCATGTCTATCCCATTGAGTTCAATGGAACATACTGCCAGTGCACATGACTGTGCTATTAAAGTTGCTTTTCATGTTCTTGCTGGGGACAGGGGAGGAATGGAAAGCTGAGCATGAGGAGGATGCCGCATAAGGATGCTGCCTTGAACTATAAGAGGAGAGGCAAAGTATATTCTAAATCAATAAATAGCTGGTGGCATCCCTGTGACAAGTGGAATACAAATGCAAGCTCTCAGTGTTCCCTGCAGAGCGGGAGCTTTGGACACATGTCACATTGATCAAATAGGGAGGGGAGGGTGTGTAGCGAGAATGCAGAACCCATGGGCCGTGGGCCTAATTCGGCTCTTGGAGCCCACTGGGGGATTCTCCCGAGAGAAAGCCCCTACTCTTACCTCCAGTTTGAGATGAAAGATAACGGCGGAGGTGCGGGCAATGGGGAACTTTGCCAATGTCAGGAACAGCAGCCACTATTCCTAATGTCAGCAGAGACTTCCTTCGTATATCTTTTGCTGTCCCTGCTCCTCCCATTGCCACCAGGTCCTTTCCTCCGTGCTGAGGAGAGGCACGGAGAAAGCAAAAATAGGGGACTGATGACATCAGTACATCAGCCATGCCAATTTAAGTCATTTGGCCCATGGAGGGTCTATTAAGAGGCAATCCATCCCCCTTTTAAAGACATATTCTGCACCCCTGGCATATCCACTCATAATACATGTATGCTCAGAAGTAGGGATGGTCATGAAATTCATTTCAGTTTCATTATGATCAGGATTTATCCAGTTTGCACTTTTCTGAACCAGACATGGACTCAGGCGCAACCTGTAGTCGAAGGCAGAACATTTTTGAGCTTGCAGTGTGATTCGCAGACCAAAAATAATGTATTCAACAGCATGCGTACACTTGAAAAATGCATATGAGAAAATGAATACTTTTGAAAAATGCAAACAAATACGCTTTAATTAAAGGAAGAAGAAGGCATACATTTCAAAGATGCGCAAAATTGCTTTATACAGTTGAAAAAATATGCACGGATTTTCATGCAAAACGAAAAAATAAAAGCTCATAGTCTGATACGGACCCAAGTCGGAATGAGCTTTGAGATGAAATTCAGAGAACTTTTGTGAGCTTGAGTTTTGCTGATTCACATACCTACTCAGAAGTAAGTCTCATTGAATTCGCTGGGGCTTACTCCCAGGCAAGCGGACATAGGCTATGATCCCCACAGATGTCAGGTACCTCCACTGTGTTAGAATTCAGGATCATCAGTATGTAGCCAATAGTGTTTGATTTGTTTCACAGGCTGAAACCGAAGAGATTCAGAGAGTGAACTGATAAAAATCTGAAGTCACCAGCTATCGCAACATGAACTACGCCTTATCGCTATGGAGGATCGGGACAGACGGGTAAACATTCGTATTCGGAAATATCCAGAACAAGAGAGAGAGACTTTAAAAGATTTGAGAGATACTATCTTGACATGGATAAGAGTACAACTTCCAGATGAGGCTTGGGCTGAAGCTGATCTTGAACGGGTCCATAGAGTTGGTTCAAAACGTAAAGGAGTGCTTCCAAGGGACATAATTGTTAAATTCACAAATTATTATAAAAAAGAAAAATTTATGCAGGCAATCAGACGACAAGCTCAACCAAAGATTCAAGCAACAGCAATAGAAATCTATCAGGATTTATCGGCCCAGACCATCCAGTGGAGGAAGAGCGTTAAAATTTGTACAGCAGCATTGAGGAAGAAATCGATAACCTACAACTGGGGATATCCAGTATTTCTGAGATTCTTCTGGCAAGGGAAGCAAGAAAGAATAACATCGTGCGAGCAGGGAATCGAGCTGCTGGAGAAGTTGGGCATAATCGATGCCAATGATGTGGGAGAAACAGTCCAAGTGGAAGGAGCAGTTGGAGGTTCCGGAGACCAAGCAGAAGGAGCGGTTGGAGGTTCCAGTCAATGAAAAGGGATTAGTGGGGGAAGGCAAAAAATGGAGGGGAGGATCGGACTTTGCTCTGTGGGTCGGGCCGTGTTCCCCCCCCCCTGAAGAGTTCTAAAATAATTGGGACCAGTGCCCAGATGGCTGGTGAGGAGGGGGGTAAAAATGGGTGTGGGGGGGGAAGGGGGGGAAGGGGGGGAGGGGGGGTTTCACTGACCGAGACCAATTTAATGATGTGGTTGAAAGTAAGAAATGGAGAATAAATTAAGATGTGCAACCTTAAATGTTAAGGGGCTAGGAACGGTGGTTAAAAGACGAAGAATTGAAACATTGTTGAAAAGAAAAAAAATAGATATAATTTTTTTGCAGGAAACTCATCAGATAAAGGAGGGGGCTAATGAGTTACGAATGAGGGAAGTTGGAGTGTATGAAAAGTCATTTGGTACTTCTAAAGCGAGAGGTGTGGCAATAATAATATCGAAGAAATGTGGTATTAATATTCAAAGTATAAAGAAAGATAAGAATGGAAGGATCCTTATAATTTACTGTACGTTGGAAGAGGAAGAATTTGTGCTGATAAATGTCTATGCTCCAAATGGGAAACAAATTGATTTTTTTAAAGAAGTATTCAATATGGTGGGAGATCTAGGGAAAAAGAATATCGTGATGGCAGGAGATTTTAATATGGTACTAGATAAAGGGAAAGACAGGGATAATATAATAAGAGGTAGTAGAGGAGAGGGTAAAACAGAATTAGCAAAATTAATGGAGAGGAAAGAATTAATGGATGTATGGAGAGTTATAAAAGGGCAAGAAAGAAAATATACTTTTTACTCACCTAGATTTAAGAGCTACTCAAGGATTGATTATATTTTTATATCAAAGAATATGGTACCCAAATTAATAGATTGCGATATTGGAGTAATTAAGATTACAGATCATGCACTAATGATGATGGATATTAAGATAAAGAAGGATTATAAACAAGCAAAGAGATGGAGACTAGACGGAAGAATCTTTAAAAATAAAAACATAGTGGGGAAATTAAAAAAGGAAGTGCAGGAAATATGGCAGATAAATGAAAAAGGAGTTAACTCGCAAGGTTTGTTATGGGATACGATGAAAGCAGTAATAAGAGGGATCTGTATCAGGGAAATGTCCACACTTAAAAAGCAACAGGAAGTACTTAATAAAAAGGCTGAAGAAAAGGAGTTTAGAGGAGAGACTGAGACAGTCAAAAGATAAGCGGTTATATGCCCTAATTCAGGCAAAAAAAAAGGAATTGGAGAAAGAAGAAATAGAACAGGTTCAAAAGAATTTATTATATTTAAAGAGAGACTTTTTTGAATATAGTAATAGAAATTCCAGGTTGCTGGCTAGATCCACGCAGTCAGAGAAGGCTAAGAATATGATAGGGACAATAAGAGATAAGTTAGGGAATAGATGCAATGTAATGAAAGATAAATTAAGTATTTTTCAGGAATTTTATAAAGATTTATATACATCAGAGGCGCTTTCACAAGAAAAGATTCGGGAATATGTAGAAAGGAATTGGAAAATAAGACTGGATGATCAAGATAGGGAGTGTATGGAAGCCTTGGTTACTGACAAAGAAATTGAGGGAATTATCGGAAAACTAAAAGGAGGTAAGTCTCTGGGGATGGATGGTTTGGGGCCGGAATTTTATAAAATATTTAAAGATATTTTAATACCTAGATTAAAAAAATTATTTAATAATATAATAGAAGGAGGAATGACCCCGCCATCGTGGGACCAGTCCCTGGTTGTTTTAATACAGAAGCCAGGCAAGGACTTGACAGATCCAGCCTCATATAGACCAATATCTTTAATAAATCAGGATGCAAAAATATTTTCAGCAATTATGGCTAAAAGATTGGGTACATTTATTTTTAAATATATTAAAAATGATCAATGCGGATTTATTTTAGGTAGGAAAATGCCGAACTTAATTGGGAGAGTTATGGATATAATAAATATTATAAAAAAAAGAAATTTAAAAGCAGGGTTATTAGCTTTAGATATTTTTAAAGCCTTTGATTGCGTGGAATGGCCAGCGTTAAAAATAATATTAAAAACATTTGGGTTTGGACATAAATTTATGGGAGTGATTAATCAGATGTATAAAAATAATAAAGCGGAAATAATGGTTAATGATGGGTTAACGCAACAAATAAAACTAGCTCGAGGAACAAGGCAAGGATGTCCACTTTCACCGATTTTATTTGCAATAGTTATAGAAATTTTAGCAAATGTAATTAGAGAAGATGAAAGATTGAAGGGGATAGGAAGAAAATATAAGATTAAAGTAAATATGTTTGCGGATGATACGTTACTGACAATAGAAGATCCCCTAGAAAGTGGGGAGACGATTCAGAAACATTTGAGAGAATTTGGGGAAATTACAGGATTACAAGTTAACTGGGGGAAGTCAGAAATGATGCTGTATAACTATAACAGGGAAGAGATGGAGAAATGTAAAGCTAAGTTAGGATTAAGACATAAAAATATAATAAGATATTTAGGAGTTAATATAGATAAAGAATTAGAAAGAATAGAGGAACTTAATTTTGTAAGCTTAAGAAAAGAGGTAGGGGAGAAATTACAGAATTATAGAAAATTGAAACATTCTTGGTTTGGTAGAATAGCGGTTATTAAAATGAAGATATTACCTAAGGTTAATTTTTTGTTTAGAATGCTACCTATTAGAATTTCAGAAGCTGAGCTTAAAAATTGGCAAAATATGATTAATGCATATTGTAACGGGGATAGAAGAGCTAGGATAAATAAGGGGTTATGGTATAAGACTCAAAAGAAAGGAGGTTTGGGACTTCCTAATATTAAGAATTATTATATAGCTAATCAGTTAAGGTATGTTATTTATGCTATTTTAGGGGAGCAAGATTTGGAATGGTTGGAATCGCAAACAGTAGAGGCTGAATGTAAATTGCGGAATATTTTTTTTTATTAAAATGCAGAAGAAAGAATGGAAGGTACTGGACAACCCATTATTGGAAAATATAATATCGATATGGGAGAAGTATAGGGGGAAGTTGATACCAGGGGATTCTCCGCTTGCCCCAGTGGTAGTAGTGGGAAACTTCCCAAGAGTATTAAAATTAGAGATAGAAGCGAGACTGAAAGAACAAGATATTCTTAAGCTAAGGAATTGGATGGGAAAGATGAAGGGTAGTGAGCATATTAAAGATTTGTTTAAAGGACAAAAGATAGCGTGGTTCAAGTGTCTGCAACTGGTAAAATGGACAGAGGAATGGAGGATGAAAAATAAGAAATGTAGAAAAAATACCAGATTTGAAGATTTAATTGAACAAATAGGAAAAAAAGATGAAACCAGAGCTAAGAAAGGACTCACTAGTGAGATATATAGAATATTAATAGAGGAGGAATTTCAGGACTCACTTAAGGTTATAAAAGAGGTATGGGAAGAAGATCTAAGGGAAAAAATCAATGAAGATAATTGGGGGAGGATATGGAATGGAAGAATGTTGAAATTATTGTCGATTAGAATTAAGGAGAACTATTATAAGATAGTTTGGAGATGGTATCTAACACCTGTAAGATTTCACCAGATTGATAAAAAAGTGTCCAAGAATTGTTGGAGGGGATGTCAGGAGGTTGGGACCTATTTTCACATGTGGTGGAGCTGTGAACAGGTACAAAAATTTTGGGAAAGGGTTTTTAAAGAAATAAGTGATATAATTGGAAGTAAATTGGAATTAAACCCGAAGTTAGCTCTACTAGCAATTTGGGATAGTAGGAATAAGCATATAATTAACAGAGAATTGGTAAACAACCTCCTGGCACCCGTTAGATTAATGGTTGCTAAAAATTGGAAAGGGCAACAAAGTTATAAAATAGAAGATTGGTATAAAGAAATTTGGGATATTGCATTGAATGACATGTTGACATGTAAAATGAAAATAATGAGGGGAATGTCCAGTAAGAGTGATTTTGGAGATATATGGAATCCCTTTTTGGAATATGTTTTAAGATCGGGAAAGGGACAATCGCCTTCAAAAGAATCATTAAAATTTTGGAAGGATGATGGATGAATGTGAGTAGGTCTCGGGGGGGCGGGGTGCACGGGGGAAGTCGAGGGAGTTAGTTTGTTTATGTATTATGTGTATGTTGTTTGGTTTGTTGAAAAATCAATAAAAATTATATAATAAAAAAAAATCTGAAGTCTATATACCATTAACAGTTTTTTGTTTTTTTGTTTTTTAAAATTAACATTTTTGTGAGGTGGGCCTAGAATTTTATTGATCTCCTATATGTTTTGCCTTGGCTATTGGGCAGCATAGAAATCAATCAATCAATCAATCAAATATTCTTAACTGAAACCATAAAAGTAAACATAGAAGAAAGAATCCAGCTTCACAAGATTACAAAGATGTAGATGCAATTTCCCTATCAAATGAATATAAATAAAAATCCTAAGATATACTGTGGAATCATTTACTCAAGTTCCATGATGGCTCCATTTTGAAATATGGAATATTCATATTTTACCCACATGAAGCTATTCAAAATAGTAATGGTACTATAACTGCTCTCAATATTTTAATTGAAAAGTGGTATTAAAAAAGAAGAAGCAATATACTGGAAATTTTATGAGGAAAACACACATAAACCTTCCAAATAAGGATTACTGTGCAATACACTCCTCGAAGGTATATGAGCAGAGAATGGGATTGGTCAAACATGACACCAGCACGTAGATTGCATATGCATTGAGATTAGAAGCCTTGGGTATAGAAACTCCCACCCAACACACACCATTGATTTCTGTGAGCAGATGCTAACAAGCATAAGAGGTTATGTAAGTTGGGCCCATTCCCAAAATCCATCTGCTGAGGAAAATGGATGTGGGGATGGATGGATGTATCATATTAACAGGGCCTCCTTGTGTATGCACTGCAGTAGTTCGCACTAAAGCTGGGGTGCAGAACCTCAGATCTAGTGGCCATATCTGGCTCTCCTAGGGTTCCAATCCAGTCCTCCACGGTTCTTTAGAAGACCACGCCCCTTCTCCTGGAACTACCCACTTCCCCCCAACTACTAATCATGTGGTGGCTTTCTGGCTTTTGTGCAGTGTTACCCCCATTCTAAAAGGTTGAAATGCCTCTCCTACGGCTTCATTTCTAGCCATGAGAGCTCATATTTTTGGTATCTTTGGCCTCATGTCTTTTGCCTTTGGCTCCACCCACCACCAGGAGGCGTTCCCCCCCCCCCCGAGAGCTTCTCCAAAATGAAATCCGGCCCTTGGGCTGAAAGAGGTTCTGCATTTGTGTACGAAAAGTTCTAGATGTAGTGTGGGAGGGTATGTGTAAGGAGCGTCATTGAAGTTTTCAGTATGTGTGTAGTTGGGTGTGGAAAACCCACAGCAAGAGTTACAGGTCTGTCCATGCACACACACACACACACACAGGGCATTGTCATTTGTTGTTAGTACTTTTTGTACCTGACAATTCTTAGAAATACAGTTGCCCCTGAGAAATAATCATGGACAAGAGGAAGAAAAGAAGGGTGAGAACTGATCAGCAGGTCAAAGCCAGTTTCTGCAGAACATGATGGTCAAGAAAAGGAATATAATTTTTACATTTGAAAAAACAGCACCAAGGACAGCAAACTGTATTTGGCTCCTTCATGTGCTGTCTGTGATGTGTAGGCACCAGTGAGAGAGAGAGAGAGAGAGAGAGAGAGAGAGAGAGAGAGATGCAGTTCATTGCTTCCCTGAATGCAATTCCCCTTGCAGAAAGTTGAACCTGGCTGTCAGCACAAAAAACATTCATAAGGCTAAGCCTCATGGGGCTTTCGAGAGAAGGAAGGTCAAAGAGCGAGCGATTCAGAGATAAAGGGGAATATGACACGGGAAGAGATGAGCAGGGAGGAAAACACTGAGACGTCCCTCCAACCTTTATCAGAACTGCATAGGAAGGAAAAAGTAATGTAGGCGCCATTGGTTAATATGTTCACTTGTAGTATTTGCTCGTGTGTGGAAACACATGACAGCCACTGAGAGTGGACAGCCATACTCTGCGCTCACAAAGAGACTGTCTCTCCTATCTCATGGCAGAACAATGTGTAAAATGAGTTTGCTCCTACAGCACAGGGGCAGGGGCAGGGGCGCAAGAACTATGTGTAAATAGAAGTGGGTTAAAAATGGCCACAGCTTCTATTGATTACAGCTAATTGAGTTTGGTGTGACACAGGGCAAGAATTCTGTCTTTGGACAGCCCAACTGTTTTACCAATACCATCACCCAGCTGCATGCTGGGAGAATGTTGCTGTGGGTGGCAGGAATCTCAGGCCCACAGTGGCTTGAAGCTGTCCTGACAAGGCATGAGGGCCAGAGAAAGCAGGCTGCAACTTGCCGCTAACATTTTTGTCTGGGTCACATCAGGCAAGGCAGGAATCACGTCAGGACCTTGGAGGTGCCAGCTGGAGTATTCACCCATAAGGAACTGTTGTCATAGGCTGCCTCTACAAGAGGCATTTAAAGCTCTTTCAAGGCACATTAAAAAAATGACCTCTACAAGCGCAAATCGGGCGTAGAGGCGTGTTATCTCCCTGATTATGCGCATTATCGAATGCGCGTTAAATCGCGAGTTTTATTTTGCTCCGTCCATTAAAGCGCATTTTGATTGTGTGAATAAGCGCTTATGCACATTAACTACTTGTAAAGCGCATTTTGGACATCCGTTAATGCGCTTCGCCGCCTCTCGCCGCCTCTCGTGCAGAGGGATTAGGCGTAAATGCGCTTCTGCGATTATGCGCATAATCGCCTAACCAGGCGCAAAAGCGAATCCTTGTAGAGGGGACCCCAGTGAAGTCAACTGAGTCTTTAGGAAGGCTGGCATAGGCTGGTCTTTTAGTGGCCTCATGCCTTCTGCAAGCTGAGTGTGGTTTTTAAAGGGCCAGTGTCTATTTCTGCAGTTCCATGTTCCTAGGTAGCTGAGGGGCAGGATAAGCTGTAGGGGAGTCATCCTCAGAGTCAGATGTCAATGGGAGAGCCACATCATCTGGCTGGAAAGGCATACATGGGGACACCAAGGGCTCCCCCTGAGGTGGAGTGACCCACAACTCATCTCGAGTCCTCCTTGAGGTAATGCGGAGTCCCAGAACCAGGGAACATGACAGAAGCGATGCCATATGCTTCTCCTGCAATCTGGATGTGTGACAGGCATACCATCCCCCGAGCTGGGCTGAAGCCTTGAAGCAACGCCCCAAGATCCTTTAAGGGGATCCCACAGTGAGGAGACCATCCCCGCTTACCCCTGGTATGGAGCAAGTCAGTGCCTCAAGCGCTTGCAACAAAACATTGTAGCGGAAATATAGGACCTGTTCAGACAACACGCTAAGCCATGATTAAGCCGCTTACCCTTTTGCAGCAAATGGTTAGTGAGTGTGTTTAAATTGTGGTTATGTAGCCACTATGGTTAGGAATGTTTCACATGACATGCTAAGCCATGGTTTACACATCATACTACGTCATAACATTGAGCTCAAAATGCTTAACCACCATGGTTTAGCATTTCATCTGAACAGGGTCACTGAATGCCACAACTGAAGAAGGAACCAAAAATAAACAAAAAGGCAGAACAAAACAAATCACATCACTGAGAACAATCGTGAATGCAGGAAAACTTCCTTCCCAGACCCATCAACTGGCAGCTAGCTTTTGTCCATAACAAGGTAAGGGTGGGTACACTGGGAACAGCAACACCAGGCTCTCTATTTATGTCCTCGGATCAGTCCAGAAGAAAAAGGTTTCTTCACATGTCTGCCCCATTCCCAGCACCTTCCCAAACTGCTGGGCATAGCCAATTGGTTCCTGAGCAGGGCCTGGATCATGGCATAGCCAGCCAGCTAACTACTTCAGCTTACTCTCAGCCATGTGCAGGAGAAGAACATGTGACAGGCATAAACAAGGGCCCCTGATAAGCGGGGGCTCACCACAGATCATCAGCCTACTTGACGCTAAGCCTCATCAGACTGCCTTCTGTGAAATGGATGTTAAGAGATCTCTGGGCTCAAGCAGTGATTACTGCTAGGGGGGAAAAGAAAGCATTCTACCTCCAGGCATTCTCTCCAGAGTGTTTTGACTTCCTACATCTCAACTTTGCCTTGGAAATCGGCTGTGTCTCAAAGTAAAGTCCTGTTAGTATAGAAGATTGCTTCCCAGCCTTTCCAAACCTAGAAGCCACTTCCACACAACCTGTTAAACAAGACCTGTTTTCAGTTATATGCTCTTCTTTTTCTTTCACCCTCATTTGCCCTCCTTCTCTGTAACTATACACACTTCACAAAAGAAAATGGTGGTGGCGGTGATGGTGATGCTGTTGGGGCAGCCCACTTTAAGCCAGGGAATGACCCACCCACTGAAGGGCAATGATGTAGAATGGGAAACTGGTAACCCCTGGACCAAATCCAGCCCACTAATCCAGGGTACTAACTTGCTCCACAGTCGCCTAAGTGGAAGAAAGAGGGCAGTGTGGAGGGAACTGCACAAGTGGCCGTGGAACTTACTGGTAGCGGACTTTGGTGTGTGGGTGTGTAGCAGGCCCACCATGCTTCAACTGCCACTCACAATGAGCCCTCTGTAAACTATTATCTGACCAGGGATGTAGAAGATCCTGGTTAGCAGCTTCCATCCCATTTTACAACCTTATTTTCTATAGTCACTGAAGGAAGATAGGTATGGCCTCCAGTTTTGTCAGCACAGTATACTGAGTTGGTATTTATATTATTTTATTTATTTAACAATATTTATGAATTAAAAATGTTTCTAAGCAATGTACAAAGCAAGTCTTCATACAGAGAATAAGAGTGCCTTCCTGGAAATGCCTGTTGGAAAAGGTATGTTTTTAGTAGGTGCTGAAAATCCAGAAGGGTTGGCGCCTACATAACCTTTAGTGGCAGGGAGTTCCAGAGAGTGGGCTCCATGATACTAAAGGCCCTATTCTGAACCATGATGGACTGAACCTCCAAACTCTTGGGTACCACCAGAAGAGTATCTCCTGATTAGTGCAGCAACCAAGCATGAAAATATGAGCAGTCCATCAGATGTCATGGCTGTTCCAGGAAGCCAGTTTAGTGATGTTACTTCATGACTGATATTTTTTTTTGATGCTGTTTGGTTTTCTTGTAATTTTATATTGTGTTTCTTATTTATTGTATGATGTGCTTTTCTGTAAGCCACCTTGAATTCACTTTAGGCAAAAAGGTGTGGTGTTTGTATTTTAAACAAATGCCCTTTATGTTCTCAAATATCCATTAGCTCCAATTTAAACTGGGTCCAGCATCTGAATACCACGCACCCATTTGAAAGGGATATTTGAATGCCATCTACTGGTGGTGGTGGTGGGGATGAGATGCTAGTGGCTGGTTTGTGTTTAAAGGATGAGGACTTAAATCTCTTTCCTTGCTGTCAACTTGATATATTTCATACACACGGCAATTTACTTCAACACATTTGAATCTTAGCTTGCTCCACACATGCACACAAAAAGCTTTCTGGTGAAATCTCTGACAAAATGAAACAAAAAAACCCCTCAAGGACCATCTCTCTCAGCATCACAGGCTGTCCAAAGCAAAACAATGAATCTGGCAAAGCACTTATGTCTTTTTCTTTTTTTTCTTCAAGGAGAATCATGTTTGGTTTTATCCGTTTCCAATTTTTCTTTTCAAGATCAGGGAAAAGACCAAGTAGGATACGAATAAGCTGCCAGAAAACATGATGAATAGATTATGCGGGCTGGAATGAAAAGGCCAAAAGATCTGAAATTGACCTTGAAAGAGAAAGGCTTTCCTTCCCAGATGATCAGATTCTATTTTTATAGGGTTTACACAGGAATGTTAATGGCTGCTTTGCAACAGGGCCCCTCCAATTACATGATATTTATACATATGAAAATAAGTGCTTTATTTCAAATTCCAAAAGAGTACCTATCTTATTTGCTCATTTGTTTAATACCTCTCCTTCTGCTAAGGAGCAGCATTTTAGTCTTAACTACAATGGTGAGGTAGGGGCAGCCTGGGTGTTCTCTCAGCTGACTAGCCCCCACAAAGAGCTGTTCATGCAAGCAATCGACTCACATGAGTGGCATTAATTTCTGGTGGTAACATTTATGGAATTAAGAGCAGTTGCTTTTATGAGTGGATTATCTCTGCACCCCCAACAGGCAATGTTTGCCGAAACGGCCACTCCAGTCTCCACAAGCAATTGTATTTGAAGTTACACTGCTCTTGCGAACAGATGGTTTGCCATTCTCTGTAAGGGGTTAGCCAGGTGATAGGGCAGCCTGAGGGCCAAATGCAATTTTGAGAAGCTCTTGGGGACGGCATTCCAGTGGTGGGTGAGGTTGAAGGCAAAGGGGGTGGGGCCAAAATTACCATGCATATTTTAGCTCTTACGAAGCCTCAGGAGAGGCATGTCAACCTTTTAGAATGAGGGGGAAAATGCACAACAGCTTGGGAACCACCAAATGATTGGCAGTTTTGGAAAAGGGGGTGGGACTAGGTGAAGGGGGTGGGGCCATCTAGGGAACTCTGGAGGGCTGGGTTGGGACCCTAGACAGGCCGGATTTGACCTAGGGACCTGATAGAATATCGAACTTTCACCCTGCTGGAGTGAAATAATTTTTTTACCATTAATTTTAAGAGGTTTTGAGCTTCACAAATATAATGCAGTGGTAAAGCAATGATTGTTATGTTATAGGAAAAAAGGTTATTTTCAAGGATAGCTGCATTCATAGCATGAAAGGGACATCAAAAGAAAAATGTGTCTTTTGAAATTCAGACATGCATTGGAGTGGCCACATTTTTTTTGTCTTCTTATTTATTTATTTTTTAGTTTCTTTTCATCTTTAGGAGGGCTGCAAAGCTCAAAGGCTCTCTCCAACACTGTGTGTTCCCCGATGGGGTAAAAAGGTGTCTTTAAAAAAAGCTGCTTTTTAAATAAATAGAGTAATTATTGGTAAAGATTAAAGTAGAGCTGTACCAAATGTTATCAAATTTCAATATTTGAAATTAGTATGTTCAATGTGATTGAATGACAACATTCCACCAAACATTTAGCTGTTTCAATGCTGTTCAGTGTCCTTTAGTTTCTCTGGCAGCTGCTTCTTCTCTGTGCTATTATTTCTTCCTGACCACTGTCATCTTCCTCATTTCACCTTCTTCATCTGCCATTTAATCTGATTGGGCTCCAATGATAAAGATAATTTTACTTATGGGCAAACACGACATCACGATATCAGATGTAACATTTCGGATGTGGTCAACAAAGTCACATTGTCACAGCCAATCAGATTGCATGGCACCTGGGCACAGGACAGGGATGGAGAAGATGGAAAACAGTGCTAATGGGAAGAGAAGTGGCAAACAGAGAGATCAAAAGGAGACACTGGACAAAGAATCAAAGCAGTGCAAACATGTTCATGAAATCCAAAGCCACCAAACATGGGAGCGTTTTTCGACACCCATGAAAATAATCACAACGCTAGGTAAATAGTTCAACATCAGCCCTACTTTAGCATAAGTGGTTGAGTTCAGGGATTTGGAATCATATTATATACATATATAGCCATGTTTGGGTCCACTGGAGCATCACCAGTTCACATCTGGTGCTAAAGGTCTGACCAATGTTTCAGAGGCAAAAATGAGCAAAAGATGTAATAACCTGGCCGTCACAGGCCACTGCAAATCCACCATGTAGCTCGTAAATAAAATACAGACAAGAGGGCTGGGGAAAAAATGCATCTCAAATTCTTATGGGCCAGGAACAGTTCATGAGGTCCCTTAAGAAGGCTCTTAAAGGTTATTTATATAGCTATATCTACTTTCGGGGGACCTGATGAGACCTATATAGATATGGTTACAGCACAACAGCCCACATTGGGTTGACATCCTTGTTTGTTTCAGAGTGGCTAGTCATGTTGTCCAATGGCTTAAGTGTGGGTTGTTAACCACACACAAGCCATGGTGAAAACCCATGGTTCATTGTTTGGTTGTTGAGGGTGGCTTGTTTTCAGGATGGCTTGTGCAAACCTGGCAGCATGGGTTCTGCATGTCTTGTTTGAAAAGGCTGCAGAGATGCCTGGCAAGAGTGGCAAAAAACCCGACCACTGCTTGTAGTGCCCTCTGCCCCTCCTCCTCCAGCTCAGTGCTTCATTTGACAGCAACCGGCTTTATCCCCTTGTGAGGCAAGTTAACACAGTTATGTGTGTATATATGATTGACTTATCAAAGGATAAGCATGTACAGCCCCAATTCTGGACCATGGTGACTTGGAAGGGGGCAGATTTAAGCTTTCTCCCCCTCCTGTAAAGAGCAGCCAAGGAAGCTTTTTTAAAAAAGTGTTAAAGACAATAAATAAAACCCTCAACCACCTCATCCTAAAAAGTAAGGTAAGCTGCTACCACCACCACCACCACCACCATCCTGAAGATATTGCATATATATTTCAATGCAAATCCTTCGGAAGACAAAAAAAGGTGGAAGAATCTCAGCACAGCAGGAGTATATATGAGTTGTGCCACAAAGCCCCTTGGGATATGTGCTGGGAGCAGGCAGGAGGACGAAGGGTGAAATAAGCCATGGCAAGTTCTCAAGCACCTGATTGTCTGTCAGCAGCAGAGTGGCTTAGCAAGGGATTAACCAACTCAGCATGGCTTGTTTTCGGCATGGCATACTGTGACGTCGCTAACTGGCTAAGAGACTGTGTGTTGGGACATCTTGAATTCAAATCCAACCTTAGACTTCAGCCATGATTTCCCTAGTTGGCCTGAGTCTACCTGCCATTTCTCAGCCTCATGATAATAATACTAATCTACCTTACAGAGTCCTTGTAAGAATCATTGAAAGAATATACATGAATTCTTCTGAATCCTCTATAGCGCCATACCAATGCTAATCATTATGAGCCCATATTAAATGTGTTCATGAAGTTTTGCTTTAATTTAGCCTTGCAAGCAAGTGCACAAAGATTACTAGCAAAAAACAAAACAAAAACCCAATCAGAATAGTCATTTAAAGCTATCTGTGGCATGTAGACAGTCTGTGGGGGAAAAGAAGAGTCTACCAATTAAGGAGGCACTTGAGAGGGCATCTCCTACATAAAGAAGTTCCTGGGCTCAATCCACAGAGTCTCCAGTAAAAGGGTCTCAGGGAGCTGGAAAAATCTTTGCCCAAAAGCTGCAGCTAGTCAGAGCAGGGGTTAGATGTTTCAATAATCTGGCGTATTCAGGTAAAAAGATAAAATAAAAAGTTTGCTTGCCAGGTTAAGCTTGGTGCTAGGTGAATAACTGTTTCCCCTGTAACTTCATAAAACACACACACACACACACACACACACACACACAAATTGGACGAAAACTTGGTATTTGGAACTTTGTAAGCTCAGGCTTGTTTTACAATGTAATCATTGTGGGTACTGTTGGGCCATATGCCTATCCCTACACTATTTGTGAATCACACCTCTATGACCCAAAGGCCTTAAGTGCACAGCTCAATTATCCCCTAAACTTGGGATGTTCAGACCGTAAGTATTATTGCGAATATAGCCAAACTAGCACAACCCACAAAAATGAGGGTGGTATCCAGCAGCTAGTGGGCATGCCAAGGTTTACAGAAGGACAGCAACATTTTAGGGGAAACCTTCAGAGGCTTAGTTTTTAGATTTGGATGACTGTTCTTATATCTCTTTATATTTATCGATTACCGTGCTGTTTGCCATTTTGTACTGAATCTTATTCTCTTAACTATTTGTATTGTATTGTATTCTTTTAATTGTGTGTAATCTGCCCAGAGATTGTTTCCTATTGGACAGATTAAAAATATAAGAAAGAAAGAAAGAAATATTTTTTTCTAAAAAAGAAAGAAAGAAAAGAACTCCAAATAAAGGGGAGTGAATGAGACAAAAACAGCCCAATGAGGACTGAGTTTGTTCAGTGAATACAGAATGCTGACTATTGAGGGTGTGAGTGCGGGAGGAGGAGGAATGGAATGGCTAGGATCCTGAACAAAAGCTCTCCACGCTACAACATTTTGTGCAGGTCCCACTGATCTCATCTAAAGCTTCAGTGAAGTTCTAAGGACTGCCCACAGTACAACCCCCTGCCGCTGGTAAAAGTAGTCAACCATTCTTTCAACCCTTGATTTCAAATCACAGTTGCTTTGATAACACAAAGAAGAACTAGGGTAGAAAACTAAAAGAGCTGAAATTGAACTTACTGCTGTCCCATTTTGCAAATCCTTTGAGAGGACGAACCACCGAAGCTGCAGCCCCCCCCCCCCATTCCTATGCCATCCTCTTAGCAGGCTTGTTGCCCATTAGGGGAACAGCTAGAAACCTACCAGAGGATCAAAGCCAGGCCGTTCTGGAAAGCAAACTCTAAGCTTGTGATACTGAGGTGAACGCAATTTCACTAGAGCTCTCCGTATAAACTCAAAAAGTGGGCCAATCTAATAACTTCCTCCTGTTGGGGATGTCTTTATTCCTTTCTCTGTCGAGACCATTGGTACGCTTTAAAGAATGGCTTGCAGGGCTGGGCCAAGGAGTATAAATTCTAAGTCGCCCCCTTTTAAGCAGTTGTGTGTGTGTATGTGGAAGGTGGACTCTAATAAAGAACTCCTCAAATTTAAATCACAGTACTTAAGATTTCGGTCCAAGTACCCTTACCGAAGTAGTTATTAATTACTTTACATCCAAGTATTCCAGCTGAAATGGCTTGTGGGCATGGGGTCCAGACACAAATAAATTGTCTGAGTGGAGTAAAAGGTCTGTTTATAGTCAATAGTGTTGATTCTGCAAACCAGAGGAAGCCAAACAAATTGAAACTTCTGAAGATACCCTTTTCTTTCTCCATTACTGACCATCCCTGTCCTGCCTATACATTGCAGTTAGAATGGTGGGCAAAAGCAGCTCTGCTGGAATGCCATGGTGTGCCAGCTTCATGAGCCAATTCAGTGAATTGTACATCTACAATAGCAGGGATAGGAACCTCTGGCCCATGGGCCTAATCTGGCCTGCAGAAGTTCCTCATCTGACCTGCAGACCCATCATGCTCCCTGCCCAAGCCCTGTCCTCTTAGTGTGCCACTCACTATCCCAATGGGGAGGGTGAGTGGCATACAGGGGAATCTCCTCTGTTCTATCCAGCCACTGATTCGAGATAACAGGAGGGATTCCTCTCCCTGCCAGGAAAGCAAGTTTCTCTGTGCAGAGGGAGGCACGGAGCAACTCTGCTATGACATCAGAGGGCAGGACTTCAGGTGAGAAGGGAAAGCTTGGAGGGGAAAGATCCATCCCAATGTCATCCAGCTCCCAGAGGATAAACAGTTCCCCACCCCTGTGCAACAGGATAGGGTCAACACCAGGCAACACCAAGTCATGACGGGGCAAGGACATGGTCTAGAGCCAGTCTTCCCCAACCTGGTGCTCTCTTGATGTTTTGCATTAAAACTCCCTGCTTTACTAACAATTACCCATGCTAGTTGAGGCTGATGGGAGGCTGGAACCAAGCCAGGCTGGGTGCAGCTGGGCCTGGTTGTCATGGAGACCCCTCCCAGCACTGGTGCATCAGAGCAGTGCCGATAGCTGCTGACACAGCGTAGGGATGAAGGAGCCGGGCATAATCGGGGAGCAACGGGAACAGAACAGCTTTAGGGACAACTAACCTACAGGTCAACTGAAGGGCCCTGTAGGTTAGAAAGGGGGATGGTGAGGGAGAAATCCTTTCATTTGCACTTCCTACACTAATATGTGGATCAGAACAGAGTTATCTTTTGGACCGCCCATTTCTCCGAATTTGGCAATGCTATGGCATACATTACAAAAATGTATATTAGGAAAAGTTGTGTGCAAAAATGCATTTGGGAAATAAGGTAAAAATGCTTTCGGGAAACACTGTACAAAAATAAATGCACATTTGTGTGTGTGTGTGTTTGTGCTTTAAAACGGATGCAAAATTGACATGAACCCAAAATAGGAACACAGGAAGCTGCCACCTTCTGAATCAGACCGTTGGTCCATCTAACCCGTAATTTCAACACTGACTGGTAGCAGCTCTCCAGAGTTTCAAGCAGGATTCTTTCTTGTCCTAGCTCAAGATGCTGAGGACTGAACTCCAGACTTCCTGCATGCAAAGCATGGGCTCAGCCACTGAGCTACAGTCCTTCTCTTCCCAATAGTCTGATTTGTCCATCTCCATACCAAATGGCTCACGATGAGAGGGCTACGATCTCTTCCCTACCAAGCCAGAAATTCAACACCAAAGCATATTCCTTTGAGATTCAAAAATATTAATGTCCAAGAATGTCACATAATAACAGGAAAAAAGCTTGCTCTCCACTTGACAAACTGCTTACATCACTTTAAACTCTCTTCCAGAATCTTCTCATTCTAGCTTTTCTGCTGTCAAAGACAAAAATCCACTTTGGTTGCAAGGCAACTCTGTTTTATTGAGCGTAATACAGCTGAATGGAGAGAGTCTTACAAACAAAGAACTTCTCAACTGGCAGTTTGAAAAGCAGGTATATTTATATATAGTAGCATTTTACCCAATTAGCAGCTGGCAAAATGACATCTTATCAATAAGAAGTTGGCAAAATTCTAAAGCAAAACAAAGACAATGATCAAAAGAAAACTTACTTCATTTTACCTTATCAACAGATGTCCCATAACTCTTCTAGCAACATCAGATTGACCTGGATGGTAATCCTCCTTATCAAGCTAGTCTATTTATCTGATACTATATCAAAAGGTCTTGACAGTTTGAAATTCCAGTTAAGCATTTCCTTCCAATTAAGCAGTTTCAGCATTAGCTCACATTCAGGCACATACATCATTCCAATCCCATCATGCAGTTCACTTGCAAGAACCAAACTATATACAGAGGCCTACATACAGAGCAGGTATATGAAGCCTTGTGGCCTTGCTTTCTCACTGCTGACTATCTAATTCCTGAGTCCCATGTCTTTACTGCCGTTTTATGTTTCCGTGGATTTGTATTCAACTAGTCCATTTAACCAACAGTTCCTCATCCCTGTGCAACAGGGTAGGGTCAGCACCAAGAAGATCCATTGCACCTAGAGGGAGCAAGGTCAAATCACAATGGGGCAAGGACATTGTCTAGACCCAGTCTTCCCCAACCTGGTGCCCTCCAGATATTCTGCACTACAACACCTAGCTTCATTAACCATTACCCATGCTGGCCTCAGGCTGATGGGAGTTATAGCCCAAGACATCTGGAGAGCACCAAGTTGGGGAAGGCTGGTATATACAGAACCTGATCTTGTTTTTCATGAGATACATATTTCATCTACATCATTTAACAAACATACCACTGGTTCTATATAATAGAAACATTTATAATGGAACTGCAACAGAAAAACGGCATAGTGAGAAGTTTCCTTGGCTACATTCAACCGCTTCACATGTTTCCATATGTACACTAAACACATGGGGGGAGACAAGGCTTAGTTCCACTGCTTTGCCCTCAAAGTTGCCATGCCCCAAAGGCACTAGACTAGGGCGACCAGATAAAATCCAGGTCAGGGCTCATGTAACTTTAACAGTTGTAGAGAAAAGGGAATTTCAGCCAGTGTCATTTGTATGCAATTAGTTCCTGGTGAAATTCCCTCTTCATCACAACAGTTAAAGTTGCAGGGGGCCTGCCTTCTTTTGTCTATGGTCACTCTAGTATAGTGCCTGCAACTTTAACTGTTGTGATGAAGAGGGAATTTCACCAGGAACTAATTGCATACAAATGACTCTGGCTGTAATTCCCTTTTCTCTACAACTGTTAAAGTTACATGAGCCCTGACCTGGATTTTATCTGGTCACCCTACACTAGACTATAACTCCCAAAATCTGTGCTCATTTGCCATCCGGGCTGGAGCTGATGGAAGCTATAACCCAAACTACCAGAAGATCACCAGGTTGCTTACCCCTGCCCTATTACAAGGGGACATAGTGTCTACTCATATGTTCCTCCCTGTGACACGAGATCACATCTGAAGACCTGCCCTGTGTGACCTACATACTGAGACTTGGTGGATAGATACATGTGAAAGTCAACCTTTTCTGTGGTGCCCCCCCAATTGTGCAAAGCTATGCACAGAGATGTCCACCTACTGCCTATTTCATTGCCTTGTTGGAAACAAGTAAAGGCTTTTAAAAAAATTCTCAGACTGTAAAACCATTTTTGAAACTGCTGCATGTTTTATTTTTAATGCTGCTTATGTTTAATGCTGCCTTTTAAAACAATCTCCCTCCATGTTTTAGCTGCTTCATTATTTCTCTCTTTTAAATTCTTCTGAATTATGGTTGCTGCTTTAAAAACAATTATTTTGTTTTATCATTGGTTTTATTGCATTTGTTTGTATTTTGTATGTTGCCCCAGAGCTTTGGCTATAAGGTGACTCATACATTGAATAAATAAAATAAAATAAATATATTTCAGGTATATTTTTCAGCAAGGTGCTTTACATGAAAATGCATGAAATACTATGAGATGCTCAGTTGTTAAAAATAACAACTTACTAACTACACTAATTGAAGTGTCAGTACTAGGGTGCCCAGATAAAATCCAGGTCAGGGCTCATGTAACTTTAACAGTTGTAGAGAAAAGGGAATTTCAGCCAGTGTCATTTGTATGCAGTTAGTTCCTGGTGATATTGCCTCTTCCTTACAACAGTTAAAGGTGCATGCACTATACTAGAGTGACCATATACAAAAGAAGGCAGGGCCCCTGCAACTTTAACAGTTGCGATGAAGAGGGAATTTCACTAGGAACTAATTGCATACAAATGACACTGGCTGAAATTCCCTTTTCTCTGCAACTGTTAAAGTTACATGAGCCCTGACCTGGATTTTATCTGGTCACCCTAGTCAGTACTATATTGAATTCCCTCAATTATACGTTGAAGAATTCAGTGAATATGCTTAGGCTACAATGCTAAACGTATTTAGGGTTAAATCCTTTGGAATACACTGGGACTTACTTCTGAGTAAACTTTTAGGAGGGTTCCTCAATGTATGCCTTTCATTAACTGGAATCATCATACAGGAGTCAACTCCAGATTCTCCGACACATTTCTATCCATGTCACAAACAGACATGGATCTATATCCACTCTGTACAACATCTGACCTGCTAAGTTGAGGGTAACACACCAGATATGTATGATGACCCAGCCGGACTCAATAAACCTCCTGGTTTTACTGTCTGCATAGGGCTACAACAGCCTTTCTCAGCCTGGAGACTTCCAGATGTTTCAGACTGCCAGGAATTATGGAAGTTGCACTCCAACACATCTGGGGGTCTCCAGGTTAGGGATGTATGGGAATTTCATCTGCGGTTGTTTTTACTTCAAAAAACAACCCAATCTGCAAGTCTGAACAAAAACGTGAATAAGAGGGCAATTTTCTGGAAAAGCTCACAAGTTCTGAAACTTGCAGCTACATTTGAAAAGTGTGCAATTTTTATAAATTCACTTTTATAAGTGCACTTTAAAAAAAATGTGCACTTTTACAGTTTAGTCTATGGGGGAAATGTGTGCATTTTGGTGTGCCCTTTAACAAATGTGCACAGATATGCACACTGAAATGGTCAGTTTGGAAAGAAAAAGCCTTGCATTCGGGAACAAGGCAAACCAAGCTGAGAGATGAAAATAGGTAAATGTCAATGAGCTCAAACGTCACTGATTCTCTCATCCCTACTTCAGCTTGGAATAATAATAATAATAATAATAATAATAGTAATAATAATAATTTCTTTCTTACCCGCCTCTCCGTTTGGCTCGAGGCGGGAAACAACAATATGATAAAATACATAAAACTGATTTAAACATGACACACATTTTTAAAAATGCATTAAAACATCCTAAAAACATCCTAAAAACATCCTAAAATTCCACTGGATATGCCAAACTTCAACACTGGAGAGGGAAGATGTGAGTCACCTGGTTGGCCACCATATAAAGCTAGTACACTGCCTTCAGTTTGGTGGGTCATAAATTGTGACTGCCTGATCTGATCCATCCTTCTCACATTAGCATGGTCATCATACGAATGATGTGGGGGGGGGGTGAGCTCTCATCGACAATCACTGTAACAGGGACAGCAGTCCTTAGATGAGATTAAGTCATCTCCGAGGACCTCAGCAGCAATGACTACTTGACAGAAGAAGACTCAATTATATCTAAGCAGGGAGAGTAAAGTATAAAGACAAATGAAGCTTCGCTACTGAGTGGCAGAGAACATTAATAATGGAAGCAAACATTATGAAAGCACCCATTATCAAATACGAGGTTACTGAAACCACTATAGGCACATGTTAAACACGGTGGCATCTAAGGAAAGAACGGCTGCTTACATCAGAAACGCCAGCCAACGGAAATCCACATTTGACAACTGAAAATGTCAGACCATCTCAGGCGACGTGTTTTTAAATATTCATTGCTCAGATGTGATCAGGGCTTAAAATATTTCATACGTTTAACATCTGACAAGCCAAAGCTTGGTTTGTTCGACAGACCGTGAATCAGGAGGAAAACATACATAATATTTTAAGAGCAGTGGGGGTGCTTTGAACTCACTCTGACTGTGTTCAATGCGAACAACTGTTTTCCATTTAGGAGCAAGATCTGAAAAGCTAGCTCTGCAGGTTTTCAGTGGGATTCAGTTTGAACCAGGAATACTGCAGCTGAGGAGATCACCTCTTGGCTAGCACCTATTACATCACCAATACATGTGTTCCTCCAATCACCAAGAGTTTTTACAAATGGTTTTTGATTTTATGTTATATTTATTTATTTAAAATATTTCTTGGCCACATTTCATGGCTAGGCTGACCAGATCAAATCCAGGTCAGGGCTCCTGTAACTTTAACAGTAGTAGAGAAAAGGGAATTTCAGCCAGTGTCATTTGTATGCAATTAGTTCCTGGTGAAATTCTCTCTTCATCACAACAGTTAAAGTTGCAGGGGCCCTGCCTTCTTTTGTATATGGTCACTCTAGTATAGTGTCTGCAACTTTAACTGTTGTGAGGAAGAGAGTATTTCACCAGGAACTAATTGCATACAAATGACTCTGGCTGAAATTCCCTTTTCTCTACAACTGTTAAAGTTACATGAGCCCTGACCTGGATTTTATCTGGTCACCCTATTCATGGCAGAAGCTCTCCAAGGCAGTATACAGCAATAAAATGGTATGCTGTTAAGAGTGGTTAAAAAAACAATATAAACAAACAAATCAGCAAGAAAAACAGCAACAGCAATCATATTAGGAGAAGGGCTGAGTAAAATAATATGTTTTCAAGGCCTTCTTAAAAGCCTGCAATGATGGAACATGGTGGAAACCCTAATGGCAACTTATTCCAGGGTTGTGGGGCCACTGCAGAGAAGGCCTTCTCTCGTGTGGTCACCCACCTAACTGCTCTCATAGGTGGGCAAATGAAAAAGGCCTCTCCTGCTGAACTCACAGTGCAGGCAGGGTGATATGGATGAAGGTACTCCTTCAAGTAATTTGTCCTAAAGCATTTAAGGCTTTAAATATCAAAATCAGCACTTTGAACTGGGCTTGAAAACATGCCAGTAACCAGTTCAGTTGGTGCTGTATAGGGGTTATATGACTGAATCAACTCATCCCTGCCAACACGGCAGCATTCTGCACCAGCTGAAATTTCTGAACTGTCTTCAAAGGCAGTCCCCTGTACATCCCACTACAGTAGTCCACACTGTACGTTACTAGTGCACGGATGTGAACCACCCAGAGAGCTTTGGCTATGGAGCAGTATAGAAATGAAATGAAATGGATAACTGAGGCAGGTTTGTCCTTTCCAGATAGACCCACAGCTGCTGTATCAGCGTAAGTGAGTAAAACACATTCCTGGACACCACAGCCACCTGGAATTCCACAGTTAGCACACAGTCCAGGAGGACTCTCAGAGCACTTGGTCTTTTAATGGGAAGGCAACCCCTTCTAAGACCAGTTGTAAGCCTCCTCCCAGAGTAGATGGTTTCCCAACACAAAGTATTTCTGTCTTGTTTGGATTAAGTTTCAGTTTGTTTACTCTCATCCATCCCAAACCAGCCTCCAGATACTGGCTCAAGAGTTCCACAGACTGGGGATGCGCACATGGAAACGAAAGGTAGAGCTGAGTACCATCTGTATACTGATGACACTTCAGCCCAAGATGGCTGATGACTTTCCCCAGTGGTTTCATGTAGAAGTTAAAAACATGGGGAAAAGATAGAACCTTATGGCACCACACAGGCTAACAGACATGAGGTAAAATAGAGTCCCCAACACCACCTTCTGAGTTCATTCCTCCAGAAAGAACCAGAACCACTTTAAAACTGTGCCTCCCAAGCCCAATACAGATGAACGATCCAGAAGGATACCATGGTTGATAGTATCAAAAGCTGCTGAGAGGTCCAGAAGAACCAGCAGAATTGCACTCCCCTCATATATTCTCCAGTGTATGTCATCAGCCGGAGTGACCAAGGCTGTTTCTATCCTATAACCGTGTCTGAAACCTGACTGGAATGGATCTGAATAATCAGTATCATCCAGCACTGCATTGAGTTATGAGGCCACTACATGCTCCAGGACCTTGCCCAAGAATGACAAATGTGATACCAGGCGGAAAGTATCTGAAGCCTTGGGATCTAGCTTTGGTTTCTTCAACAAGGGCCTCACCACTGCTTCTTTCAAAGCTGTGGGGACCTCGCCGTCCCTCCAGGAGGCATTTACCACCTCGGAGGTCCAGATATCCAGCCAGTTCTGAGAGATTTCACAAGCCATGAAGGATAAGGCTCTAAAGGAAAAGTAGTAGGCCTCAGTCCTCCAAGCAATTTGTCCACATCCTCAGGTTGCAGAAGCCGAAAGGTGAACAATATAAGATGATGAATAGTGCACTATAGAAGTTAAAGGCTAAACATATACATATATGCTTCTTTATTTTATTTTTAATTGGCAGCTCACCTGAGGCGTTAGGGTCTTTTATTTAAGTATTTACTTTCCACTTTTCCAGACAAATAGCCTCCACAAAGCGGCTTCCAATATATAGGGTGACCAGATAAAATCCAGGTCAGGGCTCATGTAACTTTAAGAGTTGTAGAGAAAAGGGAATTTCAGCTGGTGTCATTTGTATGCAATTAGTTCCTGGTGAAATTCCCTCTTCATCACAACAGTTAAAGGTGCATGCACTATACTACAGTGACCATAGACAAAAGAAGGCAGGGCCCCTGAACCTTTAACTGTTGTGATGAAGAGGGAATATCACCAGGAACTAATTGCATACAAATGACACTGGCTAAAATTCCCTTTTCTCTACAACTGTTAAAGTTACATGAGCCCTGACCTGGATTTTATCTGGTCACCCTACCAATATAACCAGTCTAGTATGCATATATTTTTAAACAATATCATCATAAAAGCAATTTAAAATATAATACACATGTGATGCATAAAAAAATATAAAACACACATGGCACATAGTTCACAATCTTATGTCTGTCTTCATCCTCACTCTCCTTGTCATCACGCACATGATGTCTCCAACTTGCTTGGCCAGGAATTACGCTCAGCATACATTCCCTTTCACTCTTTAGCTTCTATCAGAGCTAACTGATAAGAAAGCTGGATAGTAAACTGAGAAAATTCTTTATAGGGGCAGCACTGCATGAGTATTAACATTCACAAGCACAAGCAACTTCCAATAAAAAACATACAGCTTGTCAGTTCATGCCCCTTGCTTTCCCTAACTAGAGGGAATACTCTTTGATACATCCCTTTGGTGAGCTCTTGGATACAGATCAATAACCTAAAATCCAAAGTCTCATGCAAGGTCAGAAAAGATGCCCAAAAAGCAATTAAATGGACTGGTGCCTTTGTCGAGAGATGTACGCATCTGGGGCTTCCGTTGTCCGTATGCTCATTTGAAATAAGATGGAGTGGAATACCACGAGACGGTCATTTGATAAATAACAAAGCAGGCAGTTTAATTAATTTTCCTGAAAGTTGTTTAAGTGCCTTCAGGATGTCTCGATAGAAAGCAATTACTGAGAGGGATCTGGCAAGAAATGGATTAGCTGGTCCTATAACAGCTTGATTGTGGTCTTTTTAAAGACATTGTCTATACAGTTTTTGAAAAGAGATGTGATAGATTTATATTAGAGATACAATCCTATGTGTTTTGCAGGGGGGGCATTTTTAGGTATAGCAGCCTTCCCCAACCTGGTGCCCTCCAGATATTTTCAATTACAACTCCCAACATTCCTAACCATTGACCATGTTGATTGGGACTGATGGGAGTTGAAGTCCCAAACACCTGGAAGGCACTAGGTTGGGGAAGGTTAATCACACCATGAATTAGCAGGACAGGGGACCCTTGCTCAGTAAGCCTCCAAAGTCAAAACCCCATTCCTTTCCCTTGCAGGCAGCATTGGTAGCAGCCATGAATTTCAGCTGAGCAGCAAAATGTATGATCTCCTGCCTAGAAATAGTCATAGCAACCTGTGTATCAATTTTGGAAAGAGAGCTAGACAATATTTATGGAAGATAGGGAAAATGTGGTCGACTCAACTGCACATTTGCAGAGTTCACAGAAGCAACTGATTCCCTGAACTGTTTTGTTTACAGAGAGGTGGGAGGGTGGAGGGTAGAGCCAGAAAGTAAGGATATATCTCATCATGCATCATTAAATAAAATCAAATGCGCAACCTTGAAATGGCAGAGTTTGTACTCCACAGTGTGATGCAAGCTTGTGAAATCTCAGCAGCTTAGAATCTAACGGTTTACTCAAGGGTAGCCTGCATTCTCCAGAGGAAATGATTGCCAGAATTCTGTCACCGATACTGTCAGCCAGCACCCTATGAACAATAACTGAACAACTCACATCTGGATTCATGCAATCTCAAGCAGACTGGGGCAATTCACAGGATTATTGTGTGCATAGGAAAAGTGCTCAGAACGCCTGGCTTGCGTTGCCTCCTAGTCCATGGCAAGCTGATCATGGACATTTGTTGTGTAGCTTTTGGCACACTATTGTAAACACTTGAAAAGAGATGCTTGTGACAACATGCCCAAAGCTAGCAGCTGTGCATGACCGGCTCACCAAGGGTTGGGAACTAATGCAGGCAGACTGTCCGTGGCTTCCACATGCCCAGATTGCAGGGCGAGTCAGTCGGTGTTTGGGAAGGGCTGTGCCTATGCTTCAATTCCGCAAAAGTGCAAAAAAATAAATAAATACATAAAGTAGCACTGGGTATGGAATGCTGAAAATCTCAAGTTTTTTTTTTTTTTTAAAAAATGCAAGTCTCTAACCCTTATGGCTGCATGGATATGCTTGATATTGTCTGGGTGTTGCCTGCTGACATTTCAGAAGCCAGAGGAGTACCTGGACAGTGTCAAGGGTGGGGCTTTCATGCACTGCATCACTCCTTTTTCCTCCTGATGATTAGTAAAGCCAAAATGAATTAGGAAAACATAGTATAAAAATACACTGCAGAATAAATTATGTAAAATAGGCCAATTAATAAAGACCTTAAATTTTAGCTTCTCTTGGCTCAGGCTTTCTTTATTTTGTACAAAATATATAAACCCTGGCATAGACAAAATCTGACAAAAGTTTGAAAACTTTTGCTAAATTTTGCTGTCAATTGCAAGCTGTGTCCTAAACACATTTGAATGCATGACAAGGTTAGCCTATTTCAAAACCAAGACATGTGTCCCATGGCATCTGAAAGACTAACAAATTGATTGAAGCAGGAGATTTTATAGCCTAGTGTCTTCTTTGTCAGGAGCAGATTTCTGCTTGTTGAAGCTCTTACAGTGTTTCATGAATGGGTATAGACGTACTTTAATACAACTTTGCAACTAATCCACAAAGTTACTAGTCCATAGTATTTTTTACTAGCTGGCTTGCCAACACACAGGTGATGAGGTGAGTAGCTATTTACAGTCCAGGTTTAGCAGGTGAGGAAAAGTATACATGCATGCCAGGCAGCTGGCTGCTGCTTTAAGCTTCATCATATTGCTGCCAAATGCCAGTACTTTTAACAGTGTTTAGTTCTTGGCTGGTTTTAAGTCCCCATTTTTACCGTATTTGATCAGGTTGGTTTTATGTTACATGTTTATCATGCTGGCTTTGTATTTGGTCACTATCCTCCAGGGTAGGGATAAGTCTATAACAATCCAAGTCTCAAAATATGTATATCTTGCCTCACGTGTTAGATCACAAATGGTCATCTGAGGATATTTCTGTAAATTTGTTAGAATTGACAATTTTGTAATTTAATGGTTTTATGGTCTGTTGACTGTTAATAAAGAATTAGTAATTAGTAATTAATTATGTTTTCATTTTGGTTTTTATAGTGTTGTTCTTATATTGGACTGTGTTTCTTAGAATGCCATATTTTGTTTTATTTTAAATTGTGTGACACAGGGAATAGTTTCAGGGAACAGTTTCAGCACCGCATTGGCCTTGTAGTTTATAGCTGAAGCTAATTAGAAGTAGCCTGGAAGTGTTTGGGCCTATTCGGCCTGTGGAATGTCAGAATCTGTGAGCCTATCTACACAGTACCTTGGAACGTTTTAAACAGTATTTTAAGACGTTCCAAACAGGTGCGTTCCAAAATGTCTTAGGTCACATTAAGGAGTACTCACATTACAGGAGAAAAAAATCTTCAGTCTTCAAAGCGGTGTGTGCAGTCTCACACCCTTCTGTCCATCTCTTTCTGTTTCGTTTTTACAATGAGTTTAGGGCAAGGCATTGTGGGCGCTGTAGTTCACTCGCCCACTTCCTCCTTAGTTCCCTTTTCATTCCCTAGCTTTCAATGAGTATAGGGCTAAGCATTGTGGGTGTTGTAGTTCACTCACCCACTTCCTTCTTAGCCCTTCTTTCTTCCCCACCAAACAACAGCTAAGCAGTTGGGCGCTGGTAAACAAAGCACTGCCCCCACAAATCACAAACGGTAAGGAAGGACATATTATTTTACTTAAAACGATTTATTAAAAGTAAAAACTGTTGTATATAGCTGAAGTGAATTTAAAAAAACCTCAGATATACAATGTTCAAGGGAGTGCGTCATGTGGCCCAAAGAGTTTTCGTAACCCTTATAAAACATTACAAAGCTAGTGTGTAGATCGGCTCTGTGTCAGTGTTCTCAGAGCAGAGCAGGCAGGAATTGCTTTACTCCTCTCTGGCTTGGCCTTGAGAGGCTGGGAGCTCTCAGTGAGAACCCGACAGAGTTGGGGAGGAGTTTGGAGAAGAGTCACTCAGCCAGCCCTGCTTCCTAAAATTGAGCCAGTCAGAAAGTTTTACTGCCCAGGGTTGGAATTTCGCAAGGAGGAAGGCTACTATGAGGTGGAGGTGGGCAATTTGGAGCAGGGCAAGAGTTAAGCACCTTTCTTCTTCTATTCCCTCACCATTACCTCTGGTAGAGGCTTTCCTATTTTAAAAAGGAAATGTTATATGTAATGTTATGCATAACTGTATGTAACATCTTGTTGGGCCCAGGAAGCAACAGCCAATAATTGAAAGTCTGTGATCAAAATGATAGATTTCAGGGCTGATGGACACATTTGGAATTGGAGACTGTGACATAGGTACTCTCACAAAATGACTACAACAAGGTTGCCTTCCCATTCACAAAATGGTTGCCATGATGGACATGGCCAGTCACAAAACACCCGTTTCCTGGAAGGCAAACTGGTAGGGCCTGCCCAAGAACGTTACAAATCAGGGACAGAGAACCTGGGAGGCACCAAGGGAGGTGCCCATGTGCACCACACTGGTGATCCCACTGACAAATCGATGAACAGTTTCAATCTATCTTTCTCTTGAGAGTAAAACAAGCCTTCTGTAACATCAATATGAAGGTCTTTGCTTTCAGCCTCAAAAAAGAAAGAATCCACTTCCCAAGTACTTTAAAAAATAAAGAAATACCAGCACTCTCACAAAATGACTACAACAAGGTTGCCTTCCCATTCACAAAATGGTTGCCATGATGGACATGGCCAGTCACAAAACACCCGTTTCCTGGAAGGCAAACTGGTAGGGCCTGCCCAAGAACGTTACAAATCAGGGACAGAGAACCTGGGAGGCACCAAGGGAGGTGCCCATGTGCACCACACTGGTGATCCCACTGACAAATCGATGAACAGTTTCAATCTATCTTTCTCTTGAGAGTAAAACAAGCCTTCTGTAACATCAATATGAAGGTCTTTGCTTTCAGCCTCAAAAAAGAAAGAATCCACTTCCCAAGTACTTTAAAAAATAAAGAAATACCAGCACGCAAGGCAGTGTTTTGCATTTTTGTTTTCCAAGCACCCCAAGGAGGTTTCTTTAGACTGATTACTACTACATCTTGTGCGTTATCTGGGCCTGCCCAGAAGCACCATCTTGGGTTGATTAGGTGATGAGAATAATGATAGAATTCTATGCTTACAAGAGAGCTGACCAAAATGCCAACAGCTGACATCCCCCCCTTCCCAAGTAATTATATCTTCAGCATTTTACTGCATATTGTTTTTAACATAATATGCAAGATCTCAGCTGCACAGGGCAAATCAGAAAGTGTAATAAGGTAGGTTCAATATAAATGCACCAGCTCTTGCCATAAGCACCATTGGAACGAAGAAAATTACCTTGTCTCTCCAGGGAGAGCCCCAGAAGACAGAATAAATATACGGCGTGCATTTGTGAAAAGTCATATACGCATTTAAGAATATCACATGAACCTGAATGGTTTTCTTCCCTAGAGGAAGCACGTCCATGAACTTCATCGTTATTGTTGACAGGAAGCATCATGAGCAAAAGCCTCCTCCTATGATGCCACTGAAAGAGCAAAATCAGATATAAATATAGCATTTTCAAATATGTTTTCGTTACACTAAGTCTGAAGGAATGCACGTGGAAGCAGATATTTAACAGCATAAAACTACTGTGAGTCTGCCATATACTGTGGTCATTAAAAAAAAAAACCATTTTGGATAAGACCAGAACTGGTGATTATAATATAGGCACAACAGAATGGTGGCTATGTGTCAATTTCCTTCTTCTGCTGTGCAGTATCTACCACAACTTGTTCATGTCCTAACATCAAAGCATTCTGCTATTCCCTGTTGACACCCTCAACATTAGTTGCTGCTTGTGGGACATAGGGTAATGCACCATGCCCTGAAGACACAATATGAATAAGTTGTTCTAGACCAGCATTCCATATAGTGTGCTCTGTGTGTTCTGGACTGCAGCTCCCAACATTATTATATTATTATTATTATTATTATTATTATTATTATTATTATTATCTGCCTCTTTTCCTCCTTAAGGAACCCATGGCAGTATACATAATCCTCCTTCTCTCCATTTTATCCTCACAACAACACCAACCCTGTGAGGTAGGTTGGGCTGAGAGTCTGTGACTAGCCCAAAATCTCCCAGTGAACTCCCATAGCTGAGTGGGGACTAGAACCAGACTCTTCCAACTCCCAATCCAATACTCTAACCTAGGCTGACCATATGAAAAGGAGGACAGGGCTCCTGTATTTTTAACAGTTTCATAGAAAAGGGAATTTCAGCAGATGTCATTTGTATATAAGCAGAACCTGGTGAAATTCCCTCTTCATCACAAAGTTTAAGCTGCAGAAGCCCTGCCCTCTTTTGTACATAGTCAAGAGACAGGGCTCCTGCAGCTTTAACTGTTGTGATGAAGAGGGAATTTCACCAGGTTATATATGCATACAAACAACACCTGCTGAAATTCCCTGTCCTTTGCAACTGTTAAAGATACAGGAGCCCTGTCCTCCTTTTCATATGGTCACCCTACTCTAACCACTACACCATACTGGTTCTTATCATTGGACATGCTCGCTGAGGCTGATGGGAGTTGAAGTCCAAAATATATGGAGGACACCAGATTGGGGAAGGTTATTCTAGACATTAAAGAGTGGGAGGGGAAATAGCACACACTGCTGCCATTTTTGGCAGCAGCCATGTGAGTATCATAATATATAGTTCCGGCCTGTGGATGAATATAGACAACTATTTACAAAGTGGTAAATGACAAATTCATAAATGGTTCTCTCCATTCATTCTTAGGCAGTGTGCTTGCAAATTCTTGGTAAGCTGGTCATTAGAAAATTGCTGCCACATAGTGAGGAAAATTTAAACACCACATTCAGCATTTGGTCAAATAGGGAAGGGGTATGGCAAAACAATTCTCACCCTTTGGAAGAATATTATTGGCCTACCATGTTATCACATGCACACAATAGCAAGGTACCACTTGGGGGGTGTCTACACCAGACGTTTATTGCAGGATTGTATCAAAGTTGTCACTTACGGGCCACCGTGACTTTCACCTCCTCCTGCGGGTCCACTCCTCAGTTATTCAGGAATATCGCTGACTGCTTTTGTCCTGCTTTTTTTTGGCTCTCTTAGTACAATCCCAAAGTCCGCAGCTGGTATACCCCCTTCGCTAAGCTGTTGCTGTTCAGTGTGAGTTGCTGGCTCAGCAAACAGCCAACCTGCTGTCAGGGCCGTGTCCACCCATTTTGGAGGTGTGAGTGGGTGCGACTGCCAGTTTTGCCACATGTTTTGGATGTGTAGCGGCGTGTTTTGGTGCCAAGAGTTTGTATTTTTTAAAAACACAAACATATCTCTGCGCAGCATCACATATTCAACCGACTGCCTATCCACCCAATGTGTAGCTGTGTGTTTGCATCAGTGAGCATCTCTGATGAGTCATAAAAAAGCCAGCCCCATAGCTGCGTCATCTGCATAACCCTACCCACTTCTGCCAAGCCACATGCGGTAGCGCCATCATGGGGCACACGTCCCGCTGCAACAGCACTCCTGTCATTGCGGGAAACTTCGCTCATGTGTGCCCCGTGAGTGCCGATCACGGAAGCGGGAAAAGTTGCAATCCCCCCTCCTCCCATGTAAAAGGGCTGCAGGTGTAGAGTAGGCCTTGGTATGTTTCTTTATATCCACCCTTGGTAACCCCAGCCACCTATAATGTCTGCCAAGTGGTGAGGATAAATTCATCTTTCCATTGCGAGGATAAGAGCTATTTAACCAGGCATTTTAGAGGAAATGTCATTTTTGTTTAGAGTAATTTTTCTTTTCATGTGTTAACTTGATTTTTTTAAGCTGAATTGATTGTTGTACGTTATGGTTGATTTTATTATATTGTATTTTTGTATTTGTATGAATAATTTATCCACACTTTTGTTCATTTGATGGAGGAGAGTCAAGAAATATTTTAAATAAATAAGACTGATTCATTTATGTACATCAAGGTATTTATAAGCTGCTTTTTAGGGCCACACAATGACAGTGATATACAAAGAAAGATGTGATATAAGAAGTAATAGATATAATAGACGACATCAGATAAGTGTATAGTTAATAACAGAAAGCTGCTCTGAAGAATGCCAACTATTTATGTTCCTAGTTTAAGGCAGTAGTAAAGAAAAAAGATGTCAAAGCCTGCTTAAACACCTAGTATAATTCAATTGGCAGGGAGTTCTAGAATTGAGGAGCCACCACCAAAAAGACACTGTCCCTTGTGCATGCCGAGCTACCAAATCTTAATACTGGCAAAGGAGAAAGAGCTCCTGAAGCAGATCTTAGCACATGAGCAGAATTATGTGGCTCAAACCAGTCCTTCAGGTAATCTGGTCTGTTTTACCTGCATGCAGAGAGAATTCTAGGAAAGAAGTAGATTGATATAATTCTTCTTGTCATGTGACAGGATGTTATAGGCAATCTGCCAAATGGGAAAGTGACATTGAACATGTCACTTAGTTAGTTACCATCTGGTTAATACAAACCTGCCTAGTTACTGAGCTCTCTATATAGGCCCTCCTCCTTCAGTTACCCTATCATCAAAGGTAAACTGGGTAGTAACTTAAGATGGGCCATTTTTGGTGGTGCACCCTGTGGTGGTCCTTCCATAGAGGCCAACCTGGCACCTTCCTTGTTAAGAAGGCACCTGGTTGAAATTCTTTTTTCAGTTCCGCAAGCATGTGAATGCATTTTCTAGGCTGCAGCCCTGTGTGCACTCACTCAGGAGCAACCTCCATTTAACTAGTGAAACTGACTTCGAAGTAAACACGCACATAAGAACATGAGAAGAGCCATGCTGGATCAGACCAAAGGACCATCTAGTCCAGCACTCTATTCACACAATGGCCAACCAGCTGTCGACTGGGAACCCACAGCACCCTCTTATGTTCCCCAGCAACTGATGTATATAGACTTGCTGCCCGTATACAGAAATGGATGGTTTGAGATCAGAGAGCTTCTTTTATCTACCGAGAGCTTTTGTGCAGATTGTTTTACCGTTGCATCGGGCATTTTATTATTTTTGCTGCCGAGACTGTTTTTATTCATCTGACTTGCTGATAGGAGAATACATTTTAATTGTTGCTACAGTTTAATTGTAATTTGGAGCGAGCAGGGATGCCTGTGTTGGTTGACAGCCAGTTCGGAAATTTGCTTACAGATGGAAAAGCAGGGTCCAAAGCCTGGAAACAAATAAATGGCCACCTGTATTTGATGGTGTTCATTTCTTTTAAAAACTCTAGATTTGGTTTACCATCTTTATCATAAGAATGTTTTAGGCAAAAAAATGTGCTCAAAGAAATACAAGCATTCTCTCTCTCCCTCACACACACACACACAACTTTTACTGAGATTACAACAGAGTTGTGGGCTCTTCATACAAAAGCTAAAGATGGAACCCCTTTTCCTTGCCCATCTCACCCATAATCTAGAGAATGAGTACTATGAACAAAATCATCTGGGAGGGATGTGTGTTTCTCTTTGAGTATGTAATGATTTGTCTTCCATAGCCAGTAGTGAGACTCAGTGGTGTGTGTGTGGGAGAGGGGCAATAGTTTATCTAGGCAGACTTCAGGCTTGTGGGATTTGTTTTCTTTTTTAGCTACAACCCCAAGAGCTACCAAGAGCCTGGTGGAAGGAATTTAGAATTAAAAAAAAATCTGAGCCCAAGAATGTGTTCTGAGTGCCAAAAGAGAACGCAGTTCACAGCCCTTTTGCACAAAAATCCATTCTTAGTTACTTCAAGAGTCCTCCATTTCAGCAGTCTAATTCAGGCCCTGGATGGGGGGAGTCCTTTTGTTGTGGCTATTGTGACATAACTGGGAGTCAGAAATCCTTGCTGATCTACTCCAAACCACCCAAAGATCTACCGATAGATCCAGTTCTGTCTTCTGCCCAGTCCTGCTCTAAACAACAATTCCTGAGCCAAAGCATTCAATTTTGGAATTTTATTCTGTCAGTCACAGAATTAGAGTTGGAGGGGACTTTGTAATCTGCTCAGTCCAGGAAGCCAGAGCTAGGTCATTCCCAGCAAAGAGAAATCATGTGATCTTTCTAATTTAAAAACTGAGATTGGGTTCAGACAACACAATAATCTATAGTGATTTAAATAGTTGATGATTGGTTATTTAACTCACCATAGGTTATCGTGTTGTGTGGAGGGAGTTTTTTAACCAACGGTTGGTTATTTGGCCAAAATAGCCAACACAAATAATGAACGCTGTGCAGAGTTGGCTATTCGAACCACCATTGGTTATCGTGTTGTGTGGAGGGCATCGTTGGTTATTTCCTTGGCCAATATTGGATATTCCTTCAGCCACAGAGTCGCAAGGCAAGAGTGGTCAAAGCAGTGGTTGCTGCTCTAATCCAGCTGGCAGGATAGATTTTCAGCAGCAATGGCTGATGGGATACTAGCAGGAGGACTGTGGGAGGAGAGAGGGAGGAGGATGAGTGAGTCAACTCAGCGTAGACTAATAGTCAACTCAATGCTGGTCTTAATCCACACCACGGTTGATTATTATCATGTTGCATGGGGAGTACCCCCTAGATAAACAACTGTTGAATTGATTATTACCCCACTGTTGACTACTGTGCTGTCTGAACGCAGACTGAAATTCATATGTTGACATAAGATTACATGGGCAATGTTATTTTTCCTGGCAAGAGGGAAGCTTAATACAACTGTGTCCATCATTTGAAAAAGAAAGAAAGAAAGAAATCCAAAAGAGTTATTTTAATAGAGTAGAAAGATAATTGTGGGCCTAATTTTTTTTTTTTGACAGACCTTCTTTCCAGCAGAGAAAATCAATATATTGCTGGTGAGAATAAGGGTCACTTAGCATCACACCCTTTAGCAGCTTGCTGAGCAGAAGGATTACAATGCATGTGAGAGTAAATAGTGTTGCCTCTAGGGATGTAATTTCATGTATATGAGAAGTGTATAAATGGCTGGTGGCTATATACAATAAAATTTACTGACTGACTGAGAATTCCAACCATGCTTTCGAAAGCACCATATGGAAAGCACTGTGACTATTTAGGAAGAAAAAAATGTCATTGTTTCCCTGGGACACACTTAACAGTCAACGATGACTAACCTAAATATGCAAGAACTAAATGCAACTGTATGCAACAGGGGAAGAGCATTTTCTGTATCAGGGGTGCTGAAATTCTTGCAGCCCAAGACCTGAATTCCTTTTCAGAGAAGTTCTCGGGGGCCAGATTCCAATGGTGGGAGGGCCCAAAGGCAAAAGAAATGGAACCAAAAGCCAAAGGCGTGGGGCCAAAAGCCAAGAAGCAACAGCCTATTTTAAAGCTTTTACTGCCAGTAATTAAGGCCATAACTACACCATGCAGTTATCCCAGGATCAGCTCAGGAGCATCCTTGTGCATCCATATGACGCACAGGGGATCCTCGGGGCAACCAGGGACAGGCAGAGACTTTCCCTAGGATAACCAAGACCTTGGTTATCCCAATTTTTCCTGCGGTCTCAGGAAGATCCCAAGCTCAGCCTCCGCAGGGGTGTGGATGCACATCCCGGCTTCTTCCCACCTCCTCCAGCTTTCAAAATGGGGCACGGAGCTGTTTGGGGAGGTTCTGTGCCCTTCAGGGGAGCAGCAATTTCACCATCCCTGGGATGGCGGGGTGGGTGGGTTTGGGCACAGAGAGGGGGTTTTTATAAAAAAAACATATCTTTTTCCCCAGATCAGGGACGCGCGACCGGCCCCAATTTTTAAAAAAATTAAATGGCACCCGCGACATCCGTCTTCCCTTCCGGGATGTCATGTGGCCGTATAGAAGCTGGGGGAGGATCGTGGAAGCAGGTAAGTCTGTGATCCTCTCCCTCTCTTCTGCTACACCCTTAGGTGTAGATGAGCCCAAAGCCTTAGGAGAGGCATTTCAACTTTTCAGAATTATGGATAGGAAAAACAGCAAAAAGGCCAGGAAACACCACAGGAGAAAGTGGATGGGGGTCAGGGGAATTGGGCATCTCCCTCTGGGGAGACTCAGAGAGCCAGATTGGGGCCCCAGGCAGGTTGAATTGGGACCTGGGGCAGAGGTACTGCACCCCTACCCTACATATTTCAAATAGTCAGCTCCTCACTCTGTAAAAGATACACATGTGTGGCAAATCTAAGATGAAGGCATAAAGTACCTCACATACAGATGCTTTCAGGGGCAGGGACTTGAGCTTAGTGAAGGAATCCCTGCTTTGTATGCAAATCGCTGGCACTTCCAATTAAAACAATCAGGTAGCAGGTGATGATAGAGATCTCCACCTGAAACCCTGGTGTTAGTAAGAGGAGATACAAAGAGCCTGATGGAGCTGGCTTAGTGCAGCCACCCTGCCATGTGTATTCATATTCAATGTTTCCTTAACACAGCTACAACATTTAGCTTGCAGTGTTTGTGTCTGAGTTCTCTTTCCCCATGGAAACTTGCATCGGGTCATAACTAATGTCCAAATGACTACAAAAAGAAGTATATCTTTGCCTGATGCCGACACGGTCATCTTTTTGGTGCCAGGCAAAGGTGATCTTATTTTCCCAGGCATGTGGCCATTAGTTATGGTTCAATTGTTGTGGGCTGCTTTTGTGATGTTCATTCTAGGCTGTGAGCAGGTTGGATCTGCATATTGCGGATGAATACTTTACTGTTTTTACATTGCGTTTCTGATGTTCCTTTTATTGTATTAGCGTCCTGATTAAGGGTTATATTGATTTGGGTCCCCCCTCCCATTATATTATGGGTTTTGTGTATTTATATGTTTGTGCTCTTTGTGGTGGGAAGCGATGCATAAATCTAATACATAATAGCAACGTTATGGTAATGGAAATGCTATTACCTAGCATGTTTGATCTCAAGTGTTCTTTTTTTTGCTAAAGAGTATTGAACCCAAAAGTTGTCTGATCTAAGGAAGCTTCCTACATTCTTTGCATCTTCCCTATAAGATCAAGGCCCTGCTTCATGTTCCATTCCATTATCTCTGTTCTGTGACCTATTCAAACTTCTAGAAAAATGGACTGATTCATTTCTAGCTCTCTCTTTCCCATCTCCTGTTGTGGCCGCATGTTAATCAATAGAAAGATCACTGGATTTTCATCATTCGACACAAACCCTCTGGCTGTCACTATTCTGCATCCACCTTAAAAAAGCCAGCAAGGCAAAACCTGCTATCATTTGACCCCTGTAGGGCGAATGCGTTTTCATTAATAGCACTTGCGCATTTGTTTTCCAGGGCCAATGTACATGATCATTTTATGTGATAGAATCTACATTTCACCACATGATAAACAGCAACGATCAACTGATTGCTTCATTTTGTAAAGCCATTATCCTAGAAGCATCATAGCGGATTGCTCTTCCTTATCACATCCCAGGCTGCCACTTTTTATCTGGTAGCAAACTGACACGATAAAAGAGAAATGATCTATGATAGCAGATCTACCATGATAACAATTTGACACAATCAAGCAATGAAATGATAGCTGCAGTTTATCATGCAGAAAAGGGAAATGCCATCGCATAAAACAGATTGGGTAAATGAGTGCTCTGTTCCCTACTAACAACGAAGAAATCCCATTCCCAATTGCATCTCTCCAAGACTCTACTGTACTTTTTCCTATCCTCCTCCCCCACCCAGTCACAGCAATGCCTATGCATCCAATTCATTTTCACATCTTCAGTCATAGATCTAGGTCAGTAATGTAATGAGGTTGGAGTGATAAGGAACACTTTCCCTGACCCAACCTGGGTCAGCAAATGTAACCTATTGGCCTGGTTCACACATAACACTAACTCATGGTTTAGGTTGTTGAATTCTGGGTTGTTGTGATGTGCGAACCCAGCTATGTTAGCAAGCCATGGTTTGTTGTTGGTATGCTAACAAACATGAAAGAGAACCCACGGTTTGTTGTTGGGTTGTGAATTCTAGGTTGTTAAAACCATAGGTTGTTTTTACATATGAACCCAGAACTGTGAGTTGTTCATTGGTTGTTTTACCAAGCTACAGAGGTGGCAGGCAAGAGTGGTTTAAAGAAAAAACACCGGCTACTCTACATGCCAATACTTCAGCGCGACAAAGGCATTTGGGACATAGGGAAGGAGTGGGTGACGGACGAAGGAAACAAACAACCCAGAGAAAGCAAACCATGGTTTGTTTGATCATCTGCCAGACAAAACCTGGGTAGGGTAATAAACAATGGATTAATAAATCATAGATAAGTGTTATGTGCAAACCAGGTCATTTGATCATATGCTAAATTACACCACATTTTCTTGTCAGAACAATAAGCATGTTTTCAAGCTGATAGATGAAAAGCCAGAGAGCCGCTTGCTTAGAGGGTTGGTGAGGGCAATTGGCCAAGAAGAGTGGCATCATTGCAGTGCCTGACTAGGCTGCAGCTTGACACAGTATAACATATTTGGTTATGACGTGCTGCTCAGATGAAGAGGAGAAAGTCAGAGACAATGAACGGTAGGAGTCAGCATGCTTTTTCACAGCAGCTTCCAAACAGGAGCAGTCTAACTGAGCAGCAAGAACTTGGAAAATCTAAACCTCGAGAATAGAATTGATGCTCCTGGGGCAAAACCATCAGCTGCCAAACCCACCTCCCAAGTGCTAAGTAGTTGGACATTCCCACCAAAGTTGACAAAGGTCCCAAACTGGCTGCATCCCTTCTAGCATAACTGGCTGGAATTTGAATGGGTTAGGTGGAGGCTTTGCTTCAGGAAACTTAGGGAGAGCTTTATAATGAGCTTCCTCCCTGTGTCTTTTCTGATTTGTGCCACTTCAAGGTACCTCCTTTGCCACTTATTAATTCTAATGCAAGGAGTGGGAGTCTAGTGTTTTTTTAAAAAATATATATTATAATGAAAGGGTAAGTTCTAATATATTGAATTCCTCTTCCCCAGTGTCTTTGTGCTGTATGCAGAATGCCAGCAGTTTTAACATCTGGCCTCTCCTCTCCCTGCCCACTGTTTCTCTTAAGCAAGGAAATAGGTAGGAGGAAAATTTGCCTCGTCCATCCTCAGAAATCCAAGAGTCTTACTTAGCACATAATAAAACAAACTGAATTTTGCTTGGAAGGAGAAGAAGAAAGGCAAACTATCAATCTTATGGCAGTTGGGCTCAGGGGAAATGCTAAAGAACCTATTAGATAGGAGGGAAAAACCCAAGGCCCAATAATCCTCCTGAAGCCTTATCAAATTATGCTGGGAAGTCTCCTATGATTCTCAGGTCAGCCAGGGCAGGGCAGTTGGGAGTCTGGGAAGTCAAACTTCCAAGATAGCATGCCTTTCCCATCCAAATTAAAGAAGGATAGATAAGCCTTCAGAGAAAGCTAAGAGAGGGTTCTCTATATTTTGTTTTACAGCTGACTTAGACATGGAGAAATGTCAGGAAGTCATCCACTCATTCACTACTGACAGCCACGGTGGTTAAGCATTTTGAGCTAAACATTATGGCTTAGCGTGTCATGTGAACCACGACTTAGCGTGTCATGTGAACCATTCCTAACCATGGTGACTACATCACCATGGTTTAAACACACTCACGAACCATTTGCTGCAAATGGCTTAGCGCCCTAACCATGGCTTAATGTGTTGTCTGAACAGGCCCAATGATTTCACTAGGTGCAGCCCCCACATTTTCAAGTCCATCTTTGCAGTTACTTGCTACATATTTGCTTAGAACTGGATGATACATGCAGCCATACTTCCATAATACAGAGGTTACCCTGCTCCACAAGATGACCAAGCTACAAATAATAACTGCCAAGGCTCCCAGTCTTGTGATAGCCAACGTCATGTTCCGCACTGTGGGTAGTGTTTAAGAAAAACCCAACGAGGGGAGCAAAGTAGGCACATTTCATACCAGGAAGCTCCAAATAATTAGATAATACTTAGAAAAGGACTCTGTAGGGTGCTGAGCATGACAATTAATCCAGATGTGTGTGTGAAATGCAGCCACCAGCAACAATTGCAACAGGAGATGAAAGGGAGAAGTGGAACCTCCAGCAGCAAGACTGCTGACAAACTTTTTCCTTCTCCCTCCTCATTCCTTTTTCCTTGTCTGTCATTTTCTTCTTAGATTGCGAGCCATGCAACCAGTATTTTTATCCCGCTCCTCAGCTGAAAAGACACCTGGAGAGGCTTCCACTCATCCTCTCCTTCACCCTGGAGGCCCACATACAGAGGCAGAGACCATAAATAAAACATTTAAACTAAACAAACCCTTCTCAGGCAAAAGCCTACCAGAATAGAAATGTCTTCACCAACCAACCAATACTGTATCTCACAGTATTGGTGCATCCACTGAAAAGGCCACGCCAAGCCACGTCAAGCCACGTCGTGTTCTCCGATTCAAAACATTCCCTGGAACTCAGTTCTGTCTTAAATCCTTTGAGGCATGCTGCACATGAGTTATGTAGTAGACTGTGCTACTTTCATTCCAGTTTCCCACTCCTTTTCTCTGCGAGACAAATGAGCACAAGAGAAGAGGGAGTTTTTCCTTTCTTCCATAGTCTGTCTGTCGCTAAGAAAATGGATCTCATTTATTCTCTGGATTGAGACACCATTACATCAAATTATTTTATGTCATCTCTCACAAAACAGGAAAACCTAGATATATTTAAGAAAATGTGAACCCTTTGCAACCTTTACTCAAGTGCTCCAATGGGAGATGTGCAAGCAAGGCAGGAAACCTGTTGTTTCCCACAAAAGTATATGTGACATCTTTTAGTTAAAGATATTTCAGATGTTGGAATCTGGAAGTCTATTTTCTCTTAGTAGAGCATAGTCTTCCCTGGAAATCAAAGGCGCATGGAGCCAGGACAGAGGTTAATAAACCAGCAATAGTCAAACTATTGACTCCTAAGAATTCAACCATCCAATCTTCCACTTGACTCTTATCATATGAACTGTTCATTTGATCTAAATCCAAACCAGCCCCCATTTTTATTGGAATTATACGGCTTTCTCACTAGCCAGGAGTAGACAACTGGGTTACTCCAGTAAGTGAGGGTGTTCTTCTTAGTACAACACCTTTCTGAGGGACACTGTGGATATGTCTACATGTAACTAGTAAGACCCTTGCCTCATCTATTAATATCGATGCTATTAACAGAGAAACACAATTGGGCCAAACCACAGAATAGTGTTATATAATAGTCTCTCCTGCTGCAAGTCGGGTACAGTGGAAGGAGTTCTGTAACTGTTTATACTTCCCCCAGTCCCATTGCCACCATCTTGTGGCAACTTTAGATTTAGGACAGATAAAAGAAAGTATTTCTTCACAAGGCACATAGTTAAATTATGGAACTCACTACCACAGGATGTACTGATGGCCACCAACTGGGATGGCTTTAAAAGGGGATAAGACAAATTCATGGAGGATAAGGTGATCAATGGCTACTAGTCATATTCGTTATGTTTTACATCCATTATCAGAGGCATTATAACTCTGCATACCAACTGCTGGGAAGAATAAGCAAGAGGATGCTGTTACATTCATGTCCTCCTTGTGGATTTCTCAAAGGCAGGTGGTTGGTCACTGTGTGAACAGAATGCTGGACTAGATACACTGTTGTTCTGATCCAGCATGGCTCTTCTTATGTTCTTAACTTCAGTGTTGACCATTTTACAAAGTCTCATTGTAACCGAAGTACACCCTCATTTGCCCTTCCCATGCTGAAAATAATAATAATCCAATCCCACACTCTGGAGCAACTAGTAAAAGAATGAAGTGAATGCTCTACTAACTCAATTATTTTAGTTTGAGATAACAAGAATATTTACTCCAGATCTGGGAAACTATCCATACTACTTCTCCAGTGTTACTTAGACCATCCTGCAGTGGCAAAATCTGAAGGCTGATCCACATATTATGTGTTTTAGGAATACACCAAAGATGCCTCACTTCAAAAGGTACAGTGTGAACAACAAGTGGGGACAAACTTGTGTTTTCAAGCAGTTATATCAGACAGGTACACTCATGAAGGAATGGAGTTGGGCTTTCTGACAGATACACTTTCAGTATCACCCCAAAGTTTACTACTGTCTAAGGTGAAAACAGGCCCTGATTCAACCAGAACTGGTGAAGTGAAAACAAGGGAGTTCCTAAGAAAGTAAGTCAGTAATAAAATATTTCCCAGGACTAAAACGGAGTCCAGGGTTAGACTCCAGATCTGTTTTCAGTGACCAAGAAGAAATGAGAGTACCTTCCTTTCACCACTATGTAACAATAATAAGCTCTCATTCATTTGAATTACGAAGAAGAGCTTCCAGGTCAGAAGGCACAACTTCAGGCTAGCTTGAAGTGTAACTTCACTCATTACAGGAATGATCCCCTCATGCATGGACAGCTTTCTTTCTTAAAGGATGTTATTCTCCTTGGGAATTTTGAAGGTAGAGAGGAAATATCCAGTGACAAAGTATTCCCACTGGCATGCATCAGAAGGAAAAAAATAAACCACATGGAAATGTTCCCTAAATTATATGATGTGATTACATATATCCATTACGCATATCCACATTGTACCTTCTCCCTATGCAACCTTTGTTATTTAGGGGCAGATTTTCAAACCCACATCTAAGCAACAAAGTCATTTTCAATGTCCATCAATGCCCAGAACTTCACCTTGACTGGCTGATGGTAGCGCACACTTAGCGAGCCACCTCCAAAAGAGCAACAAACAACAAACGTCAGCTCTTCTCATACCCTTCTCACACACCATCTGACAGAGGTCACTTTTATCAGCTGGAGACACAGGGTGGAGTTTCTTGGGCAACAGCAGATCAGAAAGAAAAAAAAATGGGATTTCTTATCACAGTGCAATGCTCCCAAAAGAAAACTGCCTAATGTCAACAAAAGAGAGCAACATACCCACTCACAAAGACCGAGGTGCCTACCTGTCCTTAGCAATATCCAGGTACAGTCAAATCTAACTCCGGAAATTCATACGCAGCAAAACTTTATTTAAATTAACCTCTGAAGTCCAAATTCTTCCATTATAGAATTAGACATAGTATTTAATGCTCCTCATTCTCATATAATGCTACATTTCCTGACCCCATCCATTTAAAACAACCTTTTAAGGTGCAACTCTCTCCTCTGAAATGATTACATATGGGGAGTCCAACTGCGCACACAAAGAAATCATGAGCCGAACCTCACAAGCACCCAGATACGCACTCTCGCATCCACCCACACTGAAAGCCAGAAAGTAACCCATGCTGCAGTCCCAGGCATGCATGCCTGACCCTCACATACAAAGCGAGAGGCATGCAGCCACACAAATGCAGGTTGCTACACGCGCGCGCGCACACACACACACACACACACACGCCTTGTGAAATGCACCCTGGAATCCAGACAGACCCACTACCGCAGATCGCGCATGACAAACATGCCCATGCGTCCTGCATGCTCTTCATACACACCCACACAATCCCACGCTGTTCCCTCTGTAGTAATAATAATAATAATAATAATAATACATTTAAAAACCCTTACAGTTGGTCTGCAGACCCTAACAAGTGCTCTTGACGTCGCCCACCTTGCACCATCCCTGAACCAGACAGGAAAATAAATCGATCAAAGTTTCCTGGTAGGATTAAACACCCCCCACAAAATCGCCAGCAAAAACCAGCCAGCTTCTGCTTTAAAACCAATCGTGCATCTTTCCCCCTTCCCAGCAACGTGCCTCCATAAGCCTCCTGTTCTCCGCTCCACTCAACTCAGAGCCAAAACCTTAAGGTTCCCAAAGCAGCGGCACCCCCAAGCCCAGTCCCAATGACCCTCCCGCTCCCGCCAAAGCGTGCAACACCCCGAGTGCCTCACCTCCTCGCTCTTCTTCTTCTCCAGCTTCCCTCTGGATTCAGCGCCGCTATCCAAGCTAGGAGTAGCAATATCCACTCAGGCTGCCGCCAGGAGACACCATCTCCATCCAATGCATGATGATCTCTGTATATGTGTGGTGTGTGTGTGTGTGTGTGTGTAGGGAGAGCCTAATTCTGGAGTGCGCTTGGGAACGCTCTTCCTTCCTTCCCTTCTGATCCTGGTCTTCTTCCTCCTCCTCCTCCTCCTCCTCCTCCTCCACAAGGGCTAGGATCTTCGCTTCACAGAAGGAGAAATAACGAGAAAGGGGGGGGGGGACGGAGGGACGCTGATGATGATGTGAGGTGGGGAATGACGGTGTGAGAGGGGGCGGGGGGGAAGAGAGGAGGATCGCGCAGGCGCAAGGCTGGGGACACTAAGCGCTCGCTCAGGCGTGCTGAGAAGCTCCTTCGCGCTTCCCACCTCCTGTCTGTCCTGGAAGCACGAACGGAGCTGCCCTATAGGGGGAGGGGGCGTGGCTCCGAGCCTGGAGGGTCTTCTCGCGCTCTTCCTCTCCTTGGTGGTATGCGCAGGAGCTTTCCTCCCCGCCTTTTGTGCCACCAAGCAATGCGCGCTCTCCTCACCTACCTCCAGGATTCCCCTCTCCATCCCGTATGCCTCTTCCCGCCGCGTGTAGCACTTATGTAGACTATAGTGCTGCGTAATGGACATCCCTTCTTCCTCTGGGCTTTTTTTCAGCGAGGTAGGGGCGGGGAGGAGGGGCGGTCGAGCAAGCGGGGAGACCGTGCGCGAGAGAGAAAAGAGTGTGCGTTTCCCCTTCTCTTGCAGTCTTCAGGCTTGTGATCTTTGGGCCAACGATCTCGACAGCAGCAACTCCTGCTCTTTGTTGTTCCATTAGGACGGTACGACGCCTTCCTAGAGATTCTAGCCTTCCCCAACTCGGTGCCCTCCGGGGGTGTTGGACTACAACTCCCAGCATCCCTCTACCAGCTGTGCTGGTTGGGGAAGGCTGGAATCTATAAGAAGGCGTCGTAAAGTCCTAATGGAACAACAAAGAGCAGGAGCTGCTGCTGTCGAGATCGTTGATCCAAAGATCCCCAACCAAGTTGGGGGACCAGACTGGAGAAGGGCACCAGGTTGGGGAAGGCTGATCGAAGGATGGGGCCGGGGGAGAACTAAAGGCCAAAACTGAGTGCATGGAGGGGAGCTGGAATTTGAAAGGTTGCTGTTTCCAGGTGATCGTGAACTTTCTTGGCCGGATTTTTGAAGCAAAATCTGGCGTCCGTCATCAAGTGCACGCCCTCTGAAAGCAATCTCTCAGATTCTCGCCAGCATTTGTATTGCACTAATCTCACTTCTCCAGGGAATGCCACGTGTCGGATTTTGATTTATGGAGCTTTGTGCGAGTGCTTTTTGTGGGGTGAGCTAATCTCTGCTATATAGACACAGCAGATTATATTGTGGTTGACACGTGGATAGGTTTTTTCTTTTTTTGTAATTATTTCTAAAGATTTGCAATACAATCTAGATTGGCAACTGGCGGTGGCAGAGCTGGAGTAGGGCCCTACCCCCAAGGCCCTCTCCCCATTTGCTGTTCTGTTAGTATATCAGAGGGGCTTTTGCTGGGATACCTATCATGGCAGCAATGCATCTTGCATCCCATCAGGGTAGTGGGGCTTCTGCCGTATTATATAGCCTGTTATCTGACATAACTAAATATCCATGGGCTGGTAGAATAAACTTTTCCTGCCCGTGTAGCAAATTTATGCTGGTATTATGGATATTTGTTGTAGTAGTTATACTGTTGCACTGGCTAAGTGCTACACTAGTGTAACCCTTATGTAGCAGCAAAGGTAAAAACAAATGTCTATAGAGTTGGGGATATTAGGGTGACCAGATAAAATCCAGGTCAGGTCTCATGTAACTTTAACAGTTGTAGAGAAAAGGGAATTTCAGCCAGTGTCATTTGTATGCAATTAGTTCCTGGTGAAATTCCTTCTTCATCACAACAGTTAAAGTTGCAGGGGCTCTGCCTTCTTTTGTATATGGTCACTCTAGTATAGTGCCTGCACCTTTAACTGTTGTGATGAAGAGGGAGTTTCACCAGGAACTAATTGCATACAAATGACACTGGCTGAAATTCCCTTTTCTCTACAACTGTTAAAGTTACATGAGCCCTGACCTGGATTTTATCCGGTCAGCCTAGGGATATAGAAGATGAGGGACAGAACTTTGTCAGAATCTTGGGCTTCCTCAAAGGTCATCCCTCTCCAAAAATAGCAGAATTATGACAGCGAAATAGTGCATATTGTACATAGGTATAATATCGGTGGTGGTTCTATTATATTTTAGCAAATGGACCCGGAGGAGAAGGAAGGATGGCTCTATATACTCCATTACCCAGAGGGGGCATTTATCCACAGTAGGGGGGGGGGGGAAGGGACAGCCCTATAACTCTGTCCTTAGGAGCACTCCCACCTTCAAACTGTATCAACTGCAAAGCTATGCACTGGTTAGGGATGTCTGTCACCTGGTGACTGAAGATGGTACTACAGGCTTCAAACACATGAACACATTTACATTCATTAAAATTCATTAGTGTGTTTAAAAAACAGAATAAGCCCAAGGTGCACACCCATAGTGTCTCCTTAGAATGCATGCAAGTTTCAGGAGCCTTAGGTTACACGGTCTTGGTGCTATGGCACTGACAGACAGATACACAGTTTTATTATATAGATAATTTTTTGTATGAATATTTATAACCATACAAATTGTACACTACCCTGGTATCTATGAGGAGGAAGAGCAGTTTTAAATAAATAAACAATGCTCTCATTGGAATCAGTGGAAAGCCCCAAATCCTCCCTAACCCCTAGTCAATTTGGAAGGTGGGATTCTGATTAACCCATCAGCCAATTGTGGCACAGCATGAGAAGTTTATAAGCCTAGTTGGAGAATACAGTTTACGTATTAAGATACACAGTCCATGGGGCTACATCACTCTATTCCCACAACCAGAGAATTGTGGGGATAGCATTGGGAAGCACAACCATGTTGATTGGTGAACAAAGTTGTGTTCTCCCTTGATGTTTGCCCGATTGCCATTTCTCCCAGAGTGAAAAAAATGGCTGTTGGTAATTTGTTTTGGTTCAGTTATTTTAATATATGGTAAATATAACTTGCCTTTCAATTTGCCAGATAGATAGATAGAATGGAAGAACAAAACACATGCACACACACAACTCAGTAATAACCCTAACTGTTGGATGTAGCTTATCTGTTATGCAGTCTTCAGTACTGCAAGAGTTACGGCATGAAGGTTAAACAGATAACGTGTGCAAGAAGTGTGAGCTGTACTGTGCCCTCCACTTAGAAATGTCTAGCTGTTGTTTGTGTGCTCCAAGCCTTGCCATATAAAGAGCTCAGGCAGCAAAACCATGAGGTTTATCAAACTCTTAGTGAATTGCTATACATGGCTGATGGCATGAGTTCAGCTTGGTGGTCACAAATTGTGCAGTCTTGAAGTATGTGAGGCATTTGGAGTGCTTAAAACTTGCAACATAAATGTGCTACATCAACAATGATGATGATCTATTACCATTATTATTACTTCAAGGCCTACCCTTAAGGGCAGTATTGTTGGGGATGGGCTGAAGCTCCTGTTGGAGCACACAGCATGTTTGCATGCAAAAGGGCCCCCCCAGATTCAATCTTTGGCATCTCCAAATAGGGCTGTGAAAGACACTTGCCCAAAACCCTGGAGAGGTGTTGCCAGTTATCATAGACAACACTGGGCTAGATCAGGGCCAGTGTCAAAGATAGGCATGGTTGGGCACCTACTGAGGTCCCTCACCCTGCTGACAGAAGCCCCTGGAAGTCGTTCCTCCTCTTCACCTTCACCTGTCTCTTGCTCTGGCCCAGACAACGGTGGTAGTGAGGAGGAGGAGGAGGAGGAGGAGGAGATGCCACTATCTACTTGCTCACAGGCTCTCTGCCTGTTAAACAAGCAAGTGGCAGCAATGATGAGAAAGAGGAGGAGGAGCAATAGCAGCTGGTGATGATGGTGGTGAGAAGGATGGTGCCCCATTGAAGGTGGCCTGCCCAAGAGCCCTCGTCACCGGCACTGCACTAGATGGACTGATGGTCCAACTTGGTATAAGGAAGTTTTTCAGTTTCCTGTTTTTGCTATAAATTCTGTATTTTATAAATGTTTTTATTTCAAAATTGATACATTCCTTTCTTCTTTCAAGACTCACCTTCAGCCTAGCATATATAGTTTGGTTTCTTGTTGAATAGGAAAGCGGTTCCATATATCTGAAAGGGGCAGAATGCGGCCTTACATTTAGCATTTTTCTCACAAATCATTTACAGACCTAGATAATATGCAAGATAATTACCCACCCTATGCATTATCTTCATGTCAGACTCAAATCTGTCTACAACCCTCATACTATCTCGCTATTATGTTGGAAGTGAATTACTTTATGAGATACCAGATTGTCAACACTAATGGCTGAATGGTTTTGCATCCCCGACTCTGGATCCACACGTCCATCGGGAAAGCCTGAAGAAAAATAAAAAACAAATGAAAGAGTGTAATGAAAGAAGTAAAAGACAACATTCTTGATCTGCAATCTCATTCAAACACGCACAGACACACATGATGTTTCCTTTTGACTGGTATCTCAGTTCTGGAAAGAGCAAAGGGATATTACTGAAGGAAGCAGGTCCTCACAGCCCACCCTGCCAGCCCGACTCATACTTTTAACTGATTACACTAGGGGTGGGCAACTTGTGGTCCTCCAGATGTTTTGGCCTACAATTCTCATCATCCCCCACCAGTGGCGATGCTGCGTAGGGCTGATGGGAATTGTAGGCCAAAATATTTAGAACCTCTTTGGACCCATGGACACATTTGGGAATTTGAGAAAAGTGTGGACACCACCACAAAATGGCTCCAATGGAGGATGTGGCTAGTCACATAATGGCTGCCATGGGAGCCTAGCTAGTAAAACGTGAGTTGAAGAGGAGCAGGGGAGAGAAACAGCAAAGAGTGGAAGGGAGGGGGCAGCAGCAAGCTAAAGGAGTAGAGAAAGAGCAAGGCTAGAGATTAGGAAGGAGAGAAATAGTGAGTTAAAGAGGAGGGGGGAATAGCGAGGCTAGAGGCTGGGAGGAAGAGAGAAAATAGCAAGGCAAAGGGGAAGAGACTAGAACAGGAGAGAAAGGAGACTGCCCTAACATTTTCCAGGGTTTTAATTAAAACAATTTTTTTTGAAAGGCACAGGGAGGGAAGAGCTTCGTGAGCCGCATTGGAGCACCATGACACCTGCAGGTGCTGTGTTGGGAACCCCTAATCCAGAGAGTCTCAAGTCGCCCATTCATGCATTATACTAATAAAACATGTCCTGACAGCTTTCCAGTGTTGCTCTGAAAAGCGAGCTTAAACTTTATTCAGCCAGGCTTCAGCACTGACTAGGACCAACCTAAGACATTTTCTTCCCAGAGGCAGAATAGCAATATCTCCAGTTCCTCCTAGAAAGGAGGCATAATACCTAAGGCTGGTCATATTATTTTGGTTCCTGAGGCAGAAAATCCCACGCGTATCAACCTCTGAGATATTTGATTATAATAAGCGGTATAAATAAATAAGTGCCTCCCCACCCCCAGAAGTATTGATGCAATAATAACACTCTACAACACTTAACAACTGCTTTATGTATTTCTTTATTTAATGTATACCTTGCCTTTCTACCAGGAAATGATACTCAAGGCAGCACTCAGCGCACCTTAGTTCCTGAAAGAGACATGGGAACTTCCTGATGGGACATGGGAACAGGCCCTCACAGCCCACTGTGGACTGTGAGGACTGGCTTCCTTCAGGAATATTCCATGGTCCTTTGCAGAACTGAAGTACTCCAGCTGAGTGAGGTACAATTTGCTGCCCTTTCATGACAATTCGAAACAGCTGCCTGATTTGGGCCTCCTTGCTCTGCCAAATGGCCAGCCCATTCGGACCCACCAGACAATGCTCATGGCCTGCCAAACTCTATCCCACATAGGCTGACCATATGAAAAGGAGGTCAGGGCTCATGTAACTTTAACAGTTGTAGAGAAAAGGGAATTTCAGCCAGGGTCATTTGTATGCAATTAGTTGCTGGTGAAATTCCCTCTTCATCACAACAGTTAAAGTTGCAGGGGCCCTGCCTTCTTTTGTATATGGTCACTCTAGTATAGTGCATGCAACTTTAACTGTTGTGATGAAGAGGGAATTTCACCAGGAACTAATTGCATACAAATGACACTGGCTGAAATTCCCTTTTCTCTACAACTGTTAAAGTTACATGAGCCCTGTCCTCCTTTTCATATGGTCAGCCTAATCTCGTATGCACCCCTGACTTGTCATCTGGCGCTGTTCTGGCTCAGCCTCATGGGCCCCATCCATGAGACAGGGTGGTGTTTCTAAAATCAGCAATGGACAGACCGTCCTACCTTTTGTGCTGCCACATCTACGGCCCTGAAATGGTTTGATTTTTTATTTCCCATTTCCTTTTACATGTCTGTCCTCCGCTTGTTAAGCCACTAGCCCTCTGTGCCACTTCCATTAAAAGTAAAAACTGCACACAGCAGAAATGAAGTAGAAGTATCAGGAAGATGGAATGTTCTCTTTTCCTTGGCTGGTTTGTACTCGGAAAATTAATAAAATCCTTTTTTAAAAAAGAAAGGAAGGAAGACAGTATTTGAGTCTCAATCCCAATGATGTTGGAGTTTGTGGTTTCAAGGAAACACAGCAAGAGAACTTTTTTTTCTGCGTGTGGGTGGTCTTGTGTTGCTTGCATGAAGAAACAGCAGCAAAAGTTGCTATTTTTAGCCTAAAAGTAGGCCAAGCAGCCCCAGAAGAAGTTTTATCAGGGAGAATATTTTTCAATGGGAGAAAAAAAAATCCTTACCAGAAAAGCAGGAAAATAAACAAGCGACATAACCAAAAGGTGTTCTACATTGATAAATATACCCAGGATAGTAAAAAGGGCCCCCAGAAAATCTTGGCTCCATTTCTAAAGAACCATGAATAAATATAAAATGCTCCCCACCCTTAAACATAGCCTTAGCTTTCATAAGTGTTACCCTGCATGGGCAGTAGTACTCTGAGGTAAGGCCTTTCACAAGAGGCTACTGTTATAAAAGCGTTGCCACATTTATTTAATATATGGCATCTGCTAGCTTATGTGGTTTGCTATGTTGCTATGAGCAACGTGCTTGATTTACTGGCCAATATTATGTGTGTATTTGAGCCTTGTGGGGTTTTTTTTTCCAAGTACCAAAATGATATAGGAGTAATAATTAGCAATGGTTTTTATTATTTATGCTTTGCAAGTGATAATGCCCAGTCACATAATGCATTATCTGATTCACAGTACACCCCCTTGAAACCACCCCTTTTTGAATTGTTGTTCAAAGCTTTATGACATGCTGTTTTTACATTTTCCACTAGTGAAAAGACCAGTTTTTGCCAGGGTAAAATAGCCGTCAGTTTGATACATCCCTGTCTGAGTGAAGTCATGCCTACTGGCACCCCGAGACAGGCGCCTCATATGGTCCACCCCTCTAGCTCCCATTGGGAGGCTTCTGCCCACCCAATACCCTGGGGACACCACAACAAGGGCGGGCAGCCATATATTGCTCAGACTATTCTTCCGTGGTTTCAGACTATATTGACTGCAAAGCTATGCACTAGTTAGGGAAGTCTGCCATTTATTGACTGAAAATAATAATGAAGCCTCCAAATACACAGACACATTAAAATTAATTAAAATTAATGTATTTTAAGAACCAAATAACTCTGAGGTGCATTTCCCTAGGGTCCCCTTAGTATGCATGCCAAGTTTCAGGTGCCAAGTTTGCAGTCTTGGTGCTATGGCACAGACAGACAGACCAACACACAACTTCGTTTATATAGATAAACATGGATAACAGTTCAGCTGAATCTTTGTACCTAGATTTCTACCTAGCTGTGTCTAATTCGCACCATGCTTTCTCCAGAGTGATTGCAGCAAAATGGCTGCTGGCATTTAAGATGCCCACCATCCTATGGATCTTCTTCCAGGTTCTGTCGTGAAGGGAGATTCCTGAGCTCAGACAAGTTGTAATATATCCCATCTCTCTTTTTTTCAAAAAATGCAAGGTGGATAAAGAAGGGAAGAAAATTCAAGTATGTCTCTAGGAGAACTGGACACAGGATCCTCAGCGACCCACATTGTGCTTCTGGGCATGACTGCAGTTCCCACTGTCCCAGGATTGGCATAGAGGTAAACTAGGCAACTAAAACTAAGTGAGGGGAATCAAGTTCAAAAACACTTGGGGAACACTTGTGTAGGAGAATCTGACTAAAAGAAACAGTCTCAATGTATAATTCTGCAAAACAGTTTTGAATTTCGTTATGAATAGGGCAAAGAATAGAATTTATTACGGTCGCAAGACCAGCAAAGTATTCCCTGCCACAGACGCTGCTTTTCCTCCAAGGAGGTCTGGACACTGAATGTGGGGATTGTCCCATTTTATCCTCCCAACAACCCAAAGAAATAGGAGCCTGATTAAGGCTACGTTCAGACAACACAATAGTCAATAGTGAGTTAATAGTCAACTCCACGATTCATTATCGAGGGGGTACTCCCCACAAAACATTATTATAATCAACCGTGGTGTGGATTAAGACCAGTGTCGAGTTGACTATTAGTCATGGTGTGTTTGATTGACACATCCCCCCTCTCCCCCTTCCCCAGTCCTCCTGCTGGTATCCCATCAGCCAATGTGAGTTCTGCCAGCTGGACTAGAGTGGCAGCTGCTGCTTTGGTTGCTCTTGCCAGGGACTCTATAGTCATAAAAAATAAGCAACTGTGTGTGACAAAATAGTCAACTATGTCCAACACATGACACAATAAGCAATGGTTGTTCAAATAATCAACTCTGCACAGAGTTGGTTATTTGTGTTGGTTATTTCTGCTGAATAGCCAACCATGGTGTGAAAAAAGTCCCGACAGACGACACAGTTATCAACTGTTGACTATTTAGCCCACCATTGACTGTTTAACCCATCGTTGGTTATCATGTTGTCTGAACCCAGTCTAAGAGTCACCCGTTGAGCTTCATGGCTGAGCAGGAATTTGAACTCAGATGCTTCCTATCCAGGTCCATAACACACCCCTAAATTCTTACATTGCTTTTTCTAAATGCTCAGATCACTTAACTTTATCTTAACAGTCCTTACAGATGCAATATTTGTAGGCATTAAAAAAAATCTCATACACACAGCTATTTTACAATACTAATCAATGAAAGCCTTCTAATTAGTTAAACATTTGTTAGCAATGCATTCGTCATTCTTGTTTTTACCAGATAGCAGCAGAATTGGTAGAACAGTTGATGTTTTCTCCTGAAGGTATAAGGGATGGAATAAAAGTGTATTATAGCAAGTGTGAGGTTTGTACATCCTGTCAACATTATCAAAGGAAAGCTGTATTAAACTTCAGATAGTTATTGTACAGGGTTCACTTTAGTTTATTGATTTGATTCTAATACATTCATTTTATGCATTTTTAAAGTTTGGTATTGACACCTACTATTTGACTGAGAAAAGAAACGTTTACAAATTAAATACAAGGTTGCTGGTTTGGTGTAGGCGCATCTATTATTTTATCGATGGCACAAGTCATGAACTGCCTTATCTGTCAGTAATATGCCCAGCAGAGCTAAGCGTTGCACAAGTACTACAGGTTTCCTCCTGAGAGGATTCTTTTTCACTCTATTTTATTTCTTTCCGCCATCTTGAAAAGATATTACCTATAATTCATCACTAGCAATGGCAATGAGAGAACAATCTCTGGAGACTGTTTTTAAGAGTAATTCCTTGTTATATGTTGACAAGCATGTCAATCTTTTTGCCTTCTCAACAGCTAGATTACCTGCTGTGGCAGCACTAGTAACAACTGAAAGCTCTAGGAATTTTCTAGGGCCTAGGGCCTATTCCAGCATAATTATTGGACTCTGTCAGGAGTGTTTTTAAAGTACCATTCCAAAAATGGCTGAAAAATGGAGCCATAACAGCGGGACGTCTTGCATAATTCCAATCCACAAGTGGTCCTTAATAGCGGCAACAAACAAGTCCCAGGATAGATGTTTTGAACCTGCAGTTTTCCACTGGCATTACCTTATCAGTTCTGATCCCTTATCGTGTAGATATCAGATGAGGCAAAAAATAAACTGAGCCTCCATTAGGTCTGCCTATGGAAATTGTTGCCCTTTGTTTACAGCAGGCTGCCATTACTGCTCATGGACTGTGAATTAGGCTGGTACCCATACAATAGGCTGACCATATGAAAAGGAGGACAGGGCTCATGTAACTTTAACAGTTGTAGAGAAAAGGGAATTTCAGCCAGGGTCATTTGTATGCAATTAGTGCCTGGTGAAATTCCCTCTTCATCACAACAGTTAAAGTTGCAGGGGCCCTGCCTTCTTTTGTATATGGTCACTCTAGCCTAGTGCCTGCAACTTTAACTGTTGTGATGAAGAGGGAATTTCACCAGGAACTAATTGCATACAAATGACACCGGCGGAAATTCCCTTTTCTCTACAACTATTAAAGTTACAGGAGCCCTGTCCTCCTTTTCATATGGTCAGCCTACCATACAATGAGAAAGATTAGGAAAGGTTGATGGATGGACTCCTCAAGGATAATTAGCAGGTGGCCAGAGAGAGATTAGCCCCTTCTTCTCCTTCTAATTACAAATACATGAAGACTCACAGTCCTTTCGTTTACACAACTGAATGCAGAGACAAATGAGATCAGCAATTTGGGAAATAATCCTGGATTAGCCATTGCCAACAGAGCCAGGACCTGCTCCTTGTAGGTTTGAGACTAATGTTTGGAAATGGTATTTCTCCAGGTGATCTGAGGATGTGGGGAAATATCAGCACTGGCTGGTTGTACTGAGGTGTTAAACTTGCACCTTCACATTACATAGTTTCCATGATTCTTACCCTCTTCTCTTTTTAAAAACCAAAATTAGCTTGGGAGTTGGAATGGACAAATGGAGAGAGGAACTATGCAACCTTTTTCCTTTGGTTGTGTTCCAGTTCAGACTTACCCCCTCCCAGTTGCATCTCCACCTTCAGAGTGAGAGAAGATATGGGATTCCCCTTATGTTCCCTGTATGCTTTCATACCTACAGGTGAAAAAGCAGTTCAGGAAAAGGTGATTTTGTGCCAGAAAACAACCGGTGGAGTGAGGGTCAAGCTGCTTCTTGCCACCCACCCTTCTCTCACTCTAATCTGCAGCCAGCCCATATTGATTTTTTTTAAAAAAAATGTGTTGGAGAAAGAAACATGGAAGTCCTAATGTACAGTTTGAGCAACTTTCCAGACCTGATCCCACTTACCCTAGCTAGCCATTGGATCCTTCTGTGCAGGAAGGAGTATAAAGAACTTCCTGTTGCACCCCAGTCTTGCTTGAGCAAGGCCTATCGCAGTTCTGACTTTGCTCTTTCGTCCTGCCTCCTGATTTACCCTCTGATCCTTATTGCTTCTCAGTCCTGCCTCCCAGTTCCCAGCTCTCTCCAGAACACTGTCAATGGCCCAGCCCTGACTCTCAGACAGCAAGTGGTGTTCCACATGGTTAAATGCAACTCCACACCAAACCCAGATTTTAAAACATCACATATAAAAACTAAAATGCTAGAGAAAAGTTTGGACTAGATCTAGTTTTCTATGTATGTGTGTGTGTGCGTACGCATGCGTGTTCCTATGGAGGAACATTCAGTCATGTTTGTTCCCTCCTGCAAACTGAAATGGTACAGCCCAAGTTTTGAAGGGGCCCTCTTCCAGGTGCCCTTGGCAGTGGCAGGAGTAGGCTGACCATATGAAAAGGAGGACAGGACTCATGTAACTTTAACAGTTGTAGAGAAAAGGGAATTTCAGCCAGGGTCATTTGTATGCAATTAGTGCCTGGTGAAATTCCCTCTTCATCACAACAGTTAAAGTTGCAGGGGTCCTGCCTTCTTTTGTATATGGTCACTCTAGCATAGTGCCTGCAACTTTAACTGTTGTGATGAAGAGGGAATTTCACCAGGAACTAATTGCATACAAATGACACTGGCTGAAATTCCCTTTTCTCTACAACTATTAAAGTTACAGGAGCCCTGTCCTCCTTTTCATATGGTCAGCCTAGGCAGGAGTAACTGGTACCACTGGTAGCACGCCGATCAGTTGAGTGGCCTCACTAGGGATCTGAGGGCACTATTTAAATTTCCCACAATAACCCCAAAGTCAGCATTGTGGATAATTAAAATGGCAGCCCATGGTCCTCCTTGGGGAACCATTTTACTTTTCAACAATGTTCCAGAGCAACATTATGTCAGGGAATTGTGGGAAATCAAATTGGTGGTGGCTCGGGACAGGCGTTGGTGTTGTGATGCTGAGGTGCCAGCTGCTGCCCAAGAATGCTGGGTGCTGATGCAAGTTCAAACACAAGTTTGCTACTCCATCAGAACTAAGCTGTAGTGCCAACTGTCTGCATGTTGAGCATACATGAACATGCATAAAAATTGCTGGGTTTGCCCAAATAAATAACACTTAATTGAAAATACGACCATAGATATATAAATAAAGCTAACAGTTTGCATTAATTTTCCTTAAGAAAACATAAACCTGGTGATGAAGGAAGGTGTAACTGCTTATCTACCTGGCTATCTTATTTACTGTTAGTGGCCGATGGTATGAAATACTCCTGACATGGTCAAATCCTTATGGCATGTTGTAATTTAATGTGAAGAGCCAGGTGAACAGTTCTCCTTACCATGTCTGGAATGCCACATTGTTCAGTGCGTTGCATGGAATGATCTTTATTCAGACATCATTCACTGGTGCAGACATCTCATCAGAGGTAATATTGAGCAATGCATCACATGAAGTCAAAGCAGTGTTGGGAACTGAACAACAATATGATAAAAAGCTCCGTGCCTGTAAAATACTGGCACTTCCTGGACCGCAGTCAGATGGAAAAGACCAGCTGCTGGAAGACATGTTCGAACAGGTGCTTAAGTATACACCTGGGAGCAAAATTTACCTGCTAGGAAGCATGCGACAAGGAACTGCACAAAGGCAGAAGGCAGGGTAAAAAGAGTAAAAAGGCAAGGAGTAAAAAGAACAGGGGGATGGGGTTATATAAAGAGAGAGATGGCAAACGTTCATTTTTGTTGATAGAGGAAGAGCACAAAAGACCAGTTGAACCATGGCATTAAAACACACACAAGGCCAAGACCAGGAGCCTGGTTCTGAAAGAAGGGTCGTGTGATCAACCTTTCTGAAAAGAGATGAAAAGGGCAGCTGGCTGTGGCTGACACATAAATGCTTTTGGAACTGACATTCGGTGAGCTGTGACATTCCTATAATGGAGTTATGGGTTTGTCTGCTTGTGTGCACATGTCATCCTCTTGACGTATGTTTGCGTTTGCCATCTATCTCACCGCTTCCATTATCCTGCCTGCTGGGTTGCTGGGATGTGCTGTGGTTTTAGAAAACATGTAAATTCCAGGGATCTGGCATTTGTGTTTTCATTTGTCTGTCCATTCTAGTATGGATGCTTTATTTGGATTTTTGAAGCACTTAGAGCCAAACTACAGTTACGCTAATTGTGTTGTTGAAGATTAGCTTTTCCTTTACTGTAGTGTAAGCACATAAAGCCCCAATTTGGGCTGGGATGAAAGCACATTGGGAGGGGACAATTAAACTTTCTTCCCCTGAAATCTGTGTGTGGAGGGGGAGGGGAGGTTAACAAAATGGGGAAAAAGCCTCCACTGATGCCAGTGTTGAAGGATCACTTCACACATGGCTAGATTCCTACATACGAATGAATGTGGTATCCACTTGTAGATTGCACCAGATGTTGATTGTGTACTTTTAACATTCCATGAACATACACATATAGTGAAAAACCCATTCCAGCAAAGAGTAGGGTTTTTTTTAAATTATCACCTAATCACAATCATTGTGGTGATTGCTACATATGACTGAATATACATTTTTTTTCCTACCAGAGCAAAAAGCAGCTTCAGGTAGGAAGTGCAGTTATTTTCACTGAGATAATGGAGTAAGTTTTTTTTAAAAAAAGTCACACACACCCTCCACACATGCTCCAGATAGAGATAGGGAGAGAATTCACATTTAATTAACGGGCCAAATAATTGTTCAGGATGGACTTACACTTCAATGTACATTAAGATATTGGGGTAGTCTGTAAGAAGCATATGAATAGGAACACATGAACCACAGCTTTTAAAATGTTTAAACTGAAAGTAACATCTCACACTTGGTCCCCTAAGAAAGCGTGAGTGACATGTAAATCTATGTGATCACAGTCCCTATAAGCAACGGAAGTTAAGAGAAGTATGAAGGCAATGTTATATGGGCGAAAACATTCTTCAGTGCCCTAAATTTGACATCAACACCACTGCCAGCACAATTGAACAAATCAACTTGACCAGTCAAGGCAGGAGCCAGTCACTGAAACAGGAGCTTGAGCTAACCAGATGGCATTCCAGCCCACTGAAACAAGCAAAAATAAAAGTAGTGTACAATGTAACATATGAGACAACAGCTTAAGATGGAGAACCAGTTATGTTCAACCAACGCCTGTTTTTATGTGGCTGTAAAAGAATCACCCCCAAATCCTTGGCTGATTTTTGGTCATGGTCTGAGGGTACATGATCCAGCCCCGTTGCTAAGCAGATTTGGGTCTCAATGGAAGTAGGGATGTGTGGGTTTTGTTAAATTCATCCCATCTGTGTTTCACGGATTGCCAGGCATCTTTCATTCTGTTGTCCACTCATTGATGGATTTGGATTTTATGTATCAGAACTTGGTTCATTTGCAAATGCATATTTGCACCAATGCCCACATGTGCTAATGTTTACTTGTGCAAGTGTTTAAAAATGATCTGCACGTCTGCAGAGTCTCCAGGACTCCGAAAAAGCCAGTCCACTGTGGAATCTGAAGGTCAGATTCACAGAAATCCAATCGCTTTTGAATCTGTTAGAGATTTCTCTGACATCCCTCGATGGAAGTATCTTGATGGGAGACTGAGCAGCAACTCCACCTATGCCACCTTGAGTTCCAGGATGGAAGAAAGGTGGGATATCAATGTGTTAAATAAATACAACCCAGCCCATTCTTCTTGGACCAATCCATCATTACTTGACAGCTGGATCCCAGGAGAACAAATGTGAAGGCTGGTTATATGTAGCAGTCAGGGTGAATCTGTCCCTTTCACTATCTCCAACATCCATTAAATCATCATCATCATCATCATCACAAGTTCTTTCCCAAACAGGAAGAACTTTTTAGCACTTTAATAAAACCAAACTGAAACAAAATCCTTACTCATCTGCACCTGCTGAATTCGATAGGAACAGCTATTCCGAGCAGGGAGAGGGACCATGATGTACCTGCCATGATATACCTGCCTAGCTGCTAAAGAGGAGGAGCCTTTCAGGAAAAAATAAGTGGTGACCCCAATGAAGTACTAGTATGGTTGGTGCACAGGGATTCAAACCCAGACTTTAAAGAGCAAAGCGCTCAAAGCCCTGTCCCTGAATGGATGAAGCTGTCAGTTTCAGTTTCTCCCAAAGTGGATGAAGTTGTCAGTTTTGGTTTCTCCCAAAGCAGATTTTTTTAAAAAATGAAAAAAAAATCTCAAGTACTTTTAATGCTGAATATAGAGCACGGTTCAATTCTTGGCAAATTCCTAACAAAACCGAACTGAAACAATATTGTCATCAATCTTTATTCAGAGGCGTCTCAGGAATTCAGGCAAGAAGTCAGAGTTGAAGAACACACAGAAGCACACTAGAGCCATGAAGATCTCATTGAAGATCTCATTCCAGTCCAAACTGGAAGCCTTTTATAGCCCTTCCTGTCCAGGAGATCAGCCTGGGTCAGTCTAAAACAGCCTTCCCCAATCTGGTACTCTTCAGCCATTTTGGATTTCAATGCCCATCAGCCCCAGCCAGTGGACAGAAATGCTGATAGTTATAGTCCAAAATATCTGGAGGACACCAGGTTGGAGAAGACTACTCTAGAAGTCATAGGACAGTTGACTGCCAGGAAGATGCTCCAAGCTGTCGTTCCTCCATGGCTGATCACATTGTGCAGCTGCACACAGAACTGAAAGCTTCAACTTCAAGTCCTGGCAGCTCCTGACCAATGGGTGAATGTAGGTGGAAGACTAGATGGTGGTCTCTGGCCAGTCTTCTGGGGGAGAGGCATATGCTCCATCCTCTGAGTATACGGCAGTATTCTTCTGCCATTGTGTTTTCATAGAGGCAGACCCTCTGGTGATGTTAGATAGGATGGAGCTGGATGTGAATCTGGGATCTCCAATACGGTGCCGTTCTTGGTGCCCAGCAGGCTGCCTACTGGTTTTTTAAATCAATTATTTTAAAATAGGGTCACTGGCATGCTGCAAAGCAAAGTGCTGCCCTTCATTAGCATTTTTATTTGGGTTCAAAAGAGCAGTTGCTTCTGCCTTGTACCTAGGTTCTTGGGCAAGTTACTTTTCTTTTAGTTCCACCAGTTTGCCTACTGGGAAATTAGTGTTTTGTTACTAGTCATGTCCATCATGGCAACCATTTTATAAATGGACAAGCCTTCCCCATGGCAGTGATTCCAAATGTACCCGCATATCCAAAAAGTTTGGAGGAGCCATCCAGATTGAAAATAAAATGGATCTTCTGTTTCCCCACAATGAGGGCTACCAAGCCTTTTCACGTACAGCCATTCATGAAACAATTGAAAACTTGGTTGGGATGAATGACTCATTCATATTGTCAAAACAATTGTCAACACATTTCCCGGTTTTAAAATTTCTATGCACTACTGCACACATGATTAAATGTAGCTTATTAAATGCATTGAGTGTGATCCCTCCTTTCTGAACTAAATGTTGGAAAGCTGAAAAGCTGCAACTGCTGCCGAGATGATCGATCTATTGTTTCACATGTCAGATTGCTCATGTGAATGGGTCATTCATGTCCAAGAGGAAAGTCACCCAATATGTGAAACAAGGATTACAGCACAATCCTGCACATGTTTACGTGGAAGTAAATTTCACTGAGCTCAATGGAGATTACTTCTAGGTCAATGTGCATAGGATTGCAGCCATTGATCTTTATGTTTAACTTAAAGAAATGCAGTATTATTTATTCAAAACTGAGTTCCCAAACTGAATGTTTTTCAATCAACAGTTATTAAAACATTTCTCCACATCTGAATGTTCAGTAACTGTCAAATGTAATGCATTGTGCAAAACAATAGGATTGGTGGTGGTGGGATAGAACAGAAGAACCAGTTTTGTTTGTTAAATAATTACTTAATCGAAGGTAAATAAAGGTTACAAAGTACATTAACATGTCTCTTGTCCTTTGGTTCATAACAAAGCAACAGAAAATTGGCAGTTCTTGTTGTTTAGTAGCTAACAATGCTACTTTTAGTGGGGAGAAATAGGTAACATGGATCTAACTTAGATGCAGTGTAGTTATCAGATACTCAGCATACACAAAGGCTGAATTTGGACGACACAATAAGCAACTGGGGGGCGGGGGAGGAAACAATCGTCCATTGTATTGACTATCGTGTCATCCGAATGCTGCCATAGTCAACTCAGTGCTGATCCTAATCCACACCACAGTTGATTATTTATTACCACATTGTGTGGGAAGTACCCCCTAGATGAACAACTGTAAAGTTGATTATTACCCCACATTGACTATCATGTTGTCCGAATTCAGCCAAAGAGTAACTAAGATTAGGAAGGATGGCACATCTTCTCCAACCCCCAACCCCAATTTACATCTAAAAATAACTTGGGGAATATTTTTTGGAGATGAAATATATAGTATTATCCACATTTCCCCAATAGCACTCAATTAGATAATTGCTGTGTGTGTTTTCCTTAATAAGATGTAAAGGTATAATCATATTAGTGTTTTCTTTGTGGATTGGGAGGTGGCTCCCACAAATATGCTGCCTACTTTGATTCCTCAACAGCATCCATAGAAGGTAAAAGAATATGTCTGTGTATTGTGGCAAAACTAGAAGAGAAAGAAAAGAGATTGGGATGGTAACTATTGTTTTTCTTCTATGGCTGCCTCTACAAGAGGCATTTAAAGCTCTTTCAAGGCGCTTTAAAAATTTTCCTCGAGTTTTATTTTGCTCCGGCAGTTAAAGCGCATTTTGACTATGTGAACAAGCGATTCTCCACATTAACTACTTTTAAAGCGCATTTGAAACAACTGGTAAGGTCACCTGTTGAGTGCTCAATTACCTCCTGCATACAAGCATTTACGATAAAGCGCTTCCGAGAAGATGCGCATAATCGGAGGAACAGGCGTCAAACGGAATCCATCTAGAGGGGGTCTCTATGTTGTTAATTTCTACCATCAAGCACTCTTTGTTTGCAAGGGGGACAGATTATGGTCAAGTTCTGCTCTGTTGTGCTCAGCTAGTCATCCAAAACTTCTATTGGTCCTTAGGATGGCCACTTATACTTTTCCAAAGAAGAGGACACCAATTTGCATATGCTAATTTACCTCCTGTGATAAATACTCCATCACGAGAGCAGCTGGAGGGGCTCTCTGGAGCAGCCACCCACCCTCTGTTTTGTTCTGAGGGGGCTCCCAGAGTGAGACAGAGGACAAGTGGCAGTTTTGGAGGAACCACCCAGCCTCAGATGCCTGGCTCTCATGGGGTTCTTCCCAGGACTAACAAAGGATAGGTGGTTGCTCTGAAGGAGAGGTATTGATCACTTTCAGCATTAGTGATCCCCTCTGAGCCAGGCATTTCAGGCAGGCTGACTCCCTAAACAGCTATGCCGGCTGCTCTAATATGGCTCCTCAGAGGGCCCAACATTGCTGCTGCTATGGCTGTTGCTGTGGTGGTGGTGGTGGTGGTGTCTGGTGGGATTGTGGCAGCTACAGTGTTTCAGGGGTGAGGGGATAGCTGGGGAAAGTCACAGTGGCAGCTTTTCTCCTGCTTAAGGTAGCACAAGAGTTTGCCCCACTGGTGACTAAAAGACACTGTCAATTAGAGGACTACCCTCAGTAAATTAGGGCATGTGGTCACCTAAGTGGCCCTGCATAGCAACACACTATCGATGGGGTTCAGATGACTGCAGATGGGGATACACATCAGCATGTGGATGTCCATGTCCATCCAGCAAGGAATATCCCTGTGCAGAAGTAGGCAGAACGCACAACTAATGTCCACTACTGAATAAGGATTTATGGGTTATTGTATTTCTCATCTCCTCTTCAGAAACAGAAACTTTAGAAGCAATAATATTCATTTTTTCCCTAAAATTCCAATTCTCACAAATTCACAACAACATAAGAAGAGCCATGCTGGATCAGACCAAGGGCCCGTCTAGTCCAGTATCCTGTTCACACAGTGGCCAACCAGCTGCCCACAGGAAACCCACAAGACGGACACCCCCACCCTCCTGCCCATGTTCTCTAGCAACTGGTGTCCCTAGGCAAACTGCCTTTTCTACAGGATGTAGCATATAGCTATCAAGACTAGGAGCCATTGATAGCCTTGTCCTCCAGGAATGCGTCCAATCCCCTTTTAAAGCTATCCAAAGTAGTGGCCTCCACTACATCTTGTGGAAGTGAATTCCATAGTTTAATTATGCATTGTGTGAAGAAGGACTTCATTTTATCTGTCTTGAATCTTCCACCAGTCAGCTTCGTGGGATGAACCTGGGTTCTAGTATTATGAGAGAAGGAGAAAAATGCCTCTCTATCCACTTGCTCCACATGGTGCATAATTTTGTCCACCTCTATCATGCCTCCCCTTACTTGCCTTTTTTCTGAGCTAAACATTCCCAGCTGTTGTAACCTTTTCTCATAGAGTGTTGCTCCAGCCCCTTGACCATTTTAGTTGCCCTTTTCTGCCCTTTTTTCCCACTCTACATCATTTTTTTTAGGTTCAGTGACCAGAGCTGTACACAGTATTTGAAATGTGGTCACACCATAGATGTGTAAGGAGAGTATAATTTTGGCAGTTTTATTTCCAATTCCTTTCCTAATGATGCCTAATATGGAATTTGCTTTTTTCCACAGCAGCCGCACAACTCATCGACATTTTTATTCAAAGAAGCGGTGCAAAGTAAATGACCTCAAAACTTGCATTTCTGATGGAAGCATTAAACAATATGTGTTTCAAGAACAGGCTGATGTCCTTTTGTTTTCAAATCAACATTTGTACTGTCTAGATATTAAATTGCAGAAGGGCTGTGGCTTGATAGAGATCTAACCTTTAGCTAACAAATGTCCTTGAGATATTGTCAGTGCTGCTGAGCAGACGCAGGGCTGAAAGTACAATTGGGATTGTGACTAGAGTTGGAACGAAGCACTAGGACAGATTCCAAAGGTCGCCAGCGGCAAAATATAGTAAGTAAGGCTGCATAAATGTAGCACAGGGAATCAATGTGCAGGCAGGGTCAGATCTAAGATGAGGAGTTGGTCCAGAGGAGGCTGGAAGATGGACAACAGCAGGAAAGCAGTAAGCAGTAATGGGATTTCAAATTGCTGTCTCCCCTAGCTGGTTTTCACCAGATCAACTTATATTTTGACCATTGCACATTTTTAGTACTCGCAAGTGTCTGAATGAAAAAAGGAGATGGGTTATAGGAAGGCAAGAGACCACTCTTGACAGGTGTCATTGAGTTTTGACCTCTGGCTTTTGAGAAGGCCCTCATAAGCTGTTGTGGTACTCCACTGACACCACAACAGTTCAATGAGGCACATCTCTCTAGGGCAAGATTTATCCCAGAATGCGCCTTATCCAGAATGTTGCTTGTTCTGCTCTGCTTCTGATCGGTTCCAGTAAATCCCACAAGCTACGGACAACAGGAGCATAAATACGGGGCAATACATTTCCCCAAATATTTTCAGGCACAACTGACAATTTGGCCTCATCACCCCATCCCCTTTTTGTAGTGATGAGGTTGTAGCCTGGGCCAGGGGGGCATAGATCTCCAGACTCTGGTAAAGTGTGCCCCTAATATGCATGCACACATACGCACATACAGACACACATGCTTGGGCCCCAGAAAGTAGCAGTAAGAAGTACTGTGCCACATGATGTTTCTCAACATTTAGTTAATCTCTGAGACACAGACAGTCCCACACTGGGGCCAGTTCTCGTCCTGAGTCAGCAGCTATTTTCGAAAGAAAGGAAGGAGTGAAAGGGGAAGAAATGCTAACACAACCTTGGACAAATTGATTTTTACCATAGATTTTAGAACACTGAAATCTCTGAGGGCTCTTGTGTCTTTTTAAAACGTATATGTGTTTCCCCCCGAAACCTCCTGCTTATCCTTGTCCCACACCACACAGACACCTCTGCTCCCTCTCCTTTAATATTCCTTTGTTCTCTGCTCTTGTCTTGCTGAGGTGAAAAGGTATTCAGCTGAGTACACTGCCTGTCACATTTTACTGCTTATCGTTCAGTCAGGACCTGGCAAGAGCAATGTGCGCTCCAGCATGTGGGGAAACATTCAAATATTTCTCACTGCCAAAGTACTGGTTATTTTTTAAATACATTCCCCCCTCTAAATTCATTGTTCCTCAGTAGCAGAATATAATGATATATAATTAAGGAGTAACACTTGACAGGATGAGAATTCTAGACCTGTTGTGTATGCACTAGCATGGCACAGGGAGAGAGCATTAGCACTCCACCATGTTGTTCTTAAAGTTTCATTTAAGAGCCAGTGTGATGTCATGGTTAGAGTGTTGGACTTGGGAGATCCAGGTTCTAGTCTCCACTTGGCCATGAAGCTCATTGGTTGACTTTGGGCCAGTCATTGACTCTCAGCCTAACTTACCTCACAGAGTTGTTGTGAGGATAAAATGGAGGGGAGGAGGAGGAGGATTATGTACGCTGCCTGGGGGGGGGGGGGAAGCAGGATATAAATTGAACAAGAACAACAATAAATGATTTGTCAGATGCTGGAGGGCTTGAATCAGGAACCCCAAAGGACTATGATGGGTTTCCTGCTCTCTTCGCCAGTGGGACAGGCCAGCCCAAGACATTTGATTGCCTATGGGGAAGGACAAGATTGTGCCACTCCCACCTTGCATTCCACATACAGGGCCTGTTCAGTCAACACACTGGTTAGGAATGGTTCACATAACACGCTAAGCCATAACGTTTACCTTAAAATGCTTAGCCACAGTGGCTTAGCGTGTTGTCTGAAAAGGGTCACAGACTGACAGTAGAATCTAATTTCAATTCTATCAATGGGAGAATATCCTCCACCATGTCTGAGGGTGGCAGGCTAGTTTATGGGTGCCTGCTAGGCCATGCAGCACACACAGGTCTGTCTTACAGTTCCTTTTAAAAAGTGGGATGCTTATCTGCTTTCCCACAAATATTCTATCAACCTTAAATTTTAATATGGGACAGTTGCCCATCCAAATTGCAGCAGTTTATTAGTTTCAAATTGGTTTTACCAAAGTACACACCATCTGGTCTGAAACCTTCAATCTCAGAGACATTTTGGATTTTTCCAAAATGTGGAGAGCATTCCCCCCCACACCCTAATTTAAAGTTTTGTTTTGTTTTTGTCAACATATTTATTTTAACCAAAATCCACATGGGGCAGAGTGGGGTTACACGTAATGTTTTCTCACACATTAGAGCCCCCCCACAAGCCATCTAAAGTAGTGTTGTTTGCCTCAGGACAGGCAGGCCTCCTACTTTAGCTCAGTGATACATGAAACTTTGGAAACCTATCTGAAGTGACATTTCTTTTTCCTCATAGACAAAAATACCTTTAGGCACCAATGTAACCTTGCTGCTTCTAAAAGGGAGAAAAAACAAAGCAGCACAGAATAGGGATGCTCACGGGCACCAGTGTGCTTCCAGACACATTCCTTGGTGCCCACTAAAACACCCTACTTTTCATGATTGTATTTTAAAAATATTTAAAAATATTTTCTTACTGCCCCCCCCACACACACTGCTGCTAAATTTGCCTTCACAGTAGCAGCAGGAAAACTTCTCCCACCACAATTTTGCTGTAAAACAGGATGAACAGGGGAGTACGCATTTTAAAGCAAAATCATGCCCATGGAAGTCTTCCAGAGCACATCAGCCATGTAGGGTCACCCCAGCAAACTCATTGCCACCTTTCCCTGCTATGAAGGGATGGGAGATCAGGAGTGTTTGAGTTCAACAAAATTCTCTGTACTTCACTTCGAAGCTCAGTTTGGCTCACTGCCATTGTTGTTTGTGACATTTTTTTTTACTTATTTGAATGGGAAAACTGCACATTTCAAACAGGAAAAGTGCACTTTTTTAGTATATTTTTAAAGTGTGCGCTTCCCCCCCCTTGATTAAAGAGCAACGATGCATGTTATTTGAAAAGTTTGTATGTCAAAGTGTGCATTTTTTAAAATGCATTTTTCGAGCATGACAGAAAGTTTGGAAAGCTTTTGACATTTTTCAAAGAAATGCACTCCTGTTCACATTTGTGTTGGGGGGTTGAGAATGGGGCTAGGTTAGATGATTTGTAAACTGAAATGAAATTCTTGCCAAAGAGCATGAAAGTTAAGCACCAGTCAAGCGGACATACCAAGGAGTGGGTCTCTTTTGGTGACTCCTCAATGGAAGTGCTTCATGTATGTCAAGCCAACACTTATCCCTCCTTCTCTTCTGGCAGCTACAAATTTTGGTTTGGCTACCAAAGCCAGACAAAAATTGTGGAGGCCGTGTCCATCTGAGACATGGGAAGGTAATAATACTGACTTATCATACAAGGGGAATATAAGGCATAACTTCTGACCTACCATGAGATTTGATAAAACCACTGGTTGTTTTTTTATATATCTGCCTGGGAATATAAAAACATAGGGATACCAAGGTGGGCCACCATACATAGTGAGTAGGCTGGGTTTGGTTTGGCAAATCAAAAGCTGTACAGGCTTGTTGTCAGGATTGCTTAGATAAGGGATGAAAAGCTTTTTGAACACTTAGGCAAAGTGCCATTATTGTCTTGATGAAATGTTAAGATGTCTGCAAATGCCATTGATGTCTACATGTGCCATCATTTTGTTTATGTGTCATTAAGTCTGGCAGATGATGACCAAAGTAGGGATTATAAAAGTTATGCTGGCTACACTCCTGTCTGAAAAGTCAGAATGTGACAGAGGGGGAAAACGGGGTGAGGTAAAGATCCAGTACTTCCTTGAAAATTGTCGTTTTATAGCAAGTAAAAAAAGGAGGCTGCAGAAGCAAAATTAGCAGCAGCCGATGAAGCATTATTAATGCTGTGCCAATTTTTTCTCCCACATTTTTCTCCCATTCTCATTCAATCTGATAGAAAAGAAATTGCTTTTTTAAAAAAAATTCAATGGTGAAGAACATTTCAGAGAAATTCTCATGGGTTGGTAGCCAAGGAGTGTGCACAATAATATCTCACAGTCTGTAGCCTCCTCGGCTTGCCGCACTTCAAATAAAACCTAGGAGAAAACATCATGCTATAATTCCTCCAATATAGCCTTTTCAGATTAGGAAGTGCAGGCAGCCTAGGAGGCAGCATAGCATGAAGACATGTGTACAAGAAAGAAACCAGACATACACAGCACCCTTGGCCACCTCACAGTGATTAGGTAAGCTCAAAAACACCACAAGAATAAATTATAGAGTGCCCTAAAAATGAGGCAGAACAATGGAAGCATCTTTCATAGGGAGAGAAAACTTTCAGGGAATTAGAGGACAGTTTGCAGCACAGCACTAGCATCACCTTTTCCCTGGAGCTTAACACAATACTGACCCCCTCACACCTGCATCGTAGTAGATACAAAATGGGGGAAGGAGCCTCCCAACACAGTTGCCACTTGCAGTGGCAGCCCCCACCCCATGCAAAAAAAAAAAAAAAAAAGAATCTTTCGGAAAGGAGAAATAAGCTGTGGTAGAATCCCTGCCAAGGGTGAGCCCTACTTGTGAGAAACTATTGGAGAATTTCTCCTCCCCCTGGAGAAATTTGATTAAATTGTCCCCCCAATTCCTCTGCCCACAAATTTCAAGAGGCTACTTATGCACAGCTCTAATTATTGTGCACCCACAATCTACTCATATAAAGAATTTATACATTCATTTTGTAAACACATAGTCTTACTATCTATGTCAAGTGTGTGTGTGTGTGTGTGTGTGTGTGTAGACAGTGCTATTTCCAGATTTTGGGGGGGGCATTGGGCAAGACCCTCAATGGGGCTCCTTCCTCAATGAGTCTACCTTTTCACCACCATTATCACCAGTTTCTATTACTCCTCATCCTCTTTCCCATCATTGCTACTCTTTCCTTGCTTGACAGGTAGAGAGCCAGTGAGCAAGGAGGCCGTGGCATCTACTGACCCTCCTTCTCACCACCACTGTTGTTTGGGCCAAAGCGAGAACAAGTAACCAACTAGATGTAATGGTGAAAAGGAGGAGCAAGTCCAGAGGGCTCTTGTGAGTGGGCCCCTGCTGGCAGGGGCCTGACCATGCCTACTTTGATGCTGGTCTGTTATGAAGACTATTTTCTTCCTAACCATGGAAACTCTTTGAATCGCCACAAGTGCTACAAGGGAGGAAGGGAGTGTGCCGCCACAGCCTCAACCACTAGGCCTAGACGCACACACCCCTCTCAGGCTAAGCCCCACCACTTAAAGACCTGAGGGAAGGGTAAAAGAATCACAACCTTTCCCTTAGAGCCGAAGGAAAAGGTAAGGGGGTTTTGAACAGGTTCTCCTGTGAAATTACTGGGCTAAAGGTTCAATGTCATTTGTGTATTTATGAACCAATAGAGCAGGTGACAAAGCCAAGGTGACGCGTGGTTTATGGTAGCAAAATAAAGAAAAGGCTTATTGTTGTTTACAGTTCTTAGTTTCTTCAAATTCAATTTAAATCCTGCCTGTTCTTAATAACACTAGTAATAACAATCTTAATACTAATAATCCTAAATCCCTACAATCTTATATCCATTCCTTTCTCGCCCCTTCTCTTACACACTACCTCTTTCCCTACTCCTCCCATACACACTAACTCTAAAAATCCTCCCACACTCCCTTTTCCAGCATCACTAGCCACACCCACTCAGTCCAACATTCCAAACTCTCTAAACAGACTCATTGGCTGAATTCGGACAACACGATAGTCAACTTTACAGTTGTTCATCTAGGGGGTACACCCCACACAACATGGTAATAAATAATCAACTGTGGTGTGGATTAGGATCAGCGCTGAGTTGACTATGGCAGCATTCGGACGACACGATAGTCAATACAACTGACAATTGTTTCCCCACCCCAGTTGCTTCTTGTGTCATCCGAATTCAGCCATTCAGACGTACCTACGGGAACAGAAATGTAGGGTAAAGCCACCTGGAGCAATGCTCATTTTTACTCCAAGCCATAGCTACCAAAATCAGGCAAAGCCACATTTGCAAACAATAACTCAAGCAGCTTTCCTCACACCCTGGATGGATCTATTTTAATTCTGCACCATACAACAGCATCACATTGTGTGCAAGTATTAGCAAAGCTGAAGGGAAAGGCTGGGATCTGAAACCTGTTTTCAAAATGCGGGATGATTTGCAGCTTCCTTTCTATGCATTGCTTTTGGATTGCTCAGCCAAAGCAGCATATCATTCCTAAGAGAGAGTGAGCACAGAAGTCACACTTACAGTTACAAAGCACTGAAGAACACACAAAGTTATGTAAATATTTATTTCGCTGAACAAGTAAGGACAAATAGGCAGGGGTAAGGACTCATAGGCAGGGGAAAACACTATAAATCCAAACATGCTGAATGCAAAGGAAGGATGCCCACAACTGAAAAATAGAAGAGGCGCAAAACAGAAGGTCTTTGTTTTCCCTACATCCAGATGATGTGAAGCTTGCAGAGAGGCTCGGCTGGCACCTACGGTGTGGTCATTTCAGCGCTAGTCTTTAGTGCATTTTTAAATCTTTGCACTGCTGTTGGCTTCTATCTCGTTTTTATACTGTAATAAAATGTATAGTTTTTATATTATGTTTTACTATGTAATCGTAGTTTTTGGTTTAAAGTGGGGTTTTTTTTTAGCTGCCCAGAGAGCTTCGGCGAATGGGCGATACAGAAATGTAATCAATAAATAAAACGATCTGCAAAGCAGACCAAGGCACACAGGGCTGACCCAAGAGATTTTGCTGCCTGAGTTGAAGAACAAGATTGCGCCCCGTCCCATTCTATGTACAAAAGCTGACTGGATTGGCAGATGAATCGGTCTTCAACACAGATGATGGGACAGCATCCTCCACTGCACCTGAAAGCAACAGGCTAACTTGGGGATGCAGAGCAGGCCACGTAGCACACAGGTTTGTCCTCCAACCTTGCTGTCACCTCCCAGCATCTGCTTCACCCTGCCTAACGGTGGGGCTGCCTTTGAACGCACATAACCACATTGGCATGTTGAGAATGCGGGTTCAGCAGATCTGCACATAGTCTGACTTGTGGTAAAACAACCATGTGAATGCTTTTCTGTGTGTCTGCACTAAGGCTGTACCGAATTGACAGGGACCATTTCTCAGCTATTTCATCTACCTCATGAAACACCCATTTCGGGGCTCTCTGCCTGCTGCCCCCTGTTGTAGCTTTCCATCTACATGGGCATGGCAGAGCAGAGACTGGCAAAAGGCCACCTGTGCCACATCCTAACCCCCTGCAGCGATCAACAATGGAGTAGCTGGATTCTCCTCTGAGCCTCTGGGACTAGTGTGATGGAATCAACTGTTTTATCATCTCTATGAAGCACCCTTCCTTAACCTTGTGCCCTCCAGATGTTTTGGATTACAACTCCCAGCACTCTGGACCGTTGCCCATGCTGATGGGAGTTGAAGTCCAGAGCATGTGGAGGGTACCAGATTGGGGAAGGCATTATACCATAAATCCAACTTACACAGTCCTAAATTTTTACCCTGAAAGACGTACAACTTGAACTCATGCAAAATGGCACAGCTTAATCAGAAGATGTGCACTTTGCCAAGCCTATATGGGATAGCCTGGCCACTGTAGTCCGTGCATTGGTAACCTCACATGTAGATGATTGTAATGCACTTTATTTGGGGCTACTCTTGTGTTCAGTCCAGAAGCTGCAGCTGATGCCGAATGTAGCAACCAGAATGCTGAGTCGGCCCCTGTCCATGCACATATTACACCAATGTCAAAGCAACACCTCTGGTTGCCTGTTAGCTACCAAGCCAAGTTTAAGGTTTTGTTGCTGGCATATAAAGCTCTGAATAACTTGGGACAAAGTAAGCTGATGTATTGCCTTCCCTAAAATCAGTAAGATCATTGGAGGAGACTTGCTGGTTGTACCACCCTACTCCGTGGTTGCACCCTCCTTGTGGGATGTGCGCCCTCTTGATACTTGGGAGTTGAAGAGGCACCAACTGTGGCATGTTTTAGGCATGAGTTAAAGACCTACCCGTACACTCAGGCCTCTCCTAACAAATTGTGCTGACCAGTTTGTTGATTGCTAGTTGTCTGATTTTAAACGTTTTCATTGAGGCTGTATACAATGGAGGCAGCTGGCTCTGATTTAGGTGGGTCTGAGAACCAGTCAGAACTCTAATGGAGCTATCCAAGGTGCTGACCACTATCCCCAAAATAGGTACAGCACCTTGTTTGGATCCATTAGAGTTCTGGCTGGTTTTTACTGAAACCCAGAATGGATTTACAGCCCCACCAAAATTGGAGCCTCCACTGTGTGTGTGTGTGTGTGTGTGTGTGTGTGTGTGTAATGTTTTTAACTGTGCATATTTTACATCTAAACTTTTATGCTGTAAACCACTTTGAGTGGCTTATAAATTGAGTAAATAAATAAATAAATAAGTCTAGTCATACCCTGCTGTTTACCTTGGCAGTATACAGAAATAATCTTCATGTTAACATTTCTATTTGCTGGCAATGACATACAATTTCTAATGTCATTGTTATCAATACTGCATCCTGATAAAGCTGGTGCTGGGATTAAGGTTTCTACCTTTACTTACAATTTCAGGCCCCAACTTCCCCCTTATTTCATTATGACTGACAAGGTTCAAATAGTTTGCACTTTTATCTTTTCCTCATTTCCTCATTTCCCATTGATTTCATCTACGGTTTGGGTATGTGAATTTTAATATTGGTTCATCAAGATAAACTCTTTCCCAGCAATGCACGGTTCATTGCAGTTTTTTTTAAAAAAAATTGCATTGCTTTGGAACAGTCAATTCTACTTATTCTGCATGCATTGTGGCATTATGACTGAATGTATGATGGCTTGAAACCGCCCCCCACCCCCCTGACCAATGGTGACATTCTATTTCTCCCCCTCTGCCCCAGCAAGCCATGATTGGTCTGGTGCCCTTCCCATGTTGGCATTTTGTTAGGTGTAGGGCTCCCTCAGAAGGAAGAAGAGAGAGCACCTCAGTGAGAGAGCACCTACGTTGCATAGACATTTTCCAAGATTCAACCCTTAGCATTTCTAAGTAGAGCTGGGAAGGACTCTTGCCTGAAACCCTGAAGAGCCAGCTGCCAGTCAGCATAAAAGATCCCAAACCCTTTGGGTCAGTGGGCATATCTAGAACTTTGAGAGAGTGTTGTGGGTGCTCTCATAAAATGGCTGCCATGTTTGGCATGGCCAGTCACAAAACACCCATTTTCCAGAAGGCTAAAAGAAAAGTAACTTGACCAAGAACTTAGGTACACAGCAGAGATGCAGTCTGAGCTCTAAAACACAAAACCATTATTTTGAGCCCATTGTTCTATGCTGTCCCCCAGTTTCACAGAAAGCAAAGTGCTGAGGCTCAGAAATGAGTAACAGGGACAAGTATGCCATGTGAGTCTCAGAGGCCTTTTGGGAAATAAAGATGGTCCTGGAAGCTGGTGCTTCATTTTGCAGCATATTGGCCTCCCAGCTACACGCGCGCGTGCACACACACACACACACACACACACACCAAGATGGGCAAGGAAGCCTAGTGGGCACCAAGCGAGGCATCCACAGGTACCATGTTGGAGGCCCCAGGCATAGACAATACTGAGTTTGATGGACCACTGGAACAAGCTTGATGGACTTCCTAAGGCAGTTTTCATGACTGCAGGGTAGAGTAGACAAGCTGGTGGGTGGGTGGGGGGGCAAGGAATACTTAGATTTGTCAGGCTGTAGCCCAGACGATCTCATCAGTTTAAAAACAACAGCATAGTGGCAATGAGGATCAATGTGGAAAATATTCCCCAAGAACCTGTTTCTCTCTTCTGCAAAACATATCCGTATAGAAGCCTGAAAGGACAGTAGAGAAGTAGAAGCTCTGTCTCTTCTTTGCGTGCACGAGTACACACACACACAGACTGTAATGAACTTGGACATTACAGAATGCCACCTTATCAGGCTTTCAGTGCACTCCGCTAAAACAACAGTTTAGTGCAGGCAGGAGAGAGCAATAGCCATTAGCCCTCCATTAAATTATCCCATTATACTAAAGTATAAAACATGACCTCTTACACTTTCCCTTTCATTATGCCTCTCTTCCTCTAGTAGAATATTATGTGAACACAGCAGAAGCTCAATCCCAAGATGTTGTGAAGTAATGCACCAAATGAAGGGCTTTATGATGGAGAAGACCTGGAAAATACCAGGTAGCACATCTTCCCTAATTGGTTAGCAGCAGACCTAGGCCTCCTCCACACGAGACGTTTAATGAGCCTTGAAGGCTCATTATAAATTTTACCTACACACGAGCGGAGCGCAAAACGGGCGTACAGGCGCGTTATCTCCCCGATAATGCGCATTTTCGAACGCGCGTTAAATAGCGACTTTTATTTTGCTCCGGCCGTTAAAGCGCATTTTCGCTGTGTGAACAAGCGATTATGCGCATTAACTACCTGTAAAGTGCTTTTTGGGCATCTTTTAATGCGCTTCGCCGCTTCTCGCCGCCTCCCGTGCAGAGGGATTAGGCGTAAATGCGCCTCCGCGAAAATGCGCATAATCCCCGAACCGGGCGCAAAAGCGCATCCTTGTGGAGGGGGCCCTACTGAACCCTTGCAAGAAACTGCTTTAGATAATGGCTGTATTTGAAAGCACACATTTTGAAGGAAGCTTTATTTTTATTTTTATCACATGATGATGGTATTAATAGATTACACTGGTCAGGATCTAGGCTGATCTCTAATGATCCAATTACTATGAATGAGGGAATGAAGAAATGCTCTCCCATCTTCCAGAAATAAAGGAGGAAACACTTTTATTTTACTGTACTTTAACCATCCCCCAAAGTGTGGGACATAGTTAAATTGCTTACTTTGGTGGTGGCAGTGGTGGTGTATTTGATAGAAATAAAATTTAGCTACGGCTGTCTGTCATTCATTTGTCTGTGGGTTATCTCAATCCTCCAGACAACTGGCTGTGAGGTGTTGTACTGTCATGGAATGTTCATAAATACTTTTGACTATTTTATGTGGAAGCAGGAAATATCAAAATAGCTGGGGAAGTCCTCGCATAAAAGTTGAGAATAATAGGGAGGGGATTAATTTGCATCTGAGTTTACCCCCAAAATCTGTTTTCAGTACCAAGGTGGAGAACAGGAATATGTGAAAGAGGTGACAGATGTTTTGGGGCAGCAGCAGCCGCCTTCAGCCCCCAGGTCATTCCACTCCCTTGGAGGATATAACTCCCTGTGCCACATGACCTGGCCTACACCACCTAAACTAGTCTGCTGCCCTTAGTGTGGTGGAGAACACTGTTCCATCTCAAGTGTTGAAGTAAAGTTCAACTGCCGCTCCAGCTCGTTTCTGTACATGGAACTGGGCAGGAGGAATCTTGTCCTTTTCCTCACTGTACCATTTCAGTCTGTGGATTATACCGATGCCCTGAACTGTAGCCAAGGTTTCAGGGATCTACCTTAGATCAGATCTTGAGCATGGTTTAGGTTAAGTTAGATTTCTTAGATAAACAAGATGGGAAGAGATCAGCACCATGGAAAGCTCCAAGTGGTGCTGGAAGCCAGAGAGAGTTGCCAGTGTGTTGCTCCAACAAGGAACAGACTTAAGTTAAGACTGAAACCTAAAGATGAGTTGCCTTAGGGCTGGTTGGCCCTCCCTCTATACTGATTGAGACCTGTTTTAGCAATCTCAGGCTACAATGATGTGGGAGTGGCTGAGGTATGCTAGTGTCACCATGGCCAGGGTCCTCAGAATCTAAGGGTGGCCATACAACCTCCTCTGGATGCAGAGGTCTGGTATCTTTCTAGAGAATTGGGTCCTGGGGAGATGGAAGCTTCATGATGCCTTTTTTGTGGCCAAGTTGTGTTTATGAACCATTAACTCTTCTTTGGAGGACAAGAGGTTGGCATCCTCTGAGGATGAGGTTTTGGGGTCCTGGTCCATGACACGTAGGGAAAAAAAATATCTTGTACCAACTTTGGATCCCAGAGGTTTTACCAATAGTGCCAGCAGCCAATCAGGCTTCTACTTGTCACAAGGAACAAGTGGGATCAAGGCACTGAAGCTGAAAGGGACAGGAAATTCCAGACAGACACTTTCTAGACTGGGCTGGATGCCCCTTGGGCGTGTTCTGAAGATAGAAGGCATCTTTTATCAATGTGATGCATTATTCCAAGGACTTTTATGTGCAGGGCTGTCACCTCTTTGCCAAAATATATTATGAAAAAGAAAATGCTACTATGCACGTTTTGGAGAGATAAGTGCATTGGCAACATTCCTAAAATAAAGGAACTGCAGCTGATAGGATGAAGGTAAGCAATGGATTCTGATGTTTGTCTCTCTTTTATGATTTTAAAGAGTCCGTAAGCATGCTTACATCTGTTGCATTGCAGTGGCAATACTCACTTGCTGCAGACGCCAATATTTCAATTAGAGTAAAGCATCAGGGTATTCAGAGGGAATAGGCCAAAACTCAATGGTGGAGCACCTACTTTGCATGCAGAAGATTCCAGGTTCAATCTCTGGCATCTCCAGATAGGGATGGGAAACAGGCTTGTATGAAACCCTGGAGAGCCTAGGGATGGGCAAGCTCACCTCAGCCCGCCTTACATGCCACTTATTGCCCAACCCTGGTGACCATATCCAGCCAGCTGGGTGGTCTGCAAGCAGTATGTTGTCTCTTGCTCCCTCGCTGAGACCCCATTTTGCATAAAAATAGCAGCATGGCTTTTTACGCATAGGCCAATTTTGCGCAAATGACAACCGTAAAGAAGCCCATTTACGCAAAGTTACAGGCATAATTGTGTGTAAATGAGCCTCTTTACCACTGCCATTTCTGCCTGTAATTTTGCATAAATTGACCTCTTAACAGCCGCAATTTGTGCAAAATTGGCCTTTATGTAAAATGCCGGCTCACAGACAAGCGGGGAGCCCTGTGTTTGCCTGACTCGGGATGTTCCAAGTTGGGAAAGCGTGGGGATCCGTGGACTGGTTTTCAGGGGGTCAAGCCAGTGAGAAATCGCTGAACCTTGAGCCCCAGCCGGCACTCACGACATCCCTAGGAGAGCCACTGCCAGTCAGTGTTGACATTACTGAGCTAGAAGGACAAAGGGGTTGAGTTGGTATAAAGTAGCTTCCTATGGGAGCCTGATACGGTGTTGATATGCCTGACAAAAGAAATGACAGAATTGCCAAAGGCACCTCTTGGAAAAAAAACCCCAAATGACACCAAAACATTGCAGGGTGAAAACACTGCAGGGCTAGGTAGGGTGGGCTTGGTAGAGTCGGTGTTTGGGACAAACATTGCTGCAGCGATAGTCTTTCCCCTCACATTCTTGTCACGCAGAATTTAGTCACACTCTTGGCTTGCTTCTGAACATCTCAGCAAAATGGAGGTGTGTGTGTGTCTGCAGACAAACCTGGCTGGCAGCTACAGAAATCAATGGAATGCACTTTCATCAGCTGAAACGTACTTTCAGAAATTGCTGTGCATTTTGACAGCCACATCTTACAGTTTGTTGTATGGCAGCAGCGGAAGATCCGGACAGGAACCAGGCAGATGGTGAATGAATTTATTCCATACTATCAGTCCTGCACTTTAATTAAAGACCAAGGCCCACTTACTTTAGAGTAAGCCCCATTGCACTCATAATATAATAGTTGCTTATTATTATAATGATAGTGATGATGGTGAAGAAGAAGAATCCAATGTTGCCCATCTACCAGTGGAATGGCATCTGTCAGTAGAATGGATTTTCCCCATGCTGCAATCTTCTTGCCCCACCTCCAATCTGCTCTAGAGAGTTGGGACATCTCTAACCCAGTATTGTTGATACTGAAAGGCAGCAGCTCTGCAATGGTCCAGGCAGATTCCCCCCCCCCCCAGCCCTAGCTAGAGATGATGGGGATCGAATCTGGACCTTCTTCATGCAAGACAAATTTGTGGATTTTCTACCACTGAGCCACGGTCCCTCCTGAACCAACTAGGGTGACCATATGAAAAGAAGGACAGGGCTCCTGAGTCTATAACAGTTGCATATAAAATGGAATTTCAGCAGGTGTCATTTGTATGCATGCAGCACCTGGTGAAATTCCCTCTTCATTACAACAGTTAAAGCTGCAGGAGCCCTGCCCTCTTTTGTATCTGGTCACTCTGGTATAGCTCCTGCAGCTTTAACAGTTGTGATGAAGGGGGAATTTCACCAGGTGCTGCATGCATACAAATGACACCTACTGAAATTCCCTTTTCTATACAACTGTTAAAAATACAGGAGCCCTGTCCTCCTTTTCGTATGGCCACCCTAACCAACACAATCGTTAATTGTGCGTTTGTTGAAATGCACAATTAGCAATTTTGCCAATTTCTTCCAAATTCTAGATCGATTGGGCACACACACAAACCTCCTGATATTTTTGGCATTCAAAATAAGGTTTGTGATTTAGTTTTTAGAATAGATGGGCAAAATTGAGATTTTTCTGCCAATAATTAAGAGGTATGTCCTTCAGACATACATATGAGGACATTTCAAAGATAATGGCTGAATGGCTGCCCATAGTATATGTTAAGTATCTGAAACACCCTTTTACATGTTAATAACACACTGTAATGTCATAACATAGGTCATAAGAGGCAATGGATATGGAATGCAATCTGGCAAATATTTCAAAATTTTAGATAATGGAGAAGCCACAAAAGCAAGCAAGCAAGCAAGCAAGCATGTAAGCAAACACCCTAATCAAGAGTAATTCTGGAAAATTGGCAATTATCCTATAACTGTGTGGAATTTTCCAATTTCCCTCATTTTCCTTAATTACGTTGCTTGTATGGTGTCTTTCTTTTTAAATTAAAATGTTAGCTCTTGCCAGATGGGGAGTATGGCTTTCTTATGTGCATTTATTCATTTAAAAAAGAAACTATACATTGTATCAGCAGGTCTTTGATCCTAATCTTAATATCTTCTGATTGCCTTTGAAATGATGCAGTAGTACAATTTCATGAGATGTGGTGTTGCGTCAGTGCAGCAACACACACACACACACACACACCAATAACTGGCAAAATATGTTGGACTACAACTTTAAACAAAACGAAGTGCTAGCCTTAACCAAAACCACAAACAAAATATTACCAAAAAGTTAAGGTTTAATTTTTTTTAAAAAAAATATTTAATACAAATATGTACTCAAATAATTAGAGCAATTGCTATACAAATTTTTAAGTTTCTCTGCAATGTTGTTGAAGCAAATTGGTCCACTAAATTATAGAGGAGGCAGGCCAAACGCGTTTCGACGTTACGAGTCTTCCTCAGTGGCCTGTAATTTCCGGCACAAGCTGATGCAGTAAATCAATTGTTTATAGATGTGAAAATCTGAACACGGGGGCTACCTGACAATATCATGAAAGAAATACGAATTGCATCACTCCCCCAGACCAGCAAATGCCTAGAGCGAGTGCTTGAAAAATAATCCTGACCTCCGTTTCTCAAAGTAAATGCCGTGATCTACAACTTTGCCATGATGGTTGGCACCGCTGTCTCCAGGTTTTGGATAGTCATTGAGCATGTCACCTTCTCAATGGGCCCCATCTCTCAACCTTTGCACTGCCATTGTAATCGGCTGCTATTGCTCTCCATCCTCTCTTTTGTATCACTTGGCAGGAAGACATCCAGTGAGCAATTCAGTACTACTACTCTTGCCTGTGCCAGATGGAGAGACAGAAGATCAAGGAGACGGCAACGATGAAGAGCAGGAGCAAGTCCAGGGGCTCTTGTCAGTGGGCCCCTGGTGGGGTGTGGGCCAGTGCCCTACCATGCCTATACCTGACACTGCCCTGCTTGCTGAGATATTGGGAATGGCAGTCCAACAGATCTGGAGGTCACCAGGTTGAGGAAGGATGTTCTATGTGAACATCTGGGATATTGACAAAAACGCAACTGGCTGTGGAGAAGCTATTTGTAGGAGATCTTAGAATGGAGAACTAATCCATAGAAGAGCTTCGCTTGCAACTCTAAGACTTTTATTTTGAGAGACTCTTATGACATGCTTTCTCAGGAAAGGCAAGTCCCAGCGTTTCCTGTATCCGTGTTCTCTGTCTCTTTAGTATGGGAAAGCCTAGCCCAGTAGTTATGTAGGATCAAAACAGATATCCTTATTTAGCAGCTACATCATTTTCTCAATTTTATTCTAGAGCAGGTGCAGGGCTCCTGATCCAGATCTTAAAAGCCCCCTACCCCGGTACCCAATCCAAACTGGGTCTCCAGCACCTAACCTGCACCTGTACTAAAATATATATATTAAAATTTACATAGCTCCTAGATACAGATTTAAAGCAATGCCTATTTTGGCCCTTACTGTACTGAATGTTCTGAATTCTGTTTTAAATCTGATTTTGAGCGGCTAAAGCAACTCCTGTAAGATCTGGACGTACGGCATGCCACATAGATAATGGCAAATAAGATTGCATAAACATCCTTGAGCATGATCTACAATTTTGCCTCAAGTTTGAAGCCATGGCTTGCGGTCCTCACTGGACCTCCAGGCTCAGATAAATTGATTCCTTTCTGCCCCCTACCCCCCACCCCCCACCCCCATACTTAGGCCCTTGCCTGGATCTCTTCAGCAGTTATTGCTGGACTACAGAACATATATAGATATGAAGTTCCTGTCCCTGAAAAAAAAATGCATAGGCTTACATTTTCCTGCACTTTTCTCATTGCTATAAATTCTAAAACTTGCAGGCTAAGCAACCTCCCCAGTTCTCTTGATAATTGGCATAATGGACATTAACAGCCAGACAAGCGGCCTAGTATGGTAGATTTATTGCCATAATTAATTACACGCAGGGAGAATCTATAGGAGAAGCATGTGGTGAGGAATGAAATCTATGTGGGCAGATGCACCTAAAACTGTATGTTAATACCACCCATTGGTTCCTAAGATCATTTTAAAGTTGATTTTTGATTAAAGAAGCCAGAAAAGCAATCAACTCTTAATATAATTAGCCCAGTTGCTGAAAAGCCTTTTTATGACCAATTTAAACTCTAGCTGCTTAATATCTTGCCATTTATTATTAGTGTATTAAACACCTTTTTTCAAATGTCAAATCAGCGGAGGGAGCACCAAATTACTCAGGTAGAATTACTTTTTTCTAAAAGGAGGAATTCCAGCTGGGCTGGCACAAATCCCAGTGGAAGCCGGTGCCTCCAATTTCGGTGGGGCTATGAATCCATTCTAGGTTTCAGCCAAAATCAGCCAGAACGATCCAAGGTTCTGAATCCTAACTCCAAAACACATCCAGTACCTTAGCTAGATCTTTTGAAGTTCTGGCTGGTTCGGACTAAATGCCATGATGGATACACAACCTCACCAAAATCAGAGCCACCAGCCTCCACTGGCAAATCTATTACCTAGCTGTCTGCAGGTTGGCCAGGTGCAAACCCTTGTTGCATCTGTCCACACTGCAGTGGGGAGCGATTAGCCCACATGTACATGCCTGGGTGTGATGTAGCAGTGGTGTAGTGGAGCCAGGGCTTGCAGAGACGCAGAGCCAGCACTTTTTGATTAGCAGGGATGCTGACTGACTTCATCTGCCACCAGTGTAGGCCGGTGGCTCTGAATCTGTTGGGCCTGTGAATCCATTCCGGGTTTGTCAGAACCAGCCAGAACTCTAAAGAAGCTATCCAAGGTGCTGAATGCACCCCCCAAATAGGTTAAGCACCTTGGATACAACCTACAGAGTTCTGGCTGGCTCTAACTAAAACCCAGAATGGATTCACAGCCCCACCAAAATCAGAGCCACCAGCCTCCAGTGTCTGCCGCTCCATACAGGATTCCTTGTTCCTGCTGGGCTTAGCCTCAATCCTCCCAGTACCTTTGGGGGGGGGGGATGAATTGAATTCACTGGGACTTACTCTCAGGTAAATGACTATCGGTCTTTCTCCAGATTTTTCTATAATTAATAGCTAAAGATGTCCCATTCTGAGCAAGAATGGAAGATTCTGAAATAAATATTGATGATGGCTGGTCACTACTAGTTTCTTGGCCACATCCCATTTCCTTGGCTGGGTGAGCAGAGAAACAGTTTGGCAGTCTAGCTTTAGAGAAGAAGGCAAAGTCTGGGTTTTGCGCTGTCAGGAAGCAACCTCAGAAGCCCCCAAGGATATGCTGTTGGTTGGTAGGAGTTAATGCTGCTATTTAAATTAGCACTGCCTGCCTGGGTGCCTGCTTCTTCTCCTTTGCTCAACTTGCAAATTTGTAAATAAATATTGCAAAAAGGCTATAAGTCTTGCAGTATAAGACACCAATAACCTCTCTTTACAAGGAAAGTGATCCTGAAATGTCTTAGCAATTGTGGAAGTGGAGAGCATGAAAAAAGTATGAATTGCCCCAGGAATTATTTCAGCTAAGAACAGGATCCTTTGTAAAATGAACACATGCCTAACACTTCCTTGAGATAACTCAGTGGATGGGTTTGTGTTTCCTCACACCCGAGGTCAGTCCCACTTGGGCCTTGAAAAGGAATTTTCTCTAGCTCAAATCAGAAGATGGAGGGGCTGGAGGGGTTTTATTTACCTTCCCTTGTAATATGTGGCTTGGTTCTTCTGTTTGACATATTTGGAATGATGTAGCCCAAGGCTAGCACACTGATTCATTCCTGAAGACAACTTTGCAGATCATATGCAGACCTGAGCCTATGCAAAGTGATGTGAATAATGGGGACAACTGAGAGAGTGTGATGAAAATGTCACTTAAGAACCGAGAGTCAGTACTTTCGTTGCAAAAACAACACATTTTGCCTGCCATCTGCCTACCCTACTTCCTGAATATTCATCTCTGTGCATGCCCTTCGTTTATTTCTCCCCTCACTTCCCCCCTCCCATCTGCCTTACTCAGTCAAAGCCATTTTATTGTGGACGTAATTGCCATAATAGATAAGAAGCTTTCCAGTATGTATTAATTCTCAAGAAGATTGGAAGTGGAGAATAATGAAGGAAGAGAGGGTAAGGCAATTACAGATGAGCACACCAAAGGCAAGGACTAATGCACCATGAAACTGGGTACTGGGGGGCATGTTCCAGCCTGGAATGTGAGCACTCAAGTCTGATGAAGGTGAATGGAAATTGCAGACATAAAACCTAAGGGTGGAAATGAAATGAAGAATCTACTTTGTCAAAACTTTACATAAACTCACTTTATATTGGTTCTCTATCACCTTCCTTTAGATTTGCCTCCTCTATCCCTCTTAGTAATTCTTCAAAATGGCATGATATGTTTGAGAAGCAGCCTAGTCTACAAATGCTTGGAGTTCTCAAGCTTTCCATAGCGGGGTTCCCGAAGTCAAGTTAACAGGCGTTTGAGCTCCTTTCATATGATGAACCCAATATGCTCTCTTTGCTTGGTCTGCAAGCTTGAACAGCAGTTGTGTGTAGGGCAAAATGAAGTTGAAGAGCCTGCATTTTCTACTGGTCACGAATGAATAAGGAAAGATGTGGAGTGGATGGGTGTGTTCAACAGGCATGATCCGTCTGTCATGGCCCAATCACAACGGAGACGCTTTCCAGGTTTCAAAGACACCTTTATTTTTGGTAGAAAGGAAACGCTACATTGCAATGGAGAGCCCCACCTTAGCCAAGGTTCAACTGTGACTCTGCTTGGGCGTGCTAGCTGTTTTATTAGCAACTGGTCTCACAGACATGAAACAACTGAGCATGTGCAAAGTATTCAACAGGAAATTCTAGCCAACCACAATTGGTTGCCAAGGGCAACGGAAGAAAGAGGATGTCTGACTTGAACCACAAGCTCTTTCCGTTTGCACATATATGGGTGTGTCTTGTGAAACACAGTTTTAAAAGTTACTCTTCAGCTATTTAGACCATCCGATGTCTGACCTTTCTATTCAAATTGGTCAAAACATGGCTTCCCTTATGTCAAGATGTGGCTGTGACACCACCTACCACCCATCCCTACACATTAATTGTAAACACTTCCAGAATGGGACCAGTCTGTGCTTTAAGATGGATTCCTGCACTGAGCAGGGGGTTGGATTCGTTAGCCTTATAGGCCCCTTCCAAATCTACTATTGTATGATTCTATCAGTCAGTTTCTGGTCTGTGTTACTTTAACTTCTCTTCCTTCCTCAGTCCATTCTGTTCCATTTCCCTCTCAATTTGCTAGTAAAAACAGCAACAAAGACTTCATGAAAATCTGTAACACACGCACACCTTATAGTTTTATGAATGTACTGGTTTTATCTGCTTTTAATCAGTTTTTGTATTTTGTGTTTGGTGTTGTTCCCCGCCTCGATCTGTTGGGAGAGGCGGGTGATAAATAAATATATTATTATTATTATTATTATTATTATTATTATTATTATTATTTAAAATTTAGTCGTCTTTTTTCCTCATAGGTAACAGCCATTCCAAGGTACTACTAAACCTGGCTATTGACAGGATCCAACACAACTGTGTTGAAATTATGTTTGTGTTATCCCTCCCTTGGATATTGTATGGGGAAAAAAGATGGCTGCCTCCATGGCAAGAGTGGCCATCCTTTTTTTCATACAGTGTCCATGGGAAGGTCAGCATTCCCAGGGGCATTAGCAGCCAAACTTTCAACATGGCCATCTCAGGTCCTGACAGCGAGGGTGACCAGATAAAATCCAGGTCAGGGCTCATGTAACTTTAACAGTTGTAGAAAAAAGGGAATTTCAGCCAGTGTCATTTGTATGCAATTAGTTCCTGGTGAAATTCCCTCTTCATCACAACAGTTAAAGTTGCAGGGGCCCTGCCTTCTTTTGTACATGGTCACTCTAGTATAGTGCCTGCACCTTTAACTGTTGTGATGAAGAGGGAATTTCACCAGGTACAAATTGCATACAAATGACACTGGCTGAAATTCCCTTTTCTCTACAACTGTTAAAATTACATGAGCCCTGACCTGGATTTTATCTGGTCACCCTATGACAGCACCTGACCTTTCTAGCCACTTGAAGTGGCTATTACCTGGGGTGGGGGCGGGGAGCCAGTCCTTGCACTATCTTGCAAGAGTATGTATTTGAAAAACACGGCAGAAGATTTTGAAGAAGTGGTGGTTTGTATCCAGTGTTGTATCTGCCTGCAAAATGGACCTGCTAGCAGAACAGATACTCCCTCCCCATGCATGCCCCTCAAATCTGCTTGAGATGATTGGTGTAGGGGAGGACGAGAGGAAGGGGAAATTGGCTTGAGTAATGCCGCGTGCTGCCCTATGTTCTCATCTGCACATAAGTCTGGGAGATGCACATCAGTTCACACCAAAATATGGAGTGAACAAAGTCCCTCTCAGAGAACAGAGGATTCCTTGAGGGTCTGAGGTTGGACTACCTCCTTCTCTGCTCCCTCCGGAATTTTCCTGTTTTCTACAAGTGTAGCTAGTCATGTTATGAGTGGTGCAGCACTTTAAACGTAGAAACTGTCAGCATAAATCCAAGTCTGCTGTGTGATGGGCAGCCCATGCTGATTCACTGGCTCTCACAACATGACAAATGTTGACAACCAGTAGACATTCTATAGTGTGATACCTTCCATCACGAGGGTACCGTTACTTGATCAGCCTCTGCTTTGATTGATTTGCCCCTTAAAAAGCAATCTCTCAGTTCTCCTTTTGGGTCCATAAATGTCCTACAAAACATTTGGGGGATGGTGCTTAGAACAGATGTGTTTGATGAAAGCAAGGAATAACAGGAATCTATTTTTAAATGTATTTTCTGAGTGTGAATTCCCTTAAGAGGCCGGGGGGGTGAGGGGGGGGGAAGTGTCATTATATAGAGAAAGAGATTTGGATGCTGTTTATATGCAAACAAACAGCTTTCTTCACATCATTAGCCTTCTCAAAGTTGACGGGATTTACCAATGTGTAACTATGTTGCTCTCGTGAGTTTGCTAGCTGGGGCTGCTGGCATCTGTGCAACAAAACAATTTTTTCTCCTTTTATCGATCTGGGCTGTTGCGGTCACCGTACCCGACCCTTGTGTAAAAGAGTGAACCATATCCATTTTAACACATCAGTGCACTTGCAAACGGTGGGGGGGGGGGGGAAACCCATGGCTATTGCTATGGGTCACCAGATTGATAAGACAGGCTTCTTTGTGTTTATAATGGTTTTAAATGTATTTGTATATTGTATGTTTTGTAATTTTTGTATATTGTTTTTAAATGTTTTAATTGTATGTAAACCCACCCAGAGAGCTTTGGCTATGAGACGGTATACAAATGCAATAAAATAAATAAATAAATAAAACTCTGCTGGTGGGGGTACTTGAGAAGACTGGATGCTGATGCATGGAAGATAACGTATACTATGGTGGATAATGGGCTTACTGAAAATGGCAAATGTTCACCTCCATGTTGAGGAAGGTGGTTACACAATTTGCTAACTTTCTCTCAAGAGGAACTCTAATCACAAATAGCCTGAGTAAAGTAATGCCCTTCTGACAAGGTTTTAATGAAAGAATTCCTGACTAATCCAATGAAGTTCCTTCAGTGTTTATTAATGAACCATGCAGAAAAATCCCAACATCTCCATTATGAAGGCTGCTCTGAAGAGAACTCTCATGGATTCATGGAATGTTAACCTCCTCTGCTTGAATAAATAATAGCAAAGAGCTTATTCCTTATATTAAGTATATGATGCTGCTGAGGTCCCTCAAGAGTATTAGCATTTATAGACTATGATTAGGATTTTCCTTGAAATGCCTTTCCCAATTCATTTGTATTGATCCCTCCCCCTTGCCACAAAGGGCATCTATATTTGTATTCAACGTAACACACAGTATTAAAACAGCCAAAGTTCCCATCCTCTGGCAATTCAATAAATGAAATTATAGATATGATTTTTTTTTAAAAGGGAAAAAAAGCACTTTCATCACGCTTTGCCATGAAGTGAGATGGCGTTCTCTTTCTGGCTTCTTTTGGAGTAGTTTTGAAAGGTGTCTGAAACTGAATGGAAAAGGAATATGATAAATTTCCTCTTTCAAAATACAACTACATACACATCTGATATAGCATAAAGAAAGAAATGGGGGATGGCTGAAAAAAAGTACATGACATGCACGTTTGGAACAAAGAATGTTTGTATCAAGTGAGAAATACAAATCTGGAAGTGATGTATTTTTTAAAAAGGGACATAATATGCCATTGTAAACTCCAGGGTAGCCTTCTGGAAAACCTTGTACACATCAGTTTTTGAAGCTCACTAGTTACCATGGTTACGACTACACAGCTCAGCTTATTTATAGTGATGCACCATAGACAGTGTTGTCCTGAAGGAAGGAAGGAAGGAAGGAAGGAAGGAAGGAAAAAGCTGACCAAAAAGGAGGCTGAGGGCCATCTACTAGGGACTATGAGACACAAAATTAGTTAACTACACTGATTCCCAGGGCAACCATTTTAATTCTCCCTATGAAGTTTACTGTACAAGCATTAGAAGAGACATCAAGAGCTCTGGGGCCCATCTTTATGTATTTACCCAAATGTCAGCTCATACTGCTAAAAAAAAAAAAAAAAAACCAAAAACAAATAAGGGCAAAACCCTACACATATTTTGACAGAAAAACATCCTACAACTCTCAGCATTCCTCAGCCAGCTACACTAATCCGAGAATGCTGGGAGTTGTTGGACTTTTTCTGTCTAAATTTGCAAAGGGTTGCATCCTGAATCCATCAGGGGGATTATTGTCCAGGCTGGCCCCAGACATTTTGCTGCCTCATGCCAAGATGGTGCCTGCTCCCCACATACTAGCTAAAGAAGCCAACCAGCTGGCAGTTGAATCTAACTTCAGCTCTGGCAATGGCCAATCTTCCACTACATCTGAAACCAGTAGGCCAGCTTAGGGGGTGCAGAGGTGACCATGTAGCACAAACAGTTCTGTCCTCCAACATAAAGGAACAGTCAGGTGGCTCAGGAGGTACCTGGGCGAAGGGAACTGACATTGGTGCCCCACCCCCACCCACAGCATCCACTACCTGAGGCAGTTGCCTCGCTCTGTCTAAGGGTATGCGATTACATGAAGCATGGCTGAAGTGAACTAAGATGAGCACAGGATGACCTAGTAGTCTCTCTCTCTCTCTCTCTCTCTCTCTCTCTCTCTCTCTCTCTATATATATTGGACAGATACTCCACTTTTTTTAACTAGGCCAGCTTTCCCCAACTTGGCATCCTCCAGCAGTGTTGGACTAGAACTCCCATCATCTTAGCCATCAGGACCACTGGTTGGGGATGCTTAGAGTTGTAGTCCAACAATTTTGGAAGATAATTCAGGTTGGAGAAGGCTGAACTAGGCCTTGATGTGTTGTCGTCATTCTTGTTCTTAAATGCTCCTGGGCCTATGTCTTTAACCCCAGCTCGAGACTCAGAGGCATTGAAACTGATTCATGTTCCCCTGCCATGGAGATGGGTGGTGGGAAAAAAATGTGTGGGGTCAATTTCTGTGTACCAAGTTGTTATTTAAAGCAGTAAAAATGATAGCCAACACACTGCCAGCTCATCATACACACAACTTAATTCACAATACCCTTTTTGTATGTGATTCTGAATTGCATATATAACAGCTCTTTGAGGGAGGTGGCATTCGGAGAAGGGGAATTGGCAGGCAGAGAGGAGGCACTTCTTCAAGTACTTGGGACCAAAGCCATTTATGAAACAATCTTATCGGGATGGCCGTAAGCCTCCAAGCCCAGAGGCTTATGGCCATCCATTGCAGAGGAAGAGGAGTGTTGGAGGCAATCTTTGCCTCCATGCTCCTCCCACTCTGCATATCGGTTAGATGGGTTTTTTCCCATCTAGCTGAGGCTCTGTGGAGTGGGAGGGAAGGAGGCTGAGGAGGCCGGGGATACAGCATAAACTAGCTGCTACAGTCCTCTCCCCACCCATCAGTACACACCCTTTCCCTCCTCTCTGAGGTCACCTTTGCAACCTTGGAGAGGCAGTCAGTGTGTTTCTCTCCATGCCAGCTTCAAGGGGGAAGGCATCTTGGATTCCTAGCTTCGATGTTGGAGAGGTGAGTACTTACATGAGAACTGTAATGGGTGAACTTGTCCTCAGCTTGATCTGGAACTGGGCTCAGCCAATGCATCTATTTCCCTCCAAACCAGTCAATATTTCATCCCCCACCCAATCTCAGTTCTAAAATTCAGACTCTCTTTGAGCATCCTTCTTCAGCACCACTATGGTACCTATGATTCATTCTCAGAAATTATCAGTTGCCATAATAAGAAGTGGCAGCATTTTTTTGCCAATAATAATAATAATAATAATAATAATAATAATAATACATTTATTTCTTACCCGCCTCTCCATTTGGATTGAGGCGGGGAACAACAGTAAATATAAAATATGATAAAATACATAAAACTTATTAAAAACATGGCGCACATTATTAAAATAGCAATAAAACATCATAAAAACATCCTAAAATTCTAAAATTCCACTGGATATGCCTGTTTTAGTAAATAAGCAAATGAATGAACTGAAGAGTGGATGTGATCCTTCTTACCTCCAGGCACAGCTGCTAGAGTCTCCAGCAGCTCTGAAGGCCATCTTGGAAATGGCGATGGATTTGAGGGCTTGGAACATTTGCATTTTGTTCGCATGGTGTCAAATTGTGCACGTGAATGGCAAGCCCTTATTTCCTTTATTCATAGTGTCAAGATTTGGCCTGGGGCAAGTAATTATTTCCTAGACTTACACTGAAGAGGGACATTCGGTGAGGGGAAGAGAACTCACAGAATGTCTTACAGCCATAGAATGACTCCAGCTTTCCAACTGGAAACTCATTAGCAAACTGAACGCTGACTCAGCTGTCAAACTTGCTCCTTCCCCTCAGCTTCGGCTGGGCTCTCTGCCTTCTTCAGCGAGTAAAAGCACTGCACATACACGTTCATGCTCTTACCCTTTCATTCGTTGTTTTAAAAGCACAATATTTCTCCTGGGATTGGAGAGAGCTTTCTTTGTGATATTGTGAAGTGTTTTATTTTTACTTTATCTTATTTAGAACATTTCTATACCAGTCAACAGCCAAAACTCTCTGGGTGGTTCTAACCAATCAGCACTGCAAACAGCCTGCATCTGCTGCAACTATCCAGGGCCATTGTTTCCTTTTAGCTTAGGCCTGAAAAAGCTCCATGAGAAGTGAACGCTGCAGGTGGCTTCCAACATTTCCCCAATAACAGTTATCTGTTTTCTCTCTTCACTTCCCAAGATGGTACTGCTGAAGAACATCTGCTCCAGGAAGCCTCCATGCAGCGCTTCTGCCAAGTGCCATCTTAGGGGTGCCCCCTCCCACACAAGTTGCCACCTTGTTAAGGGGCTGAAGCCAGTGACTTTAAGATCTTAGATACAATTTGCCCCTTCTCATAATGGCACCGTAATTTGCCAGCAAAAAATGGGTCGTGGCAAACCCAAAGACCTCAAAGCACTTTGCAAAACAGAAATTTGTATACATAATTCAGAAGGAGCATCCTTTTACTTGTGTGGCTGATGCTTAGGGAAGCTTTGGGTGAGACTTGGCGTGATGGCCAGCTCGTATTGAGACTCAGAGGAGCACAGGTCTACACAGGCCTTTGGAAAGTCTCCTTTCTATTTGTAGGCACAGAAACTGGGGAACAATTTCATCAAATTTCTTTAGGGGGAGGAGAAATTCTCAAAGGTTTTTTCCACAGGTAGGACTCACCATTGGCAGGGGTTATAGCACAGCATATTTCTTTCTTCATAGCGTTTTTTGTTTTGTTTTTTGGGTGCTGCTATTGCAAGTGGCAACAGCATCAACTGTATTGGCAGGCTGGACCCGATTTTGCATCCACTACTCTGCAGATATGAGAGGGGTAGCTGCACGTCAATCCACTCATGAGGAGGGGGACAGCATATACTGTAGGCTGAACCTATGAAAAGGAGGACAGAGCTCATGTAACTTTAAGAGTTGTAGAGAAAAGGGAATTTCAGCCGGTGTCATTTGTATGCAATTAGTTGCTGGTGAAATTCCCTCATTTTTCACAACAGTTAAAGTTGCAGGGGCCCTGCCTTCTTTTGTATATGGTCACTCTAGTATAGTGCCTGCAACTTTAACTGTTGTGATGAAGAGGGAATTTCACCAGGGACTAATTGCATACAAATGACACTGGCTGAAATCCCCTTTTCTCTACAACTGTTAAAGTTACATGAGCCCTGTCCTCCTTTTCATATGGTCAACCTAATATACTGTAAATACCTGTCTGGATCAGGGCTTGAGTGAGAACCCAGAAGGGGTGAAGCCTCCAGCTCCTATATAAGACCTCAGTTCAAACTGTGTCCTTGCTGAAGCTTGAGTCTCTAATGCAAAGTCTGTTTGAATTGGGAAAATGGATGCTAGCTTGGACCTTCCAAAGCAGGAAGTTGTCAAGCACCCGGGAGGGGTGTGTGTACGTGTCCTCCTTTACAGAGGACAGTCCTCTGTTTGAAAGTTCAATTCTTTTTTAAAAGATATAGAGCCAGCACCTGGACAGCAGACTGAATAGGTAGGCACAAGGGTAATTAGTCACAGTATTCTGCATTATGGTACTGTACTGTATTTCTATTTAAATTACAATAGTTTCTAAATTTGCATTGATACATATGAATTGACGTAAGCATATTTATGCAAATCAGTGTCTTTTTTTTATTTTTTACATAGGCATTTCCTCTTTTGGGGTGGTTTACAAATGGCCACTGTACAAGCATCTAGTAAGCTACAATATATTCCGCTTGGGGAATCGCAAGTTACCTCTCCTTGTAGACATTCCATCGTGTTCTGGTCTGCGTTTGTCTTACCAATCCAAACAGAATTGGCCTCCTTTGCATTGCGATACAGGTGGGAAAGCTAATGGCCCACATTTCAAACAATGCAGGTGAAATAAAATCCAGGTACGGAAACAAAATGAAATGTAAAAGGAGATGGTGCAGGGGAGAAGTATAGCTGTCGACACAAATCTGGGTTCCGGATTGTCCCTGTCTAAATACGTCTTGGTGCTCTAAAAGCTATGCTACGCCTTATCTGCAGTCCGTACACTTCATATGGCCGGGGGGGGGGGGAATCCGCTGCCTTTTCATATAAATCGCCTCATTTCTACAAATGGGATGTACTTTAAAGTAAAGCAGATAAGGCTAGAACAATAGCTGAGCGTGTCAAAGGACCTGATGAGAGACAGGCTCTGGCTGCTTCTCACCTCTTGTAGGCAGCGATAAAGTACACAATTAAATAGAAATCCTCACAATTAGCAAGGGCAGCATAAAAGTGCCTGCACGTATATAGTTACTGTTAATTCAACGATCCGATTCAGGATGCGCCATTATGTGGAAGCAGGCTTTTTTTTTTAAGGTGTAATTTAAATCAAAACCTTAATTCTGTGTTCATTTGAAAAGCCAAGGCAGTTAGTGAATTGTAAAGCAAAGGCAACTGAATCTGTGGGGAGAGATGGAGGCTATGAAGAGTGAAAAAGCCTTGTTACCTGGTTACTGGAAGGCCCGTGTCTGTGTGTGTGACCATGTGTCCTATTCTACAGAGGACAGTCCTCTATTTAAAGGGTTGCCCAAGAGATTCAAATGAGTTCAGATTTCTATGAACTTGACCTGCAGATTCTACAGCAGACCGGATTTTTTTTTTAGCACACACGTACATGTCTACTGATGTACACTTGCACATATAAAACAAAATGCTGGAGCTTCCCAAATAAATAAATAAATAAATATCGGATTCTGTCAATGAGCGAAATGAAAGACGCCTGACAATCTGTGAAACAGACAGAGTGGATTAACAAAATCCATACTTCCCTACTGTCCAGTCCAAGTCTGGTTTAAAGTTAAAGAACCCTAAGAAGGGAGAGCAGCAGGGGCCTAGAAGTTGCCCATCCACAACAAATACCTGGAAGGGAACTGAGCAGGCACACAGATCACCTGGTCATGGTCCTCTCTACTATGGCGGGATATATTGGATTTCTGTTTAAATACATGCTATGTATCATAGGCTGACCATATGAAAAGGAGGACAGGGCTCATGTAACTTTAACAGTTATAGAGGAAAGGGAATTTCAGCCGTGCCATTTGCATGCAATTAGTTCCTGGTAAAATTCCCTCTTCATCACAACAGTTAAAGTTGCAGGCACTATACTAGAGTGACCATATACAAAAGAAGGCAGGGCCCCTGCAACTTTAACTGTTGTGATGAAGAGGGAATTTCACCAGAAACTAATTGCATGCAAATGGCACTGGCTGAAATTCCCTTTTCTCTACAACTGTTAAAGTTACATGAGCCCTGTCCTCCTTTTCAAATGGTCAGCCTAATGTTTCATGATAGGGGTCTTTAAATATCTGAAAGAAGGTGGAGCTGATGCCTCTGTTGCTCTTGACAGCAGGACTAGAACCAATGGGTGGAAATCGCAGGGAAGCACATTTTGGCTAAACATAGGGGAAATTTCCTACCCAGGAGAGCTGTTCAGGAGTGGAACAGCTTGCCTCGGGAGGTGGTGGGCTATCCTTCACTGGAGGTATTTAAGCAAAGGCTGGATGGCCATCAGTCAGGGATGTTGTAGCTGCACCCTGCAGTGCAGAGCCTGCATTGACCAGGGGGTAGGGCTAGATTATCTCCAAGATTCCTTCCAAAGCTAGTATTCTATGAAAATATGGTATTCCCCCCTCCCCTTAGATTGGGACAGACAAACAGCAGGGTTCCAAAATGTTGTCTCCCACTCTCATCAATAGTTCCAATGTTCAAAGGATACCAAGAGTGGTACTTTCAAGTGCTGGGAAACGAAAATTCCTAAGAAGAACATTAAGCAGAGTTGTGAATGGTATATAAAACTCATGAATTGCACTCCAGGTTTAAGCTAGACAGAGTTCTGAGCTTGTGGATCCAGAAGTTTTCCATTCCATCAAGTATGTCAGTGTCCTTTGCTTGTTCAATTGGAAGCAATTGCAAGTCTGAGAGAGTTAAAATGTCTTGCAACAAGCTACTCTAGATTTTTTTTTAAAGTAGAATTGAAGATTTGTGGTTACAGAATCTTGTTCTTGGGTCCATTGTTTTTTGGTTTTTTTACATATTTCATACATCATTCTTTTCTGCTCTTTTTACCTTTTTAACATCCAATTCAATAAATCGCATTTGTGGAAGTGGATGTTATTGATTGTCTAATGAAATAAGTTTTTTTCTAGTAACTGTGCTATTAAAAGAAGTGGTTTCATGAGGGGAACTGCAGGTAATGCAATGGGCTGATTTACATTGGTGTGATCCTGGGTTGCAAATATCTTGTTTAAGTGCTGTTTAACTAGTAATGTATGCAAATTCAATGCTTTTCTAAATGCGATGCAAGGTGGAGAATTAATGTTTTCCATTAAATGAGCATAATAAGATATAATAGGATAACTATCTTTCATATAGGGCAGCAGGATGGTAATCCACAAGAAATGGAATGCAATTTTCTTTCAAAGAGTTAGCCTTTGCTTCATAAAGGAGGGTATCTCTGGATATTACTGATGCTCAGTTGATATTGCAGTCATTAATGTGACTAGGGTATCTGCATCATTGGATATGTTCTTTAAATTCATTACATCTTTATTAGTTTTCTTTATTATTGCAAATGTGTTTTGTTCTAAGAGCCAAATTATATATAATTTTCTTCTTTAGATGGTACAGATGACATGACAAGATGTAGGTACTGGTTGGGATCCACAGGTTTTCAATATAAGTCTGACAATTTTATGATTTAAAATGGTTAAGAGGACATCCAGGAAGGATAATTTTGGCTTTTCAATTGTGGTGTGGCTGGCAAACTTTAACATTGAAAGAATAGTGCTGATAAACCTAGAAAAAAACTTCAAACTATCCCTTCCATAGTCCCAGATGACAAAAATGTGGTCTATGTAATGCCACCATGTGCTGGGCTTGTGGGTGGAAATTCTGGATTTGTAAATCATGATTTGTAAATCATGATTTGTCATTGAACTTGAAATTGTGGTGAGTACTAACTTGCTAGAGAGGTTCAGACTCCTGAGTGTGTATTAGCATATGCAAGGTTTATGCAAATCTATGTCCTCTTTGGGGGCAATGCGGTGGGCATTTAGAAACTGGTTTTTAGAACAGTCTTTCCCAGCTTGGTGTAGCTCCAGGCATCCATAGTGCAACTCCCAACATTACTGACCATTGGTCATGCTGGCTAGGGCTGATAGACATTGAAGGACAGAACACCTGGAGGGCACCACTTTACAGAAGGCTGTTTTAGAATAACATATCCACATTAGATGTTTTATATCTTTTAATGGAGGCATGTCACGGCGGGCATGCCTCCTTGAGGGCCAGCCATCTTGTCCTCCTTTTTGGTTTGCAAAATAGGGTCACCCTAACTTAGGGTCCTGCAACTTGATCATATGTTTGTTTATTCAGAAGTAGGGACAGTGGAGAAATCCATTCAGTTCACATTTGTATACAAATTTACCTAATTCCAGACTTTTGAACCAATATGAGAACTGAAACTCGGTTATCATTTAAAATTTGTGGTTACCTGAATTTAGCAATTGAATTTTCAATTCAAAATGCATACATTGCATTGCATACAATGCACTGGGTACAAATTTACCTAATTCCAGACTTTTAAACCAATATGAGAACTGAAACTCAAATTTGTGGTTACCTGAATTTAGCAACTGAATTCTCAAAAAGAAAAAAAAAGAAAAAAAGTACATCGGCAGTCATAAACGAAAAAAGCAAATGGCAGTGAAAATACTTGCAAAAAATGTATATATTAGGTAAAACTGCATACGAAAATTTATTTATTTATTTATTTATTTATTACATTTGTATACTGCCCCATATCCGAAGCTCTCTGGGCGGTTTACATAGGATTAAAAACAATTAAAAACAATATACAAAAATTAAAACAGCAAAAACATACAACATACACACAATCTGTACATTTAAAAACCACTACAACACTTCAAAAACTACAAAAACAAAACAAAACAAACCCAGGCTCCTCAGATATCGCCAAATGCCTGAGAGAAGAGGAAAGTCTTGACCTGGCGCCGAAAAGATAACAATGTTGGTGCCAGGCGGGCCTCGTCGGGGAGATCGTTCCACAATTGGGGAGACACCACAGAGAAGGCCCTCTCTCTTGTTGCTGACCTCCGAGCTTCCCTCGGAGGAGGCACTCGGAGGAGGGCCTTAGATGTTGAACGTAGTGTTCGGGTAGGTTCATGTCGGGAAAGGCGTTCCATCAGGTATTGTGGTCCCAAGCCGTGTAAGGCTTTATAGGTTAAAACCAGCACCTTGAACTGGGCTCAGAAACATACAGGCAGCCAATGCAAGCCAATGGATGCATTGGGAGTAATGTGCACAATGCATACAAATTTTCAAGCAGACTTTAAAATTGTCAAAATTTGGGATGCACCAAACTTAAGACTGGGGATGAGTGTGGGGAAGAATGAGAAACTGAAACAGATTCATCCATCCCTACCCACAAGTTACACCCACTGAGTTCAGTACTATTGATTTCCCAAGTAAGTGTGTATAAGCTTGTGGCCTTGGTCTCTTATAACATTTACTCTTATAACATTTAGCCTGTCATCTAAATCAAATCCACTGCCAAGGTTATAGCTGAAGGTTGAATGATAAACATTTTACAAGGTGAGCTCTCCTTTGCCAGTGTCCTCTCCTGACTGGAAACAAACATAATTATTTTTGGCAAATCTTCCCTCCCCCCACCTTTATGTAGATGGAGCCAGGCCATGGTATGGAGATGAAAGGCATTGAAATTGAAAAGCCAATCAAAATGCTGGACCTAGGTCTTGTACATGCTATATATTTACCACTGCTGATTAGGGATGTATGAATCTGTCACATTCAATTTTTCTCCCACATTCTCCTATCTATCTATCTATCTATCTATCTATCTATCTATCTATCTATCTATCTGGCCCATTTATGGAAAAAAAGCTAATGTTGACAAGTTCTTATCAAAAAAATGAACTGAATGAATTTCTGACCCATTCCTACTGCTGATCAAGGATACTATGAAAAGGAACGATGGTGGGTAAGATTGAGGCCCATTGTTTTCAACAGGAGAATGACCAGTGTTACATATTATTGGGTCAAAATGGGATTCCTTGAAAGGAGTGGGTTTCAAACTTTGCTACCTTCAGAGAATTCTTTCTTCATTGACCTGTCTATCTGGGAACAGAGGAATTTAAAGCATATTCAAGGTGAAACTCTAGTCTCAGGTCATGTGGACAGTAATGTAAGGTCAGATTAATTGAGAGCCTGCCCTGGAACACTGCACAATACCCACACAATATTGAAAAGAATGATCTGTAGTGATGGGCAAGCTGTCTTTTGGGGAAGCTTGTTCACCATTTAGTGACTCTCTCCTTGGAATATAAGCTTTCAAAGAACTCTAGGCATTCAAATCCTTGGGTGATCAAGGTCGTTTATGTTCCCAGATCCAGAAAGTCTGTTTCATCCTAGGGTGCCTGGACTTTATCAGCTTAACCACCTTGCTCAGGAAGGGGATGTCAACCAGCCTATAGTTTTCATCTTCTGGGGCCAGGGTTAAGTTTCCCTGGGGTTCTATTTATACCTGGCAAATATTTTCAACAACTTAATGCTTTGTCTCGTAACGCTTTCTTCCCCACCTTGCATATCTTTGAAACGGATGCAGCTTCAAATTAAAGAAGGTGAGTTTGGTTTTCCAGACCTTGCTTTGTACCATCAAGGCTATCTATTGGTTTTTACTAAGTTTTGGTCTTCTCCTGTTCCCTCAGAACTGCCACCATGGTCAGTTCTGGAAGCCCTATGGTTAGAAGCTCTTCCTAAATGGATGGCACTCAGCTCTTGTTGTATTAGAATAAGTAACCCCCTCTTACAGTTTTGGCTGCTACAGAGGTGTGGCGTAAAATATCATGTCAATTACAGTTTGATCCATTCTCTCAGGCAAAATTGACTTTATAAGGAAACCCAGATTTAAGAATTGGAAAGAAAGCTTTTTGTGGAGGATATGGATGGATAAGATGATTTTTACTTTGGATCAACTAATAGGTCCAGAAGATGTGTTTTTGTCCTTTACAGACTTATGTGTTAATATAATTTACCTACTACGGCTCAATGGCAATCCTTGTAATTGCGAAACCTGCTGGAATCTAGGTTTGGTCCAGCTGCTTTTACAACCTCAGAGCCTCCAGAACTGTTAGAAACACTTACAACAGCTGAACTGACATGTCGATCCACGACCCATATATATAAGTATTTAGTAGCAATAAATAAATGATACCCATAGTTTAAGACAGGATTGGAATAGTGAATTGGAGTGTCATATTTGCCTAATCAATAGACTGTTGCCCTAGCATCTGTAACTGAAGCTTCTATGGACCTTAGGCTATGTCTTATTCAGCCAAACAAAATGTTTCAGGTTTATTGGATTCCACAATGCCTTTTCAATAAGGGGCTATGTAAGGTGTACAATTGTTGGAGATATAATGCATCTAATGCTTCTTTAACTCATATGTTTTGGCAGTGCTCCATAGTCACCCCTTTTGGGGAGGAAGTTATAAGGATAAACTTTGTACTGAAACAATCTATTATATGGAACAATGTGCATGTCCTCCTAAATTACCTACCGGCTTCTTGGAAATTAACACATGGTCAGCGCAGATGGATCTTCAGAGCCCTTATGACAGCTAAAAGACTTATACTATCATGTTGGAAGGACAAATGCTCACCTCCCATAATGCAATGGATTAAGGACCCAATAACACTATCAACATTTGAACGGGTGTTATATAGGCACAACTTGCGAGTGGATAAATACATGGATATTTGCTCTGCTTTTCTTGAACCTTTGCATAATTCTCCCCCCTTTTTCAATGAACAGTAGATGGAAAAATGACAATATTCATATATATATGTAATTTCTTTTCTTTTTCATGACGTATTTTCTCTTATGTTTTGTTGATATTCACAATAAAAAGGAGGGAGTTTCCCCAGGGTTCTTTTGCTGGGATGAAAAGGCTAAAAATCTTTCTCTCTCAGATAATGCTGACTGCCCACATAAGGTAGTATGCCATTTGAACAGCCCTGCTGTTTCTGCAGACAAAGAATAAAGCCATGCTGGGAGGAAGATGTTCCATTTCATGCATTTTAGTGTTTTCTGCTGCTAACAATTGGTCAGTAAAAGTAACAAAGGATAAGTGCTGCAATATTAAGAATCAATGTTTTGCACATTAATTTAACTAATATACTCATTTTTGTGTGCATGTTCCCATAATACAGTGCATTTTTGTACACATATTTGGATTATAGAATTGCATTGCCAAATTCAGAGATCTGTGAATGCTGGAGAATAACTATGCTTTGGTTCATGTATTGGTGCAGGAAGAGAAAATGAGGTAGGTTCACATTAAAATATGATGTGAATGAATTTCTTCCCCTTCCCTGCTCTGATTGGATCTTGGCTCAAAACATTGATCTGCTGATATTGGCTCAAAACATTGATCTGCTGGTATTTTAGCCATCATAGCTTGTTGCCCTAGTCTTTGGCTCTGCTTATATCTGAGAGTGGGGCTGGGGAAAGAAGATTGATGTAGGCCAAGAAGAGGTCCATGTAAGAGGGTTCTTCTGTATGGGAAGGAGAGTAAAGTGAAATGCGTATTTCTCTAATTTCTCCCTGAATTGTGAAGTTCCGAATGACATCATAATAGGATCTTGTTTGCAAATGCTCTGGTGCCATCCTGCAATCTACCAGTCCCCTGTTTAGGATTGCTGGACTTCATTCAGACCACTGTGCACCTGCCATTTTCAATCTTCATCTCCTTACAGTCAATTGATGTGCATGAGTGCATATGTATATTGACAAAGATACTGTGCAGGTGGGGATGCTGGTGTGATAGCACCATGATATCAAGATTCCATTTTGCACAGCGTTTTAATCCATGGACATATATAATAATATGCATATGGAAACTTTAAGGAGGGGAGAGAGGCAAAGAGAAGTGAGCGGCACAGGCACCAATCCTGAAATAAATTTTAACACCTATCCAAGTTAAACCAGAAGGCAGTGGAGGAACACGTGCCACCAATGAAACTGTAACAAAACAGAACAGGGGACATCTGTTCATTTCTATTAGAAACCTTGGGTTTCCTGTGATGGCCTTGAAAATAGAATATTATAAAGTATTCCATGCGTTATCCTTGACAAAAAGATATAGCTGTATATATGCAGCTCCACTTATCACAGAATTGGCTGCTCCTTTGGGATGCATTTTAGAAGCTGATTTGTTGATGAAGGATAGACACAAAGATTTATAGAGTGGAAACTCTCCTTTCTCTTTTTGTCCACGAGCAGCAGCCTGTGGGTGGGAATGAAGAATCTTAGCATCAAGATAGATCTAAACAGCTGGCTATTGTGAGTTTACCATTAAACACCACTGCAGTGCCATCCCATGCATGTCTGTTCTGAAGTAAATCCTATTAAGGTCAATGAGACTTACCCCCATATAAGTGGTATAGTATTACAGCCCTATCTGTGGAAACTATTGTTCGTTTGTTTATTTACTACATGCAGGCATTCCTTTTCTGCCAATGGATTCAAAGCGGTTCACAGTTGAAAAATAATGGCAATAACAGACAGCGTAGGAAAGTAAAACAGCAAAATAAACAAAGTTCAGGTACCTCAGTTACAGTAGGAGATAGTTCTGGAAGGGGATACGACAGTTGTCAGCGCAAAAGGAAAAAAAGCATTGAGAAGCAACAGGGATTCAACATAACTGAGTTTAGAGGCTTGCTGATAGTTGGTAATGTTTCCAGAAAAATAAAACTTCTATGCACTTCTATGAAGCAGAGGGGGAAATATTCTTTTTAAAAAAAATAGAACAAGGGCAATTGTTATTGGAACAGATGAGTTTCCCTTTTACTGAGTTACACTATCTAGTCCAGTGTTTTCTACTCTGACTGGCAACTGTTCTCCATGGTTTCCAACAGAGGTCTTCCCCAAACTTGCCATGGGACCTAAGGCTGCAATCCTAAACTCACTGACTAGGGGATAATTCCCACTGGATTCAGTTGGATCTACAACTGAATAAACATGGCTAGGATCACACCACACAAAGATGCTCAACTTGGATTGTGCCCAAGCATGCACAGACTTGGGTTCAGCCTGACATTGATTCATTTAGTATATTTGGGCCTGCCACTGAGCCAGTTTGTGAATAACCCTGAACCATACATAATTTAGCATTAAGAGGATGAACTGCAGTGGGCCTTGGACTCACATGCTTCTCCCTCCCCTTTCCCTCTCCAGTGTGACCACAAGGAGGAGATCAGAAGCTTCTACTTTCATTTTAGATTAACCACAGTTTAACACAGGGATGGGTAATTTGTGGCTCTCCAGATATGTTGGCCTAGAGTTCACATCAGCTCTACTGGCTAGGACTGATGAGAGTTGTAGGCCAAAACATCTGGAAGACTACAGGTTGCCCAGCCCTGCCTTTATGTATCATATAAACCGTAAATTGTACCACAGTTTAAACTGGCTTGTTTTCACCAACCATAGTTAAGATTAACCATGGTTTATTGTGCCACTCTGATACTGTGGTTAATCAAAAGTGAGAGGTTCTGAACTACTCACACTGCATGAGCCTGAAGCTAATTCCAGCTCATTCTCACAATGCTAGGCTATGGTTTAGTGTGGCCTTCCCCAACCTGATGCCCTCCAGAAATCCACTTCCATCTGCCACAGTCAGCATGACCAATGCTCAGGAATGCCAGAAGTTGTAGTCCAAAACATCTGGAGGACACCAGGTTAGGAGAGAGAGGTTTAGCATTCTATCCAGACCAACTTTGGCCAGATCTACACCAGGCAGGATATGACACTTTGAAAACGTTTTGAAAACTGTATATGGAGTGCGTCCTGGGCCCCAACAGTTGTCACTACTGTTATATACTGTTTTAAAGCGGTAGTGTAGATCCTGCCTTTGTAACTCCGAAAACTTGAATAAAGGGACTGAACTCACAAGGCTGTGGTGAATAAGATGGAAGTATTGCTATGCAAGCAACAATGTAACAACTATATGTACTAGCACAGTGAGCTTATCTACACACGCAGGATAAGACACTTTGAAAAGGTTTTGAAAACTGTATATGGAGTGTGTCCTGGGCCCCAACCATTCTCAAAACGGTTATAAACCGCTTTAAACCATTTTAATGTATCTCTTTGGTTTAACTAGATAAAGATTTTTTAAAAACAAAGTTCTGAAGACAATAGCATTTTCTTCACTGTGCCTTACTAATCTTCTCATTCTAGGACTAGGCATGACATAGTAGAGCCCATGACCTGGAGTTTCAGGAAGCTCTAAGGTTCTGCTAGTAAAGCACAAACACACATTTCGGATTTTAATCGAGACTCCATTTTAAAACAATTATTCGTCTTTCAGATCTGGTTCCTGGTTTACCTTTAGGGGAGATTTTTTCCAATCTCTCTCACCCCAGTACATTTCAATATTGTGTCGCCCTGTAGGTGAAGGGGCTCCTATTTTCTGATTTATTTTCCCATTATTGATTGCGTGCTGTGTCTCGGCCTACAGCTGGGTTTTCCCAATTTCTCAGCCAAAGATGTTGCCATGGCAACAGCTGTGAGTAAAAAGAGCTAAAAAAAAAATCAGTCGAATTTCGCATTATGCCAACATGTCACCATTCTAGGCAGAACTGCACTCTTGAAATTAGATTATAAAACATTCTTATGACATAGAGACACACTCAGATGTGTTCTTGTCTGAAATCTATTTGCAAATGCCTCCTGGAGGATCTCTTTACTTCTGGAAGAGTGGGTCGGTTCAGTTTAGCTAGAGAGCTCATTATTATAAATGAATTTATATACAGTGCTGCAAATGTTGAGGCACGGAAGCAACTCACTGATGGTTAATAACCAACTGACTCACTCAGGACTCGCTTCTGATTTACTCCTTTCACTCCTTCTAAAAGTAAATGCGGGTGGTGAGTGTCATCAGGACTGTACCTCAAGTGGGGCCACTCAAAAACAAAAGGAAAGTATCGGCATGCTCGGGGGAATCCTAAGTTTTGTAAGAGAACCAGAAAATAATAATCATAAACCAAACACCTAAGCCCCACCCCTCTTCAAAACCTGCCTAATGAGGACTGAGCATGCTCAGTAGCTACATAAAGTAGCAACAATTGGAAAAGAAAAATGGACAGGAGGGTTGAAGTAAGATGCCTTGCCTGGAGGGAAAGGTTGGTTGAGTGCACAGGCTCCTTTTAGGAGGGGATAATACACCAGAATATTTTGTTGCAGGTCCCACATGTTAAACTTTTATTTCTGAGTTCAGAAATAGAATTAAAACAGAGTCACTCATACATTAGCTCTAGGCAGCTGGATTGTGATGTGGCTTTCGATACCATTGACCATGGCATCCTTCTGGAACACCTGAGGGGATTGGGAATTGGAGGCACTGTGCTTCAGTGGTTCCAGTCCTACCTCTCAGGCAGGTTCCAGATGGTGATGCTTGGGGATATCAAATCAAATCAAATATTTATTACAGTCATAAGACCAGCACAATGCTTGGGGATAGTTGCTCCTCAAAGAAGGAGCTGTTGTATGGCGTACCACAAGGTGCCATCCTATCCCCAGTGCTGTTTAACATCTACATGAAACCGCTGGGAGAGATCATCCAGAGGCATGGGGCGGGGTGCTATCAGTATGCTGATGACACCCAAATATATTTCTCTATGCGTTTGACAACAGCGCCTGCTAAGGATAGTGTGTCTCCTCTGAATGAATGCTTGGAGGCGGTAATGGGCTGGATGAGGAAAAACAAACTGAACCTGAATCCAGACAAGACAGAGGTGCTGAGGCCCCAGCCTGGATTTGGAGGTGTGTCAACCAGTTCTGGATGGGGTTACACTCCCCCTGAAAGGCTGTGTTCACAGCTTGGGGGTGCTCCTGGATCTGTCACTCCAAATGACAGCTCAGATAGATGTGATGGCCAGGAGTGCCTATCAGCTTTGGCTGTTATGCCAGCTGTGCCCCTTCCTAGAGTTGGAAGACCTAAAAACGGTAGTGCATGCGTTGGTAACTTCGAGGCTTGACTTCTGCAATGCGCTGTACATAGAGCTACCTCTGTGCCTAGTCCGGAAACTTCAACTAGTTCAAAATATGGCAGCCAGGTTGGTGACCAGTACACCTAGGGGTGACTATATTACACCAGCTTTAAATCACTGCAGTGGCTGCCAATTACTTTCTGGGCGAAGTACAAAGTGTTGGTTATTACCTTTAAAGCCCTACATGGTTTGGGTCCAGGTTACCTGCGGGATTGCCTTCTCCCATACAGTCCGCCCCGCATGCTGAGGTCCTCTGGGAAGAATTTGCTACAGTCAGCCAAAATCAGACTGACAACTGTTACCCAGAGGACTTTCTCTTCTGGCGCTCCCTGACTGTGGAATGGCCTGCCCAAAGAGATTCGTCAACTTAGTAGTCTCTTTGACTTTAAGAAAGCCATAAATACTTATCTCTTCTGGCAGGCCTACCCAGTCAAATTTTAAGAGTTTTATTGGTAATTTAATAATGTATTAATTTTATATGTTTTTCATTAGTTTTATGTATTTTATGTTATTTGTATTGATGTTGTTCCCTGCTTCGATCCTGAGGGAGAGATGGGTAAGAAATAAATAAATAAATATATTATTATTATTGTTGTTGTTGTAGCTGTTATTGCCTGCTTTGGCTCTGGCCTAGCCATATTGCCAGGTCTGGAAAGATGAGAGTTAACAATCAGAAGTAACTCTTGGCTCTCTTCAACTTGGCTCTCTCTCACACACACTCACATTCCTCATAAGCTTTGAGCAGCTTGGTACCTCATGCCTTGACTGTGGAGGTTGAATTGGAGGCATAAGGATGGTGGCCTATGGAAGACAAAAGGAAGCAGCATTGCTGAGGTAGGAAGAAGGATGGGAAAGGAAGTTGGGTGTGTTACAGAGATGACTGCCTGGAGGAAAAGCAGCTGCTGACTAGGTTAGCAGTCAACCTGATGGGCAGGAAACCAGAAAGCTGGCCAATAATTACGTTGGCAATGAGTTGCCCCAACTGAGGAACTAGGCCTGAATAAGAAAACTCCACTTGCCCTCTGCTAAACTGGCAGTTGAATTATCATCAACCACTGGCCATCTGCACTGGTGGTGCTGAAGCCTTGTAGAGAGGAAGCAAGAAGCTCCTACCTACTTCTCTTCCTCCTGGCAAGCTATCACAGTGGTATAGAAAGTAAGGTGCCTTACTTCCAGTAGGTTATATACAATGTGAGTCCTACATAGAGCAAACCCATTGAATGAAATGGGACCTAAATTAATCATGACGAACATAACTTGCATTCATTTCAGTGGGTCTAGTCTAAGTTAGGCTGACCAGATAAAATCCAGGTCAGGGCTCATGTAACTTTAACAGTTGTAGAGAAAAGGGAATTTCAGCCAGTGTCATTTGTATGCAATTAGTTCCTGGTGAAACTCCCTCTTCATCACAACAGTTAAAGGTGCAGGCACTATACTAGAGTGACCATATACAAAAGAAGGCAGAGCCCCTGCAACTTTAACTGTTGTGATGAAGAAGGAATTTCATCCGGAAGTAATTGCATACAAATGACACTGGCTGAAATTCCCTTTTCTCTACAACTGTTAAAGTTACATGAGCCCTGACCTGGATTTTATCTGGTCACCTTAGCTTAGTTTGCTGTCTGAACAAGCCCATTAATCTATGAAACAAACCACCATTAATGACAAATGAGATTCATCATGGGGATCCTAACTTTTATGGAGTGATATTACAATAGCAGTTGATATTAAGAATACAGATGTGCTACCTCCAGTATCAGAGGCAGTAAGCTTGTATACACCAGTTGCTGGGCAACATGGGTGGGAGGCTACTGTTGCACCTTGTCCTGCTTAGGGGTCCCTGGTCGACAGGTTGTCCACTTTGTGAACAGAGTGCTGGACTACATAGACCCTTGGTCTGATCCAGAATGGCTCCTCTTATGTTCTTATTTCACTAGTTCAGCAAAGACTCAAGTTTCCAAATTAAGTGGGCAGCAACACATCCAGTTCAGCCTTCCCAAACCTTGTACCCCCCACCCTATGTTTTGGACTACAACTTCAGCATCCCTGACCATTGGTTGTGCTGCTCTGGGGCTGATGGGAGTTCAAGTCCCAAACATCTGAAGGGCACCAATTGGAGAAGGTCTGGTATAGTACATTGAGGCTGGGAACACTGTGTGAGATGTCAAGCACTTTTGGTGGTTAAACTACCTTACAGTGTAAAGTGGGAACTCAGCCTGGAGAGCTTCTCTAGACTGTGGCCCCGTCTACAAGAATTCGGTTTGGCGCCTGGTTGTCCGATTATGCGCATCTTCTCACAATCACTGTTACAATAATGACTGTATGCGGGAGGGGTTAAGTGCATAACTGGTGGCCCGACTGGTTGTTTGAAACGCGCTTTAAAGTGGCTGAAATGCGGAGAATCGCTTGTTTACATGGTCAAAATGTGCTTTAACGGCCGCAGAGCAAGAAAACTCGCTATTTAACATGCATTCGATAATGCGCATAATCGGAGAGAAAACGCGCCTCTACCCCCAATTTGCGCTCCACTCTTGTAGAGGTAAAAAAATGAATGAGACTTGAAAGAGCTTTAAACCTCTCGTGTAGAGGCACCCAGTGCAGGACATGATAGGAGTGTGCAACATCACTGGCAGGCAGTGGACACTCTGCATTGGCCAAGCCTGATATAAATTCTTGGAGCCTGGACTTCTCTCTTATCTGGTTGACAGACCAGTGTCTTCTTGATAATCTTCAAGTTCCAGCTTCTCAATGAAAGATGGTATAGAAATTCATTAAATACATAATAACAAGTCACACTGGACCAAGGCCACCTAATGAGTTTATGGCTAAGATTTATATCAGGGACTTCATGATTCATAGATCACTAGCTTAACCACAATATTGCACCAGCTCTCCCGCTTCCTATTTACTCCTTTGTCCTTTCCTTTATTTACTTTTTTTCAGTCTCCCTGCTTTGTTTCTCATTTCCCTGTAAGAGTGATTAAGAGATCTGTGTACAGCTCTGCTAGCTGATGGAACTCCATGGCTAAGTGTTGCCATCATTTATTGGGGATTGTTGGAGAAGGTTGTTTCTCCCCTCCCCTATACCGATGGATGTGGAGCAAGAAAGCCATTATAACTTGTAAACATAAAGAAGTATTGATATGTGTATCCCTGAGAAATATTTTGCCAAGAGCTCTACACAAATAAAATCAACACGGTGACATCTTTAAAACATCAGAGAAGGGCAAAAACAGTAAGCATTGACTGAAGTCCCAGTGACACACAAAGAGTGCCTGTTGAACCACTGAGAAAAATCTTTTGCTCTCAGCAACTGCTGCTGTTTCCTTCCAAAGTGCTTCTTAGTTGATTTATGACTGCTTAATCAAGGAGAGATTTCAGCAAGACATAATGCTGATTTTTATAGCATTAAAAAAAGGGAAAAAGAGAAGAATGAAGCAGCACTATTCACATAAGAAATATGGATTTGATCAGAATTAAGCTAGGTTTCTAAAGCCTTGGGCCAATGACTAAATGTGGAGATAATAAATCCATCAAGTGAGAACACTCCCTGCTCCTGATATGTTGACGGGTGTTTCTCTGCCTGTACAAATTGTAGGCATAATCTGTGCCCTCCCAAAATGAACTTGTGCAGAACAGCCAATCAATGTATTGGAGGTCAGGGGTTGGGTCACTGGGCACAATGTTGATTACCTCTATGTTTAATAATCTGTATAGGCTTTTACATGCTGGACTACAAAACTCCTAGGGACTTGAGGCCTAGGGAAGACATGCAGATGGCCTCAAGTTCAATTCCTGGCACCTCCCAGTAGGGCTGGAAAAAACTCCTGCCTGAATGGTGAAAGGGCCACTGCCCATCACTGTAGACCAGTTTCCCTCCAGCCAGGTGCCTTCCAGGTGTTTTGGACTTTAACACCCAGTATTCCTGTCCATCGGACATGTTGGCTAGGACTGATGGGATCTGAAGTCTAAAACAGCTAGAGGGCCTCAGATTGGGGATTGCCACTGTGGACATTAGTGAATTAGATGGACCAAAGATCTGACTCACTATATTGCAGCAACATTGTGTTCCAGTCTGAAAGGCAGCACCCCAGAGAGCTCCTGTGAGCAACTTGTTCCAACAAGGTCTGAGAGCAAACTGAAGACTTTTATGCTGCAGGCTAAAGGTCTCCTTCCCAGAGTCCACCCCTTTCTACAAAATGGCAGCCTGAAAGAGACTGGCCTTAGTATAGGGTGACCAGATAAAATCCAGGTCAGGGGTCCTGTATCCTTAACAGTTGTAGAGAAAAGGGAATTTCAGCCAGTGTCATTTGTATGCAATTAGTTCCTGGTGAAATTCCCTCTTCATCACAACTGTTAAAGTTGCAGGAGCCCTGCCTTCTTTTGTATATGGTCACTCTAGTATAGTGCCTGCAACTTTAACTGTTGTGATGAAGAGGGAATATCACTAGGAACTAATTGCATACACATGACACTGGCTGAAATTCCCTTTTCTCTACAACTGTTAAAGTTACATGAGCCCTGACCTGGATTTTATCTGGTCAGCCTGCCTTAGTACTTGAGGTTAGCACTCCTCTATCTCCCCAACAGCTCACACTGGGCATCCTGCTGACATTGATGCATCAGCCTCATGGAATGTGGAGCTCTTGGAGAAGTGGGGGCTTGTTAAGTGCTGAAGCTAAGCTCAAGGTTCCCTGGTATCTTAGCCTCAGAGGTCTCAGTTTGGGCCTGGATGTTTCTCAGTTGTCACCACTGGTTCTTCAGCCTTTGAGTTCATATCCTGGACACTCTTTGAGTCTGTGGTCATGACAAGTGACCTATAACTGTATGAGGTCTAAGTCTCACAGCTGTCTACACACAGTAAATTAGGAATGTGCAGTATCAGCCCCTGTTGTTGACAAAGAGTGTGATGCCTATGTATTGGTCAGGCCTAGTATAAAGAGCAGGGGTCTGCCCTTACAGCTGGTCAAGAGAGCAGACTTTCTGCACAACTAATTTTGGGGCTCCTACACTGTAGAAGTCCTAAGCTGCCCCTTCCAGGTGTTGATTTGGTGCATCCTCCCCTAGCCTTACTCTGGCAGGCATTTTCTTGATGCGTTTATAACATGCCATTCACCTCCCCAAACAGCCCAGTGAGGCCTGAGCATGACAGTTGTGGGGAGGGGAATATGAAAGGGGGGGGGGAATGGAATGCAGTAGCTGTAACATGCGACAGCAGCACTTCCATTGCAAGTCCCTGTTGTATTTTCTAATTTATTTGTTTATTTTTTAAACTTATTCTGATGATGCTGGTCATGTGAAAAGGCAAAGCGCAATGCAAGTCCTTGAAGCTGCAAGCCCTATCTAATGAAAATTTTGTTCATCCTAGCCTCTGGCACCTGAGAATTGCATACATACTCTGCAGCCTTAACGTCCAGAAGCTTGCTATCTAAAACGCAAAGGTGACATTTTCCGGACATCACATTTTGTGCCGGAAATTTGAGAGGTTTGATCACAGAATTCAGATTCCATCAGAGGAGACGGTGAAATCTTTAAACTCTGGGGAGAACCCCACTGAAATTAATGGCATTTTCAAGTGATTTGATTTCATGAGTGCTGCAGAGTTGCCTCCACTGCCTTAACTGTGCCACTGTAATTTTCATGGCTATCACCATTCCATGCCCCCATCCTCCCCTAATTCTGAACCTTGGGTGAATTAGAAAGTTCTGCTGTATGAATAAAACCTCTTTGGCTTGAAAATAAATTGGCACTGGTTATAGGCAACAGAGGTTCATATTTTCTTTTGGATAAATAAATGTAGTCCCCCCCCTTTCTTTCTCTCTCTCACACTTTTGCTGTATGCATTCCAGTTAATATACTCCCTTCAGTAGTCTTGATGCCTCTGATGACTTGGGGAAAGACGTCAGAGCTATTTGGAACCATTTTGTTCCTGTTCACTTCACATTCTTGCTGCAGAATGTCTCAGTCCATAACACCCTGCCACACTGATGTAACTACTGACACGGGTTCACTCTTTGCCCTGGAGGGCAGAAGTTTAGGGGTTTTCCTAAGGACAATGCTGAAAACTGAGGTTACTTGAAGTACTGCAGTTGAGTAAAAGCTTTGCCACTTGATGCTGGTGACTGCATAAAAGAACCGGCCCTCACATGCTTGACACTTGATTTCATCCCTCAGAGTGTTTTGCTTTATTGATATTACATGATTTTTAAAGCCACTGTTAAAGGTGGAACTCTCTCAAGGTGACGAATGTTAGCCTCAGCGAGGCTTGGACTAGTATATCTTCTCATTATTTTGGCTTTGTATGAAGTACTTTTGAGGTGTGTGTGCGAGAGAGAGGGGGGGCAGGGAGGGTGAAGCTCAATACATTTGTAATAAGTCAATTGTGACTGTGCCTTTTTGAAGCTGGAGTAAAAGGCTGCACATGTGCTTCACAGGACAAAAATATGCTGCTGTGACAGAAAACAAACAAAACAACACTGCATATTCATTTTTTTAAAAGCTTTCCTAGAAGGGGCTTGTGCTATTCTTCTTCTGTGTGTATCCCATCTTCTCTGTTGTTTTTCAGCTCTGGACCATACAGTTTAATGCAATGTTAATTGAGTTTGTGTGGCTTTTCCATGTGCCAAACAAGCAACAAAGGCTGCCTCTTTGTGAGGGAACTCTGAGCCATTAATGTGCAGGCTCCATCTGCCAGGAATTAGCCGCCAGGAAAGATTAGTGTCTTTGCATTTTCTATTAGAGTGGAAATCAGGAAAAATGCAATCAGCTTCAGATGCAGCCTGAACAGAATCGGGCCTCTTTGGTCCAATTCTGTTGTTTCCTGAGGTGAAGTGGGCTTCCCTCCTAAGCCAAAAGAACCAAACCTGCTCCAGAATAATGCTTTTTTAGTAACTCATGTTAGTGGGCCACATGAGTTGAAGCTGGAGGTCAGGTTTAGAAATGAGGAATGGGTAGGTGGATGGGCCAAATTTCCCCAATATATTTTCAAGGATGTTTTTGACTTGCTGACCTTTTAGTACATGGATCTACAAAAGCAGAGATGTAATTTTTGGGAAAGCAGGATTTCCCCCAAAGTGTACATATTAGTTGGGCTTTCTTCTCTATTCCAAATGCTTATGTTTACCCCCTCTGAGTTTCTGGGACCTTTTTGTTACTTGATGAATTTGATCCTCATAAATTCTGATATGAATGACCTGATTCGAAATGGCACAAGACATTTTGCTGACTGAGACAGAGCAGAATATCACGCTAACCAGGGGTGGGTAACATGCGTCTCTCCAGATGTTGCTGGAATGGAACTCCTATCATCTCTCCCCATTGGCTATGCTGACCAGGGCTGATGGGAGTTGCAGTACAATTGCATCTCAAGGGCCACAAGTTTCCCACTCCTGAAGAAGAGCCAGTGGAGGGGGAAATGATTGACAGTTGAGACCAGAATAGAGTATTGGGTGGAGCTAGTGGTAGTTGGAGAAAGTCAGTTAGAAGGAGGACAGGAACAGTTAGGGAGACATCAGGGAAGAAGGGAGTTGAGTTAGGGTGGATGGAGATAGTGAGAGGACTTAGAGGCCAGAGGTAGTTAGATTAATTAATGAGTAGAATAAGAGGCAGGGTGTGAATGAGAAGAGAGGGAGGGATGCTGTTGATAGAAGATATGTGGTGTTAGGTTGTTAGAACACTAATGTGATTATTTATCTGTTGTTTGTTCTGAATCTTGACCTGTAAAATATATAAATGTATGTTTATTCTTTTAAATACCTATGGTCTGGTCTGGGTGGAATTGAAGATTGATATACGTCACCCCACATGCTAAGTATATAAAGAGGAGAGTCATACTGCTCTTTATAAATCAGTAAGTGGTGGCAGCTGGTCTTTTAGGGAGTCCTGGGAAAAGTTTGGACTCAGTGACCTCTAGGGGCCAGTGCCTTATAGGAACCCCTAGATTATGCTAGAGCTGGTGTATTGTAACTAAGGCCAATCAAGTTATTTGGGCACCTGAGGCAGACAATCCCACAAGCACTTCGCCCCCCCAACCTTCAGCAGTTAAAATACAACAATTATAAATTAAATAATGAACCACTTGCTGCCCTTTCATGACACCCAAAGTCAATTGCCTGTGTCACTCTGCCTAATGGTAGGGCTGGCTCTAGCCTGATTTGCCCTTTCCAGACTAATGTGTGGATCAAAATGTAGCTATTCGCTGGCTTTTGCGTGTCCCAAAATGTTCCAATTAAGTTTTGGGATCTATATATCTATATAGATATATATAGATATATATAGATATATGTGTGTGTGTGTGTGTGTGTGTGTGTGTACATCTAAACATGCATATTTTGAGAGAAAACATGTTTTGAAATGTGTGTTTTGAGGGGGAAATGTGTTTAAAAGCAGAATTTAAAACAATTTCTGAACAGATATACATTTTTTATTTGAAAACATCATGGATCAACGCAGAAAAGGAATGGATTTATGGGTGCACAAATGAAAAATGACACAAAGCAAAATGAGACTCACTCATCTCTATACCAAGCTGTTGTCTAAAGACCAGACTATTGTACATATTTTGTTATTTACAACTAGCTTAATTATGAAACATCTTTCACAGCAAGTCAACACTCCCCATCCCCAATCCTCTTGAGAATCAGCTAAAAAAAAACTTCTTTAGAATTTTAGTGCTTTATTTGGGACATTTGCCCAAAGCATGAAAAGATGCCATTTTCTATTCTGGGAATCAAAAAGCACAACAATTCATTGCATCCCTAGCAGGATTATATCTAAAGCTATATTTTGACAGCGTTCTGCATGCAATTCTCTGGGCCACTGCAGGGACAGGGATGCGGACCCAAGTGAAAGGCAAGCTAGACTGTAATAGTTACATCCTTCTACAACTTGTCTTTGATGGTTAGCCTTATTAGTGGAAAAGGTCATGCATTTTGTCAGTCTGGGTATTCTTTTAATTCCACCTTCCACTCCCAACTTCCTTGATATGTAAAGCGAACCTCTCTGTAAAGCAATGAATGCACAACAGCCAGACTTACAATGGGTTGGAAGGAATGTATTGAATGGCTTAATGTTAAGTGTAAATTGTTTCCTTGCTGCTTAATCAGTATTCTCCTAACCTTAAGGTAATGCTTGATTAAGAAACCACATGCTGTACTAAATGATGTGTAGAGCATTGGGCTTAGCATGCAGTCATTGATGAGCAACATAATCAATTTGCTAAGTTTGACGTGTATATCCATTAACTTATCTCCTTCCATGGTCATTTCCTAATCAGGATTGTGGAATTTAGTTTCATATGTTGTGTTAGCAAAATCCAGTCTGGGAGTAAAGAAGAGATGCTAAAAGACACCAGTCCATTCAAATAGTCGAGGTATCACATAATCTTCATCCTACATCATTAAAATGCTCATGTCCTGTTGTTGGCTTCCCATAGGCATTTTGTTGGCCATTGGGCAAACAGAATGCAGGACTATATGGTCCTATGATCTGATCCAGCTCAACATTTTGTAGGTTCTTATTCCTTCCAGGCATTCCAGATAACAATTCCCATAATTCCTGACCATTGGCCATGCTGGCTAGGGCTCAAAAGACCTGTAGTCCAAAACATTGAGAGAGCACAAGGTTGCCTACCTCTGCCCTATACAAATGTGCTTAGGTGTAGCCCTGAAAAGTGGCTGCAAATACTTTAACAAGGAGGTGCCTTTTACCAAGTCAGACCGTTGGTCTGCCTAGCTCAGTAGTATCCATTCTGACTGGCTCTCCAAGATCTTAGGCAGACTGATCTTCCCCATTCAAGCCAGGCATTCAACTTTGGATATTTTGCAAGCAAATCATGTGCTCTGTCTCTGAGCTATAGTCTCCCCCCTCTGGTTGCAAGCTTAGGCCTGATGAATGGGACCCTTGGCTCAAAATATCAAGAATCAGTGAACCTAATGATACTATTCCACTAGATTTACTAATCTTTTGGGGAGCTTGCCTCTGTAATGGGACTGTAATCAAAAAGACATGCAGATGGGCTCCTTGCATCTGCCATTACTGTGAAGCCACAGAGAATCAAAGGAGGGTGGCGGTAGTGGCATGCAGGGTTGGAGGAGATGAAGCCTGCCCACTCCATAGCTCTATAGCAGCCTTCCCCCACCTGGTTCCTTCCCAGCGTTTTGGACTGCAGCTCCCATAATGTCTGACCAATGGCCATGTTGGCTGGTGCTGATGGGAACTATAGTCCCAAATTGTGAGGGTAAAGTCATTACCATCTATTTTGACCTCCTCTGTTTCATGTGGGGAGCTTTTCTTTGAATGTGCACCCCTTCTTCATGACAACTAACAGTTAGCATGGTCAGGTATAAAAAGCTTGAAAAGAACAGTTCCTTGACATAATAAGTGTCACCACAGATGTCACTACTGAGGGCTGCAGTCTTAAGAAATATTCACCTTGCAGGACTGGGAATGTTAAAAATAAATGTTGACTTCGGGATGTCGGAGGAATGCATTTGGGGGCGGTGTTTGATAAGTTTTTCTAGGCTCAGCCCCCAGGGCTTCATTTTGATTCCTGCTGCAGGTCAGTTTGTGAATTGTCAGGGAATTTTGCAAAATGTCTGTGCAATTGGTGCAAATTCGGCCATTCTTTGCATAAATTGCAGAAACTTCCCTCCCCCCCCCATGTGCAGGGAATAGCTTGCAACTCAGCTCGCAGACACAAAGCAAGTTGTGCATACTGCGGAACTCCATCAAGCCAAAAAAGAAAGGGATTTCCCAGCAACGGACACATCCCTACTTTGACTTTAACAAGAGTGAACATGGGTAAATGGCCCTTCGGGGCTGTTTCAAAACTATATGTCCATCCCACAATTTCTGTACACCCTTGAACTGATTCAGTTGAAAACATTGTTTTTGGGGTGCTACGAAAGCTCTGTCTGAGAAGTTTGCCTTGAAAGAGGGAAGTTTCCTTAGAAGAGTAGAGGGTGCAGTGGTAAAAAGTTGATATGTGGGTGCTCATTTTGACAGTGCCCATAGGCGCACCCCTAAGGAGAATCCAAAAATTCAGGCAGCTGTGTTGATCCACGTCAAGAAACCACTTCTAGCAATGTTCGTCTCCATCAGGAGCAGGTCCTTTCATAAAGCAAATAGGTATTAATTGCCCTTTCAACAACAGGACACCCCAAATACTTTGCATTACAACAGTGATAGTCACGACAATATTTTTTTGCTGGGAACACAGAAACCAGAGGTCGGTGGCAGATGACGTAATTATCCCTGCTAATCAAAAAGTCCTAGCATGTCAATCCCGTGAGCCCTTTCTCCGCTATATGACTACCCATGAGGGAAGCTATTTGTCTCCCATAATGTGTGAAAAGTCCCTGAATTTGCTCTGTAATTGGGACATTTATTTATTTATTTATTGTTGTTGTTTTTAGATGCATAGAAGTGCGCTTTTTCAATGTTGTCTTTTTAAAAACCTTTCTTCCGATCATTGAGTGTTGCATACTGCTTTAAATGTTTTTGAGAGAAAGACAACAAACTAAAAGAAAGAAAGAAAGAAAATATGGGGGAGAGTTCATTGGGTATCTTTCACCGGGACTGGATCAATGGAAATTGCGGCAGTATGGAAATGCATTTATTTTTGTTTTCTATCCCTTTCAAAACAGTTCCTCGCATTTTGTTGGCCTTTTTTAAAAAAACAATTTCACACAGTGGTGTGAAAAAAAATCTGTGAGGTTGTCAGAAACTGTTGGAATATGATCGTGCTTCCATCTTTGGCTGTGCAAACTCCGACTTGAACCTGCACTTTCTTTTTGCCAAACATTTCCATCATGGAATATATTTTAGCAAGAGTGTCTGATTTGAAGCCAGATTATGTCCAGAGCCTATGTAATTGGCTCCCATCTCTTGAGAATAACAGTATAGGGAAACATCACCTCCACAATACCAAGTTAACAAAACATTAATAAATTCTTTGCCATGAGACCCCTGATATGCATCAGATCTGGGAACAAATAAAAGTGATCTCTGGGTGATATCTCTTATTGTCCTTTGGTTAAAGCTGGTCATCTTGGTTCCAGAAAAATGGGAGCACAGAACAGTTTGACATTAAATGATGGGAAATCTTTAAGCAACGGGAGTGTACAGGAAGATAGAATGGAAAAAAACTCTTAGCAGTTCTAATATGTGAAATGCCATATTGACATGTTCTACATAAAGCTCAGCTTTTTTTAAAAAAAAGGTCTCATAGCAGCATTCCATCTTTTCCATGCTCTCTAAGGAAATATGCACAGATGGTAGTTGCATGTACGTGTCAAGCAAGGAAATGTGTCTACTGCTACAGTATATTGAAGAGTAAGCAATGAGAAATGTGTTCGGCAGGCTACACATTTTTAAATTTCTGAAGACAAATCCATGCTCTCGATGCTTGATTGCTATTCTGTATCCTTCACTGTTGACCCGAAAGATCATGGAATACAAACAAATAATCACAGATTAGCAAGCAAGAAAAACATAAATACGCTATGTGCAATATATATATTTAAACTATCTAATAATAGTTAAAGAGTCAAGTGAGATTGCTAAATGTACATACATACCCAGTTGTAAATATTACCATATTACCATAATCATGCCATAATTACATTACTCATATAGCCAAACAGCAAGGCATAAGGTCTACACAACTTCAAAACATTTACTTATGCCATCTGCTAGCTACTCCGGGGTGATCTATTGGGCTGGTTTTGACTTAACAATCTTGGTCTAATAAACTATGATTTGTTAGACAGCCAAGTTTTTTAGCCATGCACATCATGTCCTTCTCTCTCTAGTTCTGTCTTTGCTCGCACATTGGAATAGGAGACTTTGGCATTTGTCAACATATGGTCTCCTGTTGCATCCAAACTGGGAAACTGGTTTAATTTTTGACTGTAAACCAGAATCTGATCCTAATTTTTATCTGATTGTTAAAACTGAAACTTGCCCACTGTTTAAGACAATGTTTTTCAAACATTCTGTCTTCAGGGATTGGATCCAGGGATTGGATCCAGGATCTGCCTTCTGCAAGAGAAAGGCTCCGCTTGCAGAAGGTCCTTCCACTCAACATTTGGGGATTCTCCACCCTCTCACCATAACTCACCCCATTCAGCAGGGTCTCCTGACTCTCTGTGTAACACTTCCACAGGGGGCTGCTGTGAGAAGAAGGGGCCAGGGAAGTCGACTTCCACCCGCACAGTTGATCCAGCTTAAATCTGGATCCAGCTCCTAATTAGTTTTCAATCCAAGGCACTCTAGAGCTCCCTGGAAGACATTTTTAAAATCATTATTCTAGTTTAATTATAAAAACAAGTGTGCGTATTAGCATCTGATAAAAGTTAGGGAGGGACATGTGCACTGTATGTTTCACCTAGCAATTTGTACACTGATCTGTTTATTTATCCATTTAAAACATTTCTGGGCCGCCTTTCCGGGCAGAAGCCCTCCCAAGGCGGCTTACTTACAGCAATAAATAAAAACAGTGTGTATGTGTTAAAGGAGGAAGAAACATTGAATCCATTTGGATTTCAATCGCATCAGCTAAACGGAGTGTGGATGGATCTGCACATAATTGACTTATAAGTCTAATGGAATCTCAATTGGTTTATTCGCCTCAAAGCAAAAACAAAATGATGTGCAGGAAGTGCAACTTTTGCAAGGGCGATAGCAGCCTCATAATAAGTACATCTCCAGCAATGTACATGGCACAATCTTAGGATGAGGACAGATCTCATATAAAAGCAGAGCTCACAGCAGATTCTTGAACTGCATGGTGGGCTTTCCATCCAGTTTCACAACTGAGATGAAAAAACAAACAAACCTGCATCTCACTCAATCAAAACACCAGCAAAGTTATCAGTCTTGCCTTTTTAATGCGGAAAATCACTCTTGGAATTGTATGGAGGAAAATTCTTGGAAATATCATAGGGGTCATTCCAGTGGTGCCATGAACAACTTGTCAGCTGGCTTCTGCTCAAAATTTGCAGAACGGTTGTCTTCACAGCTCGACCGTAGACAGGGAAGGCTCATTTAAACTGAATGGCATGAGAGTTCTTCTGGAGTGGCCTGGCTGTTCTAAACATGTTCTGCGCATCTTTGTCCTTCCTTTGAGAGCAAAGACACCATCCAGCCAACTGCTACGATCCATTTATTTCCTTTCAGAGTTAATTATTCAAGCTATTTTTAAAATTTGCTTTTCAATCCCATCTGATTCCCGCAGCGGGGTACAATGAAAAAGACTTAGAGGTACAAATAATTAAAACAAAGATGGCAAAGTGTGTTGTCTGGCTGTAGTGGCAGGAATCAACACTCCTTCCCTTTCCATTCGGAGCTGGCTTTGAATTCAAATGGCCCATCGTGGAACATCCTGGTTTGGGGCACTTCGAGCACAATCCTATGGGGAGTGCTATCTCTGACATCGGAGCCAGAAAAATGAAAAAAATACTATGTCCCTTCATATTCTGTCTAAGGGACATAGGATTGCTCCCTTAAGGACTTTATTATATTAAGCAGTATATAAGTAAAATCAATCAATTAATTAATTAATGTGTCTGTGCCAGGGAGTTTTTTAGTCCCAGGGAGACAGAACAATCATGGAAAAAGATGACCCAAATATTGGGGTGAGTGGGAACAACTGGAATCAGCTCCTCCCCCTGTGCCCTCCAACTGCTCTCTCCCTTCTGAAAGAGTGAAGCATAGCTGAAATTCAATAGGGCTTTAAAATGTAATTGGATCAATAGCTGAAATATTTTACACAGGGCATGAGGTAAAGCCACTGTATGGACCACTTTCTAGTAGTGGTGTCTGATGAAACACTGTGACCGTAAGAATTTATGAGATGTATTTATTTCATGTATATCCTGCCTTTAGCAGTTCAGGACAAGGTGCACAGGGTTTTCCCCAGTTTTCATCTTCAGTGTCGGTGTCCTGATAGCAAATTCAGGTGCCAAGAGATGAAGGCTATGTAGCCAAAATGGAGCTGCCGAGAAGCAAGAGGGAGGGGTTGGCATGCTCACAGGAACAGCAAGGCTTGCAGAAGTACAAAATATTCTTAAGGGGGAGGAATAAGGGTCCCCACTCCCTAAAACAATCCAATGAGGATTGGGCATATGTCTGACTTTGCTGGTCTTGCGACCGTAATAAATTCTATTATTATTATTATGTCTGACTTGTGGCGGGGACGGGGGGAATGAAAAACCAGGGGGGCTGTACTGGATAATCCTGGAAAAGGGCATGGCTACCTGGTTAGAACCCTGAACAGGAGCACTCCCTTGTTGCAAGTACTGCTTGTTTATTTTCATAGCAATCCTATGAGACAGGTTAAGAGGTGTGTGTGTGTGTGTGTGTGTGTGTGTGTGAGAGAGAGAGAGAGAGAGAGAGAGAGAGAATGAGATGGTTGGTTCATACATAATGAGAAGCCATCCTGGGCGCCAGCTCCATTTTGAAAATTCAAGCTGCAATGGGGGGGGGGTGCTGTGGCTTGTTGCAAACCCAGCATGGGTGGGTTGTTGGGATGCTTCACAAACCACCCACAACCCTAAAACAGGCCATGGGTTCTAGTTGGCTTATCAACATCTCTCAAAACCCATCCTTCTCAGATTTGCATGTAACAACTAGCTGTGGCATGCCTCGCCCACCACCGCAACTTGAACTTTCAAAATGCAGAATGGCAAGCCCGGCGGGGAAATTCATCCACAGTGGCTTGCCATTACGTGCGTACTGCCCCTCAATCAAGGATGATTTAAGGGTGAGCAATACTCTGAACACAAGTCCCCGTGGTTGATGTCTGTCCCTCTCTCGAAATCAAGCTTTGAACCCGGCCACTACACAGTGCAGCAGCTGATGTCACTGCATGATAGATGAGCCCCTTTGTGCTTACAGCAAATTCAGTTCTGTTAAACAATTCTCGATTACCTGGTCACGTAAAACCCATCCTTGAAGCTAAATTGTTGCCTGGCTTTCACGTGGAGCTTGGCTTCTAGAAGGGAGCCAAAGAAAGGATAGATTTCCCCTCTCCTCTGTTTGGGATCTCCTCCGTTCCAAGATGGGGGCACAGGCATAAATAAAACAAACGGCTCTGAACACACAATGAGGTATCACGCTGGTGGTTTTCTCCTCTGCCAAGAACCTGCCCCTCATGACCTCGCACACCTGCTACAACTCAGCAGAGGAGCCGCAAACATCTTTATATGCTGACACAGCTGAAAAGCGGGTGAAGTACCCAAAATAATAAGCAAGCCTTTACCGGAACCTTCTTGTCATTTTTGTCCTTTTTCTTTGCAAGTAAGAAATTTTTTTAGGGGGCGGGGGTCGTGCAGCTTCTGCACAAAATGTCGAGGGACCAGCTGTGCCTTTGTTCTGCTGTATTCTGTTTGAATCCAGCTTTCAAGATCCATGCTATTAAAGATGGGTACCGTTGGTGTTGGGGACTCCTTAATCCAGAATCGGCTCCTGCCACCACTCATTGCAAGATGCTGTTTATCTGGATAGCAATTCTAACCCCCCCCCATTATTTCGAATGGGGGGGGAATTGCAAGACAATGGGCTGTGGGGGTGAGATGCAGGGATGGTGGCTGGGATGTCCATGCAGAGCAGAGGGAGTGAGGGATGCCACATCATCAAGTCCGCTCCTCTTTATTCGTGGCAGCTGCCTCTGAGCTCTGAATCCTGGATAAATCCGTGCAGGGGGAGGGCGGGCAGGCAGGAGTCTCAAGTGCCTTGGCGCTTCTCAAGAGGGAGGGGTCAGCCAAGGCAGGTCACCATCTGAAGCAGAAACTCTCTGTGGTCCCCTCTACAAGAATTCGGTTTGACGCCTGGTTGTCCGATTATGCGCATCTTCTCGCAAGTGCTTTTACGGTAAATCACTATACGCAGGAGGCAGTGAAGCGCATAACTGGTTGCTTTACTGGTTGTATGAAACGCACTTTAGAGGTGTTTAATGTGGAGAATCGCTTGCTCACATGGTCATAAGGCACTTTAACGGCCACGGTAAATTAAAACTCGCTATTTAACGCGCATTCGATAATGTGCATAATTGGACAGAAAAAGCGCCTCAACTCCCGATTTGAGCTCTGCTCTTGTAGAGGTAAAATTTTTAATGCACCTTGAAAGAGCTTTAAATCGCTCTTGTAGGGGCCCCCTGTGCCTCTTTCACCCCTCCCCTCCCTGAGCCACGCGATCCCTTGCCCACCCGGTCTTTCTGCCTTCAGGAATGAAGCAGGGACCACGCCTTGCCTCCAGACCCTGCCAGCCACGCTGCGTGGATCCTAAGCAGAAAGACCTTACAGAGAGAGGCAGCATGCTAGCAATGCCGGCACGCATGTGTCCCCACTAAGGAAAATAAAGTAGGGTCAGGATGCAAGGCGCGGCACCCAGCCCGCTTCAAGCAGCTTCTTCTTGGGTGTGTGCATGGGAGGAGGTAGCTGAGGCTACGTGGGGGGGGGATCGTGGGAGGGGCAGAGGACCCCCTCCCCTCTTCCTCCTCCCGTGATCCCTCCAACGTGGCCTCCTCCACTCCCATGTGCGCCCAAGAAGGAGCAGCCACTGGAAGTGGGCCGGGCGCTGTGCCTTGCTTCCCAGCCAGCTTTATTTTCCTTACTGAGGTCTTTCTGTCTTCAGGATCCCTGCAGCACAGATCCTGAAGGCAGAAAGACCTCACTGAGGCAGTGTGCTGGTGATGCGGGCAACGCGTATCCCTGCTAAGGGAAATAAAGTCAGCCGACTGGCTGGCAGGGTCGGGAGGCAAGGTGTGGCACCTACTTCGTTCCTGGTAAGGCCGGCCTCAGAAAGCACACTGATTGGAGCAGTGCCCCCCCTGGAAGATATTAGGGTGTGCCTGGGCACACCATGCACACACCTTGCATATGCCTATGGGCTCTAAACGTAGCTTAAAGTGTTAGTGCTAACCCAACAGAATCACAATTTCGCTAACCACAAAGCCTGAAGTGTCATCTTAACAGGCCCATTCTGTGATCTTGTTTAGTGTGACCATATGAAAATGAGGACAGGGCTCCTGTATCTTTAACAGGTGTATTGAAAAGGAGCTTTCAGCAGGTGTTATTTGTATGCATGCAGGACCTGGGGAAATCCCCTCTTCATCACAACAGTTAAAGCTGCAGAAGTATACTATAGTGACCACATACAAAAGAAGGCAGGGCTCCTGCAGCTTTAACTGTTGTGATGAATAAGGAATTTCCCCAGGCCCTGCAGGCCATACAAATGACACCTGCTGAAATCTCCTTTTCAATACACCTGTTAAAGATACAGGAGCTCTGTCCTTCTTTCCATATGGTCACCCTAATGTTGTTCTTTTGTGGAAGTAGAAGGCTACTATTTAGGGAGGGCACAGAGAATATTACCTTTCCCCATGTTTATTTATTGTAAAGTTTTATAATCTTATTACAGACGAATCTTTTAAGATAAACCCTTACAAATAACAAAACAATTAAACAATTATAAAAAAGATGTATAATTAACTGTTGAACCAAATAAATCACATATATAATAGCACCAGTAGAGTCCTAACTCAATTCTAGGTCAAGGTAAATGGATGAGTCTTTAAAACCCGCTTGAAGGTCTGTATAGGTGAATATTACTTAGGAACACCTGTTTTTCCCGTGTGACTCTTGTTATGATCGATGAAATCTGCCTATGCATGCATGCCAAACACACCTAGCCAGTTGGTTAAAAAAAAGACCATGTGTCAATAACCGTGCTGTTAGTTACTATAAGGTATAACAGCAACAAAAAGATAAAACAAATGCTCTTAAAACGCACTGCTATTTTGCAAGTTAATGTTGGTTTCAAAAATGTTGGATCTGTCCACTGGTTGCAATTCATATTGCAGAATGCCACAAATTACAATCCAGCGCTCATTTAAAGATACCATGTCTACATTCTGGTTTATCACATTGATTAATAACATCAATTTAACTATTTCTGCACTTTGCCACTTTTCCTTGCCATACTTTCCTTGAAGGTATAGATCTTCTTTTCCAATGTTCCTTCAGACCATTTTGGCTATGAACAGATTGATAACTTACTCCCTTTTTATTTTTACATTAACTTTCATGCCCAAGAAAATCACTCACATCTCTTTATTTATTGATTGATTGATTTTAAACATTTCTTGGCTGCCTTTCAGGGCAGAAGCCCTCCCAAGCCCTCCCAAGGTGGCTTACAACAATAATGTACATAAACAGTTTAAAACATTGAAAGAAATTGAAACACACACAGTAAAATAGCAGTTAAAACAATCAAAGCTAACAATAAAATAATCAAAATCACCTTAAATCTGAAATTGTGCTTTGCTAGGGTGGCCAGGTGTCCTACTTTACAGGGAACATTTTTCTAGTTGAAAGAGTCCTCTTTTTGAAGAGCCAGGCATTGACAAGGAGATCACGAACGTTGCAAGTGATCTTCTAGGGCACATCTCCTTCATAGCAGCCACCAATCAATTGTTAGCCCTGAGACACCTGTCTAGCCAGGTGTCATGAAGTGGCCCATTCCCTCAGGCTTTCCCTCATAAATTGTGGCAAACTGACCAGACACTCACAGCGGTGAGACTTCTTTTACTGATGAAATCACACGGTTACAAGCATAATGGTTTCATTTTTTGACACCCACACCACTTAAAACTGATAACGGCCAGAAAGCTTTAGGCTCCAGTCTTGACGCGATCCTTTAGGCAATCACTAGGGGGAGAGAAGTGTAGGGTTAGCCCCTATCCTATCTGAGCATTTCCAGACACCACATACGCTGGCTCTTCAAAGAACATGGCCAGAGCCCAAGGGAAGAGCTCCAGGCACAGGGCTGCCTGAAGCTTGGCAGGCACAGATCAATCCTGCACCAGTTATATCCAACCTGCCGGAAATGCTGAGCTGACCATGGTAAGCAAGACCCCAAAGAAGAAACTTCGTAGGCCTAGGAAACTCCCCTGCACATACTTTAGCTCTGGGGAAGTTCTCTCACAGGCCACACACACACAATCCAGAGCAGAGAACATCTCAGGCTTTGGAAACTCCCCTGCACGTACTTTAGCTCCGGGGAAGCTTTCTCACAGGACACACATACACAATCCAGAGCAAACACAAGTAGAAGTCTATGAAAAGCCTCAGAGCACTTTCCATGGCACAATCCTTAGAAATTCAGAGTCCAAATAGCAGATGAGTGAGCATGTACAGAGTAGGGATGTGCATCGGATTGGACCCAATCCACGATCCGGGCCCGGTCCAACCGAAAACGATCCGATTACAATCCCCAGCACCTGGATCCACCGATCCAATCCGAACCAATCCACAAAGGACCCGATCTGGATCAGTGGATCAGGCCCCCTCCCCCCACTCATGCTCCTTACCTGCCGGGGCTGATGACTCCGGCAGGTAAGGTGCACGAGGGCAGGGGCTTCCCTGATGGGGGTGTCCATTTTCATTAGTGGGTGCCAGTGGGCGCCCACCGATGGAAGCAGACAGCCCTGCCAGGTAAGAAGCGCAAGGAAGGGAGGGGGAGGGCCCCACTTACCTGCACCAGGTCACCTGGCGCTCTACTGAAAAACTAGGCCGTGAGGCTGTTTCGCAGTAGTTCATCTGGCAGCGGAAGGAGGAGGACGCCCTGGCAAGGTAAGGAGAATGAGGGGGGCCTTACCTGCTGGGGCCATCCGCTTCCATCCGTGGGTGCCAGCGGGTGCCCGCCGATGGAAGCGGACAGCTCCGCCCAGTAAGGTGCGTGAGGGGAGGAGGGGCTTACCTGCCAGGGCAGCCGCTTCCCTCCAGTGGCGCCACTGGAGGGAAGCAGCTGCCCCGGCAGGTAAGCAGCACGAGGGGGGAGGGGGGCCCATTTACCTTGCTGGGGACGTCCGCTTCCCTCCACTCCTGGATGCTACTGTGAAGCAGGCTTCGCGGCCTGCCCCTAAGTAGCGCACCAGGTGATGTCATCACCTGGCACGCTACCTAGGGGCAGGCCGCGAAGTCCAGGAGCGGAGGGAAGCAGATGTCCCAGCAAGGTAAGGTGTGCGAGGAGGAGAGGGGGCTTACTTGCTGGGGCAGCCGCTTCCCTCCGGTGGCGCCACCGGAGGGAAGCAGGCACCCCTGCAGGTAAGTAGCACGAGGGGGGAGGGGGCCCCATTTACCTTGCTGGGGACGTCCGCTTCCCTCCGCTCCTGGATGCTCCTGTGAAGCAGGCTTCATGGCCTGCCCCTAAGTAGCACGCCAGGTGATGTCATCACCTTGCGTGCTACTTAGGGGCAGGCCATGAAGCCTGTTCACAGTAGCATCCAGGAGCAGATGGAAGTGGATGTCCCCTGCAATTTAAGGTGCACAAGGAGGGGAGGAGGCTTACCTGCTGGGGCGGGTGCTTCCATCCACTGGTGCCCGTGGGTGTCAGTGAACAGAAGTTGACGGCCCTGACAGGTAAGCAGCGTGAGTAAGGGGAGAGGGACAGGGAGGGGGGAGCTAGGCCCCCCTCACTGACGCACCGCCATTTCCCCCCCCCATAGACTTGCATTGGGGAAAAGCTTTCTTTTCCCAATGCAAGTCTATGGGGGGGGGGGGGAAATGGCGTCCGATTAGAAAATCGGATGTCCGATTTTTGGATCGGAATTGGGTCCAAACCGAACCGGGGAGGCCTTCGATCTGATCCAATCCAATCTGAGGCCTTGGGTCCGGTTCCGATCCCAATCCGATTTTTTGGACCGTGCACATCCCTAGTACAGAGTGCTTCCAAGATCTCCAAACAGGTAGAATCCAAACATGAGGGGTTTCAGGCCAAGCATCGAAAGATGATCTCTAGCAAGGGTTCTTCACCCTTGCTCCCCCCTCTTATAGACTGGAGGCCTGGCTTATTCCAAATGATGTGACAGACAGGTCCTCCTCTGACCTGTAAAGTACACCCATGTGCCAACAGGGTGGCACAGTTCTACCTCCTTTTGATGATGCTACAATGTGAGTGACAGCTTGTAAGAGTGGTCCCCTCCTTATCCAAACATTATTTTGCTCCCAGGGAAAACTAGTAACTTCCAAGGCCACTGTCAGCACTCCCGTGGGAAACAGAGACAGATGATAAGCTTACAGAGAACATTGACTTTTCTAAAAACAATCCCAAAGACAACAATTTACCATCCACAAGGCCTCCGGCCTCATGGTTCACCCAACACCAGGCAATGCCTGGCTCTGAGGAGGGATTCCCTCAGAGCCAGGCATTTGAGTCTGGGCTGCTCCTCCAAAGTAGCTACTCATCCTCTGTCTCACTCTGGCTGTTTCTACACTGGCCTTTTTACCCGGGACCATCCCCAGGTAGACCCTGTGAATGCAAATGATGCACAGGGACTCCTGGGGGTGGGGGGGATGGGCACGGGTTTTCCCCGGGATAAGAGATCCCTGGGAAATCCCAATTTTTCTGCGGTCCATGGAACTTCCTGAGACCGCAGGAGATGTGGCCGGCTGTCCTGGCTGTTGCCACACTTCCTCACTAGAAAGCTTTGCAGCAGAAATGGGCACAGAGCCGCACTGCCCTACCTCCAGTTGATGGACTATCCAGTCAAAGATCAACTTAAAGGATCAGAACGGAAACCAGCGTAAGCATTGAATTCAATATCCACAGTACGCAACTGGATAGCAGTCTAAGCAGGCACACAGGTCACCTACTCAAACTCTTCCCCACTACGGTAAAATGTATTATATTTCTATTTAAATTCTAGTCATTATTTCTAAATTTGCATTTATACACATGTATTGGCATATGCAATTTTTGTGCAACCCTGGGTTCTTCTTTGTCCTTTTTTCCTGCAGTGTGTAATTGATCAGCCTACCGGAGGCTATTACGGCAGGATGCACAGCAAGAGGAATTCCCATTATAAAGTTTTAAGTATATAGGTAGGTATACTGGCCTATGCTTTTATCCCTTGCTATGCTCCCCCCCTCTGCCCTATGAAATCCAGTGCCTTTGAAATCCTGTAAGGCATCATATACACTGGTACTGCTGAAATACTTGTCCCACTTGAGACTGCAGACAGGGAGTCATCTGAATGAATGCCCCCCTCTCCCTGCATGGAGAAAACTAGCACATCAGAAAGAAGTCTTGGATAGAACCCTTTCCCCTGACACGGTCTGCTAATTTTCTCCACGCATTCAATCATGTGAGTGCCTACCTGCAGCATGACAGGGTGCAGCCCAGATGTAGGCTTAGCTCTTCAGTAAGACCTTCAAGGGTGGGCAACTTGTGGCCTTGCAGATGTTTGACCCTACAACTTCCATCAGCCCTAGCCAGCATAGCCAATGGCGAGTGATGATGGGAGTTGGAGGCAAAAACACCTGGAGGGCCCCAAGTTGCCCACCCCTTAGGACTTGTTTTGTCTGTTTGCAGGTCTTCTGAAGAATCACTTTAAGGCCAAAGCCGGCAATGGCCCTCTCAGGCTCCCCCACAAATAAAGTCAAAAGTACATAAATGTAGCTGACTTGGTCATGCTCAGAAGCCATTTGAGCAAAGACTGTATATGCTTGCCAATTAATGACAAAGGGAGGTGAGAGGGAGAGCAGGGCCATTCCACCAGCCCTGCTGAAAGACTTATTTTTCCTCTTCCCTCCCCATTGCTTTTCCCTTGTGTGTCGTGTCTTTTTAGATTGTAACCTACAGGCAGGGGCTATCATTTTGGTGGTGGCTGTAAGCCTCTCTGGAAGCCTTTTTTGACTGAGGAGCAGGATTAAAAATACTTTTACGGTACAATCCTATGCATGTTTAGATCGAAAAATGCTCTATAACTTCCAGTGCTCCTAGGGAATGCTAAGAGTTGTAGAACTTTTTTTCTGTCTAAACATACATAGGATTGCACCCTGAAGTAATAAATAATAGTCCTGTTCAGCTACACAATCTAATTAGAATTTATTTTGCAGTTTGTACGGCACAGTTCCACTGTGCATGTAAACACTTTGCTTTTTACCATGAAAATCCATTAGGTTTTCTTTGCACCAAGTTTTATTTGTGAAATGAAATACTTCATGATTAGGTGGGGTTTCTGCTAATATCTGATGAAATAGCTGTGATTGCAGCACCTTCAACACATCATTAGTAACAGAGAGAAAGGAAATTGTTTTCTTTCAAGACGAGCAGATTTCAAAACAAGTGTGTTTTGAAACATAGACTCAGGCAAACCGGTAAAAGAAAATTACAATATTTAGTAAAGGCATGTGCCTGCAAATGTTGAAAGTAATAGGTTAGATTGGAATTGTTTGGCATAATGCTGCCTTTGATTTGCTAAGGGTTCAGTGGTTTTGCAATGAATTGCCGTGATAACATTTAAGAAATATGTTAAAATAAAATCATGAATGAGCATACTTGAGTCTTCCCAAACTTAAGAAGGGTCTTCTTCCTTTGGTATTTAGCCTATTCCTCATTGCTGAGGTGGACTACATAGGGGGCTCATCTACACCTAAGGGTGTAGCGGGAGGGGGTGGGAGGATTGCAGATTTACCTGCTTCTGAGATTGACCCCCAGCTTCTATAAGCCCTCGTGACGTCCCAAGAGGAAAGAGGTATGTTGCGGGCGACTTTTTTTCTTTTTTCTTTTTTTACTGAAGAGGAGGTGGTTGAGCAATTGCCATGCTTCTCAAAAGTGACTTTTAAAAAAAAGTCCCAGCAATATCGGGCCCCAACCCCTCCCCCCCACCATCATAGTGATGGCAAAGATGCAGCACCCCACCCCCAAAGGGCATGGAGCCTCCCCGCGCAGCTCCGTGCCCTGCCCCACTACTCACAGGGAAGAAAGGATGACCCGGGACCGCAGAAAAAAATCGGGAAATCCACGGTCCCAGATATCCCAAGGGAAATCCCTGGTCATCCCTGGTTGCCTCTGGGATCTCCTGTGCATCATTTAGCCGCACAGGGATGACCTCGAGATGACCCTGGGGAAAAAAGGCTGCTGGAGACATGGCTGTACTCACCTGGCGGTCATTGTATTTGTGTGGTGAAAAAAAAGGTGTATGCACTTGCACCAGGGCTGGGATCAAAAGTAGACACAGTTGGGCCCCTGCTCAGGGGCCCACTGACAAGACCCCCCTGCATTTGTTCCTGCTCTTCTGCATTGCAACCTGGTTGTTTCCTTTCCTCTAACTCTGGCCCAACAACAATGGTGGTGAGAAGGAGGAGCAGTTGATGCGGTGGCCTACTTGCTCACCGGCTTTCTGTCTGTCAAGCAAGGAAGTGGGAGCAATGACAAGAAAGAGGATAAGGAGCAATAGAAGCTGGTTACCATGGTGATGAGAAGATAGAGTCACTGGGGGAGGAGGCCCATTCAGGATATCTTACCCAAGGGCACTTAAAGATCTAGAGTTGGCACTGACCCCCTCCACAACATACAGAAAGTCATATGTAGCACAAAGGTTTTGCAATTGGTGTAATTCCCCCCCTCCCTCAATAAAAAAAGAGAAAGGTTCCACAAATTGGTCTGGTGCATGTTTTACTGTACACATGAACCCGACACATAATACATTGTTTTATCTGTCTACTTGCAAATGGACCTGGCTTTGCATGGACTGGAATAGCTCTTCGTTTGAGACAGCAAAGACTTCAAGCAAAGTTGCACAGCTGGCAGAGTTGGACACATTGCGTGTGCCACATCTGGGAGAAGCCACACCCATAGGACACTGCCTCCTGCTGAGATGGGGCTGCCCCACAACAAGGGGAGGAGGAACCCATATAACTCTACCCCTTGGACTACTCTCCCTTAGCTTCAAACTATGTTGACTGTAGCCAGGTCCATCACTGGTAACTCTATTTTGGCTTGACAGAGTTACAAAGCAAGTTACACAACTTGCTCTGTGTCTTCAGGCTGAGATCCAGGCTGTTCCCTGAACTCTAGGAACTTTTTGCGCAATGGGGGTGGGGGAGGTTCTGCCATTTTTGCAAATTTTTGAGCAATGTGCACAAATTACAGCTGAATGTGTGAAAATGACACAAATTCGGTCACCATTTCTGCAAATTTGGCCATAATTTGCACACATAACAGAGAAATTTGCAAAAATTGCAGAACCTTTCTGGAAAATACGATACAAGTCACTGCTGATCTAGTCAGGTGCCATAGCAGGAAATGGAACAAAGTCTGGGGGGGGGGGCAAGCCTAGGAAAAGCCGTTGAACTGCACTCCCCCCAAAACATCCCTAGGTGACTGCAAAGCTCTGCATTGGTTAGAGAAATCTGTCATCTAGTGACTGAAGAAGGTATTGGAGACTTCAAACACATGGTAATATGTTAATTAATGAGGTAATGCAATCTGAAAACCATATAACCCCAAGGTGCATACCCCCAGGGTCCCCTAAGAATGCATGCGAAGTTTCAGGTGCTTAGGTTCCATGGTTTTGGTGCTATGCCACAGACAGACAGACAGACCCTTTTTTATTATTATTCCTAGGGGTCACTTTTCTCCCACCACTTTTCCACTGCACAGCCAAAATCTGTGGCTGCATCAAAGTATTTCAAATCTGCTTTATAATCTATGGGAAGCACTTTGAACACTCCAACGTGATATATTATTTCGTTTGATTTCATTTGATCTTTTGGGGATCATAAGACTTTTGCAGTCTCTTAACTCCCCTTTAGTTCTGGTATGCTAATTATTTCTGAAAGTATCCAAATGTCCGCCTTTCTCCAAATGTTTCAGGCCACCTTTAATGAACAACAGACAAAAGATTTTATTAGCATTACTTACATGCCCCCAGAGAAGTTTAAATACCAGCCTGATCTTTAAGATTCTAAGAAGAGGGGAAAAGACACTGCTTTTTGAATAATCCATTTCCCTGACAATCCATCAAAAGGAAACTTCTGGGATTTCTTCAGACAATTATTTGATTACCATTTTGAAAGCGACAGCTTCAAAGACTTCTTTATGGTTTTTTAAAAAATGTAGACATCAATGCTGGTCTCTGGCAGATTTTCATATGAATAAAGTGAAGAATTTGGGATGTGATCAACCAATCCCAGTTGAAGTGATACAATGGTGACAGAATGCCCAGAGCTCCTGCAGTGCCTTTGGGACACATTGCCAGTCCCTCTTGAAATGCTTATGGTGGGTGTTTGATAAGCTGCTGGAATGGTTTGGAACACTTGCAACAGCTCTCAAGCATGGGCCACAAACTTGGGGCCCCGACATGCCCCCTCTGGGGGACCCCTCTTTGGACACTGTGGAGGAGCTACCTGTGTGAGGAGCTGTCTCAATCTATCTTGAGGTAGATTGGGAAATCCTGGGCCCTTGAGGGGAGATAGCTGTTAACCTTCCCCTAAAGACATAGCTTGCCCCCCACCCAGACCTGATTGCCTGAAAAAGCAAAACATGCCAGACCTAACTCTAACCCTCAGTGCAGAAGCCAGGGATACCAGATATTGCTTTAGGGTGGCCACATGGAAAGGAGGACAGGGCTCCTGTATCTTTAACAGTTGCATAGAAAAGGGAATTTCAGCAGGTGTCATTTGTATGGATGTAGCACCCGATGAAATCCCCTCTTCATCACAACAGTTAAAGCTGCAAGAGCCCTGCCTTCTTTTTTATCTGGTCACCCAACCCCAACCCCCCCCCCCAGCACAGTTTGAGGGCACACAGGGAGCTACAGGGGAGAGGGGGAATTGTCAAACATTGCCCCAATCCCTTCCCACCATTAGGAGCATTCAACGAATGGAGTTCCACTCACTGGATCTCAGAATACAAGTTGGTAGGAAGGTGGGAGGGGTTCTGGCAAAGGGGAATGCATTCTCCCAAGCTATAGAGTCTGGTGGCTAGAGTTGCTTGTAAGGAAGAATTTATCTTCCCTGCTTTTTCTCTATGATCTTCCAGTTTTGAGTTTTCAGATCTCAAAGATTTGTTCCAAGTCTTGTTTAAATATCTTGAAAGATTTAAATACAGCTGAGTTTTGTGATATGTACTTTAATATTTGCTTAAAGTTTGGTATGTTTTGGCTAAGAGTGCCATTCAGTATATAAATACAACTCCTACTAGCTTTATTTGCAGATTAAGAAAATTGGTTGTTGATTCTTTCAGCTGGAGGACACTGGACAGAAACAAAAAGGAGCTAGACAGAAATGTCTAAGAGTTGGAGTTTTCTTCCAGTTTGTAATAAGAGGATCTAAATGTAACACCATCATGTCAAAAAGCCGTTGGGTTTTGTTTTTTAAAGTGTGAACCTGCAGTCATGGAAGGATCTACCCTACTGCTTTATAACAGTTTACAACAGTATTGACATCTGTTCAGGCCCAGGACACATCCATATACCGTTTCCAAACCACTTTCAAAGTGTTATATCCTGCTTGGTGTAGATCTGGCCCATATCTGAAGTCATGACCCTGGGTATGCGGTGTGATAACGTGGGGGAATTGAATAATGAGGGCACGTCAATGAATAGCCTTGATTTCAAGGCATGAAATTTCACCCAGTAGACAGCTTTGCTGGCTGAAAAGCAGTACAACGGAGGTCAGTACAATCTTCTACTTTTTTTTTTTAAAGCAGGTGTTTTTCCTAAGATATTACCTTTGAGAAGAAGGAAAAATGTTTTAACTAAGTCCATTGAAACTCCATTATCAGTATGAATAAACATGTAAAACTGAGAATGCATACCACCATTCACTTCCCTAAGAGAGAGAGAGACAGAGACAGAGACAGAGAGAGAAAGACTACCAAGGAGTGATAAAACACTGTAGCCATGCATAGAGAGATGGGGCTAATAATTAATGTTGCCACCTCTTTTTTCCAAACAGGCTCTTCATCTTTAACAGCTACATGGCAGACAAGCCTGCCATGGTCCCTCCATGCTGGGAATAGCTGGACCTATTGAATCTGGCTGAGACAGATAGATGAGAATCACATTTCAGTTAATTTTTTATAAGAATTTATCAAAATTGAGAAAGTTTTTCATATTCAGGAGAGTAAGAACTTAAGATGTAAACAACAAGCAAATAGGAGAAAGTGAAACAAATAGATCGAGCCATCCCTTGTGACCCCTAATTGTTACTTGTGGGGCTAGTTGAGCTCAGCTAGAGTTGAACCATGACTGTCAATTGTCTGTGAGCCAAAGAACGGCATCTGAAATGAATTGGAAGCCCTGAGGATGTAAAACACCATTTGTACATATGGGTATTTTAGATAATAGACATGCTGATGTAGCCATGATATTGGTCAACAGACACGACAGTAATATGTTTTAATGCTTTTGCCAGGCCAGAGTGTAATTTCACTTTACATAAGGTCAGGAAAGTGGTGGAAATAATCCCAGTAGAGGCATAACACATTGAAATATGGGAGAAAAAACAACAATCTGTCCATTAACTTGTCAGAATAAAAGGCTATTAAAATCAGACAAATAAACAATAACTTCTCCCTCTGCATGGCACACTGTGGTGCAACGAATCCCAATTCAAGGTAACAGCTGAGAAATCTCCCTGCTTGTTCTGTTCAAACAATCTGTCAGAATTTATAGGGCTTGGAGCACAACCAGATTTCAGTGTGAGGCCTTTAATTGAGGAAAATCCTTTGCAGCCTTGGCATTTCACTATTTTATTTATGATTGCGAATGAAATGGAACCTTGATCCCAAGCAGCTTATATTTTCCCCCGAGAGAAACTGAGAGAGTTGCTACAGCTGAACACTTTAATATGGCTTCCTCCGAATCAAACAAGAAATAGAAGCTCAGTCATGAAATCGCTGTCCCAAGGCCAAATGAGTGTCTGCGGCACCTGATACGATCCACTCTAACTTGCAACAACTCCCCTGCCCTAGCAAAAGTACTACCCAGGCCTACAACCTTGGACACTTCAACCTGCAATTGAGACTGTGATATAACACCCGGGATGCAGGATCTCAAGCCCGGGGGGGGGGGGAATCCAGCCCACCTGGGGTCCCAATCTGGCCTTCCAGGGTTCTTCAGATGGCCACACCCCTTCCTCTAGCCCTACTTCCTTTCCCTCAACCACTGACTGATAGTTTCCCAACTTCTGTGCATTTCCCCCATTCTAAGAGGTTGAAATGCCTCTCCTAAGGCTTAGTTATTGGCAGAAAGAGCCTTAAGCTAAAATATGCTGTTCTGTTGGCCCCACCCCTTTTGCCTTTGGCTCCACCCACCACTGAATCCCTCCCTCAAGAACTTTTCTGAAATGGAATGTGGCCTTCAGGCCGAAAGAGCTTCAACACCATTGCCTGATGCATACCTAGGGTGACCATGTGGAAAGGAGGACAGGGCTCTTGTATCTTTAACAGTTGTGTAGAAAGAGGAATTTCAGCAGGTGTCATTTGTATGCATGCAGCACCTGGTGAAATTCCCTCTTCATCACAACAGTTAATTGAATGCATGCAACTCCTGGTGAAATTCCCTCTTCATCACAACAGTTAAAGCTGTAGGAGCCCTGCCCTCTTTTGTATCTGGTCAAGAGGGCAGCTGTCCTGCAGCTTTATCTGTTGTGATGAAGAGGGAATTTCACCAGGTGCTGTATGCATACAAATGACACCTGCTGAAATGCAATGTTAAAGATACAGGAGCTTTCTCCTCCTTTTCAGATGGTCACCCTATGTACACAGACTCTGGAACGCTTTCCCATGAGATGTCTGTCTAGGCCCCTCTCTGACAGTCATCCCCTGGCAGGAGAAGTCTTCTTTATTTAGACCAGGGGTGTCCCACCTCTTTTAGCCAAGGGCCAGATTCAATTTCAGAGATGTTCTCAGTGGCTGCATTCCAGTGGTGGACGGAGCCAAAGGCAAAAGCAGCGGGGCCAAAATACCAGCATAGTTTAGCTATCAGCAGTTGTGGGGGGTGGCCCTTCTGGCAAATCCCAGAGGGCCAGATTTGGCCCATGGGCCTGAGGTTCAACATCCCAGATTTCAGCAAACCTTTGAACTCTTGCACTTCTTTTGGCTTCCCAGTTTGATTGATAGTTTTACTGCTGTTTCAATGACTGCGGTTTTGTCTTTGTTTTCAGTTACCTGCTCATTTTTTAATGTTTCAGGATGCCACAGAACTTATATATGAGTAAATGTGTATAGGATTGCACCGTGAATATTGTTTTTAGACTGTATTTTATTGTAGTATAATTGTGTCTTGTTGGCCTCCCAAGGTGGCTTACTACAAACAGGCAGGATATAAATTTTAATGCTACTACTACTAATAATAAAGGAACAATTACCTCCCCAGTCACGGTGCATTCCTTCTTGAGTGGTGTATGTCACGTACCTCAAAGATCTTCCTCTGGCATGAGGAACTTGCAAATGAAATACCAAATTGACTGGGAATTCTTCAGACGGACTCTACGCGTAGGATAGTCAATAGGTAACGGTTACAAAGGCTCAGTCTCCTGAGATTGCTCAGTCTTGGCCGATTCCACATTAGTTATGAATAAACAAGGGCAGCTAGGTACCCCGAGGCATGGGGAGATAATGATGGAAAGGGTCAGGGGGCATAACAATACGATCTCAACTTGAGACCCAGAAGCATGGGAAAGTCAGCAGATCAGAGGTGGTGATGAAAAATCAATTACCACTGGGAATTGTTTCTGGCCTGGCTGTGCAAAGCAATGGTATTAAGTGCAAGATTTAGATGTGGGTCCTCCAGTTTGCCCATTAAACTGTTAACCATTACTAGTGGCCTTCTTCCCACAGATGGCTAATGGCTACACACTTCCTAATACGTATGGCTATCAGCAACAAGCGCAAGATTTAATTAGTACCTTCAGGTCCTGATTGCCTCCTGCGGAGTGGTGGAGTACAAATAAGAACTGGCAAGAATGGTGGGGAGTTAATAGGGATGGGGTGAAAGAGTCAGAGCTCCCTGTTCAATGGGGATCCTGGTCAGACCTCTAGTAGCCATCTCTGGTTATGTGTAATGAAAAGTAGGAAAGGATAGGCAGGGAGAAATGAGGATGCCCATTTCAATATGTGAGTATGGTTAAAAAGCACTGGGCGAGGACAGTATTTGCACAGAGCACCGGTGGACAATGCTGTTTTCTGCTCAAAAAGTAGAAAACTTTGGCAAGTGCATGCATGCAGATGGTGTGCCATGTCTACTTAGAGGAAAGTGCCATTGAGTTTAATGGAAACTATTTCCAGGTAAATGACTGTAGCCCATGCATTTGCCCAACTGGGTCTTTTGCAGTGTAGGAGGAACTATGATTACATGGTAAGGCTAGCTATAAATGCAGCCGTTCCCTTAGCAGGCTCAGGTTCGCTATAAAGAATGAAAAGTCTATAAAGGGACCCTACACAGCACCCCAGCATCATTGCTCTGGGTACATAACCTCTAATACGGTAACCTTCCCCCTCTGAACACAAGGTTTTATGTTTAAAAATTGAAGGATTGGGATAGGTGGCCTTTGGTATGATTTTGTTTACTTTGTTTATACTCTTTAGTTTCTGATGTTCGGGAAAGAAGTGCTCCCTATTTGCTCTCAGCAGAGTAAGTGTGTTTCCAAAGAGTTCCAGTCAGTAAAAATACTCACACTCCAGCGGTTAGTGTATAATACAAGTCCTTTACTGTGATTCCAGTAGAAATATATACAGCAATCTGGTTTGTCCAAATAACACAGGTTTCCAGGAAGATTTTTACTAGGGGTGTGCACGGACCCCCCGGATCGGATCGGGACCCGGATCGGGACCTCCAATTTTGTCACGGATCGGTTCGGACAAAATCGGAGGCCCCCCGGACCGGATCGAGTACGATCCCGATCCAAAGTCTATGAGGAAAAAATGGCGGCGGGTGGGTGAGGGGGGGCCTAACTCCCTCCCCCCCCGGGGCCGTCCGTTGTGGACGGCCCCGGCAGGTAAGCCCCCTCCCCCGCGCTCCCTACCCCCCGCCAGCGGATAGAAGCGGATGGCTCCGGGGGGGGTAAGCCCCCTTCCCCGCCACTGCTAACCTTTTAGGGCCGTTCGCTCCCATCCGGTGCCGGCGGCTACCGCCAGCCGGCTTTGCGGCTTGCTCTCGAGTAGCGCGCCGGGTGATCACCCGGCGCGCCACCCTGGAGCAGGCCGCGGAGCCCGCTGGTAGTAGCCGCCAGCGCCAGACGGGAGCGGACGGGCCGGAAAGGTAAGGGGCCCCCTCCCCCCCTCCGCGCGCCACCTCCTCCCCTCCACGCACCCCCTGCTTACCTTCCCGGCCCGTCCGCTCCCGTCCGGCACCGGCGGCTACTACCAGCGGGCTCCGCGGTCTGCTCTCGAGTAGCGCACCGGGTGATGACATCTCCCGGCGCGCCACCCTGGAGTAGGCCGCGGAGCCCGCTTGTAGTAGCCGCCGGCGCCAGACGGGAGCGGACGGGCCGGGAAGGTAAGGGCCCCCCTCCTCCCCTCCATGCGCCCCCTCCTCCCCTCCGCGCGCCCCCTGCTTACCTTCCCGGCCCGTCTGTTCCCGTCCGGCGCCGGCGGCTACTACCAGTGGGCTCCGCGGCCTGCTCTAGAGTAGCGCGCCGGGTGATGACATCACCCGGAGCGCCACCCTGGAGTAGGCCGCGGAGCCCGCTGGTAGTAGCCCCCGGCGCCAGACGGGAGCGGACGGGCTGGGAAGGTAAGGGCCCCCCTCCTCCCCTCCATGCGCCCCCTCCTCCCCTCCGCGCGCCCCCTGCTTACCTTCCCGGCCCGTCCGCTCCCGTCCGGCGCTGGCGGCTACTACCAGCGGGCTCCGCGGCCTGCTCTAGAGTAGTGCGCCGGGTGATGACATCACCCGGCGTGCCACCCTGGAGCAGGCCGCGGAGCCCGCTGGTAGTAGCCGCCGGCGCCGGACGGGAGCGGACGGGCCAGAAAGGTAAGGGCCCACCTCCTCCCGCCCCCTCCCCCCCCGCTGTCCACTTTCATCGGCAGGCGCCCGCTGGCGCCCGCCAATGGAAGTGGCGGTGGGTGCCAGTGGGCACCCGCCGATCCGCCGATCCGCCGAACCGGTTCGGAGCCTTTTCGGACCGGTTTGGATTGGATCGGCCGATCCAGCTGTCGGATCGGAAATCGGATAATTTATCCGATTTCCCACTGGACCGGACTCGGATCGTGGATCGGGTCCGATCCAGTGCACATCCCTAATTTTTACATAACATATCCGTCCATCCTCATATTTCTCATACCACCAGCCTTCTCCTCCGCATAATCATCAGCCTAAAAAACAGCCATTCTAATATCTCTAGTTTATATACACTTGGCTGCACAGTGACTCAGCACTCAATCAATTAAGCAAACTTCTAGAAAGAATCCCACTATCTCACTGACCTTTTTAGCAGTGAATAGAAAAAAAAAAACTATTCTCCTAGTTAATTGACTCCAGGTGCTCTAGTCATTCCTCTGGACACTCTGAAAACTGTCCAGTCCTTTATTCATCTTAATAGAAATTTTCCCTGACATCTGATGCTAGCTTGATTTAGTCTGAGTTCAGACAACATAAGAATCAATGGTGGGGTTGTTTATCTAGGGGGTACTCCCCATACAACATGATAATAATCAACCGTGGTGTGGATTAGGATCAGCGTTGAGTTGACTATTAGTCAATGCTGAGTTAACTCATTCATCCCCTGCCTTCTCCCCCCCTCAGTCCTCCCACTACTATCCCATCAGCCATTGCTGCTGAACATCTATCCTGCCAGCTGGATTAGAGCAGCAGCCACCGCTTTGACCGTTCTTGCCTTGCAACTTTGTGGCTGATGAAATAATCAACAGTGGCTGAGGAAATAACCAATGGTACTCTTCACACAACACAATAGCCAATGGTGGTTCAACTACCCAACTCTGTACAGTGTTTGTTATTTGTGTTGGTTTTTTTCAGCCAAATAACCAACTGTTGGTTAAAAAACTCCCTCCACACAACACGATAACCCATGGTGGGGTAAATAACCATCCATCGTCTATTTAAACCACCATTGGTTATCGTGTTGTGTGAACCCAGACTTCTAGACAGATATTTATTACTTACATTTCTATACCCTCTCATTAGCAGAAGCTCCAGATATAGCAGACATGTATGTAATGATTAGCCACACAAGGGACCAATTCTATTTAGATATTTTTTGCTGCCCTGGGGAGCTTTAGGATGGCCACGTGTCCCATTTCAAGGAGGGCAGTCCTCTGTTTGAAGAGTTTCCAGAGGATTGCCCTCTATTTTGAATGTGTCCTCTCTTTGAAGGACTTGTGCAGTCCAGGGCCAGATCTATACCTTATGTCATATTGATACAATCCCATTGTAGTGACGCTATATCCCTCTTGTTTCTTTATACCTTGTAGTGCGGTGGAAGTATTTTGACATCTGTGGCAGTATTTTGGATAATACGGAATAAAGAATGAGTAATGATGCTAGAAAAGCAGTATATGGAATTCATAATGTGCCCCAACAGTTATCGGAGCACTTCAATACCGATAAAAAGCAGGTGTAGATCTAGCCCAAGTCTGGTTTAAAGATAAAGGACCATCAAAAGGAGGCGCAGCAGCGGCCTTGACGTTGCCCATCAACATTGATTATCTGGACAGCAGACTGGGCAGGCAGATAGAATATCTGGTTATATTCTTCCCCCTTATGGAAAGATGTACTGCATTTCTAGTTAAATTATATTAATTGTTCCTCCCAATTTTCATCTATACATACACAAGGGTTACGCAAATCTGTGTCCTCTTTTCCGATGGTGACTTTCAACCTAGGCCAACTCAAGTCCCCAACCTTTGGGCTTGGATAAAGTATCCTTTCCTCTCCTGCTTCCATATTTGGGCCTCTGGTATTGTTCAATTGCTCTTTTCAGATTTTACAATGAATCCATGGGGGAATACATGTGAACATGCTCCCTTCCCCGCCATGCATTAATGAAATGTCTGGAAGGGGCTACTATCATGGACCCTTCAAAAACAAAGCCATGAGATTCAAAGCCATGGTAGACAATGAGGCTGTGAGGAGAAAGACAGAAGAAAAAAGTGGCACTGAGAAGTATCAGCAGATTAAGAGTGCCAAATAGCAAACAGAAGTTAACAATGCAAACATTTGATGGAGTATTCCCCACCATAACCACTGCACATGCGTGGATGGGGACACACATACACACACACACACACACACCCAGGAATAGGAGAACAAATTATTTTTGAGCTCACTAGAATTCTCCCCAAAATCTCTTTGAAGCTTGTTTTGCCCCAGTTTTGTTTTCAACTTGTTTTCAGCTCATTCAAAGTGTACATTCCAAACAGAAAAAGTGCACATTTCTGCGCATATTTTTCAAAAGTGTGCACTCCCCCCGTTGACTAAAATGTGAGCATGTGTATTTGGGGGAACGTGTGCATTTCAAAGTGTGCATTTTTTTTAAAAGCATTTTCAAATGCGATTGCAAATTCAGGAATTTGCAAACATGTCTCGCTTGTATTTGCCTTCAGGGTTGCAAATGGGGCACGTTCACATAATTTGTGAACAGAAATGAAGTTTTCATATATCCCTTACACATGCACGCATCCCAGAAATCAGCCGAGTCAAATGAGCTACACTTCAATAGAATATTATAAATTGATGATAATAATAATAATAATAATAATAATAATAATCCTTTATATCCCACTGTTCTACTAAATGGGCAGTCCTTCATGGGAACAAACAATTATAGGACATTCAGTTTAGCCCTAAGACACCTAACTTCCTTTAGGTGAGCTTTATTTCCATGACACGCTCTCTAAGGCTCTGTGATTTATTACCTTCATAAAAGACCTCTCTACTCAGTCATATTATTTCTATGGATTTCTCTCATGTTGTTGCCCTGAGACTCCACAGGGCAATTTACAATATTCTTTAAACAACAGGCCACAAAAATTGCTCTACAGACTACAGATTATTCCCAGTGCTAATGAAATGCCCGGCATTTTTATTTTTTAAAAAATCCAGTCTATGCATTCAGTTTTGAAGCCAATTCAATAGCAAACCCCCTGTAAGATGGCTTATGAGGGAAGAGAGAATCGGGAAATGGGGTTAGAATGGTGGCTAATTATGTATCATCAAAAAGGAGGAGGAGGAGGAGGAGGAGGAGGAGGAGGAGGAGGAGGAGAGATCAAAATAGAGACTAAAAGAGGACACATACTTTCCTATGTATAGAGGCAAACTGATAACTAAGTCTTATAATTTAAATAGAAATGCAATGAAACTCGTCATCGTGGTAAAGATTGTTGTGACCAGGTGACTTGGCTGCCTGCTCAGTCTGCTAACTGTGGATGGGTGACATCAAGGCTTCTGCTGCTCTTCCTGCTCATGGGTCTTTATCATTAAACTGGACTTGGACTGGATAGTCCTTCAAATAGAAGATGCCTTCAAATAAAAGACAGCCCTCCATAAATAGGGCATATGACTCCCCTGGGGACGTGGTTGATTTCAACTGTGCCTTTATTGCTTTCAACATCACCTTGATTGGTATCAGAAAAGTGGTATAGAAATACCTTAAATATAAAATAAATAGGGGTTAGATATCCAGAATGTTCAATGTTAGGTTCTCCAAACCTTGAAAGGTAACGATAGTGCTGAGAGCACATGCAAAGATTCATGGGCAAAAGCAGCCTAAAGTGGAGTATAATATCTCCCGCTACAACTCCTGTTTATGAAATGTTGGTGCAAAATCAGTGCTTATCCTAAACTTGAATAGGATGTGTGTGTGTGTGTGTGTGTGTGTGAAGAAAACTTTGTATTTAATCAGGGTGAGAGGCAGTGTAGTATAGCATTTACTGTTGGACTACGACTTTTGGTTCAAATCCCAGCTCAGACATGAAGCTCACTTTGGGCCAGTCACTGGCTGCGTTCGGACAACACATTGGTCAATGGTGGGTTGAGTAGCCAACTCACAGTTGGTTATTTTGTGGGTACTCCCCACACAACATGTTCCTACACAAGTGTGGGTGGTTGAGTGGACTAATATTCAACCCAGCATTTGATTGATACAGCCCCTGCCCCTCTCCCCACCCTTCCTCCTCCCTCAGTCCTCCTGGTGCTATCCCAGCAGCCATTGCAAGTTGTGCTGGCTGTAGCAGAGCAGCCGGCACAGTTTTGACCACTCTTGCCCGGGAACTGTGTAGCCAGGTGAAAACGTCAACTCAACAAGTTGAAAAACTCTACTGGCTCAGTTTGGACAACATAATAACCACTGGTTTGTGTGACTAGACAATTCTGCAGCTGCTTGTGTTTTTCCAGAGTTTTTTCTTTTTCTTTTTTTTTTAATGAAAAAGTCAACCGTGGGATGTTTTTTTGTCTGACTGATGGCACAAATACCAACAACTCATGGCTGACTACTAAAGCCATTGGTGGTTATTGTGTTGTCTGAACTGATCCACTGTCTCTCAGCCTAACCTACCTCACAAGGTTGTTGAGAAGTGAGGCTGGTGGTTCTGTGGAGGCACCCCAGCAATGAAATAATGGAATAACCCAGTGAAAGCTGGGGGCTCTGACTTCAGTGGAGCTGTGAATCCATTCTGGGTTTCAGTCAGAAACAGCCAGAACTCTAAAATAGGTTCAGCATCTTAGTTCAGCACCTTGGATGCCCTCCAATAACGGCATGATCTCCCCAATAAGCCCCCCCCCGCAGGCACCAACACTGTTATTTTTTTGATGCCAGGCCAAGACTTCCATCTTTTCCCTGGAATCTGTCAACACATGATAAGTTTCAGTTGATACTGGATTTGTTTGCTATTTGGCTGATTGCTCAGGTTGTTTTAGATATATGTTGTCTCTGTGTACATTGTCTGTTGTTGTCTTTTAAAAAATTGCATATTGTATTCTTAATGTTTATAATCTTCATAAACTGCCCAGAGAGCTTCAGCCATGAGGTGGTATAGAAATGTTGATGATAATAATAATAATAATAATAATAATAATAATAATAATAATATAATGGATTCACAGCCCCACCAAAACTGGTGCAACAACCCTCCACTTGTTGTGAATATATAAGCAGGAGAAGTGGAGAATCCTTAATGCCATTGTGAGATCCCTGGAGGAAGGTGGGATAGAATGCCATTAATAATATTCTATAGAGGGTTTTTAAAAATATGAACAAATGGGAGATGTTTGCTTTCTGTGTGTAAGAGCTAACATGGTGTAATGAATCAAGTGTTCGACTTTTACCAGAAAGACACAAATTCAAATCAAATAATTTTTTAATATGTGTGCCAACCTGTTAATTTTGTACTGAAATGTGGCATAGCATTTTTTTTAATGAAAGCCAATATACCTTGAAATTTTCTATACCACCCTTCAATGCAAGAAGGGCAGTGTACATACTAGAAATGCATAGGAATTAATTAAAATAAATTCTTGTCCATCCATGAAGCTCACAGGGTGACCTTGGGCCTACTGTGTTTTAGCCTAATCTACCTCACGGGGCTGTTGTGAGGCTAAATTAGGATTGTCCCATGTGTGCCGTCCTGAGCGTTTTAGAGAAAGGAAAGGATTCAGCTTGAATTAACGTTTAAGGATTTTGGAATCTCTGATGACAAATAGCAAAAAACGTGTTATGAACAAAAAAATATCCATCCACTTCAGGTTGGTTTTTTTGTTGTGTGTGTGAGTGTATATGTTCAAGAAAATCTGTGTCTGAATCATTTCTAATTACTGTTTTAAAAAACAAAGGGGAGGAAAAAGGTTTTCTGAAGGCAGCAACAAGCTATAATAAGAAGGAGCTTGGACAATGGAAAATAAGAATGTGTTGTTTTATGGAAACTGAAAGCAACATGGTGTTTTATCATAACCGTTGCTGAAAGCTGAAATTGCTCTGTGAAGGAAGAATTGAGGAGGATGGCCATTTGGCATTATGTTCCATTTCCACATTTAATTATGGCAATAAATGGCCATGATTATACCTTAGCCCCAATGAGCCCCTGTATAACCCGTTCACATTGTGCCATGCCAGCAGAAGCTGACTGACTGCCCATAATTGGCCAGGCTAAAACAAAGCTAGAACAGCAACAGCATCCAGAGCAGTTCAAAGGTTCTGAAACAGGGTGGAGTGTGCTGTATACAGTCACAAAAGCCCAAGTACAACTGGAAGGGGGGGGGGAAACTAAACGAAATGAGTGAGGGGTTGGAGCACCTTGCCTACAAGAGAAAGTTACAGAGTTGTTGGCTGGTTTTTTAGTTTAGAGAAAAGGCGAGGAAGGGTGGGAGTACTTATGATAGAAGTTTATAAAGTTATGCATGACATTGCGAAAGTGGATATTGAGATGCTTTTCTCTTCCTCTCACATAATACTAGAACCCAGGCAGGGACAGTCTGAGGCAGACTGGTGTTGCCAGGATGGACAACTGAACACCAGCAGTCCGTTTCTCAGCTAGAGGACAGGCTGTGCAGGAAAGGTGGATCCTTAAGGATACAATACTTTACGCTCGGTTTCCCCTACTCGATGTTTTAGACTACAACATTCCTGACCATTAGCCATGCCAACTAGGACTGATGGGAGTTGAAAACCAAACAATCAGGAGGGCACAAGGTTGTGGAAGGTTGTTATATATGCTTACTTGGGCATAAGTCCATTGAACTTGACAGGGCTTACTTCTGAGTAGACATGTATAGGACTGGACTGAGGCTGGCCATTTACATAACACCAAAAAACAAGAAGTGCCTCACCCCAAAAGAGAACAAAAGAGGGCAAAGATTTACATGGAATTTGCATATGCTAATTTATAGGCATAGCCACTCATTTAGAAATAATGGGCCTAAGCCATGACTGGGCCACTAACCCTTTTGCAGCAAATGGTAAGTGAATGTATTTAAATGTGGCCACCAAGGTTAGGAATGGTTCACATGGCATGCTAAGTCATAATGTTTAGCTCCAGGGCAACCATATGGAAAGGATAGATAAAAGGGGATTTCAGCAGGTGTAATTTGTATGCATGCAGCACCTGGTGAAATTCCGTCTTCATCACAACAGTTAAAGCTGCAGGAGCCCTGCCTTCTTTTGTATCTGGTCAAGAGGGCAGGGCTCCTGCAGCTTTAACTGTTGTGATGAAGAGGGAATTTCACCCGGTGCTGCATGCGTAAAAGTGACACCTGCTGAAATTCCCTTTTCTCTACAGCTGTGAAAGATACAGGAGCCCTGTCCTCCTTTCCATATGGTCACCCTATTTACCTCAAAATGCTTAACCGCTATGGCTTTCGCATGTCATCTGAACAGGCTCAATTACTTCAATGTCAATAGTAAGACAACACATCTCCCCATAGTGGGGAAGACTGTGCTCAGTCTGCCAGGTGCTGTTGATGGGCAATTTCAAGGGCCCTGCTGCTCTGACGGTTCTTTAACGTTAAATTGGACCTTGACTGGACACTTCTTCAAATACAGCGTCTTCAGATAGAAGGCTGTCTCTGGTAGCTACCCAAAACAGAGAACTGGCCTCTGTGAAGTAGTACACACAGCCTCCGTAACTGTACTGTAAATGCTCCTGCCTATAGCAATTGTGGGAATGGGCGGATAATACAACTTCCAGGGAGCTTGTTTCCCCCCTTTGTTTCCGGATGAGGATAATTTAACAGGAACTAGGCCTTAAGTCCTCTGCCAAGGTCTCCAAGCTGGTTCCCTGGCATCTATCATTAGTTACGCTTCAAATAACAGCAAACTGCCGGTTACCGAGTTGTTAACCCTAACCTGTGTTAATAATACCCCTTTCCACGGTACCCTCAGAAAAACTCTCACCTTCAAGGTGCTCTGGAGAAGGCCTGGGCCTTCTGCCAACTGGTTTTATTTCCTGAATGATCACGGTTTTCTGAAACTACCTTGCCCTCAGCGAGTGTTATGCTTTGGGAGTTGTCAACAGCTCAGCAGTTTCTCTTTCCCCATCTTAATTGAATAGGTTTACAGCAGTCAGGGGGGCTGTTAAAGGCAAACCACCGGCTTTACCTGTGAGGCGACTACAACAACCCAATCAGGTCCGCAATCTAATCCCACATCCTATTGAAGAGGAAAATGAATGTCACGCCAGGAGATGCTGTATGCTTTCAGGGGTTCCACTTTCCCAGAGCTTGACAATGTTATTTATTTTCTTTCTCCGATAGCCCTGGCTGCCTTTGCTATTCTGTCCTCTCTCTCTCTCTCTCTCTCTCTCTCTCTCTCTCTCTCTCTCGTACACCCTCATCTTCCAAAGAGCCCCACTGTTCCAGAAATGTGAAACACTTATTGTGGTGCAGATTGAAAGGAGGCAGACAATTCTCCTTGGGAAATAAAACCAAAAAGCGAAGATATGAAAGGAGTAATTTTAATACATTGTGCTGATAGCCAACTGTTTGGGAGCAGTTCAGTGTGCGGTGCGTTAAGTCATTTCACCTCCTTTCTGAATAAATTGTGGACCAAGCTACATGTTACCTGGAAGACATAGCTAGCAGTTACGTCTTTCTTTCCGTCTGCCTGCCTGACCCTTGGTCTATTCCGGCAGGGCTCCTCTTCTGTTCTTAAGACAGTATCAGCAACAGAAAAAACATTACCAAAGTAAAGCTGAAAACACTGACGATCTTAAAACGACTGGGAAAATAACAAGGTTTTCACCTGGTCCTGAAAAGATCATAATGTGAGAAAAGCTGAGCCTCTTTAAGTGCGGTTCCACAGTTGGGATGCCGCCAGAGAAAAGGTTCATCCTCTGGTAGCCTGTATACCATGAGTGGCCTTTAGCTCCGTCCCCACTCCATCGTCATCACTCTCTGCAAGAGAAAGGGATAACTTCTGAAGTGGGAAGGTGTCGGTACTTGTGCGGAACCCTGGAAAATCACAGACTGATGTGGAACTTGGACAGAGGGGATGTAGTATTAAATACATATGAAACGGACATGGTCCAGAAATAGGCTGATTCATACATCTGTGTACTACTGACCTTTTCGGTTATGCCTGTCCTCTCCCTCCCTCCCTCCCTCCCTCTTTGGCTTTTTGGATGATGGCATAAATAGCCACCTTTCTGTGACAGCATCTATCACATTGTTGATTATAAAAGATGTGATGAAATAATGCACCATTCATTTTGAAGAAGGGGTAACTTATTGGGAAAAATAGGTCTCCACTCCTCAAAGGGTGAGTTTGTGGTGTGAAAACTGAACATGGCAAATGCTTGGTGTGGCACTATGATCAGGGCTGTGCAGAGCTGGTGATATGCCCAGGCCAGATGGGAAGTGTGTGCCCCCCCCATTTCAAACTGCTCATTAAGTATCATCATCATCATTATTATAATTAATAACTATCATCATCACCTCACTCTCCGCTCCAGAGTTTATATCCCATGGAGAAGATTGAGTAAGGACAACCATTGCAACGTAGGCACCTATATCCCTGCCCCGCATGTGGCATGGCCCTCTGGAGCTTGTAGTCTGACCGTGGTATTCACAACGGACGGCTTCTGCGCTGTTTCCGCAAGGCGGGCTCCTCGCTTCTCAATGGGCCACTTATGCTATGGAAGCAGTAGCGTAAGCTAGGGGGGACCTCCTCGTAGGCGCCAGGCCAACTGGCCCCACAGGCACCCCCTCTGCCCTGCCCTGACTATGATCAAGCAAAGAAATTGTGTTATGTGTACTGTAGTCACCCATCAGAGAGAAAATACCATCGCTCACTTGCATCTGGTGTTTTTGGCATAGGAATAATGAATAATATAGCAACAAGAAAATGAACGAACGAACCAACGAAAGAAAGAAAGAAAGAAAGCAATTTAAACCAGTCTGATGGCAGTGCAATGAAGCCAGCACTCTGGAGAGTTGAAAACCCCAGGCTATAATATTGCATGGTTTATTATGGGATGCTCCATTTTTAAATATGATGTCCAGACACGAGCAAAAAGAGACCTGGTAGGGCAGCTTTTACGTCCTTGGGAACAACTTTACATTTCCGGCTCATGATTTTAAAGTGCTGGCTTGGATCCAGTGTTTGCTGTTATCATTTCATTAAAGTTGATGGCCTACTTATGTCAAGGTGAGGGAGGTAGGGGGGAGGGACACCTCATTCAAGCTTTGTTCTCTGAATACATTTCCAAAATGCTTTGAAAACCAAGAGGTGAGGTTTCTTCACTGAACTGTATTTAGGGATTTTGCTGGATTTGAGGGGTGCTGTAAACCAACTCTTTTGATGAAATATGCATATATATAGTCTCTCATTCTGAATGATCAAAAATACTATTCCTGTGTGGACATCCTCATGTAGGAAACACAGGGACTGATCGTCAATGCAAGCGGAGGGTAACCAGAAATCTACAGGCATGCCAGTTACAATTTAAATCAGTTTCAAGCAGGAGTGTTTATGAAATCTGCCTTTGCAGGTTTTTAGGTTTTTTTCATTGGATACATTTACAGGAGTAGAAGTCAAAATGTTGTATTCCGTAGTTCTTCCGGGGGTATATTTTCCAAATTTTGCAAGACAAAACAAACAAACATTTCTTTCACTTGCTTCTTTAGAAAAAAATATTATTTATTATAAATTAAATAAAATTTATTTATAACACACACACTTACTTTAAAAACTAGGAATGGTGTTTTGTTTCTAATTATACATATTTTTTCTCATTTTTAAAAATCTTCCCACAAGAGCAAGAGCAATGGAGTTTTAAATTTTATTTTTTTTGCTTTTAAAATAATTGAGATACATCCAGACTTAGTCATTGTTAGAGTAGACCCATTGAAATGAATGGGACAAGTGAGTTGCTCTGTAAAAGCGGGTGTTCTTCTGTAGATGTTACACTGCTGTCCATTAGAATGGAAGCCCCCAGTGAGTGGCAAAGGAGGAAGCCATTTTTAATAGCAACATTTTTTAATCCCCAAATTTGAAAAGCACCTCAGAACTAGGCTGACCATATAAAAAGGAGGACAGGGATCATGTAACTTTAACAGTTAACGAGAAAAGGGAATTTCAGCCAGCATCATTTGTATGCAGTCACCTCTTCGTCAAAGCAATTAAAGTTGCAGGCACTATACTAGAGTGACCAGATACAAGAGCGCAGGGCCCCTGCAGCTTTAACTGTTGTAATGAAGAGGGAATTTCACCAGGTACGAATTGCATACAAATGACACCGGCCGAAATTCCCTTTTCTCTACAACTGTTAAAGTTACATGAGCCCTGTCCTCCTTTTCATATGGTCAGCTTACTCAGAACAGGGCTTTTGGGAGATAGAGAAAAAGAACAAGATGGCTGGTCTGATTCTCCCCCTCCTCCTACAGTGACCATAGGAAAAGGAGGACAAAGGCTCCTATAGCTTTAACAGCTGTATTGAAAAGGGAATTTCAACAGGTGTCATTTGTATGCAGGCAGCCCCTGGTGAAGTTCCCTCTTCATCACAACAGTTAAAGCTGCAGGTGCCCTGCCTTGTTTTGTTTCTGGTCAAGAGGGCAAGGCTCGTGCAGTTTTAACTGTTGTGACTGGAATTTCACCAGTGGCTGCGTGCATGCAAATGACACCTGCTGAAATTTCCCATTTCAATACAACTGTTAAAGGTACAGTAGCCCTGTCCTCCTTTTTACATGGTCACCCTACAAGTTACTTCACCACTGAAATAAAGCCAAAACAAAACAGCCAGTTTCAAGGTGAGTGAAATGGCTGGGAATGGCCCTTGTTAATTCAGTAAAGTCCTAGAGACTGGGTCTTTTCTGATGTAGCACCCAGATTGTGGAACATCCTTTTTTTAAAAAAAGAGAGATTCACTTGGCTCCTCTCTTTTCAACCTCAGCTAAGTAGGTAAGATGATTTTACCAAGCTTGGGTTCTGTGGGTTAAAATGGTATTTCTCTGCTTTCGTGCTTGAATTGTTTTATTCTGTTCTTGTTTTATTGTGTGAAATTAATTGTATTTATTTGTTTGTTTATTTATTATGAACATTTATATACTGCCCCATCTAGTAAAAAGCCATCATGGCAATGTACAACAATTTAAAACAAGAGACAATTTTATACAATTTTAGAAATGTGGATCGTCATATTTTATGTATTTTATGATCTTTTTCTAAGCCAGTTTGAGATTATTTTATGACCAAGCAAATAAATAAATAAATAAATAACTCCAGCAGTAGTAGAAACTACATTGGCAGTGGCAAGAATACATATTGTCAACCACTCCTAGTGTGCATGTGTAGTGTGTACCATCTGCCCCCAATGCTTCAGAACAATCCTAAATGAGGACATTCTGGGAGAAACAAAATGGCAGCCACCACGAGCAGCCACCAATGACTATTCAAAAAATGTCTCCCCCAACTGAAAGTTAGTACACAAATGAAACAAATTCAAATCAACCAAAAATCAAAACAAAACAAATGAAAAGAAACAAAACACAAAATGAGCCAAGCTTTGAGCAACAAGAACAAATAGAATTTGAAAGCAACCCCTCTCCCCTTGTATGCAGATAGATACAATAGATAGCCACTCCTTCCTGTGTTTCCCCACGTTCCAGCAAGGCAATATAACTGAGGCATTTACAAAGCTTCTGGCAAGGAGCCATACATGGCTGGTAGGCTGTGTTCATCTCGATGGGACACAGGTTGTATAGGTCTGTTTTTGTTAAGATACGCTGTGTGTAGCAGTTGATGCTTCACTCCTACAGAGGTGTTGGCTGGAAATCTGCTTCATGATGAAAAAGATACGACCTTTATCATAAATGAGAAAATCAAAGGATTTGACGTGGCTTATTTAGGGTGAAAAAAACAGCCTGGTTGAAGCGGTGGTGAACTGAGGAGATGTTACAAAATTCTTATGAGGAAAATGACATCTCAGTTTCAACAACTACTTACTTGAAAGTAAATCCTATTGATTTCAGTGAAGCTTATGCCCAACCAAGCATGCTTGGGATTGTAGCTTTAAGGTATAGAGAAGAACAAATAAGCATTTTCTCTTCTCATAACCAAAATCAACCAATCGAAACCAGACACACCCATTAGTGGTGAGAAGCACAATAGTTCATGTTACCCTCTGTTGCTCTGAATGACACTGGTGGTGAATTGTAAATAATAAGATTGCCCTTTTCTGAAATGCTTAAATTCCATGGGCTTTCATTATTTGGCTAATTTAAAAGGTAAGCATGATTTCTCAAAGAGGTAATCGATGCTAGACATTTTCTCCATCCCCAAATCATTCACTGCAGAAGTACAAGTAATTATTAATGCAACAAATAATTATTTATAAAACAAATGATGCTCCATCCTAAGAAAAACACTCCTGGCTTTCATGTGTAATCTTTTATTTTAAACAAGGGTGGGGATCCTTTTCTTTTTCTGTCAAGGATGGCATTCTCTCAGAGATAATCTGCCAGGGGCCATATGGTGCTGGTGAACGGAGTCAGAATTAGCAGTGGATTGGGCCGGAGCAAAAAGTGGGCAGGGCTTCTCTCTCTCTTTCTCTCTCTCTCTCTCTCTGGGTGCCTCTACAAGAGCAATTTAAAGCTCTTTCAAGGCGCATCAGCAAATTTACCTCTACAAGAGCGGAGTGCTAATCAGGGTCCAGGCGCATTTTATTTCTCATTATTCGCATTTTCGAATGCGTATCAAATAGCGAGTTTTAATTTACCGTGGGAGTAAGAGCTAGGGGTGTGCACGGACCCCCCGGATCGGATCGGGACCCGGATCGGGACCTCCAATTTTGTCATGGATCGGTTCGGACAAAATCGGAGGCCCCCCGGACCGGATCGAGTCCGATCCTGATCCAAAAATCGTAAATTTTTGGATCGGCCGCCATTTTTCCCCCCATAGACTTGCATTGCAATGCAAGTCTATGAGGAAAAAATGGCGGCGGGTGGGTGAGGGGGGGCCTAACTCCCTTCCCCCCCGGGGCCGTCCGCTGTGGATGGCCCCGGCAGGTAAGCCCCCTCCCCCGCGCTCCCTACCCCCCCTGGGGCCGTCCGCTTCCATCCGCAGGCACCCGCGGGCGCCCACGGATAGAAGCGGACGGCTCCGGGGGGGGTAAGCCCCCTTCCCCGCCACTGCTTACCTTTCCGGGCCGTTCCCTACTGTCCGGCGCCGGCGGCTACCGCCAGCCGGCTTTGCGGCTTGTTCTCGAGTAGCGCGCCGGGTGATCACCCGGCACGCCACCCTGGAGCAGGCCGCGGAGCCCGCTGGTAGTAGCCACCGGCGCCGGACGGGCGTCCCTAAAAGGTAAGCACCCCCCCTCCCCTCCGCGCGCCCCCCCTCACCTTTCCGGGCCGTTCCCTACCGTCCGGCACCGGCGGCTACCGCCAGCCGGCTTTGCGGCTTGCTCTCGAGTAGTGCGCTGGGTGATCACCCGGCGCGCCACCCTGGAGCAGGCCGCGGAGCCCTCTGGTAGTAGCCGCCGGCGCCGGACGGGAGCGGACGGGCCGGAAAGGTAAGGGCCCCCCTCCTCCCCTCCGCGCGCCCCCTCCTCCCCTCCGCGTGCCCTCTGCTTACCTTCCCGGCCCGTCCGCTCCTGTCCAGCACCAGCGGCTACTACCAGCGGGCTCCGCGGACTGCTCTCAAGTAGCGCGCCGGGTGATGACATCACCTGGCGCGTCACCCTGGAGCAGGCCGCGGAGCCCGCTGGTAGTAGCTGCCGGCGCCGGACGGGAGCGGATGGGCCGGAAAGGTAAGCGCCCCCTCCTCCCCCCCCGCTGTCCACTTTCATCGGCGGGCGCCCACTGGCGCCCACCAATGGAAGCGGCGGTGGGCGCCAGTGGGCGCCCGCCGATCCGCCGATCCGCCGAACCGGTTCGGAGCCTTTTCGGATCGGTTCGGACTGGATCGGCGGAGCCAGCTGTTGGATCGGAAATCGGATAATTTATCCAATTTCCCACTGGACTGGACTCGGATCATGGATCGGGTCCGATCCAGTGCACATCCCTAGTAAGAGCGCCTTATATCCGTGTGAACAATTTTGTGAGGAGGCACATTAATGATCAGATGGTCTTGATGTCATACATAGAACTGCCCCTTCGCTGGGAAAACCTCCCACGGGGCCAGATGGAAGTGGTTTCATGAGAAGCAAAGGGGGAAGGAAGTGATCAGCTTAGACATATCGTCCTCTCGCTTCTTGCTGGGTTCCTGACATGAGCTGTGTATGTGTGTGAATGCTCGCTGGGAAGAGGAGGGGGAAGGAACGAAGCAGCATCCCCCTGTCTGTTTTGGCGTGTGTGTGTGCGAGGCACATTCCCATTTACTCCTGAGCAGTTCACTTGAAATGCCAATCGAGCAAAGGAGGGGGGGGGGGAGAGAGGCAGCCCTGACTAAAAATAAGTTTTCAAAGGGAGCTGGAGGGGGAAACTTATGGGGCACATTCCCATTTACTCCTGAGCAGTTCTAGGAGGAGGGACAACTTCAGCTGGTGGTGAAATTGGAGGGGAGAGAGGTAGCCAAACAGGTTAACTACATCATTCCCAGCATGTAACCTAGGTAACCAAAGGCGGGAGATTCTGGTAGGTGGGGAGAATAAAGGGTGCAAAATCTATTTGGGCAGTTTCCCGGGACAAAGCGCATTACTTTCAGCAACATTTGCATGCATGTCAACAACTTTAAAGGGGGTTTCATACAGCCAGTAATGCGCTTCAACGCCTCTCGTATATAGGTATTAGGCATAAAAGCGATTGTTAGGAGATGTGCATAATCTTGTAGAGGGGGCCTCTCTCTCTCTCTCTCTCTCTCTCTCTCTCTCTCTCTCTCTCTCTCTCTCTCCTTTTCCTCTCCACCCAATGGGTTGCTAGGAAAGAGCCAAATCACTTTTTGACACACAGACCTCCTCCAGAGGGATGTTAAAATTAGTCTGAGAGTCACATTTTGCCCACCTCTGGTTTAAGAGGCCTTAATCCAATGGCAGAGCACACACTTTGATTCAATCCTTGGTATCAGACAGCAGAGTCAGGAGAAACCATCACTTGACACTTTGGAGAATCACTGGACCATAATGCTAAAGGAGGATGTAATGTTACATGCATGAGCTTCTGTGCTTCCCTCCCATCCTCTGTAATTAGTAGGAGGAATAAAGTATGATCCAAAATCTGGGAGCAGCCATTGAGAAGGCCCTCTCTTGTGACACCACCAAATGTATGTCTAATGGGTACATTTGGTGATGTGCCTGATAGTGCTGGGGGGGGGGGGTTGCTTCTCCTCCTCAGTCTGCAAGCCTCTGCTCCTGTTCAGTGTCCTCTCTGAAGATGGGCCAGCTGTGTGCTGCTGTTGTGGCATTTATTAACTTATATTTATTTATTATAGTGCTAAATGCTTTTAGTTTTATCCCACTGCTTCATTTCCCTTTCCCTCTCCCTTGCTATATAGATCAACGCACGAAAGAGGTGCCAAGAGGACATTTGAGTTTAGACTTTAAAATTCTCTATAAATTACTGCATGCAGGGATCTGCTCCAAACTTGCCATGCCTAAAGCCCTCTTTAAAAGCTGTCACAGTGCCAATTTTCATATGTTTATCTTTAAAACTGAGGGAGCAATGAGCATTTCTATTAATTTCCATTGATGAGAATGTACCAGTTACCTGAAAACGGGGTGTTTTTTTCACCAAACTATCTGGCAGAGCTGAGAGAGGGACCCGCTCCTGAAATTGGGGTGAAGAATCCCTTCAATGGAGTTCTTCCCCAAATTTCAAGGTGGAGTAGACCCGCTCTGCACACCCCTAGAATGTGGGATTGGAAAAATGAGACTAGATGGAGCCTTGGTCTGATCTAGCATGACTCTTCTGATGAGGAACTGAGAGAAACTGAAATTGATAGATTGGTCCATCCCTAGTTGTCCAAGAGCTGACTTTGCTGGGTTCCTTTACAAGCTTTGCTGCATTTAACAAAAACACTAGGCATCCTTGCAAATAATTTGGTGTGTGTTTTAAAATAAAGTTCAACTTTTTTTGCAAGCTAATGTGTAGATATTTCCAGGTACAAGGGGCGGGGGGAGAACCCTTTGCTTAGTCTAATACATCTAGCAAATGGTACATTACATCTTAATATTATAAATGTTGTTCTGAATCAGTGCCTGAGCACGGTAATGGACTGGATGAGGGCTAACAAACTGAGACTCAATCCAGACAAGACGGAGGTACTGTTAGCGGGTGGTTCGTCTGTCCGGCGAGGTGATGTTCACCCTGTTCTGGAGGGGGTTGCACTCCCCCTAAAGGATCGGGTCCATAGTTTGGGGGTGCTCATGGATCCAGAATTGTCGCTTGAGGCACAGGTGAACTCGGTGGCAAAGAGCACCTTTTACCAGCTTAGGCTGATATACCAACTGCGCCCTTATCTGGACAGAGATAACCTAGCTACAGTTATCCATGCTCTCATAATCTCTCGTTTGGATTACTGCAATGCGTTATACATGGGGCTGCCTTTGAAAACGGTCCGGAAACTTCAGTTGGTACAAAACAGGGCAGCCAGATTGTTAACAGGGACTGGCCAACGAGACCATATTACGCCAGTCCTTTTCCAACTGCCAATCCAGGTCCGGGCCCAATTCAAAGTGCTGGTACTAACATTTAAAGCCCTAAACAGCTTGGGGCCAGGTTATCTAAAGGAACGCCTCCTCCCATATGTACCTGCCCGGACCCTAAGATCATCTACAGGGGTCCTTCTCCATGAGCCCCTGCCAAAGGAAGTGAGGCAGGTGGCCACTAGGAGGAGGGCTTTCTCCGCTGTGGCACCCCGGCTGTGGAATGAGCTCCCCAGAGAGGTTCGCCTGGCGCCTACTTTGTACTCTTTTCGTCGCCAGGTGAAGACCTTTTTATTCTCCCAGTATTTTAACAGTTAAATTAACTCAATTTTAATCCTTGCTGTTTTAAATTTTTATTTTAATCTGTATTAATTCCTGCTGCTGGTTTTATTCTTGTTTTATTCTGGTTGTGTTTTTAGATTGTATGTTATTTTGTGTTTTTAGATTGTGGCTTGTTTTATATTTTTAAAATGATTTTATGGTTTTAATTTCTGTGAACCGCCCAGAGAGCTTCGGTTATAGGGCGGTATAAAAATGCAATAAATAAATAAATAAATAAATGGACTTGTTTGGTAGTCTGGACCTCTTTCCTATCTAAAATGTGTACATGACATGAATGTTATGATGATAATGCCTGCCATACAACGCAGCAAGAGCTTGGCAACATGCAATGCAACTGAATTGGTTCTGCACTTACTGGAAGCACAATATTAACTAGGCATTTTAAAACCTACATTTTGACCTACTGGCTCCCTATGGTAAATTGGGGCAATCAGGAAATCATGGTGTGAAACATTAGCTGAATCAACTGCATAAGGAAGTAAAGAAAAGTCAAGATGACATTACTTTAGTGAATACTCTTTATTAATGGCTGTTCTTCATTATAAAAGAAAACTATAATCATGATAAAATAAAACTCTCAAAGCTGTGATTTAATGTCTGTGAAAGGATTTGAGATACCCTAAAGGGTGTACAGTAAAAATTCTACTTCAATTTACCCAAATATAAATCTGATGTAACCTCATTAATTTTAACCAAGATGTTTCAAATCTGTTCAAGTAGAAAAGAGAGCTGCCTCCCTCATTATAAAGGTATGCATTCTTTGATTTCAATAAATATATTTAATATTTCCATAAATACAAAATCAAGTCTCAAAAATGAACGTTATTTTGGTTTGCGTATTTGTTTATTATGCATTTTTGCTCCACTCTCCAAACCTGTTCCTAGAAACAGCTTGCAAAATTTCAACCTAAAATAAATATTTGAAATTTATAATAACAAGCTAAAAACATGGCCATTTAAAATGGGCAATATGAAACAGTAAGTAGACTGAAACAGTTCAAGTTAAAAAGCCTTGGCTACACTGACATCAAGATGGGTTTGGGGCTTAAGTTTCTCTCTGAGGAGAGTATTCTAATGTTGCAGTGCAACCACCAAGAAGACCCTTTCTCTGGTAGCAAGCCAACGCAGCTGGCAAAGGAACCCAGAAGAAAGCCTCTGCTGAAGATTTTAATACGTGTGGAGGTCCACCATAAATTTAGCCTGCAGCCATGTGACTCCGCAAAGAGAGTCCCAATGAGAACATGCCTTATACTGAGTCAGACCAATTCTTCATCTAGCTCAGTATTGTCTACACTGACTGGCAGCAGTTCTTCAAGATTTCAGACAGGGTTTCCCCCCAGCCCTAGCTGGAGATGCTGGTGATTGAACCTGGGACCTTTTGCATGGCATTTAACTTACCACTGAGTGATGTTTTTTTCCATTGTTCTCCAAGCATTATGGAGGACTCAGATGAAGGAGGGTCCTCTCACTTCATGCTTGGTGGAAGAACCTCCCCCCACCCCAAAAAAATTCTTTAGTAACTGGCAAGAACCTGGCAGAAGGCATGGTTTAGTTTTTCACTTCATGCATGGGGATTGGGGTTGGAAAACCTTGAAAGCACTGAGAAACTGATCCTAACTTTCTTGGGGTGGGGTGGATCCAATGGGACCCTGGAGAATGAGGGGCTACCAAATTTGTGGGGGCCCTTTTAAAGGCAATGTAACAACAATGCCGATGTCGAGAGAACATTTGATGCTCTTTTATGACCATATGAGTCACAAGCAGATTTGCTAGAGGCTTGGTGGGTTTTAGAAGAGAGCCTGTCACAGCATTCTGAGGAAACTGCAATGTTCACCCCAGTTTGGTTGTAGTAGATTTCAGGGAGAAAACTACTTTGAATTCCCCTTCATAGTATCCCTTCTTTCCCTACTGGTATAGCCTTTTGTTCCTGTGCATGTCCTTTTAGGAAATTCTTTTTTAAAATAATAATAATAAACAAACAGACTTCTCTGTTTATAGTGATGTAACCTACCTCACTTAGATGACTAAGTTGTGATTGCTTTGAGGAAGTGTGAGATTTCTCTCTCTCTCTCTCTCTCTCTCTCTCTCTCTCTTTACAATATCATTCTATTAACATAACTGCTGACAGATTCTTTCAAGGGAGTGCGCTAGAATAAATGAATGTTACTTTTCCATTTAGGATGATTTAAATCCTTTACAAATGTCATGGTTTTAATGTCATGTTGCAATTATGGTAGGGTTGTATATATGCTGGAGGTGGAGAAAGCAACTTACTTTTTTGAAAAATGTTTCAGCCTTGAACTAACTTTATGAGGCCACTGTTTTATATTATTAGATGACAGCATTACTGGGTATATTTCTCACTTGCTTGTCTCATTTGGGCACCAGGCCATTGTAAGAATGAAACTGCCAGCAGATTGGATAGCAATCTTAATCATAGCATTTGGGTGCAGTTCAACATTCCCATTTATGTTTGGCAAATATTCTTAATCAGTCTCTCTAGAGCAAGTAACCTTTGAAGAATATTTTCCCCTTGAATCTTATTAAGTGGGTATTTACTCTAACAAATTGGTGCAGTAATTCAATATGGTGGCTGCGTCTCTCAAAGCTAAGCTAAAGTACTTGAACGAAAGCTTTTTAGCCCCACTGAGATCAATGAGATAAACAACTTTTTAACTCAAACCTTCAAAGTTAGTGGACTGGATTTTGGAATGTAATACGGTAATAGGTAGGGATGTGCACTGACCCCCCGGATCGGATCGGATAGCGGATCGGAATCGGACCTGGGGGGTCGGATCGGATCGGATCGGATCGGAGGCTGGTCGGATCGGATCGGACCAGATGTCCGATCCGGATCGGACGCCATTTTGAATGCTTTTTCCCATAGCCAAGTATTGTTTTACAAAAACGCCTATAACTTTTTCATTTTTAAAGATAGAAGGATGAAACTTGGGCACATTGTAGACTGGTTAGGGGTAGTTATCTGTGAGAAATTTCAGAAAGATTGGTGCATGCATTTTGTGGCAATTAATTTTTTAATAAATACCAAGGAATGCCTATAACTTTGTCATTTTTAAAGTTACACACATGAAACTTTGCCACATTGTAGGGGGTACCTTGGGACCTATGTGTGTGAAATTTCAGAAACGTAGGTGCTTGTCTTGTGTGGCAATTAATTTTTAGAAAAATGGGTAGTAGTGGGGTAAATACAGTTACGCCTCCCATTTTTTTATTTTTGAAGATACAAACAGGAAACTTGGGCACATTACAGGTACCACTTGCCTTGATATGTGTGTGAAATTTCAGAAACATTGGAGCTTTCCTTGTGTGGCAATTAATTTTTGAAACAATGAGGAAAGAAACACCTATAACTTTGTCATTTTTAAAGTTACACACATGAAACTTTGCCACATTGTAGGTGGTACCTTGGGACCTATGTGTGTGAAATTTCAGAAACGTAGGTGCTTGCCTTGTGTGGCAATTAATTTTTTAATAAATACCCAGGAATGCCTATAACTTTGTCATTTTTAAAGTTACACACATGAAACTTTGCCACATTGTAGGCGGTACCTTGGGACCTATGTGTGTGAAATTTCGGAAACGTAGGTGCTTGCCTTGTGTGGCAATTAATTTTAGAAAAATGGGTAGTGGTGGGGTAAATACAGTTACGCCTCCCACTTTTTTATTTTTGAAGATACAAACAGGAAACATGGGCACATTACAGGTACCACTTGGCTTGATATGTGTGTAAAATTTCAGACAGCTGGGTCCAGGCATGTGGTGGCAAGGTATTTTTGAAACAATGAGGAAAGAAACGCCTATAACTTTTTTATTTTAAAAGTTAGAAGTCTGAACATTGCTCACTTTGTAGATGGGTTAGGGGTAGATATGTGTCAGGAATTTCAGAATTATAGGTCCAGGCATTTGATGGCTATGGAATTTTTAAATTACATGTTTCAAAAAAATTTCTACAGAGGCCAGGTCTTCCCCTCCCGCTTCCCGCGAAGAAAAGGAAACACTCTCTCGTCTCGATCCCTTTGATCCTTGCTAGTAGTATCCATTACAGGGCTCGTGTTTCCTTTCCTACTTTCACTTTTCAAGCAGAACGGCTGAGCCTAGCTGAGTTTTGCAGCCATGCGTGCAAGGAAGGATCACTCTGGTCTCGATCCCTTTGATCCTTGGTAGTATCCATTACAGGGCTCGTGTCTGCTTGAGTACAAAGTGAAAGCAGACACGAGCCCTGTAATGGATACTACCAAGGATCAAAGGGATCGAGACCAGAGTGATCCTTCCTTGCACGCATGGCTGCAAAACTCAGCTAGGCTCAGCCGTTCTGCTTGAAAAGTGAAAGTAGGAAAGGAAACACGAGCCCTGTAATGGATACTACTAGCAAGGATCAAAGGGATCGAGACGAGAGAGTGTTTCCTTTTCTTCGCGGGAAGCGGGAGGGGAAGACCTGGCCTCTGTAGAAATTTTTTTGAAACATGTAATTTAAAAATTCCATAGCCATCAAATGCCTGGACCTATAATTCTGAAATTTCTGACACATATCTACCCCTAACCCATCTACAAAGTGAGCAATGTTCAGACTTCTAACTTTTAAAATAAAAAAGTTATAGGCGTTTCTTTCCTCATTGTTTCAAAAATACCTTGCCACCACATGCCTGGACCCAGCTGTCTGAAATTTTACACACATATCAAGCCAAGTGGTACCTGTAATGTGCCCATGTTTCCTGTTTGTATCTTCAAAAATAAAAAAGTGGGAGGCGTAACTGTATTTACCCCACCACTACCCATTTTTCTAAAATTAATTGCCACACAAGGCAAGCACCTACGTTTCCGAAATTTCACACACATAGGTCCCAAGGTACCGCCTACAATGTGGCAAAGTTTCATGTGTGTAACTTTAAAAATGACAAAGTTATAGGCATTCCTGGGTATTTATTAAAAAATTAATTGCCACACAAGGCAAGCACCTATGTTTCTGAAATTTCACACACATAGGTCCCAAGGTACCACCTACAATGTGGCAAAGTTTCATGTGTGTAACTTTAAAAATGACAAAGTTATAGGTGTTTCTTTCCTCATTGTTTCAAAAATTAATTGCCACACAAGGAAAGCTCCAATGTTTCTGAAATTTCACACACATATCAAGGCAAGTGGTACCTGTAATGTGCCCAAGTTTCCTGTTTGTATCTTCAAAAATAAAAAAATGGGAGGCGTAACTGTATTTACCCCACTACTACCCATTTTTCTAAAAATTAATTGCCACACAAGACAAGCACCTACGTTTCTGACATTTCACACACATAGGTCCCAAGGTACCCCCTACAATGTGGCAAAGTTTCATGTGTGTAACTTTAAAAATGACAAAGTTATAGGCATTCCTGGGTATTTATTAAAAAATTAATTGCCACAAAATGCATGCACCAATCTTTCTGAAATTTCTCACAGATAACTACCCCTAACAAGTCTACAATGTGCCCAAGTTTCATCCTTCTATCTTTAAAAATGAAAAAGTTATAGGCGTTTTTGTAAAACAATACTTGGCTATGGGAAAAAGCATTCAAAATGGCGTCCGATCCGGATCGGACCTCATCGGATCGGATCGGATCGGATCGGAGGTTGGCCGGATCGGATCGGATCGGATCGGATTTTCCCGATTTTGGGTCGGATCGGATTCGGATCGTGGATCGGATCCGATCCGATGCACACCCCTAGTAATAGGACCCAAGCATGGTGGGAGGGAGGGGACCGAGGGGGGAAGAATGGGTACATTTTTACTGTGCCTTTTGCAAACCCATTATTATGAGGAACAAACTGAGTCTAAATTGTAGGTCATGCGTGTATCTAGAATTCCACGTGGGGGTGTCCTTAGCTTATAAAATCATGTGAAATTTGCTGAACCTAATCTGAATCAATTGTAGGCTAAAGTAGGCAAAATTCTGACTCCTGAGTTGTGAACTCAGGCCATGCTTTGTAACAGAAAAAGAGAGAAGATTGCTTCAGAAATTCTGAGGGAATTTCTGCAGGGGGAGAGATTGAGTGAGAACAGTTATACATGAAAAGCTGGGACTTGTAATTTGAGAGAGCGAGAAAAGTGCCCTCCCTATGTGACATCCTCTTTCAAGAACTATAGCTCTCAGAGTTCCTTACCACCTCTTGGCATTTCCTGTGCACAGGCAGGAGGAGCCAATACAAAATGGCAGCTGACTGGCTGCATGTGGGAGGGACAAGCAACATAATAATCTAGAGTCAGCACTGCTGATAGGTTTTACAGCTCACAGAACATACATGAAGAAATGAGTTAGGACTTTGACCTCCAGAGTGCAAAGAAGAACTGAAACTAGATTCCCAGGGACAGAGAACCACATGTAAAGGGTATTTGTCACTTGTGTATTGTTAATGTGCATCAAGACTGTAACATTTTATTGATTAACTACTTTTTAAAAAACATTGACCAAAAAAGGTGCCCCAAATTAATCTGGTAGCAGTGCTTAGAAAAGCTGCAACACCATCTTAAAAGAGGTGTTTTCCTTTTTCAAACTGATTTATTTTGTGTTTAGTAGGTGTGTGTGTGTGTGTGCGTGCCATCTACAAGATTTGGTTCAAACATCTCCCAATTCTGTCCAAATCAGCCGGATTCAGTTCTGGATTCAGGATTGGGCCAAATTTGAACCACACCCTAGTATTAAGAGTTTCATGTGCGGTGTCTTGAGCTTGGAAAATCATGAGAGGGAATGTCTCTTCAAAGCGATGCCTGCTAGGACTGGGGATGTATGTATTTTGTAAAATCCATTCTGTCTGTTTCATGGAGTGCCATGTGCCTTCATTCCATCGCCCTCTCATTGATGTAAATCATGTTTCTTCCAATTTCCCAAATTTGCCCAAATTTGCATTGTGAAAATGCAAATCACGCCAAAATGCACAAAATGCATATTTACAGTTTTTTAATTTTTTAAAATGTATTTTGCTCTGTCAAAATTTCCATAAAATTCCAGAAAGTTTTAAAAAAGTGGTCTGCAAGTCCACGGATATGTGGGACTCAGGAAAAAAACAGTCTGCTGTGGAATCTACAGGTTGGATTCATAGAAATCCAAATTCATTTGATTCCCTTGCAGATTTCTCTGACATCTCTAGGTGCAACAAGTTGTCACAACAGTTTGATATCAGGTTGAAAAATGTCATTTAAGAATGCTCTTAAGGAAAAACTCAGTTTAGAGCATGTTTGGCTCAATCCAAATAATTTTTTTTTCACTTTTTAATCCATTTTTATTGTGAATTTGTAAACAAACAAAAAACCTTAGAGAAAATAAAATAAAAATAAAAAATAAACATATACAGCTACATACTTCAAAAGCCTCAGTTTCAAATATCACAATTTCTAAATAAGTACAAAAGAGAAAAAGGCAGCATAAATAACACATAAACATCTGTAAAGGCAGACCAAATGTCTGAGTAAATTCCATTCGTAAATGACGCCTGCATGCCACTCTTTCAAATGTTGCTAATATTGTTAAGTCTTCAATCCATTGCATTATAGAGAGTGTGGTTTTATCTTTCCAATGTTGTAAAATAATTCTTTTGGCAATCAAAAGGGCACGAAAAATCCATTTCCATTGACTGTGTGTTAGTTTCCAAGCGGCCAGTATGTAATTTAAAATGACATGTACATCTGAAAATATTAAGGAGCTTTCTAATACAAAATTTATGCGACTGATAATTTCCTCCCAAAAGGCAGCAACTGTTGGACGTTTCCAGAACATATGAACAAAAGAAGCATTAGCTGGGTGACACTTCCAACAATTAGTTGATTTAGACGAACCTTTATTAGACAGATGCTGTGGTGTCCAGTATACCCGAAACAGTAATTTTTGCTGGATAAGACGTAACTGGAGATCTACTGACGTATCTGATATGGATGCCAAAACAATGGTCCATTGTTTCGATAAAATAGGACACTCCAATTTGTGGGTATACAGATACTCTTCTTTCTTCTCTCAAACTATCAAGACCTAAGCTGACTTTTTAGCACTGGCCTGAGCCTAGTTAATGGGCCTAAGACTGTGATCTTTCTTGAGAAGGGGGAGGTGTCCAAAACCAGCGTTGTCATTGGGTGGGTGGGTGTTTATCCCTGCTTGTCTTAGCAAGATCTTGCTCTCCAGAAATCTGCTAGTCTTGTGAGTGTGTATATTAATTTGCTTTGCTGAATGGAGGTTTGTGTGTTTGTTTAACTTTCTTTAAATTGTTTAATAAATAGTTTAAAATTTACAAGTTTAATGAAGTTTGTGAGTTTGTGTGAAGTCAATAATTTCTCTAGAGGTTTCATCTACTATTGTAGGGAGCAATCTTTAGGGGTATTGATGGAAGGTATTGCAGGAATCTCTACATCCAGGCAGCTTATGTTCAGTACCTCTCAAGTAAAAAGTTATCAATAATTTTCCCCTACACATGGAGTACAGATAGACTCACCTCCCATTTATCATCAGTTTTGCCCACCATCAACCATTCAATGCAGTATACACATGTGGATTGGAATGTGTGTGTTGTGCACTGTGGAATTTCAGAATTTTTAGAAAAAAACAAAAAGAAACACACACCCTCACCCCTCCCTAAACATGCACATCAAAAAGAGAGTAATACTAAATCTTTCTACAAGCTCATTCTGGGAAACATATAGAACAATTCTCTATGCTTCTGAGAAGCATCCAGCCTGCTGCCCTTTGGATGTTTTGGACTACAGTCCCCAGCATTCCTGCTCTTTGGCCTTGTTAGCTGTGGCTGATGGGAGTTGAAGTCCGAAACAACTTGAGAGCACCAGGTTGGGGAAGGCTGATTGAAAGCATTACCGGCCAATGGCTTTCCTTTTGGGAAGCTAGGGTTCTTTCATATACCACATGCTATTTCTAAATGGCAGCATCTACTATGGAAGGTTGCTATGGATATTAAATTGAGAATCCTGGCCAAAGAAAAATCTCAATAAAACACTAGGCAGTTGCATTGATTCGGTGATTGTCGTTCACTTGTCTCCAGCTCTGTAGAGCCTTAGGTAGGGTTCTCTCACATATTAGCAGGAACGCTAGGCCATTTTTATCCGAGTGCTGGAGAGTGACAGCTTAATTTTGCAGAAACAGCTTCCGTGTTCAGCACAACAAAGACAAGGAGAATGCATTTCTTTATTATTCATCTCCCTATGGTAAAGTCAAACAGCATAAGCATTTTTTGCAGAGATTTATGCCAAGGATCTGGAGCAGAGCCACAGGCTGAAGCAAAAACGTGTTGAGGGATAATTTCACTCCAATAGTTTAAGTAGAACTGAATGGCACCAATTGAACTCCCCAGAGCAAGACGGAACGGTTGTCAAATTATATTGAGGCAACAAGATACACAACTAAAATCTAAGGGAAAAGAATAAAGTGTGTTGAACAAGGTACTTCTGTGTGATATAGGATTTTGGAAAGAAGCATCTCATGTCGCAAAAGTGGGGGGGCTGTTACATCTGTAGAAGCTGCTGGAGTACAACTCCCAACCTCGTTAGGGCTGATGGGAGTTGGTGTCCCAACAACATCTGGAGGGACAGAGGTTCCCAACCCTGCCATATAGAATAAATTCATCCTGCTTTTCTTTAAAAACAAACAAGCATTCAGCCCAACACCAGCCCCCAAAAGGTTGGGAACCTACATTAAAGGAAGAGAGGGAGGGATCTCCCTCTTGTCCTTAAGGACACAGTGCATAGACTGCCCAATCATCAGCTGCCCAGGAGAGAATGACAGCGTAATTGTAGCCTCCAGCCAATATTGAAAAGGGAGCACAATATTGAAAGGGGAAGCTATAATATTGTTATGCTCCTGCTCCTCAGTCCTGGGAAGAGTGAACTTGTAGAGGCTTCAGTGCTTACTCTGACTTCAGTTTCCTAGAAGGAGGGCACTGGAGACTTCTGGTGTTTCTTTTACAAAGGTTTATTTACACTGTGTCCAGACCTGCAACAACCCAGCTCCAAGCAAGCCTTGCTTCCTTTCAGCTACCCAGCAGATTTCCTCTCATGACAAAAGCTGCTCTCCTTTTGCTTCAGGTTCAGCCTTCCCAAGGTTCATTTCCTCCTATCCCCTCAGGCCTTGTAGGACAAAAGGTTGCCCATTTAGGAATTACAATGTGTGCGGGGGTGGGGGGGAAGACCCTCAATTTCTTTTACTTAGAAACACTGAGTTATAAGGTGTCCCTGGAGGTAATTTAGACTGACCCCAAACACCTAACAATATCATATCAAAAGGATGCTGCCAGTTGTGGGGAAATGCGAAGCGTATATGTTGATCCAATGGTGGAATGGATGGAACTTTGCCGCTGTCCAAGATACTGAAACTTCTCAGATGGTCCTCCATCAGGCTTTTTGTGTATTGTACAACACAATCATGTGTTCAGCTCAGCTTGATTAATTTGTTGCAGCTATAAGACACAACAAATAGCCATATGATTTTAGAACAAGGTTTTAACTAGGGATGTGCACTGGATCAGACCCGATCCACGATCCGAGTCCGGTCCAGTGGGAAATTGGATAAATTATCCGATTTCCGATCCGACAGCTGGATCGGCCGATCCAATCCGAACCGGTCCGAAAAGGCTCCGAACCGGTTCGGCGGATCGGCGGATCGGCGGGCGCCCACTGGCGCCCACCGCTGCTTCCATTGGCGGGCGCCAGCGGGTGCCCGCCAATGAAAGTGGACAGTGGGGGGGGAGGAGGGGGCGGGAGGAGGGGGGCCCTTACCTTTCTGGCCCGTCCGCTCCCGTCCGGCGCCGGCGGCTACTACCAGCGGGCTCCGCGACCTACTCCAGGGTGGCGCCGGGTGATGTCATCACCCGGCGCGCTACTCTAGAGCAGGCCGCGGAGCCCGCTGGTAGTAGCCGCCGGCGCCGGACGGGAGCGGACGGGCCGGGAAGGTAAGCAGGGGGCGCGCGGAGGGGAGGAGGGGGCGCACGGAGGGGAGGAGGGGGGCCCTTACCTTCCCAGCCAGTCCGCTCCCATCCGGCACCGGCGGCTACTACCAGCGGGCTCTGCGGCCTACTCCAGGGTGGCGCGCCGGGTGATGTCATCACCCGGCGCGCTACTCTAGAGCAGGCCGCAGAGCCCGCTGGTAGTAGCCGCCGGCGCCGGACGGGAGTGGACGGGCCGGGAAGGTAAGCAGTGGCGGGGAAGGGGGCTTACCCCCCCCGGAGCCGTCCGCTTCTATCCGCGGGCGCCCGCGGGCGCCTGCGAATGGAAGCGGACGGCCCCAGGGGGGAAGGGAGCGCGGGGGAGGGGGCTTACCTGCCGGGGCCGTCCACATCGGACGGCCCCAGGGGGGAGGGAGTTAGGTCCCCCCTAACCCACCCGCCGCCATTTTTTCCTCATAGACTTGCATTGCAATGCAAGTCTATGGGGGGGAAAATGGCGGCCGATCCAAAAATTTATGATTTTTGGATCGGGATCGGACTCGATCCGGTCCGGGGGGCCTCCGATTTTGTCCGAACCGATCCATGACAAAATTGGAGGTCCCAATCCGGGTCCCGATCCGATCCGGGGGGTCCGTGCACACCCCTAGTTTTAACAGTGCAGAACATTCACCACATTGAAAAACAGGTGTCTCAAAGTTATCCACTAAGCAAATACACATGAAATCTATTTTAATTTAATTAGAATGAAAATAGCTAAAATCAATACAGAGTAACCTTCCATATGAAATGATAGAGGAATGAGTACTTGATTTCTTTTGAGAGTGTACTTACTTAAAATACTAGCTTTGGCCAGAGTATATTTAGTTGACTCTTTTCTATTCTTTCCATTTCAGAACATTCATTTGTATTTTGTATTTAAGTTTTCTACATAGCTTATCCCATGCAAATCGAAACCTTCCAAGCCTAGGAAATTCAAGGTAAATAAGAATTATTTTTGAATGATTGATTCCTATTGCCTCTGGATTTCAGAAAAAACAGAACCCCACCATAGGATTTTAGCATCCTAACTGTGGAGAGGGATGTAGCTTCATCCATTGTCCATGAAAGGCAAATATGTGGTTCCATTCACCTTGATCACTGAATGAAATTCACATTAGCATACAACCATCCCAGATCTCCATAGAAAGTATATGTTGTTTAAAACTAATTTTATATTGGCTGATGAGGGTACACTAAAAATAATTTAAATTTAAGAAGATTACAACCAAAGTAATCTTAAAGTAAATGGAATAGGTGTAATAAATAAATTCAACTAAAATGTTACCTGAAAAGCAAATAAAATCAGATGAGCATGAAAAAGAACCCCATAGCAAGAGCTGGTTTATGAGCACATCTCAAGCTTAATTGGTTGTGGTTTACAGTAAGTCAATGCTGAATCTTTCAAGTAGTTAAGACTACACTTAACTGATGTGACCTTTGCCTCAAAGCCGTTTCCCTTTCAGATCAAAAAAGAATGGAGCTTCTCGGCCTGACAGCATTTCATCAGTTACTATTGACCATGGATTTTTCATCTCATCAGCACAGTTTGTTCTTTTAACTAGGGGTGTGCAGCGGATTGGGTCCTATCCACGATCCGGACCCAATCCAGGCAAAATCAGATACAATTATCCGATTCCGATCCCTCGCAGCTGGATCGTCCGATCTAATCCGATCTGATCCGAAAGGACCCGATCCGGATTGGAAAAGATTGGACCTCGGACCTCCTCCCCCCTTGCACTCCTTACCTGCTGCCTCCTCGCTGCTGTCCACTGTCGCCCGCTGCTTCCGTACGACTGAGAAACAGGCCTTGTGGCCTGTTCCACAATAGAGCAATGGCGCACCGGGTGACGTCATCACTTGACTTAGAGCATACACTCCTACACACACACACACACACACACACACACGGGAAAGAGGGGATGGAACCTCTAAGAGCAATATATCTTTCCCTGGGATAAAGCATTTTCCTGTAGACAGCAACTAGCATGCATTGCAACTCCTGGTCCCAGTGAGGAGGAAAGACTGGGAGAGGCAAGCCCCCCACCGCTGGCACCTTGCTCTGGCAAGCAAGAAGCCTAGTGATCTCAGCAGGAACCTTTCCTCTCAGAGGAGAGGCTTGGTGATTTCAGCAGCAGTGTGGCACCTTACCCCAGGGGGGTAGGGGTAAGGCACCCAGTGATTTCAGCAGCATAGCCCCATGCCTTTGGGAAAAGGGAACTCTGACTCTCAAAACCTGAGGGTTTTTATACAATTTAGAGAAAAGCAATGACATCACTCTTCACAAGCACTGAAAATGATGCTCCTTGCTATGGGAGAAAGACTGAGCTGGCCTTTCATCCCATATAACAAAAGAGGGTGCTTGGGGATGATGGCTGTATTTGCTGGAAACAAAAGTCCTCCTGGGTCTTTTTTTACCATTTCTATTATTTTAATAAAAAGGTGACCTTTAATGACTGTCTTAAAAGACAGGTGTCCAGGCTGACCAGGTGTATTACTGAGTATCACTCTTGCTATCCAGCACTCATATTCTGCTCAATTTTACCCCCCCCCCCCACTTTTGCCTTTGGGGAATGCATTTTAGGAGGTCTATTAGAAATTGAATTACTTGATCTAGCCTTATGTGATTACTCTCAATCCTGTTCCTGTGCCTTTTCTCCCAAGTGGGGATGAAGACACTTTGACTTTTTGGCTTCCTCAAAATGGAGTCAGTACTGCTCACTCACAAGAGAGCTACTTTGTAACAAGGCAGTAGCCCTCCAAGCTGCACCAGGTAGTTTGGGGCCACCATTTAGTTTCCTACAATATCCTAGAGCACTCCAACTTTAGGGACTTTGTGGGAAATTAAAATGGTGTCTACACCCAGGTAGATGCCATTTTAAAGAAGTCGTGGGTCCTGCCAGGGTACTGGTGTTCTGTCAGCTGTCCAAAGATGCTGGATGCTGATGCTGAACCTGATTGTATTAAATTATGGGGGAATACGGATGACAATTAAGCAAGTGGCAACTTATCACATTGTGCATGTAACCAGCTGTGACGCTGGCTTTCTGCAGGATCCTGTGAGGATAATTTCCCTACGCTTGGACCGCCCTAGATTTCTGCTGCCCTTCAAAAGTGTGCTAACAAAAATGTGTTCATCACATGACAAGAGTCTTACAAAATGTGAGGCCATCATTAATTACCCCAACGTTGGAAAGGATAGATTCAAATTAGATGTCACCCAAGAGTTCCATGTTTGAAGTCCGCTTTGTGTTTTTCCTTCTCCAAAAGCTGCCATGGAGAATGCGGCGGCGGGGGGGGGGGCTGATTGGATCAAGGCTGCAACACAGGGGCCTGATCCCTGTGTGGTGGCCCTGATCAAGACTCCCCTCTGCAGCTGCAGTTAGGAAACCATATGGACTTAAGAGCTTAACCCCATACATCTTCACCTCTGCAGCTAAGAGAAGCCTTGGGGGAAGCAATGTAAGTTGGAAACTGGTACGGGGTAGCTGTCCATTCCCATGCAATATCTCTGATCCATCTCTCACACATAACCATACACCCACCAGCTACTTTTTGAGAAAGAGAACGGTGTTTGGATCTCCAAAGCAGAGCTCTCCTATCATGTTTAAATTGATCTATAGGCTGAGACAAAGGTAAGCTACTTTTTTGGGGGGGCCCATGAGCACATTTGGCTAATTGAAAAATGGTCCTGCATCCCATCACAAAATGAACACCATGGGAGGTGTATCAAGGACAAGTCACTCACCCAAAGCTCTGAGTACAAGGCAGTGGTGAGGTCTGAGTTCCAAGACACAAAACAACACCTTTGATCCCAAACCTAAAATTGGAAGAGCTAGGAAAGCTTGGTATATGCCAAGGAAGGTGTCCAAGGAGGCATTTGGACCCATGGACGCCACATTGCCTACCACTAGGCTAAGAGAATCGGGGCTTGCTTGCCTGTGGCTGAGATGAAATTGATGTGACCTACTTGACCATGCATTCTTGTGACCTATTGCGCTGCAGCTCAACTCACATTGCAACCTACTTTCTGAGTCAGTGAACTGGATCTTTAATTACATTACACAAGAGTAGGTGAGGCCATCATTTCATGAGTGTATTTCTCCCAAATGTCAAGAACACACTGCACTGGAGTTATGTGGTGTTGAAGCATATTTGATATCACTCTTGATATCCAGCGTGACAAATAAACACTGAACAGAGCAGGAATCCCTAAATGTCCTTCCTGATACCATCTTCCCTTCCTCCCCTCTGGTTTCTCTTAACTCTTCTGCCTATTGTGTTGTAAATTAAGCATGACCCATCTGCCCCAAGCACATATCTCAGACAAAGAGCCACCCATTGGCCTGAGATAATGTAAACATGTAAATACTCCCCTCATGAGAATTGGCCATACGTAAGTTACACGAAGCGTCAAGTACCCAGGATATGGCTTTATTATGTTTTGTGAAATCGTTCTAGTTTGCAACATTTATTGACATGTAATCCATCACGGAAAGGGAGGGGGCAAGAATGAGTGATATCAAAGCCTCAAACAGGGATAAATGTTGCAGTTTTTCCTTTGTTGGGCAGAGAGCAGCCCAGCTTGCTGGAACTGTCTCCCTCCTATGTGTGTAGTTTCAAATAAACCTTGAGCCTATTTACAGTACTGCTGTTATAAACCGTTTTAAAGCAGTACTGTAGAAAGTCTCCTTGTTGGACTGAGACTCTGCCTGTTTGGTCTTCTTCAACGCTCGAAGTGTCGGCTAGTTTCCTTGACAGTAGAAGTAACTCGGGCATGATTTAATTTTGTTTTTAGTTCATGTTGTACTTTACAAAGTAAAATATGTGCACAAACAAAAAGGAACAGGTTCCTGCCCCAAGGCACTTACAGTCAAAATTTCAGTGGTTGGGGAGACAGCAAAGATGAAGAGGGTGGGGAGATGAAGGTAGAGGAACAGTTGTATATGACTGTAAACTAGGTAAAATAAAAATAGCTATCCCTAAAGAAAAAGGTGTCCAACAACTCCAGCACACAATCTCCTCTCTAACAATAATTCTCCTCCAAAAGAGTCGAGATTCTAGTTACCATATGGCTGCTTAATCACTAAATGCCTTGAAACTTGTGTTTTGGTTGCTATAGGAGCAATTTACAGTCATAAAATGAGGCTGAAGGAGATGAGGTGTGGGTGTGTTAATGCCTCCGTAACAGCTGGAGAAAAACACAACCGAAAATTGTTCATTTCAGGAACATTAACATTTCAAACACAGCTCTGAATGACTGGTGGTGGCATTTCCAGGTCAAGCCAGGACGTTGCACATCCATTCCATTGGCATTAAGAATTAGACAGTGAGTGGCTCTTGAAAAGAAATGACTGGGGACGGGTGGCTTTCATGAATCTCAAATGGAGGATCTGAAACCTCTCAAAATGGAGGAGGGGGGAAAGGTGTTTGTTGAAGTAATGCCTAAATAGTGTATCGGGGCAGGGAGATCATTGCTCATGGGCTGTGAGAAATCAAAACTGTCAGAAAGTTAAAGGTGCTTATCAGCTCAAATGATCCACCCACAGCAGAGGCTACCTGCTGTGCCTGAGCCCCTGCTCTGGCCTTCCTGCCTTCCAGTCAGTCTCCAGGGGAGGAGGGTACTTCTGGGCCAGGTGTGATTGGAGTCACAACAATGAATAAAGGAAGGACATTGAAACATTTTTAATCCAAAGGCCCAATTTCATTTTGGGGAAACTCTCAGGGGCTGCATTTCGGTGATGGGTGGGGCCAAAAGCAAAAGGGGCAGGGCCAAAATACCACCATCTTTTAACTTAAAGCTCTTACTGCCAGTAACTTAGCCTTATGAGAGGCATTTCAGCCTTTCAGAATGGGGAAAATGCAGCACAGTATTTGATATTTGGTGCCCTGGCGCACAACACTGGCTTGTGCAGGTAACATCCTGTGTGTGAGTCACGTGGAGCAAACACATTTTGTGGCATGCTGGTGAGCTTCCAGTGGCACCTGGCTGGCTACTGTTGAAAGCATAATACTCCATGAAATCTTGTATCATGTTCCCTGGTTCTGTGGCATTTCCCTGTGGAGGACTTGGATTCAGAGGGGTCACAGGTCACCCAACTTCAGGGAGAGGTCTTGGCACCTGCTTCTATACCCTACCAGCCTGAGGATGAACCTATCCCATTATCTGAGGATTATTCCTCTGCAGGTTCTCCTGTCCCTCAGCCACACAAAAACAGACCTTGCAGCCAGCGTCCAGCAGGGATGGAGCCACTGAAAGACCAGCCTCTGCCAGCCATCTTAAGGCCTCTGTTGACTGCAGTCTTTTGTTGGGATATCAGCTCCTTATGGGAGAATACGTCAGGCATCATTTCCTGTTGTGCAGTATCCAAGATCCTGATATGACTTTTGCTTTCCCTGATGTGACTCAGAACAGAGAGTGTGTGCCATGTTACAGTCCACTTTCATACCTAGTCAGGACACCTTGGTCTGATCCAGATAGGCAATTATTTTCTTATTTTCTTATTTAATTTCCACAGTGTTTGCAGAATCCAGCTTTTCTTGGTATAGAATTTAAAGCAGGAACATTATTTAGGGAACACCAATATTTTTGCATAAATCACTGGTCCACAACACTGAGTTATCTATGTCCCATTTCCATGAGTGGTGGAAAATTCCAGGGGTCACACGTACCTGGACTTGGTTGCCTTTGGAAGGAGAGATCTATTCGTTACTTAATTTGTGATATACTTGTTGAGCACAGGTAGAGGCAAATTTCATAGCACCCCTACAAAACCAAACCATGACCCTACGCGAGATTTCCAGAGAGGCAGCCTCACAGAAGGCACTTTCCAGAGCTCAAAGCTGACACTCGCCTTGCTTCCTCCTCCCTCAATAAAACACATTTTTTGTTCCTTTGTACCTAGCTTAATCAGCCCCTCCCATTAGCTAGGGTGGGAAGAAGATGACTCATTTTCACTGAGACTTGATAGCTCTCACCTTCCAGAGATGTCCCCAGCTATTTCTTATCATAAACTTTCCCAATCTGGTACCTTTCAGATATATTTGGCTACAACTCCCATCATCCCCCCAGCCAACATGGCTAATGATAGTTGTTGCCCACCATATCTAGAGGAGATGAGTTTGGGGAAGGCTGCCCTGATTTAATGACTCCTTCGACTTATATTGAGAACATTGCAATTGGATGATGTTTTCAGACATCAAATAAGCAAATTCTCTTAAAATATTTGTTGGTTTACCTATTTGGTTTTACTATTTAGGCTGCAATCCTACCCACACTTACCTGGGCACAAGCCTCATTGAACAAAGAGGGACTTCTGAGTAAACCTGTATAGGGTGTGACAAATATTTGCCCCAAAAGCCTTTGCATCTAGCAAGACTCAAGCATCAACCTTACAAAATAGACTCCCTTGTAAATATTGATCCAAAATAGTGTTCTTTGGTCTTCCACGCATTTCTCATAAGCTTATCTCTCTCATAAGTTTGTGCTTTCCATAAAGAAGCAATGGAATATTAATACATTATTACATTAATAGAATCTAATATATTCCTGTATTACAGTTGAATCAGTTTGATTCTAACAAATGCATCCTAACAGAAGCATTTGTGCTGACGTGCTGTAACATTTGACTGAACTTCTCACTGACCTCTAAGGTTGTTGACATGAGACAAGCAAGGTAGATTTTTCCCCCAGCTAAACTTAGGAAAAAGCAAAATATGTTTCAGATAAGGTGGTTGAGAAAAGGAAGAATAACTGCAGACTATTATTCATGTTTAGCTCATGGCGCAAATGTCATGAAATATTGTAGGAATTAGACAAAATTTGTGAAGATAAACAGGTAGCTTATCCTGTTTTTAAAAGAAGTACAGGTTAGGAAAGCTGACAAATAATGAAACAATTATATTACTTCACAAAAGCATAGCTGATAACTTGTGGAAAATTCATAACTCATTGTTAGAGAAATTCCTGTTTCATGGGAAACATATGTCAACAGTTCATAAGGAATCAGAAAAATATGAGAAGGAAAATACAGGAACTAGAGGACATTCTACCTGTGCTTATATTGTTTCTCATGGGACCATACAGCTCTCCTCAGGAACCTCAGAAGGACAATGGCACTGGTCCTCATCTCTGCTCTGTTTTGCACCCAGCTCAGAAATGACATTAAGATACTTTAATCATTAAAATTATTCTTTAAAATAACTTTAAAAGATACATTTTGTTTGCAACCAATTTGTATCTTTGTGAGTTCAACGCTCTCATATTAAATGTAAATAATATAGAAACTCCATGAGATTTTGAAGTAAAAGATCAAAAGTCATGCCTGATCTCAGAGTCCTCTATCTAAAAACTCTGTATTTTAACACAATTTTTTTTGTAAATTTATAAATTCCTTGGTGACACTTTGTACATGGAATATGGCATAGGATATGTTACCTACTGGTCCAAGATCATCTAAATACAAAAATCGTATATCATAATATTCCTAGAATAGGGATGTATGGATTTTGTAAAACCCATTCTGTCTATATTTAGCAGATGCCTTCAAGTTCATCATCTGCTCATTGGCAGAATCAGATTTTTTCCAATTTCCCAAATTTGCACAATTTCTAAACTTGTAAATACATTTAGGCCCAATCTACACCAAGTAGAATATAGTAGGGGTGTGCATCGGATCGGATCCGATCCACGATCCGAATCCGATCCGACCCAAAATCGGGAAAATCCGATCCGATCCGATCCGGACAACCTCCGATCCGATCCGATCCGATCCGATGAGGTCCGATCCGGATCGGACGCCATTTTGAATGCTTTTTCCCATAGCCAAGTATTGTTTTACAAAAACGCCTATAACTTTTTCATTTTTAAAGATAGAAGGATGAAACTTGGGCACATTGTAGACTGGTTAGGGGTAGTTATCTGTGAGAAATTTCAGAAAGATTGGTGCATGCATTTTGTGGCAATTAATTTTTTAATAAATACCCAGGAATGCCTATAACTTTGTCATTTTTAAAGTTACACACATGAAACTTTGCCACATTGTAGGGGGTACCTTGGGACCTATGTGTGTGAAATTTCAGAAACGTAGGTGCTTGTCTTGTGTGGCAATTAATTTTTAGAAAAATGGGTAGTAGTGGGGTAAATACAGTTACGCCTCCCATTTTTTTATTTTTGAAGATACAAACAGGAAACTTGGGCACATTACAGGTACCACTTGCCTTGATATGTGTGTGAAATTTCAGAAACATTGGAGCTTTCCTTGTGTGGCAATTAATTTTTGAAACAATGAGGAAAGAAACACCTATAACTTTGTCATTTTTAAAGTTACACACATGAAACTTTGCCACATTGTAGGTGGTACCTTGGGACCCATGTGTGTGAAATTTCGGAAACGTAGGTGCTTGCCTTGTGTGGCAATTAATTTTTTAATAAATACCCAGGAATGCCTATAACTTTGTCATTTTTAAAGTTACACACATGAAACTTTGCCACATTGTAGGCGGTACCTTGGGACCTATGTGTGTGAAATTTCGGAAACGTAGGTGCTTGCCTTGTGTGGCAATTAATTTTAGAAAAATGGGTAGTGGTGGGGTAAATACAGTTACGCCTCCCACTTTTTTATTTTTGAAGATACAAACAGGAAACATGGGCACATTACAGGTACCACTTGGCTTGATATGTGTGTAAAATTTCAGACAGCTGGGTCCAGGCATGTGGTGGCAAGGTATTTTTGAAACAATGAGGAAAGAAACGCCTATAACTTTTTTATTTTAAAAGTTAGAAGTCTGAACATTGCTCACTTTGTAGATGGGTTAGGGGTAGATATGTGTCAGAAATTTCAGAATTATAGGTCCAGGCATTTGATGGCTATGGAATTTTTAAATTACATGTTTCAAAAAAATTTCTACAGAGGCCAGGTCTTCCCCTCCCGCTTCCCGCGAAGAAAAGGAAACACTCTCTCGTCTCGATCCCTTTGATCCTTGCTAGTAGTATCCATTACAGGGCTCGTGTTTCCTTTCCTACTTTCACTTTTCACTTTGTACTCAAGCAGACACGAGCCCTGTAATGGATACTACCAAGGATCAAAGGGATCGAGACCAGAGTGATCCTTCCTTGCACGCATGGCTGCAAAACTCAGCTAGGCTCAGCCGTTCTGCTTGAAAAGTGAAAGTAGGAAAGGAAACACGAGCCCTGTAATGGATACTACTAGCAAGGATCAAAGGGATCGAGACGAGAGAGTGTTTCCTTTTCTTCGCGGGAAGCGGGAGGGGAAGACCTGGCCTCTGTAGAAATTTTTTTGAAACATGTAATTTAAAAATTCCATAGCCATCAAATGCCTGGACCTATAATTCTGAAATTTCTGACACATATCTACCCCTAACCCATCTACAAAGTGAGCAATGTTCAGACTTCTAACTTTTAAAATAAAAAAGTTATAGGCGTTTCTTTCCTCATTGTTTCAAAAATACCTTGCCACCACATGCCTGGACCCAGCTGTCTGAAATTTTACACACATATCAAGCCAAGTGGTACCTGTAATGTGCCCATGTTTCCTGTTTGTATCTTCAAAAATAAAAAAGTGGGAGGCGTAACTGTATTTACCCCACCACTACCCATTTTTCTAAAATTAATTGCCACACAAGGCAAGCACCTACGTTTCCGAAATTTCACACACATAGGTCCCAAGGTACCGCCTACAATGTGGCAAAGTTTCATGTGTGTAACTTTAAAAATGACAAAGTTATAGGCATTCCTGGGTATTTATTAAAAAATTAATTGCCACACAAGGCAAGCACCTACGTTTCCGAAATTTCACACACATGGGTCCCAAGGTACCACCTACAATGTGGCAAAGTTTCATGTGTGTAACTTTAAAAATGACAAAGTTATAGGTGTTTCTTTCCTCATTGTTTCAAAAATTAATTGCCACACAAGGAAAGCTCCAATGTTTCTGAAATTTCACACACATATCAAGGCAAGTGGTACCTGTAATGTGCCCAAGTTTCCTGTTTGTATCTTCAAAAATAAAAAAATGGGAGGCGTAACTGTATTTACCCCACTACTACCCATTTTTCTAAAAATTAATTGCCACACAAGACAAGCACCTACGTTTCTGAAATTTCACACACATAGGTCCCAAGGTACCCCCTACAATGTGGCAAAGTTTCATGTGTGTAACTTTAAAAATGACAAAGTTATAGGCATTCCTGGGTATTTATTAAAAAATTAATTGCCACAAAATGCATGCACCAATCTTTCTGAAATTTCTCACAGATAACTACCCCTAACCATTCTACAATGTGCCCAAGTTTCATCCTTCTATCTTTAAAAATGAAAAAGTTATAGGCGTTTTTGTAAAACAATACTTGGCTATGGGAAAAAGCATTCAAAATGGCGTCCGATCCGGATCGGACATCTGGTCCGATCCGATCCGACCAGCCTCCGATCCGATACGATCCGATCCGACCCCCCAGGTCCGATTCCGATCCGCTATCCGATCCGATCCGGGGGGTCAGTGCACATCCCTAGAATATAGCACTATGAAAGCAGTATGAGAGCAGTATATAAAAGGCAGGAGCCACACTACTATTTTATAGCGGTATTGAAGTGCAGCGACAACTGTTGGGGCCTATTGACACATGCCATATACCACTTTCATACCACTTTCATACTGCAATATCCTGCTTGGTGTGGTTCCTGCCTTTTATATACTGCTTTCATATCGCTTTCATAGTGCAATATCCTGCTTGGTGTGGGAACTGGCCCTGAATGTGTATTATGAAACATGTGCATTTTAAAATGCACAATTGTCAATAAATAAATAAATGAATAAATACACTTTTTCATGTTTCAGTCAATGGGGGGGGGGCGAGAACTATGAACTTCTGAAAAAACGTGCACAAAAATTGTCACTTTCCCCATTCTAAAGAAAAGAAAAACAGGTCGCAAATGAGAATGGGGGCGAAATGAACTGAGCTCAAAAATGAAGTTTGGAGAATCTTATTGAACCTGAGCATCCCTGGTTCTCCCACCCCTGCTCCTTCCACCCTGCATAGCTTTTGGGATCTGGAATAGTGCTCCATGATCATCTAGACAGCAGTGGCAAACTTCAGGCTTGCAGGATTTACTTTGTTTGTTGACTAGAATCCAGAGAACTACCAACCAGAGCATGATGCATAAGGCATGCACTTTGAATTAAAACATCTCATGCCCAGGGGCTTGACTTCACTGTGCCGGGTTGGTGCCGCCTTCCTCTCAAACCCCGCGTGTTCCCTTCCTGGGGTGGTGTTGTGTAATCCTGATGTTGAGAAGGGAGCGTGGGGTTTCTGGGTGGCCATCTGGGGACTGGAGCCACACTTGCCCTCTTCCTGGTGGAAAGTGACCAATCCTTTCAACAGGCACCACCTGGTCATGCCTCCGCTGCGACTCCGGAGCAAGGCGAGGTTCTGTCTTGATGCCGTCTTGCACATCTTCACCTCGCTCCAGAGAAAACAGTCAGGGAAATTCCCCAACTATTTTCTCCACAGCTTCGGTGGAAAGCCCTGGAGTGGGTGCACAATTGCCGTAGCCTAGTATAATTGATGCCACACCACTGTGCACCCACCCCAGGGCTTTCCAAGCATTTAGACAGCCCCCAGGAACATGTTGTAAGTACCAGATCTCACCATTCTTCCAGATAAAAACCCACTTATAGTTATCCCAAACATCCTTCATTTCAGTAGCATAATGTAGGGTGGGAGAGTCATTTCATTGCTGCTATTGTAAGACAATTGGGAGTCAAAAATCCTTGCCAAGGTGATCTACTGTTAATCACCCAGCTATCTACCCAGAAATCCAGATCTACCTTATGCCCAGATCTACCTTCTACCTTAAAACTAGAAGCATAGTTTTAAGGACTTTATTTGAGCATGTCTCACGTCTCCATCTTTTGTCCCCTCTGAAATATAACTCATGCATCTATTTTTGCTCCTTTTCTCCCCCCCTTCTTGTCATGTCCATGCATATTAGCTATAGAGGGGCCTAATTTCCTCTGTCATAAAGCATTAAATAGATCCAGCTCTACACGCAAAAGAGAAAGGCCAGAGTCTCCCCGCCTGCCCAGTCCATAAATTATAAAACGTTTAGGGACATCCAGAGATGAGAGGATGATAAAATATTTATCGACATCTGTGTTATATTATTGACATGGCGTGTCCAAGAAAACCTAGAACACACGCTGTAGCCCTGCCTCTTTTAATTGGAGCCATGTGCTGGGAGAGGGAGCTGTGTCTGATCAGGCTCCAGTTTCTGTGTTTCTTCTTTCTCTCCTGCCTAGTGACTTATCATTCCAAAACCAAGGCTGACTCATTAAGAGAGGTGGCCCATGTTAATATCCATTTCATAACAACTTGTTTGCCATGGTTAGCATGAATTTTGCATGCGCATTATATTTTAGTGCTGCCAGAAGACATTTTCTTTTTGCCTTCCAGATGAGCCAAGACCATCTCTCTCTCTCTCTCTCTCTCTCTCTCTCTCTCCCCGTCCTCTATATATTCTCCACCACCACCCCATCGCCGCCACTTTGACTTTGCTTTGTGTCAAGTTGTTTTCTTTAACAGGGTGATTGCCTTCTGAATGGAAGGCAAACTTCTTGAAAATTCAATTCCAATGATAGTTCACACCAATTTCCTCAAATGTATATTTATAACTTAAGTAACGACAGCTGATGGAAGTGTGGTATTATTTCAAACTGTGATGATTTTTTAAAAAAGTTTTATTTGGGGATTGTGTAAAGATGGAAATGTTCTGGAAATGTTATTTTACAGGGTTACATCTCACTCTTTTGTACAAATATTTCCAGGATGGAGAAAAGCCATAATCAGAAATAAAACCACTAAAACTGGTGAAATAAATTTAAAACCAACAAACAGATGTTTATTTATTTATTTATTTATTTACAATATTTATGTACTACTCCACATCCAAAAGATTTCAGAGCGGTGAACAACAATTTGCGCAAATTTGCATTTGAGCAATTCATACTTGCAAAAATGAGTAAATCCCCCACCAATGCGCAAATCCCTCCCCAAAATGTAAATTTTCATGCTTAAGTCTATGGGGGGAAATGTATTTTCAGCCAGGTTTTTAATTATTATTTTGAGCCTTTTCTTTTGACTAAATTGGCATAAAATTCCAGAAAGCTAAAAAAAAATAGTCTGCAAGTCCACAGAATCCATGCCATTTGGGTAAAAGCTGGGCTGCTGTGGAATCTGTAAATCGGATTCATTGAACTCTGAACTCATTTGATTTTGTTGCAAATATCTCCAACATCTTTAGCTCAATGTCCATGGAATTTTGACTGTCGAGGGGGTGGGAATGGAAAATGGGTTTGTCGGATCCAATGGAGTATTGTGAAAGAAGGCATGGCTGGCTGATTGGCTTGTTAGTAGGAGCACCTTGCATTGCAACATTTGTTGCCGGTTCCTGTTGTGAACAATCTGATATATTACATATTTTGACATAGAGAGAATTGTACATGTGTGTCAAACAATTAGCAGTGGATTAGGAATCTTTGGCAGCTGCTGTTAATATTTTATCCATAACCTGTCATCTCTAGACTCACTAATTAATTATGCCCACGTGCTTTCACCTTTGGCTTTACATCTTCTCTTAAGGAACAGACATGAAGCACAGGACTATATTATAACAAAGATGATCTGAGCAGGTATAGTCTCTCTCTCCCTCAGCACTGAGAAACAGCAGCCGGATTGTGTCCCCAATCAGATGGCTTTTTAACACATTATGGTTTGAAGGTGTATACAATTAAAACGTTAAGCGTGACTGTGTTACAAACGGATTTACGAACAGATGCTTGAAAACATGTTCATCATATAGGTAGGAGGTGAATTGGAGTTGAGTGTTTTGGATGTCTTTCGGGAGTTGCAATTCAAGCCCTGGAATGGTTTCAGGCAAGCGGGCTTACTACTGTGGGGTGTGTGTATGTATGTGTGTTCTTCCTTTTTTCTTTCCTTGATTTTAACTCGTTTTTGAAAACATAGGTTTTAAAGGCGGCTTTGGTAACAGAGCAGTGGCAGCAGAGCTCTGGCTGCTTCCATTTTTCTTTCCCAGAATGCCTTTCAGACGTGATGTTAGAGGCATTCTGGGAAGGCAGAATGGTGGCAGTGGGAGTCAGAGCCCGTCTGCTGCTGCCACATCATCAAGGCCACCAGCTTTTATAATTGTGAAAAACCAAAAGAATAAAAAGACCACCCCCACCCCCACATGACCACTATGAGCTCCCTCCCCTTGTATCATTTTTCTCTCTCTGCTTAATTTCTGGATTAACCCTTAAATGCCCCCCCTCAATTTCAGTAAACCCATAGAACAAAAGGAGACCGGCCCTTACCCAAATATATAGAAACTATGTTCACCTGACCATATAGTTCTTTGTTATTTCTTTCATTGTCAGAAGCAAGCCACTGGCTAAAAGAGCAGCATTTAAAGAAAAGGGGGGGGGGGAAATGACAGTATATCATAGGGAGAAATGGCACAATGGCTTTCTCCATGCCATGGCAGAATTAATCATTTATACTAATGATGCCCCCCTTTTTTATTGCCTTTCTAAATACATTGGACCAGATCTTGAGCATCATATTATTGGACCTGAATTATTACCTGCTGCTTTGGGACCTTAAAACCAGCTGAGGACCAGTCCCTCAAACATATGGGTATTTTGATACACTTTATGCTTTCCCCAAACACTTTTGTTTCTCCCCTGGGTACATGTTGTCTCAGACTCTGACAAGCTGTCTACGTCGCATGGTTCTCCTGGGCACCATTTTGTGTATTTTTACTGACCTTTCTTCCTTCAAAATATTGAGATACCTGTGGCTTTGCCATATGTCATTTCCCCCTTCCTGAGCTTCTTTCACTTTTTGTATGTAATATTTACAGCATTCTATCCATCTTTCCATGCTGAAAGTTTGGTTTTTTCTTCACATCTTCAGGAGACATTATGATGATGATGATGATGATGATGATGATGATGATGATGATGATGATGCCACTGCCTACATTTTAATATCTTTTATGAGGAAAATGGAAGAGGCTACTGGCACATGCTTTGAATTTAATTCTGCTGAGTGAGTAGCCAACCAATTCAACCTAAATTTGCAGTGAATTTTGAGGTTTTCACCTGGGTGAGGAAGCCATGGAATTTTGCAGGAAACTATTTCCACAAGACTACCAAAATTTCTCATGGAGTTTCACAGGTCCCTAGCACTTGTGATGCCTGCTGTGCTGTTTGTAAATTAATAAAATAAGTTCAAGCCCCTGCAAGGTTGCACTCTGGTTTGTGTGGCCACGTGTCCTGCTTTCCAGAAGGTAAAGAAGGGAGAACAGGGGCCTTAAAGTTGCCCATCAACAGTTAGCACCTGGTTAGCAAGGTGAGTAGGAACACAGGCCAGCCATACCTTTATGGCTTCTGCCTCAAGTTAATACCACATTACAACATGTGGAGCGAGCACCTCTTCACATAGATAGCCTGACCATATGAAAAGGAGGACAGGGCTCCTGTAACTTTAACAGTTGTAGAGAAAAGGGAATTTCAGCCAGTGTCATTTGTAGGCAATTAGTTCCTGGTGAAATTTCCCCTTCATCACAACAGTTAAAGTTGCAGGGGCCCTGCCTTCTTTTGTTTATGGTCACTCTAGTATAGTACCTGCACCTTTAACTGGTGTGATGAAGAGGGAATTTCACCAGGAACTAATTGCATACAAATGATACTGGCTGAACTTCCCTTTTCTCTACAACTGTTAAAGATACAGGAGCCCTGTCCTCCTTTTCATATGGTCAGCCTACACATAGAGGACACCTTAAAATAAAGGACCAACCTCTGCCAGGGCTCCAAAATAGAGGACTATACTTGTAAAATATGACACCTCACCAATCAAGGAGGGGAAGACAGAGAAATGAGTGAGGTTGGACACATCTGAGACCTATTGCACACTTAGCAGTAGTGGTATTATAGCCTCATGACAAGATCAAAGAATCCAGTAATAATTTAATCCAAGAACCATATTAAGAACATAAGAAGAGCCATGCTGGATCAGACCAAGGGTCCATCTAGTCCAGCATTCTGTTCATACAGTGGCCAATCAGCTGTCAGCCAGGGATCAACAAAGCAGGACATTGGCAGGCTCAGTTGTACCATATCACAGGGAGTAGGTGATGGAATGGTGCAATCGGCCCTAACTGGAGTCTTGTTTAGGCATTAAGCCTGAGTCACAGATGCTGATCCTGCCACCTGACAGGTCTGAAGACTTCGACTTATGCATTGTCCAGAAAAGGGAGGAAATGCATCACCAAAAAGGGCAAAAGAAGATGTTGATTTGCATACAATTTACATATGCTAAATGGATCTCATCAGGATGCCACCTGGCCCAGACCCTGGAGAAAACTCTTCAGAGCAAGTGGCTTGGGACTCCATGGAGAATCCCACTCCAATGAAAGACCTGGAGAAACCCGTGGTAGTCTAAAAGCAGACAGAAGAACCCCATCTTAGGAATGGCCCACCACCAACTCTCCTGAACCAATCCTGAGCCCTGCCTTGATTGCAATTCTCCTCATCACCCTCCCCTACCAGACCTAAAGAGTGAAGGCAGCAGTGGATCTGGGGTACAGCTCAGAGGAGCACCCATTTGGCTCTATTGCTGGAGCATCCAAGATGCTGAGCCTACTTTGGGGATATAGTTAAGCACTTCGGACAGCTCCTTTGAGTTCTGGCTGGTTCTGACTAAAACCCAGAATGGATTCACACACACCCTCCTGAAATCGGAGCCACCAGCCTCATTTATTATATTTAGTATACAACAACAGCAACAATAACATCTACTACTACAGGCAATTTGCCTGGCTAAAATGTAGAAATCATAAAGAGTTAATTGATTTAGATTTGGGAAGTTGGTTTAATCAGAAAGATTGCTTCTCCCATTAAAACATTGATCAATACTAATCAAATAATGGCATTTCAGAATAAATGGCATGCACTCATTTATTTCTAGAGAGATTCTGAACAATTCATTTGGTTTAATCTAGCAAATACTTTCGTTAATAGCTTGCTGTATGGATCACTTCCTGTGCCATGGTTGTCTGCTTACGTTCTTTTAAAATATCAATAATAATAATAATAATAATGATAATAATGATAATACAGGATCTGACTCCTCTTTTGCATCTGGTCACCCTCTTTTTATGTGCAGCTTTGAGATTTTATAGAGCCGTTTTTAACTTCTGCAACTCACCCCCCCCCCACACACACAAGACCTTTGTTAGATGCCAGTACATTTTTGAAACACTGTTTTACTGTGGTTTGGTGTCATCCATCACTCATTCCCCCTTCTGCTACTGGCAGCTGGATTTACTACCCATTTCTTGTTCGGTATCTAATTATGAAAACCTCAGTGCCTGACCCCCGTCTATGCTCCAGTGACCTTCCCTTGTGCCGTACTTCCTCTATCTAGCAATTGTCAATGTCTCCTGCTGGCCCTTATGAAACTGTAAAGCTGGTCGCTACTGAGCATTGATCAATAAGGTGACCTCCTTGCCAGATTCCTGTTATGTCAGTCATAGGCTTCCATCCCCCTTCACGGTTAACGAACAGCCTTATTACCTACTAGATGTAATAAAGGACAAGGATCTTGTTCGTTTAACCATGGCTGGTGCGTAACTATAAAGTTCTTTCAATGCTTGATAAAGTTAAAAAAAAATTGACCCCTGCCCCAAGGTGCTTACAATCTTTCTTTCTTTCTTTCTTTCTTTCTTTCTTTCTTTCTTTCTTTCTTTCTTTCTTGTGCTGGTGCAGCTGATCATTTTACACCTTGGACTTAATGCTCTTACCCTGCCACTCCCTGCTCTTAAATGGACATATTTATAACTTCAGGTATGAAGCATGTAATTCAGGTTTCTCTTCTCCCTGCCATTCCATGGTTCTCAGCTTCTTCTACATTCCTGATATGTTAGAGCAAGGCAACAACAAAAGGCTGTTTGTCAACCTTCACCCCCCCCCAAAAGGAAAGGAAAAGGAAATACTCTGAGCATGCACAGTTTAGAACCAGCTGATTCCGCTAGGATATGGCTGCTCAGGGCTGACTCTTCTCGCATGTCCATTGCCCAGCAGAATCACACAGGGCTTTTCTATACAAGGCATTCACCTAGTGCTCATCATTCCCTACTCACGGTTGTTAGTGGGTTCTTGAGATGATGCCACAACCCTCCATTTTTTTTTCTGTGTCTAGCCAGCACTTTCAGCCAGTTTTTTTGGAGCATGGAATTCTGAAAGTGAAAGAAAGTGTGATTTCCTCTTGTGCATTTGTGCTATTCCGTTATTCCATAATGCCACCTGGAGGTTATGTAGTGGAAAAGCAGGAAAGGAAATGCTCAACTCTGCAGCAAAACAGAAAGTGGATACAGTGGATTAACAGCTGATTAATGTAGAAAAGCTCATACGCAACCTCCCAGCCCACAAAACAGCTGGTGAGGGGCCTGATTCTGCTGGATGATAAGTCTGTGAGGTTAATCCTCCTCGAGCACCCATATCCCAGCAGAATCAGATTCCTTCCAGCCCACCAAAGAGCTGATTGGTGGGCTGGCAGGAGCCCAGTTCTGCTCCTATACTTGGCAGATGGCAAAATGTTCCTCATGCACCTTGCGCAGCAGGGTAGTTGTATGTGCAGGGGTGCTTGGGGACAGGGCACCTGTGGTGGGCCACACTGGTGGCCTCTGTGGGCCACATTTTGCCCACCCTAGAGGCTAAGGGGCTAATCCAAAGGCTTTTTAACCATACAAAAGAAACTCCCGTGGGTGTAACTTTTTTCACCCCAGAGTGAGAAGCTGCACCTGCCAAAATTCCCTCTCCTAATCTCTCTGTAAAAAGAGACAATGCCCCAGACCGCATCTGGTCACCCTAGTGGAAAGCGAGGAAGAGGTTTATTTTTCCTGTAAGTAATTTAAATGGAATTATTTCTCAGGAGAGGAAAATGCGCTTTAGCTACTGTACATGGCAGCTGCTGCCAAAGATTGTGTAAATGACATGTATCGCTTGCTCCGGAGGCAGGAAAGCTAATGCAATATAATTGGAGGAGATAAAAGCAGTAAGGGAACTGGGCTTTTGTGCAGTGAGGGGCTTCTGAAGACTTTTTAGTTTGAGCGTTCACATCCAGCTGTTTGCAAATTGCACCGCTTTCAAAATAGCTTGAGGTGTTGATGAGAAAATAAACCAATGAAATAATTTAATGTCCAGGCATAATATGGAATACAATTAAGATCTTTCTGTCTTAAGGGGCAAAAAAGAATTCAGTTTCTTCCAACTTTAATACTAAATGCATATTTAAGGTTAAATTGCCTTAGTTCAGTCTTTTCTGTAGCAGAGATGTCCTTTTTGGGGGGAAGGTGTATTAGAGATCCCAAAATGGCCTGACCCAAGTGCGTAGGTCTCATGTTTTTAAGTAGGCTGATCAGATAAAATCCAGGTCAGGGCTCACGTAACTTTAATAGTTGTAGAGAAAAGGGAATTTCAGCCAGTGTCATTTGTATGCAATTAATTCCTGGTGAAATTCCCTCTTCATCACAACAGTTAAAGGTGCAGGCACTATACTAGAGTGACCATATACAAAAGAAGGCAGGGCCCCTGCACCTTTAACTGTTGTGATGAAGAGGGAATTTCACCAGGAACTAACTGCATACAAATGACACTGGCTGAAATTCCCTTTTCTCTACAACTGTTAAAGTTACATGAGCCCTGACCTGGATTTTATCTGGTCAGCGTAAGCAGGGGCCATTTGTATGCATGCAGCCCCTGGTGAAGTTCCCTCTTCATTACAACAGTTAAAGCTGCAGGAGGCATGGGGCGGGGTGCTATCAGTATGCTGATGACACCCAAATATATTTCTCTATGCCTTTGACAACTTTGTCAGCTAAGGATAGTGTGTCTCCTCTGAATGAATGCTTGGAGGCGGTAATGGGCTGGATGAGGGGAAACAAACTGAACCTGAATCCAGATAAGACGGAGGTGATTACAGTCAAAGAGCCCCAACCTGGGTTTGGAGGTGTGTCAACCAGTATGGGAAGGGGTTACAATCCCCCTGAAAGGCTGTGCTCACAGCTTGGCGGTGCTCCTGGATCCGTCACTCCAAATGACAGCTCAGATAGATGCGATGGCCAGGAGTGCCTACTATCAGCTTCGGCTGATAAGCAGCTGCACCCCTTCCTAGAGTTGGAAGACCTAAAGACGGTAGTGCACGCACTGGTAACTTTGAGGCTCGACTTTCGCAATGTGCTGCACATAGGGCTACCTTTGTGCCTAGTCTGGAAACTTCAACTAGTTCAAAATATGTCAGCCAGGTTGGTCATTGGTACACCTAGAGGTGACCATATTATACCAGCTTTAAAATCACTGCACTGGCTGCCAATTACTTTCTGGGTGAAGTACAAAGTGTTGGTCATCAACTTTAAAGCCCTACATGGTTTGGGTCCAGGTTTCCTGCGGGATCGTCTTCTCCCATACAATCTGTCCCACACACTCAGGTCCTCTGGGAAGAATTTGTTACAGTCAGCCAAAACTAGGCTGACAACCATTACCCGGAGGACCTTCTCTTCTGCTGCTCCCAGACTGTGGAATGGCCTGCTAGAGGAGATTCGTCAACTTAATAGTCTCTTGAAGAAAGCCATAAAGACTTATCTCTTCTGGCAGGTTTACCCAGTTGAATTTTAAGAGTTTTATTGGTATTTTAATAGGGTGACCAGATAAAATCCAGGTCAGGGCTCATGTAACTTTAACAGTTGTAGAGAAAAGGGAATTTCAGCCAGTGTCATTTGTATGCAGTTAGTTCCTGGTGAAATTCCCTCTTCATCACAACAGTTAAAGTTGCAGGGCCCTGCCTTCTTTTATATGTGGTCACTCTAGTATAGTGCACACACCTTTAACAGTTGTGATTAAGAGGGACTATCACCAGGAACTAATTGCATACAAATGGCACTGGCTGAAATTCCCTTTTCTCTACAACTGTTAAAGTTACATGAGCCCTGACCTGGATTTTATCTAGTCAGCCTAATTTTAATAATGTAATAGTTTTATGTGCTTTGAATCAGTTTTATGTATTTTATATTTGATGTTGTTCCCCACCTCGATGCAGAGGGAGAGGCGGGTAAGAAATAAATAAATAAATATATTATTATTATTATTATGAACCCATCAAACAGAGGACTGCCCTGTGTAAAATAGGGCACTTGGTCACCCTACCATTTTTCCTCTCCAAAGCAGAGAACTAGGAACAGATGGACTCACCTCTGTCAATGCCATTTGGCTCCCTAGATGACCCACCACATGGTATGCAGGTGCCTGGTGGTTGCCCGATCCTTCAGTGAGCCGCCATTTGTGACAAAAAAGGACCCATTTTTGCATATAATGTTGCATAAATGAGCCCATAATGGGACAAACTTGAGCTGTCATTTTTTCACAAAATGGTGGCTTATTGAGGGTATGGGTGGCCGCCAGGCACTTGCAAAGTACGAGTCGACTCAGCAAACAGCATCCAGTAAGCATCACAGCTTGGAGAACGGGGTCCAGGAAACCGCATGGGGGGGGGGGTGTCTGCCAGATTCTACTCCTTCTTAGACTCTTATGACATCCCTACAGATATTTTGAGGTGATTTCATTGACTCTGGTAGTCTTTGTGAACATATACTTCTGCATATATTGTAGGAGCCCTCCCCCCCACTTCAGAGCATCCCCCATGGAGATACATCTCATCCTTTGCTCTAGGGGATGCAGTCTCTCTACTGCAGTTGCCTTACTCAAAGCAATGGGTTTATTTTGGTTTTACATAGTATTTTCAAACTTGTAAAGCTTTATATTATGTCTTGATCTGTTGTATTTCATGGTTTTAATTGTGAATTGCCCAGAGAGCCTTGGCTATTGGGTAGTATCAAAATGTAATAAATAGAATTGTTAGTTGAGCTAAGGCTGAACTGATCTAAATGAATGATTGTTGGATGGATTATGCTCCCGATCTTTTAAAACCTGGGGAAACAGAAAATATCCAGTGAAACAGAACACATCATGGCCCTGGTTTGATGAAAGATGCCTGTTGGGTTTTTCTTTGTTTCAGCTGAGTATTGGATTTGCTGTTCTTGTTCCAAGCACTGAGTGAAAAGTGTTTTGTTTTAGTTGTCTATTGAACTTCCATATGCTTTGATATATTGATTTTTTTTTAACAAGGAAGATTTATGCCCTGTATGCAAAGCCATCCTTGCAAATGGATTGTTTCCTCTGAAGCCTTTGTTTGGATTTGAGACTCTAGTGGGTCTTCAGTGTTGGTTCTGGGAGTCAACCTGTGTCACCCCCAGCTGTAGACAAAGTTGGGAACTGCAGGGTGACTAGCCACACAAGCCAAGGTAGCCCACTTTCACCAAAAGGTCAGAAGGGCCTGCCCGAATCTAGTGTCTTCCATCTGTGCTTTCCATGTGTGAAAAAGTGAATGTAAATCCACACCAAGACAAATGAGCATGCAAATTCTTGGGGCATCAAAGTCCAGCTCAAAATAAGCCTTTTTCAGAGTGATCTATGTTAAGTGACCAAGAGAGTTTGAAACAGCAAGGGTGCAATCCTATAAATGTGTAAACAGAAAAAAAGTCCTACAACACCCAGCATCCCCCAGGCAGCATGACTGGGGAGTGCTGGGAGTTGTAGCAGTTTCTCCTATCTAAACATGCATAGGATTGTACTTTAAAAGGGTGACCATATGGAAAGCAGGACAGGGCTCCTGTATCTTTAACAGTTGTATAGAAAAGGGAATTTCAGCAGGTGTCATTTGTATGCATGCAGCACCTGGTGAAATTCCCTCTTCATCACAACAGTTAAAGCTGCAGGAACTCTGTCCTCTTTTGTATCTGGTCAAGAAGACAGGGCTCCTGCAGCTTTAACTGTTGTGATGCAGAGGGAATTTCACCAGGAGCTGCATGCATACAAATGACACCTGCTGAAATTCCCTTTTCTATACAACTGTTAAAGATACAAGAGCCCTGTCCTCCTTTCCACATGGTCACCATAGCTTTAAGCAAAAAACGTAATGGAAAAAACTTCAATCTTCAGTAAATCAAAGTGTTCCCACTTCAATATATGTTTCCTTGTCCATTTGGCTATATCTCCTCAGTATGTGTAAAACACATACTTTAAAATAAAATGCTGACATTTTTAAAGAATATATCAAGCTTTATCACAAACATTCATCCTCATCTGGCTTTTACAGCACAATCCTAGTTATGTCTGCTCATGAGTAAGTTCTATTGAGTTCCATGGGCTTACTCCCAGGAAGGCTGGTACAGTGCTTCTCAGTTGTGAGTTCTATAATGGTATTAGAAACGATCTCCTGAGACCAATCCTCCAGGGTTATTCTGCGAGTAGTAAAGGGTAGGACCTCCCATCAAACTCGAAACCACGCCCCTTTTTAGAAAGTGACAGTTGCGCCGCCCCGGAAGTCCCGCCTTAGCGGGGACCGGAAGTCCCGCCTTAGCAGGGGGCCGGAAGTTCCACCCCTACCGGGGCGGGAAGTGAGCTCATGGAACAGCGTGTCATGTGACCATCCCTCCCCCAGGTGATCACGTGCCCCCATGGGTCATTTGACCCCAATACCATTTTTTGGCGGGGTTTGAAACCGCTCCCTGATTGACCCAGGGGGTCATGTGACCCCTCTAACAACTCCCCAGGCTACCGCGGACCAATAGGAAGCGGTTGTAGAGCTGTAACTCCACCCCCTTTGGCACAGTAACAAAAAAGGTCGTAAACCGCTCCCGGATTGGCCCGGGGGGGGGTCATGTGACCCCTCTAACAACTCCCCAGGCTACCGCGGACCAATAGGAAGCGGTTGTAGAGCTGTAACTCCACCCCCTTTGGCACAGTAACAAAAGAAGCCGTTCTTGGCATGCCCAGACAAGTTTTTCCTGCGGGGAGAGCATGGATCCTAGCACACCTAGAGGCACTTCAGCAATACCGGCCACTGTACCTGTGAAAATTCAGTACAAACAGACGAAAACTGCACAAGGGAAAAGCACAACAATTGACCCTCGAAAGCGGCATCTCAGTTCTGTAGAGGCTGTTTCCCCTCCAAGTAAATTTCGATACGAGGAACGCGTCGAGATACCCCAACGATATGCTGATCTCCACCAGGAGCAAGACGAGACAACCCAAACATGTGATGCTCTCCAGCCATGTGCTGGTCCCCGCCAGGAACGCGTCGAGACTCCGCAGATGTGGTACAATATTTTGGAATTCATCTCAGCAGAGAATTTACCCATGGTAAAAATTACATCTTTATTTCAGCATGTGTGTGTGTGCAAGAGTTTTCTATCAGTATCAATATGTGTATGTACTTCTATTTATAGGTATCATCCTTGAATAGTGCTGCTTCAGAAAATACAGGGGGAATGGCAGCTGTGGATTTGACCATATCTGGAGATGATCACAGACAGGTATGTAATCATTTTTCTAAAAATATTAAATTTAATATGAAAACATATTGTGTATTTTTAAGATTAACTTCTAATATTGTGTTAAATTGTTTTTAGGAATCAGATCTTACCATTGATCAGTCAGGAGATGTTCTCATGAGGAGTATCCTAGGGTTGCCACACGCTGATTTCGATACCTCTTCCACGCGCAAACAGCGGAAATTGATGCTGTGTATTGTGAGAAGTGCTGTGTTTGGGATTCTTAGACATTGTTTAAATAAATATCTCAGGGACACGTGTCTCGGTTGCCAAATCGAGGCAAAAGGACAATCCTCGCATGAATGCTTAACTTGGCCAAAAAGTGTCATTTCAAGAAAACTTAGAGTTGTATGTGGAAAAATATGTTTCAAGAGCGTTCTCCATATTGTAATTTTAATAGCATATAGTTTGAACTGTTTACTTTTAACACAGGTAGAAGTTGATAAAGTTTTAATTTTGATCACGAAAATTGGCCGAGCCCAGAATTCCTTAAAGCATATGAACCAAATGCTTAAAGAAAGTGATGAGCGCATGTTAAACTACGTTATGGAAGTTATTAAAAATAAGCCCTATAAGCAGTTTTTTCAGCTGTACAATTAACTGCTTAAAAATGTAAGAATAGCTGTAATTTAAAAAAAGCTAACTGTTGTGTAAATAATAAAAATTTGGACTACAGTTCCCATCTCTGTGCCTTGGTTAAAAACAAAACTCTGTACATGCCAATTAACTGCTTAAAAATGTAAGAATAGCTGTAATTAAAAAAAAAGCTAACTGTTGTGTAAATAATAAAAAATTGGACTACAGTTCCCATCTCTGTGCCTTGGTTAAAAACAAAACTCTGTACATGCTTTGGGGGTGTCTCTCTCTGTGGTGAATAGCTGTAATTAAAAAGCTAACTGTTGTGTAAATAATAAAAAATTTGGACTACAGTTCCCATCTCTGTGCCTTGGTTAAAAACAAAACTCTGTACATGCTTTGGGGTTTGTCTCTCTGTGGTGAATAGCTGTAATTAAAAAAAGCTAACTGTTGTGTAAATAATAAAAAATTTGGACTACAGTTCCCATCTCTGTGCCTTGGTTAAAAACAAAACTCTGTACATGCCAATTAACTGCTTAAAAATGTAAGAATAGCTGTAATTAAAAAAAAGCTAACTGTTGTGTAAATAATAAAAAATTGGACTACAGTTCCCATCTCTGTGCCTTGGTTAAAAACAAAACTCTGTACATGCTTTGGGGGTGTCTCTCTCTGTGGTGAATAGCTGTAATTAAAAAGCTAACTGTTGTGTAAATAATAAAAAATTTGGACTACAGTTCCCATCTCTGTGCCTTGGTTAAAAACAAAACTCTGTACATGCTTTGGGGTTTGTCTCTCTGTGGTGAATAGCTGTAATTAAAAAAAGCTAACTGTTGTGTAAATAATAAAAAATTTGGACTACAGTTCCCATCTCTGTGCCTTGGTTAAAAACAAAACTCTGTACATGCTTTGGGGGTCTCTCTCTCTGTGGTGAATAGCTGTAATTAAAAAAAGCTAACTGTTGTGTAAATAATAAAAAATTTGGACTACAGTTCCCATCTCTGTGCCTTGGTTAAAAACAAAACTCTGTACATGCTTTGGGGTTTGTCTCTCTCTGTGCTGAATAGCTGTAATTAAAAAGCTAACTGTTGTGTAAATAATAAAAAAAGCAGGCACTAATTGCATACAAATGACACTGGCTGAAATTCCCTTTTCACCACAACTGTTAAAGTTACATGAGCCCTGACCCGACTTTTATCTGGTCAGCCTCTGATACTAGATGTAACTTGCTTTTGGGGTAAAAAAACTCTGTAAATGTTTTTTACTTGGCTTTTGTGCTATTCACTTCATTGGGAAAGCAGGCTGCTTCTTTCTGGAGAAGATGTGTTTATCTTTCAATGGGTATGGCCACCAGCACATGGCTGGAGAGACACATGGGAGATTGGGGAAACAGACAAAGGGGGGAGTCATAAAAGCAGCCATTGGCTCATTCAAAAAAGAATGAGCCAATAGAGGCTAGTCAGATGGCCGGAAAACATCCAATCGGAAGACATAGTTAGATGGCAGGAAAATCAACCAATAGGGAGATCGCTAAGCAGAGGGTGGGCACCTTAGAGGGGAGGGAAGATTAGTTTGAGAAAGGAACCTAAGGGGTGCACACACGTTCCTTCATGGCTCGTTGGGATGGGGGATGTGATAATGGAATTCTGGAAGATTTTTGGGGGGACTGGACAAGGGATATAACTTCAAAATTTTTTGAAGGTATGTATGCATGGTTTTGAGCTGGGGGGGGGGGGAAAGGCTTTTGTGGAGCAGTTTTGATAATATTGAGGGGGGGGGGTAGTAACTGTGCATTGGCTCCCCAGCCCCATTCCGTGTTTTTTCCTTGTTGCTTTTTATGGGGGTTTGTGCTTTTAAAAAATTGACCCCATTTCTTTGTGCTTAACAGCCGAGGCGTGTGTGCGTGCGTGATGCAGTGGGGAATTGTATGAGATTTTGGAGGGAAAATGGGAAAGAAGGGGGGGGGGGGACGGAGGAGCCATCTTGGCTCCGGTAGGCTTGCGAGGCGCAAGCGTGCAGGGGGGCGCCTCATAGGTGCTTGGCTTTTTCTATTGGCATACCAGTCGCAGCCTTACGTGTTTTTCCTTGTTGCTTTTTATGGGGGTTTGTGCTTTTAAAAATTGACCCATTTCTTTGTGGTTAACAGCCGAGGCGTGTGTGCGTGCGTGATGCAGTGGGGAATTGTATGAGATTTTGGAGGGAAAATGGGAAAGAAGGGGGGGGGGGGGACGGAGGAGCCATCTTGGCTCCGGTAGGCTTGCGAGGCGCAAGCGTGCAGGGGGACGCCTCATAGGTGCTTGGCTTTTTCTATTGGCATACCAGTCGCAGCCTTACGTGTTTTTTCATTGTTGCTTTTTATGGGGTAGGCTTGCGAGGCGCAAGCGTGCAGGGGGACGCCTCATAGGTGCTTGGCTTTTTCTATTGGCATACCAGTCGCAGCCTTACGTGTTTTTCCTTGTTGCTTTTTATGGGGGTTTGTGCTTTTAAAAATTGACCCATTTCTTTGTGGTTAACAGCCGAGGCGTGTGTGCGTGCGTGATGCAGTGGGGAATTGTATGAGATTTTGGAGGGAAAATGGGACAGTAGTCTCTTTTTTCTTTCCTGTGTTGAGAAAAAAGATGGAGGTTGATGGGTAGAAATCTCTGGCTTTCATAGGTCCAATTGAGCAAGAGAGCCAGGGGTCTTTGCTGATTAGCTTAAACAAAGGTGATAAAAGAGTCATGTGGTAGGCATACCTGTACAATATTGAGTTTTAATGTAAAATATTGGGTTTTCAATGTAAAAAGGTGTGTGTAATAATAATAATTAAAAGCAAGTCAGACAGTTTTGTTTAAAAGTTTAACCGCCACATGGGGGCACTATGGATCAGTTTTTCTTAACCATTTGCTTTTACAGATAAGCAAAAAACCTTTGGTTATCTGTGAAGGGTGGAGCCAGGTGGTTATCTTTTTTGGCCAGGCACCCCCTTGGCTCCTGGGTGGGGCAGCCATTTTATCACATGGGCCAATAATATTCTTTTGAGGCGGGGCCCATAATGGCATACAATATGTTTTAAAAATGTGGTTTCTTGGGTGATCCCTCATTTTCCCACTGAAATTCATCTCAAAGCAACTTCATCAGCTCACTGTGAGTAATTAACCCTTTCTGGCACAAGAGCCATTTGGGAGAGGCGGCTTATTATTACAATTTAACTACTTCTACCTAGAATATAAGCTCCCATTAAATTCAATAGGTTATGTGTGTGTTTTAAATGCCCTGTGCCATGTGCTTTCCACACCCCCTCACCTAGAATATAAGCCCCCATTAAATTCAATAGGGTTATGTGTGTGTTTTAAATGCCATGTGTTTTATTATTATTATCATTATTACAATTTAACTACGTCTACCTAGAATATAAGCTCCCATTAAATTCAATGAGGTTATGTGTGTTTTAAAGTCCTTCTATTGCTGATCTTAACAGTAATTCAAAAGCCTGTTATGCAGTAAAAGCTTGCTTGTGCCATGTGCTTTCCACCCCCCCCCCACCTAGAATATAAGCTCCCATTAAGTTCAATGATGTTATGTGTGTTTTAAATGCCCTGTGTTTTATTATTATCATTATTACAATTTAACTACATCTACCTAGAATATAAGCCCCATTAAATTCAATAGGGTTATGTGTGTGTTTTAAATGCCCTGTGTTTTATTATTATCATTATTACAATTTAACTACATCTACCTAGAATATAAGCCCCATTAAATTCAATAGGGTTATGTGTGTGTTTTAAATGCCCTGTGTTTTATTATTATTATCATTATTACAATTTAACTACATCTACCTAGAATATAAGCCCCCATTAAATTCAATAGGTTATGTGTGTGTTTTAAATGCCCTGTGTTTTATTATTATCATTATTACAATTTAACTACATCTACCTAGAATATAAGCCCCCATTAAATTCAATGAGGTTATGTGTGTTTTAAAGTCCTTCTATTGCTGATCTTAACAGTAATTCAAAAGCCTGTTATGCAGTAAAAGCTTGCTTGTGCCATGTGCTTTCCACCCCCCCCCCCCACCTAGAATATAAGCTCCCATTAAGTTCAATGATGTTATGTGTGTTTTAAAGTCCACAAAAGTTTCCATAATATTTATTTTATACTGTTATGCAGGATATATTAACCATTTTAGGGAAAAATAATTTCTGCAGGCCCAAAGTATATATTTTTTGGTCAAATTGTAGAGAGACATCCATGGTTTTTTTTCTTCAAATTTATCAAGAAATCCCAGCTCCTGGAAAATAAGAATTAAAAAATAGTATTTAGCCAGAATACTATAAGCTGTATTTTAAATACATTATTACAATAGCTTCATGCTCCCATTCCCCACCCAATACTGCCACATAGCAAAGAATTTTTAAAAATGTTAAACTCACCCAGCCACCATTTTCAAGAATCCACGTTGTTTTAGTGGTGATTATATATTGTGTAATAAACTTAGCAAAATTTTCCCGGTTTTCGCTCGTCTTTAGCTCCTTTGCAATCACGCCCCCAAACAGAAAAATTGTTAGAATTCTGCCCCAGTTAGTTTTACCATCAGCAAATTCATAATTCATCACAATTGTAAAAGTCTGTATGGCCTCAGCCAGAGTTTGAATTTTAAGATGTTTTATGAGTGGGGTTATCAATTCTTCAACATCATCTTGAATTAAAGAGGCTGTATTTTCAATAATTGATATAATTTTGCATTCTCGTGTTCTTTCTGGTATTTGCCCGCAAACTTTGCTCATATAACCACTAACTATATTAGCGGTTTGATCATCCATCGTGCTGAAAAATGTTTTTTCCTTTCAAAATACAACGGTTTTTCTTATCTGTAAAATGCCATCCTTTCTGCATGTGTTGGGTGGAGCCGTGTGGTTATCTTTTTTGGCCAGGCAACCATTGGCTCATGGGTGGGGCATGTTTTCCCTCTACTGTACAATATCAAAATGATTAATTTATTATTTTTCCATCTTATTTTTACGCAGCAGATCAATCTAAGCAGAAAAAAATGGAACATGAAGACCAGAGTAAGTTGTTTTTAATAAAAAGTATTAAGTTTAAACTTGTGGTTTTATGATAATACTTAATATATGCATTATTTTTACAGAACCTTTCAAAAAAAAATATACTTTTAAGAAAACAGGACCTCTTGAGGGTAAAAGCAATTTATATGTAGTAATTTTCTAATATTTTGTAAAAACATGTCTACAAATTGATTTTAAAGAAAACTGAAACTCCGGCTTTTTATTTTATTTTAACAGGGGAGAACAGAAATGATAGAATGCCTTTTAAAAAACCACAGGCCCCAGCGGTACAACAAGGGAAAAACCTTGGTAAAACATTGTTGCTTTGCATGTGTGTTGCTTTGCATGTGTGTGCTTTGCATGTGTGTGTAGTGGAATTTGTATTTTCGTAATCCATTTTTAAAATGTTTTTCTTTATAATTATAAAACAGATCTTGCTACTGAAGAAGCCCCTGTGGTGATTATTCTTACTGACGAAAATGAATCAGGTAGCGTAACTTTTGGAAGGGGGTTTTATATATGCTCTCGATGAAAAATATATATACATTTCTGTATAATTATTTGTTACAGAGCCAAAAATGAAAAATGACAGCAACGCAAACCAGTCTGAGATCCAAAAAGCTGGTAATTCTTTTTTTTTCCACAGCTGTACATGTAATTTCCAATTCAATGTTATAGAAATTTAGGCTTTGTGAAGGGGGTGGGGTGGGGTTGTAATTCACTAACAAAAGGGGGGTATGTTTAACCACCCTTTTTGTTTTTGTATATGGTCTATATGAAAAATATAAATTTCTGTATAATTATTTGTTACAGACACTCCTGAGCCGCCCCCAATTACAAAAGACATCAACGCAAAGAAACCGGGCACCAAGAAAGCTGGTAAGGATGCAGCACGTGTTTTGTGAAGGTGGTTGTAATTCACTAACAAAAGGGGGTATGTTTAACCACCCTTTTTGTTTTTGTATATGGTCTATATGAAAAATATAAATTTCTGTATAATTATTTGTTACAGAGCCAAAAATGAAAAATGACAGCAACGCAAACCAGTCTGAGATCCAAAAAGCTGGTAATTCTTTTTTTTCCACAGCTGTACATGTAATTTCCAATTCAATGTTATAGAAATTTAGGCTTTGTGAAGGGGGGTGGGGTGGGGTTGTAATTCACTAACAAAAGGGGGTATGTTTAACCACCCTTTTTGTTTTTGTATATGGTCTATATGAAAAATATAAATTTCTGTATAATTATTTGTTACAGACACTCCTGAGCCGCCCCCAATTACAAAAGACATCAACGCAAAGAAACCGGGCACCAAAAAAGCTGGTAATTCTTTTTTCCACAGCTGTACATGTAATTTCCAATTCAATGTTATAGAAATTTAGGCTTTGTGAAGGGGGTGGGGTGGGGTTGTAATTCACTAACAAAAGGGGGTATGTTTAACCACCCTTTTTGTTTTTGTATATGGTCTATATGAAAAATATAAATTTCTGTATAATTATTTGTTACAGACACTCCTGAGCCGCCCCCAATTACAAAAGACATCAACGCAAAGAATTACCAGCTTTTTTGGTGCCCGGTTTCTTTGCGTTGATGTCTTTTGTAATTGGGGGCGGCTCAGGAGTGTCTGTAACAAATAATTATACAGAAATTTATATTTTTCATATAGACCATATACAAAAACAAAAAGGGTGGTTAAACATACCCCCTTTTGTTAGTGAATTACAACCCCACCCCACCCCCTTCACAAAGCCTAAATTTCTATAACATTGAATTGGAAATTACATGTACAGCTGTGGAAAAAAGAATTACCAGCTTTTTTGGTGCCCGGTTTCTTTGCGTTGATGTCTTTTGTAATTGGGGGCGGCTCAGGAGTGTCTGTAACAAATAATTATACAGAAATTTATATTTTTCATATAGACCATATACAAAAACAAAAAGGGTGGTTAAACATACCCCCTTTTGTTAGTGAATTACAACCCCACCCCACCCCCCTTCACAAAGCCTAAATTTCTATAACATTGAATTGGAAATTACATGTACAGCTGTGGAAAAAAAAGAATTACCAGCTTTTTGGATCTCAGACTGGTTTGCGTTGCTGTCATTTTTCATTTTTGGCTCTGTAACAAATAATTATACAGAAATTTATATTTTTCATATAGACCATATACAAAAACAAAAAGGGTGGTTAAACATACCCCCTTTTGTTAGTGAATTACAACCACCTTCACAAAACACGTGCTGCATCCTTACCAGCTTTCTTGGTGCCCGGTTTCTTTGCGTTGATGTCTTTTGTAATTGGGGGCGGCTCAGGAGTGTCTGTAACAAATAATTATACAGAAATTTATATTTTTCATATAGACCATATACAAAAACAAAAAGGGTGGTTAAACATACCCCCCTTTTGTTAGTGAATTACAACCCCACCCCACCCCCTTCACAAAGCCTAAATTTCTATAACATTGAATTGGAAATTACATGTACAGCTGTGGAAAAAAAAAGAATTACCAGCTTTTTGGATCTCAGACTGGTTTGCGTTGCTGTCATTTTTCATTTTTGGCTCTGTAACAAATAATTATACAGAAATGTATATATATTTTTCATCGAGAGCATATATAAAACCCCCTTCCAAAAGTTACGCTACCTGATTCATTTTCGTCAGTAAGAATAATCACCACAGGGGCTTCTTCAGTAGCAAGATCTGTTTTATAATTATAAAGAAAAACATTTTAAAAATGGATTACGAAAATACAAATTCCACTACACACACATGCAAAGCACACACATGCAAAGCAACACACATGCAAAGCAACAATGTTTTACCAAGGTTTTTCCCTTGTTGTACCGCTGGGGCCTGTGGTTTTTTAAAAGGCATTCTATCATTTCTGTTCTCCCCTGTTAAAATAAAATAAAAAGCCGGAGTTTCAGTTTTCTTTAAAATCAATTTGTAGACATGTTTTTACAAAATATTAGAAAATTACTACATATAAATTGCTTTTACCCTCAAGAGGTCCTGTTTTCTTAAAAGTATATTTTTTTTTGAAAGGTTCTGTAAAAATAATGCATATATTAAGTATTATCATAAAACCACAAGTTTAAACTTAATACTTTTTATTAAAAACAACTTACTCTGGTCTTCATGTTCCATTTTTTTCTGCTTAGATTGATCTGCTGCGTAAAAATAAGATGGAAAAATAATAAATTAATCATTTTGATATTGTACAGTAGAGGGAAAACATGCCCCACCCATGAGCCAATGGTTGCCTGGCCAAAAAAGATAACCACACGGCTCCACCCAACACATGCAGAAAGGATGGCATTTTACAGATAAGAAAAACCGTTGTATTTTGAAAGGAAAAAACATTTTTCAGCACGATGGATGATCAAACCGCTAATATAGTTAGTGGTTATATGAGCAAAGTTTGCGGGCAAATACCAGAAAGAACACGAGAATGCAAAATTATATCAATTATTGAAAATACAGCCTCTTTAATTCAAGATGATGTTGAAGAATTGATAACCCCACTCATAAAACATCTTAAAATTCAAACTCTGGCTGAGGCCATACAGACTTTTACAATTGTGATGAATTATGAATTTGCTGATGGTAAAACTAACTGGGGCAGAATTCTAACAATTTTTCTGTTTGGGGGCGTGATTGCAAAGGAGCTAAAGACGAGCGAAAACCGGGAAAATTTTGCTAAGTTTATTACACAATATATAATCACCACTAAAACAACGTGGATTCTTGAAAATGGTGGCTGGGTGAGTTTAACATTTTTAAAAATTCTTTGCTATGTGGCAGTATTGGGTGGGGAATGGGAGCATGAAGCTATTGTAATAATGTATTTAAAATACAGCTTATAGTATTCTGGCTAAATACTATTTTTTAATTCTTATTTTCCAGGAGCTGGGATTTCTTGATAAATTTGAAGAAAAAAAACCATGGATGTCTCTCTACAATTTGACCAAAAAATATATACTTTGGGCCTGCAGAAATTATTTTTCCCTAAAATGGTTAATATATCCTGCATAACAGTATAAAATAAATATTATGGAAACTTTTGTGGACTTTAAAACACACATAACATCATTGAACTTAATGGGAGCTTATATTCTAGGTGGGGGGGGGGGGGTGGAAAGCACATGGCACAAGCAAGCTTTTACTGCATAACAGGCTTTTGAATTACTGTTAAGATCAGCAATAGAAGGACTTTAAAACACACATAACCTCATTGAATTTAATGGGGGCTTATATTCTAGGTAGATGTAGTTAAATTGTAATAATGATAATAATAAAACACAGGGCATTTAAAACACACACATAACCTATTGAATTTAATGGGGGCTTATATTCTAGGTAGATGTAGTTAAATTGTAATAATGATAATAATAATAAAACACAGGGCATTTAAAACACACACATAACCCTATTGAATTTAATGGGGCTTATATTCTAGGTAGATGTAGTTAAATTGTAATAATGATAATAATAAAACACAGGGCATTTAAAACACACACATAACCCTATTGAATTTAATGGGGCTTATATTCTAGGTAGATGTAGTTAAATTGTAATAATGATAATAATAAAACACAGGGCATTTAAAACACACATAACATCATTGAACTTAATGGGAGCTTATATTCTAGGTGGGGGGGGGGGTGGAAAGCACATGGCACAAGCAAGCTTTTACTGCATAACAGGCTTTTGAATTACTGTTAAGATCAGCAATAGAAGGACTTTAAAACACACATAACCTCATTGAATTTAATGGGAGCTTATATTCTAGGTAGACGTAGTTAAATTGTAATAATGATAATAATAATAAAACACATGGCATTTAAAACACACACATAACCCTATTGAATTTAATGGGGGCTTATATTCTAGGTGAGGGGGTGTGGAAAGCACATGGCACAGGGCATTTAAAACACACACATAACCTATTGAATTTAATGGGAGCTTATATTCTAGGTAGAAGTAGTTAAATTGTAATAATAAGCCGCCTCTCCCAAATGGCTCTTGTGCCAGAAAGGGTTAATTACTCACAGTGAGCTGATGAAGTTGCTTTGAGATGAATTTCAGTGGGAAAATGAGGGATCACCCAAGAAACCACATTTTTAAAACATATTGTATGCCATTATGGGCCCCGCCTCAAAAGAATATTATTGGCCCATGTGATAAAATGGCTGCCCCACCCAGGAGCCAAGGGGGTGCCTGGCCAAAAAAGATAACCACCTGGCTCCACCCTTCACAGATAACCAAAGGTTTTTTGCTTATCTGTAAAAGCAAATGGTTAAGAAAAACTGATCCATAGTGCCCCCATGTGGCGGTTAAACTTTTAAACAAAACTGTCTGACTTGCTTTTAATTATTATTATTACACACACCTTTTTACATTGAAAACCCAATATTTTACATTAAAACTCAATATTGTACAGGTATGCCTACCACATGACTCTTTTATCACCTTTGTTTAAGCTAATCAGCAAAGACCCCTGGCTCTCTTGCTCAATTGGACCTATGAAAGCCAGAGATTTCTACCCATCAACCTCCATCTTTTTTCTCAACACAGGAAAGAAAAAAGAGACTACTGTCCCATTTTCCCTCCAAAATCTCATACAATTCCCCACTGCATCACGCACGCACACACGCCTCGGCTGTTAACCACAAAGAAATGGGTCAATTTTTAAAAGCACAAACCCCCATAAAAAGCAACAAGGAAAAACACGTAAGGCTGCGACTGGTATGCCAATAGAAAAAGCCAAGCACCTATGAGGCGTCCCCCTGCACGCTTGCGCCTCGCAAGCCTACCCCATAAAAAGCAACAATGAAAAAACACGTAAGGCTGCGACTGGTATGCCAATAGAAAAAGCCAAGCACCTATGAGGCGTCCCCCTGCACGCTTGCGCCTCGCAAGCCTACCGGAGCCAAGATGGCTCCTCCGTCCCCCCCCCCCCTTCTTTCCCATTTTCCCTCCAAAATCTCATACAATTCCCCACTGCATCACGCACGCACACACGCCTCGGCTGTTAACCACAAAGAAATGGGTCAATTTTTAAAAGCACAAACCCCCATAAAAAGCAACAAGGAAAAACACGTAAGGCTGCGACTGGTATGCCAATAGAAAAAGCCAAGCACCTATGAGGCGCCCCCCTGCACGCTTGCGCCTCGCAAGCCTACCGGAGCCAAGATGGCTCCTCCGTCCCCCCCCCCCCTTCTTTCCCATTTTCCCTCCAAAATCTCATACAATTCCCCACTGCATCACGCACGCACACACGCCTCGGCTGTTAAGCACAAAGAAATGGGGTCAATTTTTTAAAAGCACAAACCCCCATAAAAAGCAACAAGGAAAAAACACGGAATGGGGCTGGGGAGCCAATGCACAGTTACTACCCCCCCCCCTCAATATTATCAAAACTGCTCCACAAAAGCCTTTCCCCCCCCCCCCAGCTCAAAACCATGCATACATACCTTCAAAAAATTTTGAAGTTATATCCCTTGTCCAGTCCCCCCAAAAATCTTCCAGAATTCCATTATCACATCCCCCATCCCAACGAGCCATGAAGGAACGTGTGTGCACCCCTTAGGTTCCTTTCTCAAACTAATCTTCCCTCCCCTCTAAGGTGCCCACCCTCTGCTTAGCGATCTCCCTATTGGTTGATTTTCCTGCCATCTAACTATGTCTTCCGATTGGATGTTTTCCGGCCATCTGACTAGCCTCTATTGGCTCATTCTTTTTTGAATGAGCCAATGGCTGCTTTTATGACTCCCCCCTTTGTCTGTTTCCCCAATCTCCCATGTGTCTCTCCAGCCATGTGCTGGTGGCCATACCCATTGAAAGATAAACACATCTTCTCCAGAAAGAAGCAGCCTGCTTTCCCAATGAAGTGAATAGCACAAAAGCCAAGTAAAAAACATTTACAGAGTTTTTTTACCCCAAAAGCAAGTTACATCTAGTATCAGAGGCTGACCAGATAAAAGTCGGGTCAGGGCTCATGTAACTTTAACAGTTGTGGTGAAAAGGGAATTTCAGCCAGTGTCATTTGTATGCAATTAGTGCCTGCTTTTTTTATTATTTACACAACAGTTAGCTTTTTAATTACAGCTATTCAGCACAGAGAGAGACAAACCCCAAAGCATGTACAGAGTTTTGTTTTTAACCAAGGCACAGAGATGGGAACTGTAGTCCAAATTTTTTATTATTTACACAACAGTTAGCTTTTTTTAATTACAGCTATTCACCACAGAGAGAGAGACCCCCAAAGCATGTACAGAGTTTTGTTTTTAACCAAGGCACAGAGATGGGAACTGTAGTCCAAATTTTTTATTATTTACACAACAGTTAGCTTTTTTTAATTACAGCTATTCACCACAGAGAGACAAACCCCAAAGCATGTACAGAGTTTTGTTTTTAACCAAGGCACAGAGATGGGAACTGTAGTCCAAATTTTTTATTATTTACACAACAGTTAGCTTTTTAATTACAGCTATTCACCACAGAGAGAGACACCCCCAAAGCATGTACAGAGTTTTGTTTTTAACCAAGGCACAGAGATGGGAACTGTAGTCCAATTTTTTATTATTTACACAACAGTTAGCTTTTTTTTAATTACAGCTATTCTTACATTTTTAAGCAGTTAATTGGCATGTACAGAGTTTTGTTTTTAACCAAGGCACAGAGATGGGAACTGTAGTCCAAATTTTTTATTATTTACACAACAGTTAGCTTTTTTTAATTACAGCTATTCACCACAGAGAGACAAACCCCAAAGCATGTACAGAGTTTTGTTTTTAACCAAGGCACAGAGATGGGAACTGTAGTCCAAATTTTTTATTATTTACACAACAGTTAGCTTTTTAATTACAGCTATTCACCACAGAGAGAGACACCCCCAAAGCATGTACAGAGTTTTGTTTTTAACCAAGGCACAGAGATGGGAACTGTAGTCCAATTTTTTATTATTTACACAACAGTTAGCTTTTTTTTTAATTACAGCTATTCTTACATTTTTAAGCAGTTAATTGGCATGTACAGAGTTTTGTTTTTAACCAAGGCACAGAGATGGGAACTGTAGTCCAAATTTTTATTATTTACACAACAGTTAGCTTTTTTTAAATTACAGCTATTCTTACATTTTTAAGCAGTTAATTGTACAGCTGAAAAAACTGCTTATAGGGCTTATTTTTAATAACTTCCATAACGTAGTTTAACATGCGCTCATCACTTTCTTTAAGCATTTGGTTCATATGCTTTAAGGAATTCTGGGCTCGGCCAATTTTCGTGATCAAAATTAAAACTTTATCAACTTCTACCTGTGTTAAAAGTAAACAGTTCAAACTATATGCTATTAAAATTACAATATGGAGAACGCTCTTGAAACATATTTTTCCACATACAACTCTAAGTTTTCTTGAAATGACACTTTTTGGCCAAGTTAAGCATTCATGCGAGGATTGTCCTTTTGCCTCGATTTGGCAACCGAGACACGTGTCCCTGAGATATTTATTTAAACAATGTCTAAGAATCCCAAACACAGCACTTCTCACAATACACAGCATCAATTTCCGCTGTTTGCGCGTGGAAGAGGTATCGAAATCAGCGTGTGGCAACCCTAGGATACTCCTCATGAGAACATCTCCTGACTGATCAATGGTAAGATCTGATTCCTAAAAACAATTTAACACAATATTAGAAGTTAATCTTAAAAATACACAATATGTTTTCATATTAAATTTAATATTTTTAGAAAAATGATTACATACCTGTCTGTGATCATCTCCAGATATGGTCAAATCCACAGCTGCCATTCCCCCTGTATTTTCTGAAGCAGCACTATTCAAGGATGATACCTATAAATAGAAGTACATACACATATTGATACTGATAGAAAACTCTTGCACACACACACATGCTGAAATAAAGATGTAATTTTTACCATGGGTAAATTCTCTGCTGAGATGAATTCCAAAATATTGTACCACATCTGCGGAGTCTCGACGCGTTCCTGGCGGGGACCAGCACATGGCTGGAGAGCATCACATGTTTGGGTTGTCTCGTCTTGCTCCTGGTGGAGATCAGCATATCGTTGGGGTATCTCGACGCGTTCCTCGTATCGAAATTTACTTGGAGGGGAAACAGCCTCTACAGAACTGAGATGCCGCTTTCGAGGGTCAATTGTTGTGCTTTTCCCTTGTGCAGTTTTCGTCTGTTTGTACTGAATTTTCACAGGTACAGTGGCCGGTATTGCTGAAGTGCCTCTAGGTGTGCTAGGATCCATGCTCTCCCCGCAGGAAAAACTTGTCTGGGCATGCCAAGAACGGCTTCTTTTGTTACTGTGCCAAAGGGGGTGGAGTTACAGCTCTACAACCGCTTCCTATTGGTCCGCGGTAGCCTGGGGAGTTGTTAGAGGGGTCACATGACCCCCCCCCGGGCCAATCCGGGAGCGGTTTACGACCTTTTTTGTTACTGTGCCAAAGGGGGTGGAGTTACAGCTCTACAACCGCTTCCTATTGGTCCGCGGTAGCCTGGGGAGTTGTTAGAGGGGTCACATGACCCCCTGGGTCAATCAGGGAGCGGTTTCAAACCCCGCCAAAAAATGGTATTGGGGTCAAATGACCCATGGGGGCACGTGATCACCTGGGGGAGGGATGGTCACATGACACGCTGTTCCATGAGCTCACTTCCCGCCCCGGTAGGGGTGGAACTTCCGGCCCCCTGCTAAGGCGGGACTTCCGGTCCCCGCTAAGGCGGGACTTCCGGGGCGGCGCAACTGTCACTTTCTAAAAAGGGGCGTGGTTTCGAGTTTGATGGGAGGTCCTACCCTTTACTACTTCTGCGCATTCGCATGAGTCTCTTACCACTATACTTCTACAGGCCAAGGACAAAATGGTCACAAATCAAGTTGCGAAATTCTTATATCTTAGTACTTTGTATAGAGTACAACTGGTGGGTTCTTAATTGATCAATTGTTTACAGCTGTTGATGCAAATTTTAAATTTTGTATGCTCTTTTATGGTCTATAGACTACAATAAAGTATGTAGAGCGGTGAACAATAAAAAGCAAAGTGGGATTCAAAATGGAGAGTTAAAATGTTTAAAATCATTTTTTTTTGCTACTACAACCATGGCTAATTGTTCAGAGAAGGCTTTTTAAACTAAAAATGGTGCCTGCCTGACAGCAACAGGCAGGGAGTTCCATAGAGAGGGAGCCAATACACTAAAGGCTCTACTTTGAGTGGACTCCATGTGGAAACACCAGGAGTGGCTCATCTCATGACCTCAGTGACCAGGCAGTAGGGATGCTGTAGAAATCCACAAAAGATTCAATTGAATTTGGGTTTCTATGTATCTGACCTGTGGACCACCTTTTTCTGAGTCTCATGAATTCCATGGATTGTGAACTGGGGTTTTTTTTTGGGGGGGGGGAGGGTTGGTGCATTTGCACTAGGCTGACCAGATCAAATCCAGGTCAGGGCTCCTGTAACTTTAACAGTTGTAGAGAAAAGGGAATTTCAGCCAGTGTCATTTGTATGCAATTAGTGCCTGGTGAAATTCCCTCTTCATCACAACAGTTAAAGTTTCAGGGGCCCTGCCTTCTTTTGTATATGGTCACACTAGTATAGTGCCTGCACCTTTAACTGTTGTGATGAAGAGGGAATTTCACCAGGAACTAATTGCATACAAATGATACTGGCTGAAATTCCCTTTTCTCTACAACTGTTAAAGTTACAGGAGCCCTGACCTGGATTTGATCTGGTCACCCTAATTTGCACAAGTGTAATGAAATTCTCATGCAACCCTAAACATAATCCAATTTCATCAGTAAGTGGACGATGGAATGAAACGCATATGGAATGGATATCACCAAATCTGTGCATCCTGCCTGGGAAGGCAGTCAAGCAGAAGGCGCTCTCTCAAATATCATGGTCCAAAGTTGTTTATACACCAATAACAAAACCCTAAACCTGGCCTGGTAGAAAATAGGCAGCCAGTGCAGTTGCCTCAGCAAAGGAGTTACATGCTGGAAAGGGGCTGCTCCGGACAATAGCCAAGCTGCTGCATCTTGCACTAGCTGCAGCTTCTGGAGCAGCCTTCTGGGCAGCCCCACATAGAGCTCATTGCAGTATTCACGTCTTGAGGTTATTAGTACCTGTACCACTGTGGCCAAGTTATCCCCAGTTTTGGTTTGTTTGTTTGTTTTTAAAAAATTATAAAAATGCGACCAGAAATGGATAGGATCAAGTGGTTGAAACGTTTGGATGTAGTTTTCCCCTCAAAAGACTCTTCCGTTTTGTTCACCAGTAATTACTGCATAGCACAGTGTGTGTGCATAATGGCATTAAACTGTAAGAATGCACCGTGACTCTTAGGGGAAGAAGAAGAAGAAAGGGGGAGAATAATACATGCCAGATGGCGGCTACGTTGCTTAAAGCACTTTTGAAAGGCATTTCCCAGGTCTGTGATGAGAACCTGAATAGCGTAGCTGCAAAAGCAACGAACATCCTTCGCCTCTTGGTAATGAGGTGTTCTATGCAAAGAAATACTTTCATACTATCGTACAAAAAGGGCATGGTTTGCCTGTCAAACAGGGAATGTAAATAATCACAGTTCAACGAGGAAAATAAAAAGGGAAAAAGAAAACGGTCAAGGATCGCTGGCCAGTTTTAATTCACCCCTTTCTAATGCTGATAAAAGGAAACGCAAAACCCGGTTTGACATATGCGTTCTTGCTATTATCCCTCTGAGTTCAATCAGACATAAAGACTGCAATCCTGTGCGTCTTTTCTAGGGAGTAGATCTGTTTGTATTCATTGCGGCTTCCTAGCTATTTTGCTGAGGAGGATTGCAGCCTTACTTGCAAGTAAGCATGCATAGGATCAGGTTGCATGAATCATTCTCAGTTTACATTGCCAGTAGGCAAGTTTACTGTAGTTCCCTTACATTTGGTTCAGCAAATCCCACCCCACAGTTTTATCCCAGTCCCACGCAACAAAAACTCTCAATCTCCTGTTTTACAGTTATTTTGTAATGTGTGTTGCCCAAATAGTCTGCTAATCTTTCCTAATGCTGCATGCACATAAATCTTATTTATATATCATGTCCCCTACCCCCAAGGATTTTAAAGCTGTGAGAGCCCATTGAAAAATGCAATACCAAAAGGACTATTCTGTGCTCTTGAGGAATCATAGCATATACACAAGACTTGTGATAGTTGTGGATTGAAATCCGGAGTAGATTCGCAGCCTCGCTGACATTCAAGCCCCCAGCCTTCACTGGCCCTATCAATAGCAAAGTTTGTTCTGCACATAGTGAAAGGGCCTGCTGGGTGTTTGAAAATAGCCACTAGATGCCATCCCTGAGTAATGCCTGAGCAGGAAGGGAACCCTACATCCTTAATGTGTCAATTGGCATTGTCAAAGACAGGGTGGTGAGATTTACAGTGCAGCTATGCAGCAATTGGAAGCTCAGAAATGCCGAGCTTGAAGTGATGACATCATTGACCCACACAGGGCACTGTTGGCTTTTCAACAGCCAAACACCTGTGGGCACATGCAGCCTTGGCCCCCTTTCTGCACCGCCACCAGGCAAAGTCTGCTGGTAAAGACAAGGGGTCCCTTCCCACCTTGATTGTTGCTTAGACACGAAGTCTCCTTTCACCCCTCCCATGTAAAAAATAAATGGATTCCATTGTGAAGCAAACGGCATTTGCCCATTACTGAAGTTACTAAAGTATCAATGACAAAGTGGATTCCCTTTCTACAAAGACACCATATCTACACCAGCTCTATGAAGCATGGATTCTCTAATGGTACTCTGGTTATATCCCTCCCCCACCTTTGCAGAGGTTCGCCCCCTGCCTCTAAAGCATTTTGTTATACAAATCACAGCAGCGAGGCCATGAGATTTGCTTTAATTAAGGATTACAGGAACCAAGTCTTTCTGACTCTTCTGTTTTAACTCACCAGAATAGTGCAGCAGCCTTGGGGGGTTACAATAAAGCAGATATTAATTCTGTCTAAGTGACAATGCTAGATTGGATTTGCATAATTCACATGAATATTAAAAGACAGCATCATGATGATGTTGGTACATGATGCCAAGGGAGTTGATAAGATGGAACACTTATCTCAGTGTTCCCCACCTTCAAAGCCTATTATCAACATTTGCTGATTATTTAATTCCCAGGGGTCCCTGTGAGGAAGGAACCATAGGATTTCCCTCCTCCCCCACCGCCCAATTTTACAGACACAGGAAACAGGGGCACACATGATTCCTAACTTCATTGCCAATCCTAAACTATAGCATTTTAAAAAAATTAAACAAGCTGGCTGAAACTCACATGAAGAAGGCTGGCCCTTTCATAAAGTAGATTGGGGCAGCTGCCTCAGGTGGCAATGTTAGATGCTGACCCTCTTCAGACGATAGGCTAAGCCACGGTGGTTAAGCACTTCGAGCTAAACTTAGCATCTTGTGTGAACCATTCTTAACATAATCACGCTTTAAACGTGCTCATTAACCATATGCTGCAAATGGGTTATGGCCTAACCATGGCTTAGTGTGTTGTCTGAACAGGCCCATTGTGAAAGGGCAGCAAATTTGGATTCATTATTATATTCATGCCTTGTAAAGTTATGGCATGGGCTCATTTGTCTTATGCGTCTCTTATAGCACAATCCTAAGCATGCATACTCAGAAGTAAGTCCTGATGTATTTCATGGGACTTCCTCCCTAGAAAGTGTATCTAGGATTGCAACCTTAGATGGGCAGCTGCTTCTTTAAGGCTGCAATCCAATGCACACTTACCTACTGAACACAGTGGGAGTTACTGCCAAGTAAATACATATAGGATTGTTCTGTAATATTCCAAACTGGGCATTTTGATCACATTATGCCAGTGCTTTACCAGCTACACTGGTCCCCAGTTCAATTCGGGGCCCAAATTAAAATGCTGGCTTGAATTTACAAAGCCTTTAGCAGCTTGGGACCTGAAAGATCGTCTCCTCTCCTTCATACCTAGCCAGACATTGAGATGTTCTTAGGAGACCCTGCCACCTACCAAGTGAAGCAAGTGGCTACTATGGAATTGGCCTTTTCAGTGGCGGCACCCCAGCAATGGAATAATGGAATAATCCGGTGAAAGGTGGTGGCTCTGATTTCAGGAAGGCTCTGAATCCACTCTAGGTTTTAGTCAGAACCATCAAGAGCTCTAAAGGAGCTATTAAGGGTGCTGGATCTATTTTGGCAGTTTGGGCCACCACATTGGATAATTCCTTCAGAGTTCTGGCTGGTTCTGACTGAAACCCAGAAGCGATTCACAGTCCCACCAGCTCCCATTGGAGTAACTTCTCCAGAGAGGCTAACCGGGTTCTTTCTTTGCAATCTTTTCAGCACCAGTGAGAACAGCTTTTTTATTCATCCAGGCCTTTTAAACAAACCACTGTTTCAAATATCCCATAGGATTTCACTGTTTTGGTGTATGTGCGTGTTTTAAAAACTGACCTGCTAATTGTTGTGTCCCCACAAGAAGCAAAGTTTTATGCTGTATTTTTACTTCATTCCCTCACTTTTAATTAGATTGTTTTAATAGTGAGCTGTTTTGTTTTTTGCTCTTTAAGCTGCCCAGAGGATAGTTTTTGATGTGTGGTGCCATATAAATTTAATTAATAAATAAGAAATAGGCAGAACCTTCCTGGGAATTTTTTTTTTTTGGTTAGACTTGTTTTTTGAAAGTCCTCTGACGTTCTGCCTGATTAGGAGCCACCCTCAAACTTGCTTTAGGGTGCTATTCTGTAGAAGGGCTTGAGGCTTGTGAATAGGGTGGGTGAAACTGGACTCCTATTCCCTAACCTGCCAGCCTTAGCAAGGGAAACCAAGCCAATGTTGCCATGGCAGCAGATCCATGTCGGGGGGGGGGGGTCTGGTGGGCTGCCAGAATGGCTTGAGTGGGTCACATGCAACCTGCACTTCTTTTATCACTGTCCAAATGCATGCACTAGGAAAAATGCAATTCATATGTGGTTTGCGGGTGGACCATTTACCAAAAAGTTCATAAACAGATGTGGAGAACAGGATGAAATAAACTTGTGTTTCAAAAAGTTCAAATGTGTTGAAAAACCCAAAACTGGCAAGTTAATCCATCTGTAGTTACAGAGACAAATGAGACCAGTCGGTTAGAGAAAGGAATATTTTTTAAAAAATTGTGAATTTAACAAAACAGAACCAAAATGAAATTGGGAAAAAGAAAAGAAAAGAAACATTACATATGTAGGAATATCATCATTTTTTCATCAGATATACCATTCATTAAAAAAAGGGGAGAGAATTATGCATAGGTTTCAAGAAAAGCAGACAAAATATCCATGTACTGTATCCACTCGCAAGTGACGCCTATATAACACCTGTTCAAATGTTGATAGTTTTGTTAAGTCCTCAGTCTATTGCATTTAGAATTGTACTGTTTTGCCTGATGGAAGTGTAATTAGTTGATCATTTTACTGTCAATTCTATTTGTGCCAGATGTGGGTGCATGGGTGGTGAAGGCAATATATCTATCTTAACACTTCGTGTATTCGCCATTTGTGCGCTTTTACAGTGAAGGTGAGTGGAAACACACTATCAATGTATATCGTGCAACGTTGAAAACGATAAAATGGATCACACAGGAAACAGTTGGCTCATTAATGAGGTATAGGGGTCTTCTGGAGACATTGCAACTGTTTATTTACTCAATTTTGAGTGGGATGCAAGTGAGAAATTAGAATGGCAGGAAATTAAGTAGGGAAATGTAATTACCCAAGACTGGAGTCAAGCCAGGACAATGATGTTCAGTCATGCTAGTATATTCCCCTCCCTCCATATCAATACCCCCAACACAAAATCCTATGGTTACACCACACCACCCACCCACCCACACCATGCAATTAAACAGGAATCTGGCCCCAAGCGGTCATAAAAGTGGTTACTAACACTAGCCTTAGCTCAATTTTTTTAAAAAAATGCATTTACTGTATTTTTTACATGGAATTGTGAAATACATTTCTCGTTGTTCCATTCTGTTTGACTAGCCTAGAAGGAGAGGGGCCATGGCTAATTGATAGAGGACCTGCTTTTGTAGTTTTTGTAATTTTTGAAGTGTTGATGTGGTTTTTAAATGTATAGATTGTGTGTATGTTGTATGTTTTTGCTGTTTTAATTTTTGTATATTGTTTTTAATTGTTTTTAATCCTATGTAAACCGCCCAAAGAGCTTCAGCTATGAGGCAGTATACAAATGTAATAAATAATAATAATAAATAATAAGTTCAGTCCCCAGCATATCCAGGTAAGGCTGGAAAAATTCCTACCTGAAATCATGGAGACACACTGCTACCTGTCAGTGTTGACAATAGTGGGCTAGATGGACCAAGAGTCTGACCTCAATAGAAGGCAGCTTCCTATTTTCTAGGGCTGTGCATGGAACCGGATCCAGATCCCAAATCCAGAGCCGATCAGGCCTGATCTGGGCCTGATCCAAATCACCGCATTTGTCAGTCATGGTGGGTGATGTCATCACCCGACGTGAGCGGGAAAGTGGCCGGCTGACATCGAGGAAGCTGGCCACCACGGAGGACACCACGGAGGTGGCTGCAGGTAAGGAGGGCGATGGGGGGAGGGAAGGGGAGAGCGGAGAGCGGGAGGGAGGGAGGGAGGGAGGGAGGGAGGGAGGGAGGGCTCTGCAAGGGCCCGGAGCGGAACTGGATCCAGATCCGAGGCAGATCGGATTGGGCCCGATCCGGACCTCCCAGATCGGGATCCAGATCGGATCAGGGGGTCCATGCACAGCCCTACTATATTCCACATGCAACATTATGTCTAGTCTTGTCATGTTCATGAGAAATTCTTCTGAAACAGAAGGTAGATCTGGAAGCATGGCAATGTTACAGAGCGGCTAAAGGCTACGGAAAGGCGTATCTCACCATGTGATTAATGTTTGTCTGAAACTCATTTTTCCGCTTTACTTTAACAGTAGGGATGGACAAATCTGTCAATTTCAGTTTCTCATTTTCCCATTCTTAAATTTGGATGGCCCTGAACTTTGAGAATTTTCTGATCTTAAGCCTGGATCATCCTCAACTTCAAGATTTTTAAAAACAGTTTACATGACAACTGAGGTCCTTGTGATATAGGGTGGGGTATAAATGTTTTAACGAATAAAATATATACATTTTGGTACACATTTATCTGAATATATGCATTTTTACACATTTCTGCCCAATATGCACATTTTCCAAGCAATTCTCCCAATATAATGCATTTTAATGTAATTTTCACTAATATAATTATTTTTGTGTGCACTCCCTAATATACACATTTTTGTGTTTGGCAGGGGCAAAATCTGGAAAAGTGTGAATTTCAAAAGATAACTGAGTTTTGTTTCACATATTGGTTCAAAAGTGCAAAATGAGGTAAAGTGCACATAAAAATGTGAACTTAGTGAATATCTCCTTCCATCCTTACTTAACAGTATGGTGAAATTCCCTCTTCATTACAACTGTTAAAGTTGCAGGGGCCCTGCCTTCTTTTGTATATGGTCACTCTAGTATAGTGCATGCACCTTTAACTGTTGTGATGAAGAGGGAATATCACCAGGAACTAATTGCATACAAATGACACTGGCTGAAATTCCCTTTTCTCTACAACTGTTAAAGTTACATGAGCCCTGACCTGGATTTTATCTGGTCACCCTAAGTTCTAGCAGCTCTTGCTTTTTCTTTCCTCAAGCACACTGGCCTTTTTCCTTCTTTATTTCTCTTCCTGTGATTTTCTGTTTTGGGATGTTATCTTCTAAAATTATTTTGTCTCTCTCCCCTCAATTCCAGCCAATCAGGAGGAGAGTTTCTTGTTCATTTCTGCCAGCAATGTTTGATCAGACTTCTCCAACCTTGTGCCCACCAGGTGTTTTGGCCTTCAACTCCCATCAGCCCCAGCCAGCAGGGCCAATGGTAAAAAAAAATGTCATCTTGAGTGCTGTTATCATGGTGGAAAGGTGGATTTAAATCAAATAATAAATGCTGGGAGTTGTAGTCCAAAATATCTGGAGGCTACCAGGTTGGGGAAGACTGCCTTTAACAGTTGGATTGGTCACCCATTCTTTCTGACTCCTTCTGTGATGTGCATTGTCAGGTCTTTCTATTTTTATCAAAGTCTCAAGTCATAAGAAAGTCCCTGCCTTATGTCTCAGGATGATTTTTCACAGTTTTCCAGTCTTCACAGCTTTATGCGTCCCACCCTGCTGAGGAAATCAAAAGGAGGCCTTATAAAGTGTGAAAAGAATAAAGGATTGGGATGCCAGAGCTGTTCACATTGAAACATCGCTCAAAGAGATTGTTGGGCTGACAAACTTAAATAACCATGGCCTACTGCTGAATGAAGCGGACATAATAGTCTAAAGTGGAAAATATAGTTTCCAAAGTGTCTTTTTTTTTCTAGCTGTGAGGCTATCCATACACCAAAGGACACATTAAGATGTGTCCTTTATAAGATTCTCACCCGAGTCCAGCTGATGTGATGCATAGCTATGTGTGGCATATTGTGCCAGAATGTGAATTGAGGTGCATGTTGAGATTCATGTGCATTCAACTGAATGTAATGCAGTGGAGATGGATAACATCTGTATTCAGATTTGCATCCGATGAGCATCTGATTTTGCTTGCAGTTCCCAAGCAAGCCATCTCCTCCTCTCAATGAGGCCATCTGTTTTTAGAGGTTATAAAGATGACTAGAAAGTTGGGCTGTCGACCAATTGAAGAACCTTAGCTCATTAATCATCTTCTCATTAATGACTCAATTTCATCAAATGGTGTGAGTACAGCTTAGTTCACCACCATTAGAGATCTGCTGGTAATAGAAATGTTCAAAGACTTAGCAACTATTAATGCTTCTTTAGCATTAGAGCCATCCAAACAGAAATCAAGAAGAAATTTGCTACAGCGTTCAGGAAATAACAACAAAAGAGGATGCAGCAATCATTTCATAGCTTGTTTCTGGAAACTACAATAAAACACATGAGAAATTGTTTTGGGCTCATTAGAGAGTTACAGGGGCATAATCTTAGTTCGATTAGGATTCCTAAGAACTGACCGTCAAATACTGTGGAAGGTAAAACATTAAACTTTGTCTGTCGTCAAGCCTTCCTCTGATGCTGCGGTCTCAGAGGAAGAATCTGTTTCAGAGATAGAAGAATCTGATTCAGGGCCTAGTCATGGAATGTCAAAGGCCTGGGAATTAGTCTCTGCCTGGTTTCACAGAGGAATGCAGGCAGGGTAGCAACTACTCTCAGAGCTAGCCGTTATCACACGCACGGTTTTAAGCACACCCACCTCAACTTTGCTCCACTTCTTCAGCGCTGGACTCCTATGACGTCATCCCCCTCATGCTGCTCTCTCACCCTGAGGTCGCAGTTTTTAGTTTCCGTTTTGATTTATCCCTGAACGGGCAAAGTCCGAAACAGGGAAAGTTCAACAGGCCAAGCTGAGGCATCGCAGTGATACCGACCACGTGTGATTCAAAATGCTAGATTCGCATAGGAAATGGAGGGGGAACCTGCAGAAGCAACCCGGGCGGTGGTGGTGGTGGTGGTGGTGGTGGAATAGTAGTAGGTGTGATAAAGCTCTTGCAGAAAAGCAGCTGAGTCACGGCAGTACAAGGAACATTCTTTGATAAGTGGTCATGAGGCAGAATCAACCCAGGAAAGGCATGTCCAAGGCTGTCTCCTAGATAACACAGTTGGCTGAAAAGCAGGCAGTTAAATGGAGTTCTCAACTCCGGGCCAAGATTTCCCAATAGGGCAAGACAAGTGAGGACCTCTAGTCACCCCGCCCCTGCATAAAAGGTGATGCAGAGGCAAAGGAGGTCTGTGGGTACAACATCACTAATACTGGACACTTTTTTGCTTGGACTATTCTTGACCCCTGAGTGACCATTTACAAAAGAAGGCAGAGTCCCTGCAACTTTAACTGTTGTGACGAAGAGGGAATTTCACCAGGAACTAATTGCATGCAAATGACACTGGCTGAAATTCCCTTTTCTCTGCAACTGTTAAAGTTACATGAGCCCTGACCTGGATTTTATCTGGTCACCCTAATAAAAGGCAGGAGCAGACAGTTAGTTGGTTGGTTAAGAACTAGGTTTTTGGGGTTAAGGCCTTAGGGATTGATGGAATTACATCTAGGTAGTGGGAGTTAGAAGGGGAGAGTAGGCAGGGCAAGACCAAGAACTGAATGCTTGATTATATGATATTACTGTTTTTATGTATTTTATTGTTGCAAGCTGCCTTGGGAGGGCTTCTGGCCTGAAAGGTCACTAAGAAATGTATAATAATAACAATAATAATAATAGGAAAAGGTCACAATTATCTTATTAGTCACATCAGTCACCAGCATCACATCTGTCATGACTCAAGCTCACCCCAGGCTTCTGCTCACGAACTTTAGGCAAACTGACACACTCCAACAACAGTGAGACTTCTTTTATTGTAAAAATCACACGGAATTCAAAGCATAACGGTTTCATTTCTGCATACACGCACTTGAAGCTGAAGACAGACCAGATAGCTTTCAGGTACAATGGCTTAATGCGAACAGCACTCACTCAGGGGGAGACATTTAGAGTTAGCCCCTGTCCCATGAGGTCAGGAGTGGCCACACACACTGGATCCTCAGGTACACGAGCAAAGACTCAAAGGAGAAACCCCAGCACAGACGAGCATGAGGTCTGACAGTGGATAAGATCATCTTGAACTAAATCAAACTCAGCCTGTCAGGGCACACTGAGCTGATCACGTAAACAAGATGTCAGGGAACGAACCTCTTCGACCCAGGGAGCCTTCCCAATTCTTGTAGCTTTGGCTCTGAGGAAGGTCCTCTCGCAGGTCACACACACACACAATTCCAGAACAGCAATGATCAGCCTCAGTTTCCCCATGCCCGTACTTTGGCTCCATGCAGGGAAAAAGCAGGCTATAGAACACGAATCCAGAACAGTAATCTCAAGTCTAAATCTATGAAAAGCCACAGCGCACTTTTCATGGCATAGTTCTTAGAAGTTCCAAGTCTAAATAGCAACAGAACATGTACAAAGTGCATCCAACATTTCCAAATCAGATAGAATCCCAAACACGAGTTTCTTGGCAAGCGTAGGACAGATGACAAGCAACAGCAAACAGCAAACAGATAATTCCTAGCAAAGAACTTCTTCGTTGCTTGTAGATATATAGGATGGAGGCTGGCTAATTCTAAGCTACTTTGACAGACAGGGCTTCAGGCTTGTAATCCAAACTCATGTGCCAACAGGGCGGCACAGTTCAACCTCCTCTTGATGACGACACTATGTTAGAGACATCTTGCAAGATAGCCCCAACCTTTTCTAAACAGACTCTTGTTCCCAGGAACCATTCAAGGCCTCGGCCTGCAATTACAGATAAGCACCGAACAGAGACAGATCTTCTCATAACAATTACCAAGCCTTCAACTCACAATTCACTAGGCCAGCCTAGTGAATTGTTTATGAAGCACCTGACATCCGACAATATATATATATATATATATATATATATATAACCTCCAGAAACTGGGCCTACCAGAATACATCACACCAACATCCAGAAAACACTCATAATTAAAACATGCTCAATCATCAGGAAATTCCTGAATCAATACAAGACAGCATGACTTGGCAAAGCCCGTCATGTCTGTCTAGAACAATCGCCATGAGCGAGAAACAGATAATTAATAATAATAATAATAATAATAATAATAATAATAAAAAATATCTCTTGTATTAAATGAACTTTAATTTGCTTGTTTTTAAATGATAAAATCCTGCTTGTTATCCATCTTTCTGCACTACCAGTAGTATTCATATTTCCTGGGTATGACTCCTGGTTGGGTGAAGAGAACCAATTAGGCATGTTGGGTGTCTCTTTTACCTGGCGAATATAGGGGCTGAAGCTTGTGGGATAGTGAAGACAGATGTCCTAAAGCAGAGGCAGATGTTCCAGAGGGCATGTCACATCACGAGGGGTGGCAGCATCAGGTAATGACTTGCTCACAATTACCCAGTGAGTTTTCAAGGCTGAGTAGATATATTTGAATCCCATTACATGACACCAGTTCCACAATCTACCCATTCTACCACCCGGGAGCTCCAGTGCCTATTCTTCAATGCCTACGCATCCCTTGTATTTTCAATTGGTTTTGTGTCTGGCAGTGCAGTCCTATGCATGTGTACTCAGATGTAAGCCCTGTTACATTTAATGGGGCTTACTTCCAGGTAAGTGTATATAAAGGTTGCAAGCAGAGTCTACTATGCTGGAGAGCAGGCAGCAGCATAGCACTGGTTTCTGTGCCAAGGCGAGGCAAGGCCATTCTTAAAGTGGCCACTCATGAATCAGCATAAAAGAGGACACTCCTCACCAAAAAAGAAGACAAGTGAGCATGCAATTTGCATACGCTAATTTAAATGCATAGATGTAATTTTAGAAATAATCACTAGCATTTGAATAGTGATAGTAGTAAATCTAGTAGTAAATCTCACCATAGTGCAAAGACTGTGACCAGGTATATGCCTTGCTCAGTCTGCTATCCAGATGCTGTGGATGGGCCCCTTCAAAGCCCCTGCTTCTCTTTCTCCTGATGGTTCCTTATCTTTAAACCAGATTTTGACTGGCCAACCCTTCAAATAGAGGATGCCTTCAAAACAGAGGACTGATCTATGTAAAAGAGAAGATTTTGCCACTCTAGCTCTTCCACTTCTGTTTCGGTGTGCTAAAAAAAGTTTTTCTTGTTTCTACTCCTTAGGTACCAGTGCTTGCAAGGCAAACTAAATGTTCATCTAATCATGCATAATGGAACTATTTGTGATAGTTTAATTTACCTTTGTGGAAGCACAAACAACTTGGATTTGGATTTGGATTGAGACCATGATGTTCCGAGACTCCACTGAAAGGGCACAAGTGGAGTTACACGTGATAATTTAATTTACCTTCTTGCAAGCACCTATGCTCCCAATCAGGACCATGGTACTCTGGGAGGGGTGGTGGTAAACTTTCCCCAACTTCAGGACAAAAATGGATGGTGGAGAACGTTTGCCACCATCCCTCCTAGAGCATCACGGTCCTGATTGGGACACGGGTGCTTGCAAAAAGGCACATTAAACTATTATGCATAACTCCACTATGCTTGATTCTATGACCATTTACTTTGGCCCATAGATGGGCCACCCATAGATGTATCAACGTCCAACACATAACATCCCAGAGGTTAGACAAGAGCTGCAACTGGACTCAGGGATTGGCCACAGGGAGAAGGGGAGAGAGAGAGAGAGAGAGAGAGAGAGAGAGAGAGAGAGAGAGAGGTGTGAGTGAAGCTGTTGTCTATGGCTAATGGAAAAGGGAGGTAAAGCTTATTCGCTCAGTGGAAGGTTGCAATAGGAAAACTGCTGTTTTTAGGCAAGCAATTTTTGCACCACCTGCTGAGAATGTCGTGATTACAGAGTTAGACGAGATTCTTAGTTTAGATGAAACCATTTTGAAGAATGGTTTCCCCTGGGTGGAGAGGAAGCGTTTTAGCCAAAAACAATTTGAAACATCTGTTGGGGTTGCTGTCAACAGTGATAGCATCATTACAGAGCAGTGGAGTGCAAGGCAAGAAAGACAACAATCCAAGGTTAAGTTAATTGGAGACACATTCCTCTCCACTTTAACCTGGCCCAGCCACCTGTCTGCCCATCAAAGCTCTCTCTTTTTCCTTTGACAGCCATAAAAATTGACTGACTTTGCCATGTCAGACTCTATAATTTTTAAAACTAATAACTGTTAGATCCTCTCTGATGCCTTTTGCATCCATCTGTCCTCTGTTGGGTTTCTGCAGGGAATTTTTCCTCCTTTGAAAAAGAAAAAGAAAAGAAATACTGAACTAGAACTTATAAGGTCCCAGAGTTTGATGGATTTTGGACCTCTAGATATTTCATCTAGATACTGAAATGAATCTGAACATCCCAGACCAGTGCTCTTTTCCCCAAGTCAGCATTAAATCTTTTTTAAATGCCCCACTAACTATGCTGAACATAGATAGCATGGAGTACGACCCCAATGAAATGCTAGCTTTCTTCCCTTTTCTGCCAACTTTAGAAGACAAAAAATGAAGATTCATTTGGTACTTACAATGAACAGCCTTCCCCAATCTGGTGTCCTGCAGACATTTTGGAATACAGTTCCCATCATCCCTGATCCCAGGTCATATTAAGTGGGGCTGATGGGAGTTATAGTCTCAAACATCTGGAAGACTCCACATTAAGGAAGTCTGGGTGATAATTTCAATTTTCTCTTTGGTGGAGAAGTCCAGATAGGAATTCAAGATTTTGTTCTTCGACTTGCACACACCTTGGTGGCATGGTCTTGGCCAGTTGTGTCATTATGGCTATAATACAGGAGGAAAATCTGCTCATCACTATAGATTACAAACAGAAGGTGTAGGTGATTTCATGTTGTGTGATCCCAAAGGAATAGTCCCATTTTGTAGATGTAATAATTTTGGGAGTAATTAATAAAAATGGGCTTGGAATCTTTATTTGAACCATGGCGGGGCTTCTTCTGGTTCCTGCCTGGCCATAACAACTAACAATCCGAATGGAAATTGAGACTAACTAGAATCATAGAGTTGGAGGGGGGGGGGCTTGTAGTCCATCTAGTCCAACCCCATGCTTGATATAGGAAATCCAGAGGAACAGTATCCCAAACCTTTGACTGCCCAGCCTCTTCTTGAAGACCTCCAGTGAGGGAGAAGCCATGATCTAGTCTAAAGTGACTGCTTTGAGGGCCTTATGTGGCCATATTAGAATAACTATAATATCAAATTCCCATCACAAATATTCCCCACAACATAACAGTGCAACCACTGGGTCCTTGTACTCTGCACTGTAGATGTATCTAAATATAATGGGACATCCCTATAAAAGATGTAACTTCATACAGCATTGTTTTGTCCACATGCCATCTAAAGTAAAGAGTCGGTCACATATGGAAGTTGTATACAGCTCCAGAGTAGAACTGAAGGAGAAATTGCCCAAACCACCACCATTACCACCACCACTACCACCACAACTGGCAGACAAAAGGCTAGTCCTCAGTTCCTTTTGTCACCAAAGCATCCACCCCACCATTCTTAGTCCAGCATGCCTGAATAGCTTCCAGACATAACATAACTGTAGTTATCTCAACTTGACTACTGAAGGTAACCAGGCATCTAAATGGCAAAACCAACAGCTAGGCTTGCTGTAGAGAAACAGAGATTAACAATGGATGTTGTTGGCTGCTTTTTCACAAAGAGGGGGGATTTTAGAAGCCAAAACCCCAGGCTTCTTTTCTTTTTATGTCACAACACAGAATGCTTGGCTGATAGTTTTTAATTATTATTATTAATCAATTCCTCCATGTTCTTCTTAGCTAAAATCACTCTCTTAGTTCATTTTTGCCCTAAAGGGGAGAGGAAATTCCCCTCCCCCTGTATTTGTGGTTGTTTGCATACTGCCAAAAGAGGGAATTATGTGGCTTGGCTTTCCCTCCTTGCCAAGAGGGACTAGAAAGGCCGCTTCCTGATTTGAAGCAAGAGACCCATTTTCTCAGTCCCCTCCAAGCAGATGAAGAATGCTTATTGCCAAGGCTGAATTTATAATTTTGGAGCCAGTGATTTTCCTGCTTCTTGTGTTCAGGAAATGTGTGAGCATCTCTTGATGATAATTGAGTAAAACCTGCTCATCATTTGATGCTGGATGGGAGCAACAATTCACTCAGGAACTGGTGTTCTTCTCAAAGGACTATTGGGTAAGTTGCATATTATCTGTGGGCACCACAAAGGAGTCATCAACTCTCTCTGCATATAACCTTTCTAGAAGATTGCATTTCTCAGAGTAATACTACACAGCAAGTGCCAGTACACAGTGTGTATATGTTTAGATAATTTGTTTCATTGGCCCTGTCCAAACATTTAGGGGTGGCAAGCTGAGAAGGTAAGGAATAAGTGCATGAACCTCTCCTCTTCACCCTATACCTCAACACACATAATCGTGCACAGAGGTGCATTTGTGAAATGGCCCAGTTTGTATCAACCCTCCCTTCCCACTTAAAAAAAATGATTTCTTTGGGTGAGGGAATTCTCTTGGTAAAGAAAATGGTGCCCAAATAAAGGTATACCTGTAGATAATTGAGTATTTCCATTACACAAGACGGAAGGGTCTTCCAAGGACCATACCACATTAGAATGTGGGTGGGGAATTGTGTGTTTGAATGCTCTCTCCGATCAAAATGTCCTTGCACATGGAAAGTGGGTCCACCTCCTTCTGGCCTTCTTTGAATTGAACAGAATGTTGAATTGTGTCTGGAAATGGACTGGAAGCTGGTACAATAATTTTAAAATGGGTTAAATATAACCGGAATGTCCAGTTGCGGTCTAGCGGTGGTGTTTTGTAGAAACTGAAGCTTCAGAACAGTTTTCAAATGTGGTCCCACATCACAGTAATCTGAATAGGATGTTTGATATCAAACTGCAAGGAATGGTGGACAACCTATGTCTGGTTTGGTGGCATCACAGCTGATGCATCAGTCAGCCTAAGCTGGTGAGTAGTGTTTTGTGGGGGAAATAAAGGGAGAAAAACCCCAATTGCACAAGAAAAAATATATATTAATCCCACATTTCAAACTGAGGTCTTCCTCCATAGTGTCTTAAACAACTATTTTCAGCCTAGCATCAGACCATTGTTACAACTTGTTTCTGTGCCACTTGGGCTCCCAAAGATAAGGCCAGATATAAGAGCACCTCCAAACTGTAAACCTGAACTTTTAAGTGGGAGTCTGACCCCACTCAGAAAGGGTGAGACTCACTTCCCTGATCAGATGAAAAACCCACCCACAATTAATCTCAGAAACTGATTAAAGCACATCAACTGCTTCACCTGGAGTAGATGAATAGGAGAAATAGAGTTGGGTGTGATCAATTCCCTGGTTAAACTCACTGGCTGAATTCGGACGACACAATAAGCAACTGGGGGGTGGGGAACAATCATCAGTTGTATTGACTATTGTGTCGTCCGAATGCTGCCATAGTCAACTCAGCACTGATCCTAATCCACACCACAGTTGATTATTTATTACCATGTTGTGTGGGAATGCCCCCTAGATGAACAACTGTAAAGTTGATTATTACCCCACCATTGACTATCGTGTCGTCCGAATTCAGCCAGTCAGGAGTTTCATGAAGATGTTAACATGGGCATGGAGAACAAAATGGAACTTTGCAGCATGCCAGAGCACAACTAGCATGGTGGCAAATGATATTTATTTTTTTCTAAAATGTATTAACTACCCTTCATCCACAGGGGATCCCAGGGTGGTGTACACAATATTAAAAACAATGAATCCAGTATTAAAACCACTCAATGGCACATTAAAAATGAATTGAAACAACTCTTCAACAAGCAAGCCAAACAAAAATACAACAATCAATTCCATTTAAAAATAAATGAAATGTTTAAAATGTAATAGTAAAATTCTAAAATATTAAAATGTTAGAATACATGGGCAAAAAAAAGATGTTTTCATTTGGCAATGAAAAGAAAACAAAATTGGTTCTGATCGTATCTTCTGTGGGAGCGGATTTCAAAGTTGGGGTGCCACCATGGAGAAGGCCCTTTCCTTTGTAAATGCAAAGTATATGTGTCCCACTGATGGTGTTCGGAAAATCACTCCAGAAGATACCATAGTTAGTGGTGTCAAATCCACTGAGAGGTCCAGAAGAATTAGTAAAATAACACGTCGTTGTCCTGGCAAAGATCATCAGGATGACCAAACCAAACTTGATGCCAAAACCAGGCTGATAGCCATGTTGAAATGGATCTCAAAATTTTATTTTATCCAAGAGCAACTGGAGTTGCGTAGCCAGCATCTGCTCAAGAACCTTGCCTCTAAGGAATATTTGCATATGGCTGATAGCTGGAAAAAATGTCAGGATCCAAGCATCCCATCTCACAAGGAGAAATCTACAGTTCCTTGGACCTACTCAGTCAATCCACTCCTGGCTGACTGGAAACAAAGCCCTATGAGGAGAGACTGGAAGAACTGAGCATGTTTAGCCTTGAGGAGAAAAGACTGAGGGGAGACATGATAGCACTCTTCAACTACTTGAAAGGTTGTCACACGGAGGAGGGCCAGGATCTCTTCTCGATCAGCCCAGAGTGCAGGACACTGAAAAATGGGCTCAAGTTACAGGAAGCCAAATTCTGGCTGGATATCAGGAAAAACTTCCTGGCTGTTAGAGCAGTACAACAATGGAACCAATTGCCTAGGGAGGTCGTGGGCTCTCCCACACTAGAGACATTCAAGAGGCAGCTGGACAGCCATCTGTCAGGTATGCTTTAAAATGGATTCCTGCATTGAGCAGGGGGTTGGACTGAATGCTCGTATGGGCCCCTTCCAACTCTTCTATTCTATGGTTCTATGATCTAATGAGCCAGGAAGGGCAGGATTGAGCATAGAAGTGGTAGGTCACACACCACCAAACACATCGACAACTCTCAGGCCTTAGCCCCCCAAAAACATGCTAGCAACTCACGGGGATTTCATGGCTGGCCATATGTACTCATATATGTGCTTATAAATGGAGAAAGAATTGCAGCATTTATTGAAAATGCTCTTCATAAGTATGTGCAAGACAGAGCATTAAAGACTGATGGGTTCCTGGAAATTGTATGCACTTTTTCATTTCAGTTCATGGCTGGGCTAAACTGTCCATGGGGATACATTTCATTTATTAGGTGGAAGCCAACTTTCTAATAGCTTCTCCAGTACACTGTAAGCTGAGCTGTTGTGGTAGAAGCAACAGGAGATCTTAAGAAGAGAACGACAGTCATTCCTTTCCTCTTATACTATCGCTTGATGAGATGCTAGACAGCTAACCTGAGAAATGCATATAACATTTCCAATGTGAAAAAGAACAGTGTGATGTGTGGAACTTCATTCCCCTTCTATCCACCACATCATTCTTAATTTCAGGACTTACTGTTTTTCCACTGAGAAAAGTGGAAAATGTGACAGTTTAGATATGGCCTAAATCAGATTTTTTCCTCATGCAGAACATTTAGAATAAATTGGTTTCATACAAACACACCCACACAAAATATGTTATAATACACTACAGTTGTGTGAATCAGTGGAACTCTAGTTCTGACTCTAGTCTGCTTCGGCTTGCAGGGTTCACATTTTTTTCTTTTCGCATGGAAATTAGTGCATATTTATCTTTGGTCCCCTCTACAAGGATTCGCTTTTGCACCTGGTTAGGCGATTATGCGCATAATCGCAGAAGCGCATTTACACCTAATACCTCTGCACGAGAGGCGGCGAGAGGCGGCGAAGCACATTAACGGATGACCAAAATGCGCTTTACAAGTAGTTAATGTGCATAAGCGCTTGTTCACATAGTCAAAATGCGCTTTAACAGCCGGAGCAAAAGAAAACTCGCTGTTTAACATGCATTCGATAATACGCATAAATCGGAGAGATAACGTGCCTCTACGCCCGATTTGCGCTCCGTTCTTGTAGAGATAAAAAATTTTAAGGGCCTTGAAAGAGCTTTAAACCTCTCTTGTAGAGGCAGCCTTTATCTCTTTAGTGACCTTGTGCCTATCCACATTGTCCTTAAAACGACATAGTCTGCTTAAAAACATGGTTTTTAAGTCATTATGTGGTAGGACACACTGAGTGCTTATGTTTCATAGTGACTGCTTCCTCTGTGTTACAGGGTTAATTCTTTGTCTGTTCTTGTTTAGTTTCTGTTTTGCAGGCTGCTTGAGTTACAGAGACAGAAGTGGGCGGTCAAGCAGCCTGCAAAACAGAAACTAAACAAGAAGAGACAAAGAATTAACCATGTGTCACACCACTGAACACTTTGAGGACGGAGGAAGCAGTCACTATGAAACGTAAGTACTGCTCAGTGTGTCCTACCATGTAATGAAACAACTTAAAAAACCATGTTTTAATATAAGTCATTTTAAGGGCAATGTGGATAGGCTCCTTGTTGTATTGTTATGCATGTTTCTCCTTTTTTGTTGCCTCTCTTTCTAACTATATTACAAAATAAAATACATTTTCATGTTGTTGTTGTTTTAAAAACACACTACAGAAAATGTAATAAATGGAGAAACTCAAAACAGTTAAATGGGCTTTGCATAGTAATGCAGTTTCTTCATGTAGGTTTGGCAATTATTGCTTTGGTAGCTTGCTTGGCAAAAATTACTGACGCTTTGCGAATTCTGTTTGTAATTCTGTTTGGAAAGAAATGTTAGAGCTTAAATCTGCAAAGCTAATTTCTTGGATGCCTTGGATATTTAGACAAGTTTACTGCTTATTTTTTTGGAAGGAGTTCAGAGAAACCAATTCCAGTCAATCATAAATCTAAGCCAAATGCTCTTGATTATTTCTGCAAAATGTGTACTTGGAGGGAGTTATTTAATTATTTGTTTAATTGCATTTAAGGGCACAGGAAGGTTATGCATCTAGATGAGAAATGCAAAATATCACATTCCTTAAATTCAAAATGATAATTTTAAGTTCATCTTTTTGCCATTTCATTTATCTTTAAAACAAAGGAATTTCAACATTGGGGTGGGGATAGGAAAACTACATATGGGTGATCCACCCCAGAAATGTATCATTCCAACACATTACATTTTTCAATACATTTGTTTCTTTGTAATGCAGAACAATCTCCCATATATTAAGGTATCTTAGCAATAAGTATCATTGTTCAGATTACCCATATGGAGACATGATAGTAAAGTCCTGGTATTTCAAGAAATAGGTCCTGAGCCTTTTAATATTGGGCTGTGATGGTTAACTCAGCCTACTCTGAAAGGTTAACAGTAAAGGGGAAGGATCCTTTCTAAAATCAATGGCTCGGATCCAGATTTAGTTATACTCAGAGCAGGCCCAAGAAAACCAATGGGACTTCAGTTGGTCATGACTGACTTATCTCATTCATTTCAATGGACCTGCTCCAGGGGTGTTGAGCCCCAGGCCTGCAGGGGAAATTTGGCCTGCCTGTTATCCCAATCATGCCCTCTGGGGTTCTACAGATGGCCACTCACCCTTTCTCTGGCCACTGATTTGTATGGTGGTTTCCCGGCTTTTGTGTATGTTTCCTTCATTTTAAAAAGTTGAAATGCTTAGTGGCATTTAGGGTTGTCATGAGCACTCGACTGGCTCCAAGAGCCCGATAGATACCCTCCCACTGCATCCAACCCCCCCCCCCCGACCCAGTTGGGAACTGTTCTTGTGAGGGTGGATGCCCTCCAAGCACTTGCGAGACCCCGGCATTTGCTTGGCCACTGCCTGCTTGAGCCCCAAAGTTGCACCTTTCCCCCTTCCTTCATCGATGGTGGCCTTTAAGGCCGCCATTGGCACAGGGGGGAAATGCACAATTTATTGAGGCTCCCAAAACTGATCACCTCCCCCAGTTGCATCAGTGGTGGCCACCACTGACACAAGGAGGGGGTAGTGCGTGACTTTGCCAGGCCAATCCAATCCAATCCTCAGAAGACCCCCCCCCCCACAAGCCTGGTGTGGGTGAGTTCACCCACCCCTAGTGGCAGTAAGAGCTTTAAACTACAATATGCTAGTATTTTCAGTATTTTTGCCCCGTCCTTTTGCCTTTCACCCCACCCACCACTGAAATGTACCCCCACCCCCAGAGCATCTCCAAAACTGAGTTCAACACACACGATAAAAGAGGTTAATCAGCCCTGGTCTGCTCTAAGCATAACTAGATCCAGATCGAATTCATTGTTCATAATGAGGAAATGTATAAAGCAAGACACCGTGATGTTTCAGCAACCATGTCATAGTACAATAGCCACCAGGTACCTCCTCAGTAACAGAAATAGAATGTCAGCTACATAGATAATAAATAGCACTTAAATAAGTGCCTGGTTGATTAATCCGTGTTAAGAAGGTATCATCACAAATAAAGGAGTCACAGTGGGTGTGCAAGTGTTTTAAAAGGCCATTGAACCTATTGGGGTTTGTAGTATCAGATCACCTCTTTGTTCCAGATTTAGAGTTCTGATTCCATTGTTCATCAACAATATTTAGCCGGCTTTGGACACTGAGAATCTTGCTGTATAAAACTTGCACTGTAGGAGTGTGGGATAAAAAGCTGAATACAAATAATCCAGCCTTGCATTTTTTTTTGTGGTTTCAGCACTTTTCTGGGAGCAGCAAATATATTTGCACCATAAAAAGGATGTATTGTAATAAGTCAGGTCCTTAATGTACTACTTAGAAGCAAACTCCCATGACCAGATTTATCATGTTGTATATTATGGAGAGAAAGTAGGATAACATTTCTTTAAAATGTTTTTTTTCACATTGAGAAATGTAGACTCTTTTCGAAGAACCTTTCCTAATGAAGAAAAAAAAATATTCCCAGGGAACTGAAGCTGATATGACAGAGCTATGCTCAAAGAGGTATGGTGTAAATTCCCATTATTTTCCAACCCACTATCATTTTTTGATCAAACAAGTTCTGCAGGCTTCTGCAGATTTGGAATGCTTCAAAAACCTGCAAAACCAATTTGATCAGAGGCAATAGTAGAAATGTGTATGTATGCTCCATAGGCAACAGGGGTTACCTTCAACTCTTTGCAACACTGTTCTCTCTCGTGAACTCTGGCTCAACACAACTTTTGTTGTTTGATTTACTCACCACCCCTTTCCTGTTATTAGTATGCAAATTAATGGCTAGTACATTCCAGAATTTTATGAAGTGAACATAACCATCTTTCTGCAGAACTGACACCATGGCTGAATTCGGACGACACAATAAGCAACTGGGGGTGGGGGGAAACAATCGTCAGTTGTATTGACTATCATGTCGTCCAAATGCTGCCATAGTCAACTCAGCACTGATTTTAATCCACACCACGGTTGATTATTTATTACCATGTTGTGTGGGGAGTACCCCCTAGATGAACAACTGTGAAGTTGATGATTACCCCACCGTTGACTATCGTGTTGTCCGAATTCAGCACATGAGTCATTCATTTGGCACCAGGCTTATTTTACATTTATATCCCACTCTTTTGTTGGGTAGGTCTAGCATACACGTGTCTCTTTTCTCATTTTATCCTCACAGAAAGCCTTGGACGTAGACTTGACTAGGAGAGAATAACTATCCAAGATCACCCAATGAGCAAATGGCTCAGCAGGCATTGAAACACATGACTTACCAGCCATTTATCCCGGGGTTGACCACTTGCTTTCTCCGGGATAACTGCAACCGTGGTTTTCCCAGTTTTTCCCTCATTCCCGAGACAATCCTGAGGACTGCGGGCAGTGTGGCAGGGTCTACTGGGTCTTCCTCCTCCCCACGAGTACCTCAACAAATAGGCACAGAGTTGCATGGGGGGGGGGCAGCAGTTTCACCATCCCTGAGATAGCTGCCAGTGCTTTTCGGTGCTGAGTTTTTCTTTCCTTTTGTTTTTACTCACGTTTTTTGCAGGACTGCAATTGCATGACCAGCTCCTGCTTCAACAACAACAACGAAAAACCCACACCTTGCCGGAATGTCCCTCCTGACTTCTGGGACGTTGCGCTGACGTGTGCCCACTGGGGGTCGATCGTGGAAGCCAGAATGCCTAGGATCCTCCCCCCATCCCAGAAAGCCGGTAGGTGAAGATGAGTCCAAAGACTAACATTCCAACAACACAACCATACTGTCTCACTTTTCCTGGTTTGCCAGTAGTGTGAGAAAGTTGCGTATAAGCAGCATTCATGATCTTGCAACAACAATGCTATTGGTATTTTCCATCTCGTTAGATTTCTCATAAAAGCTTTGCAGGGCTTTTGATTGGTCATGTTTAAACTTGTACTCTTGATAATTTGGGCAGCCAATCCCAGGCACAGAAAATCTGCTTCCATCCTTGATATGTCAATGAGATTCAATTAGCCTGGCTAATTGCTAGGAGCAACCTTAAACAACAAGTTGTGGAAACAAAGTATTTGGTTTGAATTAAAATAGCAAGTGAGAACAAGGAACCTTTGTGATCAATCTTGACTTTGGTATGGTTTTTAACAAATGAATTGTAGTGAGTAAATTAAATTAAGAAGACATTTTACAGTCTACTTACACAAGCAACATCAGGCTTTCATAGGACTACACCACTGTCCCTTTCTATATGTATGAAAAAAAAATCTCCTAAGGAATTAGCAAAATGGCAGGACTTAGATAGTTTATTTCCCCTGCAGTGGGTTTTATAGTTTTGAGCTTTTATAGTTATGTTTTTATTCATTTTTTTAAAAAAGTCTCTTAGATTTACACACCTTAAGGTGCAATCCTATGCATATTTACACAGGGAAAAAGTCCTACTAGTCCCAACTAGTTTTTGTGTCTAAACATGCATAAGATTGCATCCTTAGAAATATAGAAATAAGTTATATTCTACTGTGACAATCTGTTGGAGAGAAAAAGTTCAGACTAACAATCCAATCCAATACATGCCCAATCAGAGCAAAGCCTCGCTGAATTCAACGGGATTTACTCTCTCTGTGCTGTGTGCTGAAAATCTTTGGACTCAATTTTGTTAAAAGTTGTTCTGAAGCTAGGCATGGACAGATCTGTCAGTTTGGGTTTTTCTCACACTCTAATTATTTAATCTCAGTTTCTATCCTGTTTATAAATATGTTTTTGAACAGTTTTATTTTTTTAAAAAAAAATGAAACAAATGAAAATGTGGCCATTTCCACTGGCCAAATTCAATAGGCTGAGCTGTTCCCAGCCTGGAGATGACCATGGTGTATTCACCTGCCATGTCGCTTTTACACATGAGGAGCCTGTGAGGAGAAAAAGTGTTGAGTCAGCGCTGATTCAGCACCACACAAACATGTTTGAATTACGCAGGGATTCTAAGCCAGACTTTTAGGAGATAAGCACTCAACGTTATCTGACTAGATGGTCTAATTTGTCAGCTTTGCTTTCTCCCACACATCATTATTATTATTATTATTATTATTATTATTATTATCAAGTACTTTCCATCGCATTTTGAAGAAATGTGTAAGTTGTTACAAAAATAACAATGAATTGAATCAAAATCCTCATCTGTGCCGAGTTGAACAGGGACAGATGAAAAAGCAGCCTTTTAGGGAACCATGAGAGGGGGGATTGCTCCACTCTTGTGCTCTAGGTAAGTCATGGTGACAGATCTACCTTCACTGGGTAACAGTTTCTGTTCCCAGTAAAATGAGCACTCATAAACATGGTGCTTTCATCAAAGGCGTCCTTTCTGTTAGAAGTGCTAAATCAATAATATGGTTAGGAATATGGCTGTGTGTGTTTTAAAGTCCCCTCCTTCAATATAAGGGGGACAAGGGCGCTTAATTTCAGCTGCAACAGTTAGTCAATCAGTCCATTGAACACTTCATTGCGTTATACCACTGCTCCTTTCAAGCTCTCCATTCTTGCTATGTTGCCCCACAACCCTTCCAGCTCGCACCTTTTTTACCCCTAATCACCCTCCAGGCCTCTTGTTCACCCAACTATTTCACATGCTGCCCTTTAGGCCTGGAAGCCATTCCCCAAGGACACCTGCTTTCTCCATTCTTTCATCCGTTCAATCCCTTTTAGAGCCCGGTTTGTTTTTGCACCAAGCTGTGAATCAGTTCCCTTTCCAGTCCTGCAGCTAAGCCAGGCCCATGTGCATTTGCAACAGAATCATGAAATCACCCTTGTTTCTTTCTCTTTGTACTCTCCCTCTTTCTGTCCTGTTTCGAAACTTTTCAGAAGAGACCACTATTTGTTACTTTCCTGTCAAGTACTATGCGCAATCAGACATGCTGTTTATTGAAGATCTAGCACACCCATCATTATGCCAGTCAGGATATATTTGAAGCGAGGACTAGTACGTAAGGTAGCCAGGTGTCCTCTGTTAGAGGACAGTCCTCCCTTTGAGCTGCTGGCAGAGGATTGTCCTCTATTTGAAGGGCTGTCCCGTCCAATTCCAGTTTAAAAATAAAGAACCATAAGAACTTTTGCTCATCCACAGTTTACACATAAATTAGCATGGGCAGATAATAGGAAAATCAGTGGCTTCTTTTGTCCTTTTTTGTGTGTGATTCATAAGTGTCCACCATAGACTCTAGAGTTGGTGTGTCTGTGTGTGGTGGGGACGTACAGATTTTGTTGAATCTGTTCTGTCTGTGTCTTGTGGATTGGCAGGCACCTTTCATTCTGTCATTGGCAGAATTGGACTTTTTAAACCAGAATTGCATTCCATTTATGCTCATTTGCATTAGTGCTAACTTGCATTAGTACAAGTGGACACTTGTGCACTTCTGCAAATGTGCTAATGAACATAGTTATTGCAAATTAGTTTCAATGCACATCAGCACAAATCCCCCCCCCCCAAAAGTGAAAACTGGTCCACAAATCCATCTGACCCAGAAAAAGCCGGGATGCTGCCTACAATCCACAGGACAGATTCTCAGAAATCCGAACTCATATGAATCTCTTGTGGATTTCTCCAACATCCCTAGTTTGTGGTGCTTTTCAGCTTCAGTGCAAATTGTGACAATAAGGTCTGGCTTGCTCAGGGAAAGCAAATGTTGCCTTCATCACAACAACACACCCTTGGGCACAACCTTGGAATGTATGGCAACTGTTCACCTATGAGACAATAAAGTGATAACTCCTGGATGCTACTGGAAGGGGGTATAAATCTGAAGCTTCACCCTAGTGACCCTAGCCAACAAGAATCCATGCTGGGTTCAATTTCTCGTCCAACCAGGTAGCCTCCATAAGTGTTGGGCTGCAACTCCTATCATTCCCAGCCAGAAAAAGCAATGGTCAGGTATGCTGGGAGTTGTAGTCCAAAACATCTGGAAGGTGCCAGGCTGGGGGAAGGCTGCACTACAGAATGTTGAAAACCATCTTTTAATTTAAATAGATAGACAACAGCAATAATACAGGGGTTGTTAGGGAGGACGCAAAAGGGAAACAGATGTGAATGCTGCTCTCTCATGTATGTTAATGAGACTGGCAATCTTTTATAATGGCTTTAGTTTAATAATGACAGTCTTATTGATTTCTTCCGCCTCCCCTTGCAATGTATCACAGTGTGGGCTGCAATGGGCTAAGCCCTAGCTTAGCCAGCGAACGGCCTCCATGTCCTCCCTCTTAAGGCTGACTGAGAAGGACAGAGAGGTGCATTCCTTCCCTCCTTAATGCACACCTGAATAAAGCCAACCTTCTCTGCCCCTTTTTTTTTAACAAAGCACTCCCAACTATGTGTGGCGGCTAAATCGTTGCTGCATTGCTTCAGGTTCAAAAAACAGTGCTGGGACTATCGGAGTCAACCTGCATTATTCAATGTCAGACACGCTTATGCTCATATGAATTAGTAACTCCTTTGGTTGGCCTGTCTTCTTGGTCTCCATGGCAACTGTTTCCATTGCCATTAGTATCTCTGGGGCCCAACCTTGGTTCGTATGTTTCTCTCGCTCTTAACAAAGCAATTGCCAATTAATAGCTGCAGTGTAACCATATGTAGACATTTTGGTGACCTTTTGTTTTATTTACTGCTTTGAACTGGGTGCCTTTGCTTTCCTGTCTGTTTTCATAGCGTTCATTATCATTTGATGCTCAAGGTGGCTGAGGGGTGGTGTCTTTTGAAAGTCATTTTTGACTACAATGCTTCTAAATGATTTACTTGTGCAAATTATAAGGCTGTTTTGTTTTGGATGTTTCACGATGAATTTTTTTCCTGCCTGTGGGCCAAACTAAATGTTTGTCTAATCACACATAGGCTGGTTTCGGATGGCACGATAATCAACAGAAGGGAGAAGAGGCAACCATCAGTTGTGTTGCTTATGGTGTTGTGTGGAGGGCAACACACAACGCACACACAATTGACGGTACGCTATTAAGCAATGGGGAAAAACAACGGGCTGCTCCATTGTTTTTCGAAGCCCCATTGCTTATTATGAGGCCAGGACTTTCAGCCGTGCGACGGGGGGAGGGGCAACATGTCGTGTGGGGAGTATCCCCTGCTTAGTGTATTGTGAGTACGTTATCCCCCCTCCCTTGCCTAAAGTGTCGTCCAAAACCAGCCATAGTGGAGCTATGCATGATAGTTTTATTTACCTACAGCACCATTCCGATTTGGACCATGGCACTCTGGGCCAGGGCGTTAAATCTCCCCCCCCCCCAGGAATTCTACCCCTCCTATTTTCTTTCTTTACCTCGCCCCCATAGATGGGTGGAATTTCAGAATGAAAACAGGTGGGGGGAGAAAGTTTAAACCCCACCTCCCTAAGTGCTGTGATTCCAATCCAAATCAGGGCCACATGCGCTTACACAAGGGTAAATCAAACAATCAGTTCTAGCTCCCCCTATATGTGTTTAGGCAAATGTTTAGCTTGGCCCCCGAGACACACATGTACAATCAATTTCAAATCAATAATGAACTGCTCTTTGTATTTCCAGGGCTATGCCAAATATCCTCTTTTTTGATATTTGCTTGGGGGACGACAACACTGCAAACCTTTGCATTGTGTTGATGTTGGCAGTTGATGCTGGTTTCCAGTATTTATAAGGTATTTATTATATTTAGGTTTATAGTAGTGGTTTATAATGACATATTTTTGTTGTTGTCCCTTCCTTTTGTGTGATTGTTTGTTGTTTTAAAAGTGCTCACAATTAAGGTTTTACTCTTTCAATGTTTTGCACTTTGGGCAGAATCCAGTGGGGTATTTTCTTACACCCTGCCGATGCTATTGCACAAGCAGAGGGTGTCGCTGATGTCAATGTGCAAGCAGGAACTGCCGCTTCCACAACAGAAATGTAATGCTTCCCATAAGAAGCTCTGAAACAAGGGGAAATGCTCAGTTTTTCAGTCAGGCCTGCCTAGTTCAAGAAACAAGCATTCTCAGTCATTTCTGGTTGCCCCAGAAGCACTGAATCTTTGTACCACAAGTGGTGGGTGCTGCTTGTAGATGGGAGTAGGCGGGGTGTAAGAGAATTGGCAGAGATGTAAGTGCCCCATTGGATTTGCCCTTTAGATGTTTTATTCATTTAAATGTTTAAGCAAAGAACTTTATTTACTTGAGCTGTTTTTAAATTTGTTAATTCTGTAAATGACCCTTGACGAAAGACCTCTTCATTCCAAAAAATGTCTCCATTGGAACCTTTGAGAATATGTTCTTTTTTTGCATTGAGGCTGTTTTTAGTATTCCACTTTTGCTTCTTGTTTGTTACGTATTGGTACCATTTTCCTTCTACTTTTTTAACCTCACGGTCCTTGTCTTCATTATTTAATCTGTGGCAACAACTCACATGAGTTTTACTTAGAACTATCCATGATGTCGTCATCATCAAACTCACATAGGTCACCAGAGCCAATAGGACTGAATGGCAGTGAGAGCAAATATGGCTGAGGTCATGAGAGAATAAAAAGGGAGAAAGAAAATAGCACTGACAAGAATGGCTCTGAAGCAACATGAATGTATTCTCAGAAAATTCTGGAAAGACTCTGGAAAGGAAGGAACTTTTTAGCATGTGCCAAGCGAGACCAAAACAAGATAAGTAGGTTCAGTTATTAAGTAAGCAGCTACTTGATAATAGCAGCACTTAAAGAGTTTCTCAGTGTGGAGGCTGTTGCAAATAGTTTGCAACATAGTTCCCTTTTAAGTATTACATCAAAAGCCAACAACTCCCCTCCCCTATTTGCAATTAATGAGGTAATCCCCTTCTTTCAGATCAAACTCTGTTGGTCAATGCAGGCACAAAATTTTGAGTTGACAAATTCTGGATTAATTATAGCGGCCCTGCACCACCCAAAAATGGTCCGAGGTGCCCTGAGGTTTTGGTGCTGATCTGCTTCAGGCCAACCCAGTCCCTTGGGCTGATCCATTGCCACTCCAAATTTGGGCCAAGGCGGGCTACATTGGCCTGCTTTACCTCAGATTCAGGGATTTGGCCCAAGCAGTGCAGAGCCCTAATTCATTACCTCTCATTCTGTCTAATATTTATTTTATTTATTTATTTATTTATTTATTTATTACATTTGTATACCGCCCCATAGCCGAAGCTCTCTGGGCGGTTTACATAGGATTAAAAACAATTAAAAACAATATACAAAAATTAAAACAACAAAAACATACAATATACACACAATCTGTACATTTAAAACCACTTCAACACTTCAAAAACTACAAAAACAAAACAAAACAAACCCAGGCTCCTCAGATATCGCCAAATGCCTGAGAGAAGAGGAAAGTCTTGACCTGGCGCCGAAAAGATAACAATGTTGGTGCCAGGCGGGCCTCGTCGGGGAGATCGTTCCACAATTGGGGAGACACCACAGAGAAGGCCCTCTCTCTTGTTGCTGACCTCCGAGCTTCCCTCGGAGGAGGCACTCGGAGGAGGGCCTTAGATGTTGAACGTAGTGTTCGGGTAGGTTCATGTCGGGAAAGGCGTTCCATCAGGTATTGTGGTCCCAAGCCGTGTAAGGCTTTATAGGTTAAAACCAGCACCTTGAACCGGGCTCGGAAACATACAGGCAGCCAATGCAAGCGGGCCAGAGTAGGTCTTATATGTTCGAACCTACTTGTTCCAGTTATCAATCTGGCCGCTGCATTTTGCACAAGCTGCAGCTTCCGAACCACCTTCAAAGGCAGCCCCATGTAGAGTGCATTGCAGTAATCTAACTTGGAGGTTAATATGCTACACACACACACACACACACACACACAAAATACCTCTTTGCATTTTAGTTATCTTGCATAATTCCTGCACTCAGTTCAATATCTCATTTGTTTGCATGTTTAATCAATACATTGGAGGTTGAAATATGCTGAAAGATAGTTGTCAGTTTGCTCTAAGATTGGGAATCTAGAACAACTCATTATCCAGGTAAATAGCAAGGTTATCATCTGTAGTGGGTAGGGTTCATAATTTTCTTGAGGAGCACAGTGACCTCTGAATTAACCAAAGTAATCAGTCAATGAATATCACTGAAACACAATTTCCTCGTTCTTTCTTGTTATTCGTTTAATTTTTGACATCACCACAACCGGACTTTCATTTTTGTGCTTGGAAGTATTTCTCCTGAATGCTATTTGTATATAGTTTACTAGTGGCAATTGATCCAATCAAAATGGGCACCTGTTTTTTACTACCTCATTGCCATAGACCACCACAATTAAATTAAGCTTTAACCAATGGCATGATTTATTGCTACCTGGCTGCCAGCTGGTGTAGAAATAATTGCCCGCAGTTTGGGTGCGAAGTGCACGGTCAGGGCCACTCTGCATCAATAATGTGTTTGTACAAAATAGCTTACCTGGCCTCAGTTATCCATGTACTAGGGATATCCAGATTTTACATACCTTCAGCTGGGCAATAGAGACTTCTTTATTTCATGTTGCTTTCTTTAGATGGGTTCTGTGGCCCTATTGATTTGCTAGTTTAAATTGTATTTTTATGGTCTTTTGGCTCCAATGGTTGTAAATCATTTTATGCTGACTGGTACTGTTCGTTTTATGGCTTTGGTTCATTTCTATTATTACATCCTGTTTTTATGATGAATTTTGTATTTTTTAAATATATATATATATATATATGTGTGTGTGTATCTATAGTTTAACTTTTTGATGGAATCTGTCTTAGGAGGGGGCACAGGATTTACCCTAATTTTTAAAAGAAATCACTCTGAATGCTTACAAAATTCTCCCATCTGAATGTCGCCTTGGATTTTGGAGTTCCAAGTTGCCTCATCTTTTTTGTGGAGCAGTACCTCTCTTCACTCCTCTCTATTTCATCAGTGCACAGAGGCGCTTGTGAGCATAACCTCTATCTATTGAGATGATGTTTCTGGCCTCATGGGTGATAAAACTATCAAGGCCTGCTAGTTATGAGGGCTACATGTTCCCTCCAATATTGGATGCAGTATGTCTCTGAATATCAGTTGGTGGGGAAGATGAACAGGAGGATGTTATTGCATTCATGTCCTGTTTGTGGATTTTCCATTGGGGCAGATGGTTAGCCACTGTGAGAACAGAATGCTGGACTAGATAGGTCTTTGGCCTGACCCAGCACACCTCTTCTTATGTGGGCAGAGAGATACTAATGAGCAAAAGAACTGCAAGGTGTGGCAAACTGTACACACCTGTTCCTGAATTACCAAAGTTCTCCATGTTAAATGGGAACAAAGGAACATAGAGCAGAACATGGGGATAAGTCAAGGGTGGGGAATGTGTGGTGATGGACTGCAAGTCCCATCAGCCCTAGTCAGCATAGTCAATGGTGAGAGATGATGAGAGTTGCAATCCAACAACATCTGAAGGGCCACACATTCTCCATCCCTGAGCTAAATGAACTCACAGAACAGTAACAGGATGGAATGGGGGAGATCCTGCTCAGTTCTAACAAATCTGTAACATACAAAATTGAAACCAATTTAAACAGCTAAAAAATGAGTTACGACAAGGTTCTGATAAAAACATTTGTCATAAATGCCCCATCAAATGCCAGGAAGTAGGGGACAGGCTTCACCTGCTGTCAAAAAGATGACAGTGTTGGTACCAGATGGACCTCAGTGGGGAGAGCATTCCATAATCGTGTCTTTCCCATCTCTCCTTAATATTTTGTTCATGAGGTTAAATGTACTTAGCTCTTTCAACTGTCCCACATAGAAGAGAGAGGAAGAAGAGGAAGAGGAAGAAGCAAAGATAATGAGGGATATGACTGCATATTTTGTCTACATCAGACTTCCCCAACCTGGTGCTCTCTAGATGTTTTGGACTACAACATCTAGCATTCCTGACCATTGACCATGCTGGCTGAGCCTGATGGGAGTTGAAATCTAAAACATCTGGTGGGGGAATCACATTGGGGCTGATCTAGAAGGGTCAAAAGGACAGCACTGATGGTAATGTAGACAATGCTCTGTCCCGAAGTCTAAGGTCAGATTTTTAATTAATGGAATTGTAATAGAAATCGCTAACTGTGTAATAGAGGTCTTCATAAACAGTTCATCAACTATGAAAGGCCAGGAGGTCAATAGGTTGCTTATGGAGCTATCTATAAAATCCTCACCTGATGTGCAGGCATGCCTGCTGGTTTCTTTTATATCTATTGATTATTTGCTATATGATTATCATCTTGTGTGTGTGATATCTACAAAAATGCACAGGCCTTCAAAATATAAAACACGGTCAAGTTTATAGCAACCTGAATACGATTTACAGGGTAGATCATTGGATTTTGCAATCAAGTAACCAGAATTACTCTTAATATACTTTTAAGGTTTTATTTGCTTTCCATTAGATCAGGGTTGGGGTTCTGAAAACAGCAGCTTCATAGCGTCCTCTAAGTTAATGGTTTGTGGAATGCTAATTTGGCTGATTACAAAAGACAGGGCTTCTCTAACTAGAAAGACAGGGGCTTTAGATTCAGTTGCAAGCAAATATGTTTGGCAGGAATGTGTATGGATTATGGCCATTGAGCTGAAATAGGAAAGAAGCTGGTATGCATTCTGTGAAGCACTAGAAAGCTGAAATGGTCTGAAATTGAATTTACGTCCCTTTTGCTTATGGAGCAATAATATCCTAGACTGAAAGACAGGCATGGCTGCTATACATGCCCCTCTCAGGGTTCCAATATGTGCAGTAAGGATGTGAGCACATGAGTATGTCCATCTATTATGTGTACAACATAGCAGGTATTATGGGCTGTACATTTGATTCTCTCAATTAGGGATGTCCGGATTTTGTGAAATCCTCCTGCGTGTGTTTTGTGGATTGTGTAGGGTCGTTCATTCCAAGCATCCATTCACAGATGGATTTGAATTTATTTTTTCAAATAATTTCGTAAGAAAGTTTGCAGGACAAAAAAGGGGAGAAACAGGTTCTCAGGATGCCAGAGTACTTTATTTCAAAGCCCAACGCGTTTCAGCCTGTGCTGTTGTTTTTAAGGCCTTCTTCAGGGGGCTGTAATATTAAAAATACATTAAGTTATGATTGAAGGGATAACACATAGATAAATTAATATATATGTTTAGAGAATAGTTAGGCACATTACCACAAAGGCCTATGCCCATATGTAATTTTTAATATATATATATTATTTCAATATGAAGGCTCTGGGGCCTGTCCACATCACACATTAAAACTTGTATAAATCATATAAAAACATTTTTAACAAAAGTATAATATGCAGCTTCTTACTTGATAAGAAATGTCTGCAGAAATACTCCTGACAAGATGATAGCCTCCTACGATAATTACTGACGACTGGGAAAAATAATCATTCTAAGGACCTCCTTATATTTTAATTCATTTTTTTCTTCCTTTCATTTTTTTCTCATGGGGGGGGGGGGGTTCTGCCAGGTGCTTCCATGTAGCAGTGATAAGTGCAAGGTCTCAAAATACGTCATCGCTGCTATCCTTATTGCTATTATGGGGGAGTCACTGCAGGTAATTGCTGAGTCACAGGAGTGGTAAAATTCAGGATCTAAGTTCAAGCCACTGGGATTCAGAGTTTTTAACCTCAGAATCCATTCTATTTCCTTTCTTAATAACAGTTGGTCATCATGTGTACTGAGTTTCTCCAGGGCCCAAAACTTTAAGTCTGCAAAAAATTATGCTGTGCTGAAAAACGATCTACTAAAGGAACACCTGACCTGTTGTTCTTTAAGTTGCTGAGGTGCTCACCTATATGTTTTGTCAGAGGTCTAATTGTTTTGCCTATATTAGTCTTTGGGCATTTACACTAGATGGCATAGATGACAAAAATACTGTTGCAGGTGGTGAAATGTTTAAGGAAATATCTTTGCTGATCAGGTGGATTTTTAAATTCTGTGACTATGAGGGTGTATTTACAGTAGCAGAAGTGTCCACGGGGATGGTGACCCTTGGGCATGGGAGCACAGGGTAAAATATTGGGTGAATTTCTGCCATGTTCTTTGTATTCACTTCTGATCAAAAGATTTATGTTCCTGGTTCTTTTAAAGGTTTTCCTGGCACCCTGGGATATGTTGGACAATGTGCCAGTGTCTCCTTATGTTTCCTTGAAGATGATTTGTTATATGGTCATACGTTAGACTGCAGTTGATTCGGTCTGGGACTGTTATATTATTTTTTGATAAAAGCTCTGATTGTGATTTTGCCTCTGTTTGCAACAATTTACATAATTTATGTTAGTATGCATCATCTAGCATATCGTCCTGCATTTCATTCCACTTTTCCCCGTGTATAATTTCCATCATGGCATATAACTCAGCAGAAATGTGCATATTTTCCTGTGAATTTGTGTAAATTTTAGGAAAGTAGAAGAATAATCCGAAAGTCTGCAGACTTTGCACAGCCTTCAGCTGCCTAGAATTTCTCCAGCATTCTTACTCACAATCTCTGCCTTTTTTTAAAAAAAAAAGATGATTGTGCCAAGTGGACAGGCGTGCATTTATGGGTATGTGCTATTCGTGTTACACTGTATGCCCAGTAGGATGGAAAGGTTAGTTGATGCATTGAATCTTAAGCTTAAATCTTACCTGTTTAATGCATATTTTTTTAAAAAGTCTATTCTTCCCTTGAGTTGTACGGAGAGATGGTAGCTTGGACCTCTAACATGATTTGGAATCTCCCAAACATTTGTACAGATTTCTTACTCTTATTCTCAAAGCAGCCCATCCATTTTAGAAGGGCTAATGCTACTTCAGAAGCACTTTTGAGGGCTAGCCTGGGAATTCTTTCTGATCTCCATCACAGGAGGCAAGGATAAGCAGTTGTGAGTGACAGCCGTTATCTGGGCTGGCAAAGTAGTAGTGACTGATCAAGTGGTCTCCATAGTGGAAAGAATTAAGATCAGCTCAAAATATAAAGACAGTTAGTTAGTTAGTTAGTTATCATTTTCAAAAAGTCTAGTTTAGTCCTAAATAGACTCTTCTGACCCCATTAGTTTAATTCTGGATATTGAGGAGAATGGTAACAGGAATTTATTTATTTATTCATTTATTGCATTTCTATACCGCCCAATAGCTGAAGCTCTCTGGGTGGTTCACAAAAGTTAAGACCATCAAACATGAATCAAGGTATAAAGCAAACAACAGTATAAAGCAAACAACAGTATAAAACAAACAGTATAAAAACACAATATAAAAGCACAGACAGGGTAAAACTAAGCAGCAATGCAGAGATTTATACAAATTTAAAATACAGATTTAAAACAACAAAGTTAAAAGATTAAGATAATAAACTGTTAAAATACTGTGAGAATAAGAAGGTTTTCACCTGGTGTTGAAAAGAGTATAATGTAGGGCACCAGGTGAACCTCTCTAGGGAGCTCATTCCACAGCCTGGGTGCCACAGCAGAGAAAACCCTCCTCCTGGTAGCCACCTGCCTCACTTCCTTTGGCAGGGGCTCACGGAGAAGGACCCCTGTAGATGATCTTAGGGTCCAGGCTGGTACATATGGGAGGAGGCGTTCCTTCAGATAACCTGGGCCCAAGCTGTTTTGGACTTTTAATATTAATATGTTAAATTGACATTTGGTAGGTTGCATCACACTATCAATTGCAAATAATTACAATAACAAAATATGAGATAATAGCATATAAGATAATAAAGTATGTAGGTAAAAGTTTGCTTCTGTTAATGGCTGGCTGGATTGGGAACTTTGTATGAGTGTTCTCTGGGCTTCCTCCATGCATCCAGTACTTCCCGGGTGGGCAGAAAGTAGAACTCCAGATGTTTTGGAGTTCAACTCCTAGCATTCCTGACCATTGGCCATGCTGGCAGAGACTTCTGGGAGTTGAAGTCCAAAACATCTAGAGACTTACTTTCTGTCCATCTCTGCAGTAGACACTCTGTTCCCATTGCTGTATGGTTGTCAGTTTCAAGAGTTCTGAACCCTGTTTAGAGAAAGAGGGATGTATTCTAATCATATTCTAATGGGGGCAGGATTCTAACCCCCCCCCCAGGTGATTGGTACTGCTCTTAAAATTGGCACTATGGATAACCTGATTAGCAGGTAGCAACCAGTAGGTATGTGTGGGTGATCATTGTTACGCACACTTATATTGGGATTTCAGGGAGGGTAGCTAAAGCCATCTTCCCCAACTGGTGCCCTCCAGATGTTTTGGACTTCAGCTCCTATCAGCCCCAGCCGGCATGGCCAATGGTCAGGAATGCTGGTAATTGTAATCCAACACATCTGGAGGATCATCAGGCTGGGGAAGGCTAGGTTAAAGTTTGCAAGGCTAGAAATGATGGAATTTGTTCCTTGGCCTGGAAGATGTTCAACACAGTAGGCAATATGGGATTAGGTAGGTCAGTGGTCTGACTCTGTATAAGATAGCATTTTATGTGCCTTACACATTGACCTTGTTCAGACGACACGCTAAGCCCCAGTGGTTAAGCATTTTGAGCTAAACATTATGGCTTAGTGTGTCATATGAACCATTCCTAACCATTCTGGCTACATAACCATGGACATGCTCACTGATAACCCAAAAAGGTTATCCACCTAACCATGGCTTAGTGTGTTGTCTGAACAGGCCCATTCAGTGTGGCATCGAGCTGTAATACTTATCCTTGGCTGTACCACTTCAAGCTGCAGGTGGAGGAATCCCTTATTTAAATGCTCCTTCCTGTAGGTGGGGGGGAAACCCATAAACTTAATTAGGCAGTGAGGAAGAAGAGTTCAGCCTAATTAAGTAGCACTTTCCTAACCTAATTTTCAGTGCAGGAACCTTTTTCCGATGTGTGTGTGTGTATGTTTGCAGGGAACAGGATTTTTTATTTATTTATTCATTTAATTTCTATACCACCTAATAGCCAAAGCTCTCTGGGTGGTTCACAAAAATTAAAACCATAAGTACAGCATAAAATATAACATGAAAACTTAAAACCACAATATAAAACCACAATACAAAAGTACAACCAGAATAAAACCGAGCAGAAATGCAGAGATTGAAAATGCAGATTGAAAACAGCAGAGTTAAAAGACTAGGATGGCAAATTGCTAAAACACTGGGGGGAAATCAAAATGACTTCACTTGGTGCAGAAAGAGTATAACATAGGTGCCAGGCAAACCACTCTAGTATTCAAACATGGAACATCCTGACAATGAGTGAAAAGGTTGACTTAATTCTGCTGAATCAACAGATGCCCCAGGCTTGCCTTCCAGGTCTAAGTGGCCTATGGAAAAGCAGCTTGCATTATTATGCTTCAAATGTAATTTGGTATTTAGTTTTGTCTTTGTGTAGATGCGTGTGCATTTTCTTCTTCTAAAGTTCATCATTTACGCCAAGTGGAACCCTTGCTTTCATTTTGAAATCAATGTTTTGGTATGTTCTGCCTACACCATACATCCTCTAAATCTCCCATTTTGGTTCTTCGATTGATTGTGTTTTATAAACCGCAATCAATTTACAGCAGCAGGGGCATAATTAAAAATAATAGCCATCGCAGCTGTCTTGAGGGAGAGAGAGAAAAAATCACCCACTCCCTACAACCTCTAATGACAGATCTTGTGCTAATCTGAATGCAAGATGTGCTTATGTATATATGGGCTTCCTCCAATATGTTGCAAAAAAATTGAAAGCAATTTATAACTATTTTACACTGCAACACTCTGAAAAATTGCAGGAGATTCCACCCCCCGCCAATCCTTTTGGAAATTGCTTCCCTGATGTCTGGGACTTTGCAAAATGCAGATGATTTATATCTGTGACATTGTTTAGACCCCTGAGATGAAGTAATTGAAAGCTTGAGGGGCAGGCCTCCAGGGGATGTGGCACAATTTTCTAGAGTGGCACATCAAGATTTATTTATTTTTAAGTATTTACTGCACACCATCTCCAACATCCCAGTCAAATCCTGGATTTAGAGATGAAAGCCTTGGAAATGACCAGAGTTTTGGCAAAGACTACCTTGAGGTGTCAAACCTCTTTCAGCTGAATTACGGTTTAGAGAAGCACCAGAGGAATTGCATTCCAATGGTGGGTGGGCCAAAAGGGAAAGGGGGCAGGGCCAGATTGCCACAAATGCCAGCATCATTTAGCTTAAAGCTCTTTCTGCCAGTAACTAGCCTTAGGAGAGGCATCTCAACCTTTTAGATCATGTCTGGCTGCCTGGCTCGAACTGGGAATATTAACATTCCACTCTGGCACATTTGTTACAGTGGGACCCACTTGTAAATCCATGATTATTGAGTTAAAGTCCTTCTTTTTGAGAAGGAACAGACCACAGCCAAAAGCATGTAACTCTAGAGAGCCAGCTTTGGACCTGTTCAGACAACGTACTAAATGATGATTAGGCCACTAACCATGCTGCAGCAAATGGTTAGTGAGCATGTTTAAACTGTGGTTATGTAGCCACAATAGTTAGGAATGGTCACACAGCACGCTAAGCTATAGTGTTTAGCTCAAAATGCTTAACCACTGTGGCTTAGCATGTCGTCCAAACAGGGTCATTATAACTATAATACAATAGGTTATATATTTATTGTTGTGCAAATTATGTTTGGCTGTAAACCAAATATCATGGTTTCATGCTATGGAGAATCACCTTTCTGCTCAGTAATAACCAGCTGTTATTTAAGGAAGGTTCTGGGCACCCTGAGCCTATCTACACTACTGCTTTAAAATGGTTTATAGCAGTTTTAAACCAGTTAATAACCTGTTATAAACCATTTTAAAGCAGTAGTGTAGATAGGCTCCATGTCTTCAAGTAAGTGATCTTGCTTAGTATCCTTATATGTGTATGGCAAGCCAAGCCGAAATCCTTAATTTCACAATTGCTCCTCTTCAATACAATCCTACTCAGAAGTAAGTCCCTATATGGATGGGGTGGGTGGGTTGCACTGTAGATCTGAGTTCTGTAGTGTAAAACACAAATAGGCTGCATGACCAGAAGTTTTAAATTATACTCCTGAGCAGTATGAAGGATCTACTGAGATGCAAATTGATGTTTTCTTAATTGTTCTGGCATGCAATTGAGACTCATGCTTGTTCAGTGAATATATGAATTAGAAAGTAGAAAAATTGATTTAAATTGCCCCTTTTTCTTGGTGATTTTAATGATTTAAATTGATTTAAACTGCTTTGATTTAAACTGCTTTGATTTAAATCAATGCACCCTGTCTTTTGAAGTCAGTTTTCCCTTCAAGCAGTTCATATTCCTCAGAGAACTGAAATCTATGTGCTTCTCTTTTTTTTCTGTCCACAATATGACAGAGGCAACAAGGAAGGGGGGGAAATCACCCCTTCAAGCTGGAAGAATTGTCCCACTGGAATAGTTTTTAGTTCTTTGCAATCCTATTGAAATAATAGATATGACAACAGTGAAACTTTTTCGAATGAAATCTAACTTTACGCCATTTTTATGGGCATACATTAGATATTCAGGACACAATTTAAAACTCCTTTAAAACTATTTGGAACACTTCCACTGAGAATATATCTATCTGTCACTAGTATGGTTCTGTTGCATTGTTTTCCTGTTTCATTTTTCTCATGTTGTTTCTTACTTTTCAGCAAAGAAAGGAATTAGAGAAGCAGTGTAATAACTGGTTGAAGAGTTGCAGTTTTAATTTATCTTTAGACAAATCTTTGTTTGTTTTTAATGTTGTGTGTACCACCCTAGGATCCCTTGCGGATGAATAACAGTTTATAGATTTTAGAAATAAATAAATAAAATGAGACAATGTGACTATTCAAGGACCAGTTGGAGCACATACAACTAAATACTACATAGGATAGGTGTAATGTCAAAGTCTTTCTTCAGACTTATTAAGGGACATTGCAGGAAAAGTTAGTGCAACTTTATAGAAGTTCTAATTTGCTTCTAACAAAACTTGAACATAAATGAAACCCAAAATGCAATTCAAAACATGGACACCGTCAGCTGCTTGTGCTCTCTCCTAGGATGTATTGATTACAAAGAGCTGGTGCAAAATACAGACAGAGATCCCACAAACCGACTGTGTGGTTTCATCATTTTATGGAGAACCCATAAAATAATGCAACACATAGAGCAAGGGCAAAACAAGACTATCTAGAAAAACATACCTGAAATCGCAAATGATTACATTGGCCATGTCTATACCAGCCTTTTTTCCCGGGGTCATCTCGAGACCGCCCCTATGCATCTAAATGATGCATGGGGTATCACATGGTCAACCGGGGATGACCAGAGACTTTCCCCAGAATAACTTAAACTGGGGATGTCCTGGTTTTTCCACGGTCCCAGGGCAACCCTGAGGACTGTGGTTGGTGTGGCGCAGCCTCCCAGGTCCTCAAACGGGCACGGAGCAGACTGTGACCAGGTGACCTGTGTGCCTGTCTCAGTCTGCTGCTGTCCAAATACAAATGGCTGAGAACCTAATTAGAGAACTAAATTAGAAGAAACACTTATACATTTCTCCATTTCTGCCATTTGCTTGCCAGGAAGCTCCATTGAACTCAAAGGGAGTTACAATATGTCTGAGTAGACGTGTATAGGATTGCTCTGTTGATGTCGTGTGGTTTTTTTAATGTTGATTGCGTATTTGTTGAAATTGTTATGCAATGTGCCTGGGGATCTTATTCCCTAAAATAAATAAGTTATTAAGTTGAGATATTAGGGTGGGAGATGTGTGGCTGCCGCACTAGGGTGGCGATGATATGATGAAATGTGGCTGCCACTGAAAACAGCAGCCCTGTGTTGTTTTTGTTGTTGTTGTTGTGGGAGGCACTGTGGCTCAGTGTGGTAGAGCATCTACATTGCATTCAGAAGGTCCCAAGTTTGATTCCCAGCTTCTCCAGGTAGGGCTACAAAACCCTGGAGAGCTATTGCTGCCAGTCAGTGTCTACAGTACTAGGCCAGATGGACCAAACGTCTGACTCAGTCTAATGCAGCTTCCTATGTTCCTATGCTGTGCTCTGTTCCTGGTATGGGATTTTGTTGCACTTTGAGTTTCCTTGGCCCTGCTCCATTTCATTTTGGCTAGTGGAACACAGGGCGTGATTATATTATACAAGATGTTTTATTGTAACCATACTATGACCCTGTTCAGATGACACGCTAAGCCACTATGGTTAAGCATTTTGAGCTAAACATTATGGCTCAGTGTGTCGTGTGAACCATGATGTAGCATGTCATGTGAACCATTCCTAAACATGGTGGCTACATAACCACGGTTTAACCACTCTCTCTAACCGTCTGGTGCAAAAGGGATAGCAGCCTAACCATGGCTTAGCATGCTGTCTGAACAGGCCCCTTAAGGGAGAGAGAAAGAAGATTTCATTTCATTTTCATTTCTTATATTTCTCTGCCTCCCAATAACCAAAGCTCTCTGGGCTGTTCACAAAAATTAAAATGTTCAAAACCCATTAGAAGAACCAATGTACATACAAGCATAACAGACACACAGAGAGACGCAATCCTCTACAACAGTTTGAAACACTCAACAATGAAAAGAAAATCCAGGACCTGAATAAAACCTTGTCATACACTGCCAAAATGCCTGAGAGAAGAGGAAGGTCTTAACCCGGCATGGAAAAGATAACAATGTTGGCCCGGGGTTGCTGCTTTTGAGGGCAGACAGACATTCCTCATATTTTCTAGTTCCAGTCTCGGTATAATCATGTTGAAGGGAACAAATGTGAGGCCTTGTCCCAATCACATTAAAGACAACGATTGTTCTAAGTCTGTAAAGCGGGTGTAGACAAAGTCTGGGCTGGAAAACGTCCACACCCCTGCCTGCTGCTATGCTGCCAAATTTGCCCCTGTGGCAACCCCATTCTTGCATGCTCCCTGCATTCCTCTGAACATCACCCCATCGCTCATCTCTCCTTAATTTGCACTCTCATTGGTGATTGATGTTCATAACGCGTGAACTGGAAAATTGCGCAAAATGAACAGCTATCAAAGGTGAAAGCTGTGCAAAAAGACAAAATGCACAAATTTCCAAAGTTGCATACATTTTCCCCACAGGCTAAAGTGAGGGTGATTTAAAAATGTGCATTATTTTTTGAAATTGACACAAAATTGAATGGGGAAATTTATGCAGATTGGACACAAGCACCTGTCTGAGAATTTGTGAGCATGTTCAGCGGATGCATTTTTCTGCTTGCACTCATGTTTGGGGTTGTGAATGGGGCATGTTGCATGTTTTGCAAAATGAAATTCTCGTACATCTCGTACTTCTCTGAGTGCAAATATAGGCTACCTGAATACTAAGATATAGCCTATAGGAATCACTACAATCTCTTGCATATTCCTTTGATGATTGGTAATTATAAACTTGCAAGCTTATTCTCACTTACCTGGGAGTAAGCCCCATTGAACTCAATGTGACTCACTTCTGAGTAGGCACATAGAGGATTGCACTGCTAGGCAAGTTTATCATATGACCCAAAGCAATCAGTATCCCCTACTGCCCCATGATGGTTTTCTATTATTAGAAGACATAACCAAGAACCCTGTAATTTAGCTGTTTTTCTTTTGTAGCATTTGAAGGATTAAACAAATCTGCTTAATAGATTTGGAATACGTACATTATCTGAACTGGCAAAATAGACTTGCTCAAGATAATATTGCCCAGTGACAAGATTTCCTAGGCTACACCTGCGCAGCTGCATAATGCTGGAGACGGTATACAAAATGCCTATGTCGGTCAAGATGAAGATATATTTGTCACATTTGAGAAAGCAAGGCAGAAATTGATTGCTTGAAGCCTTTTCTTATATGCACATCCATTCATATAGCTTTATATTCTGAGCGGTGAAACAGCCACCCAGTAAGCTCACTATGTCTGAAATTAAAACAGTCCTCATGAACTGAATGCATTTGTTAATTTGACTCTAGTGGATATTAACAAGGGGAGAAGCTGCTGATTTAGACATCTCTCACTGTGAAGGAAGAATGGAAAAGAGATATTTAGGTTCACAATAGGATCACATCCCTTTTGACAGGGATGATTGCTTCGACAGAGGAATACAGGGCACGTGTTTTACAGCAGGGCTAAATTGCTTTCTTAGAACCTCGTTGTTGTTGTTTTCATTTTAAACAATACATTACTAGGGTCTAGTTGCCTAGCTGCTTCTTAGGGCATGTTTTATATTTGACTACAAATTTTTAAGTACCAAATGCTCGCCTATTTTTTGTGTTGGTTATGAAGGACATATGGGAATATAAATTGCAACATTTTCTTTTTTAAAAAAAATATACAAGTGTATGAAGATAAAGTGCTTTGTGCTTTGAGGCCCTGATCCTTTCCCAGGCATTACGTAACTCCTCTGGAGGGGTCCTTATGGTCAATTCATGCTGCCAGCATATGGAATTGTCTTCATGGGGCACCAATGGATTTGCAGTGTAACCAGTATTATGTGGAGGTGTGCACAGAATAAACCATTCCAGGTGCTGGTTTTAACCTATGAAACCTTACATAGCTCATAGGATCTCAATACCTGATGGAGTGTCTCTCCCACTGTGAAGCTACCCATACTTTATTATCAATATCTGAGACCCACCTGTTTGGGCCTCCTCAAGTGAGGTTCAGGGGATGGCAAAAAGGGAGAAAGAATTTTTGGTGGTACTCCCCCCCCTCCCAAGTGTGGAATGATCTCCCATGTGAGGTCTGTCTGGTGTCAAAGTTGTCACCTTTCTGTGCCATATTAAGACTCTCCTCTATTCTCTTACATTTCATGGCACACGATGGAACTTTTTTAATTTAGTTGTTTTATCAGGCCTGGTGTATGTATGTGTGTTAGGTGTTTAAAATTGTTTTAAATGTTTGTATGTTTTAATTCTTCTTGTTCGATGTCTCGAGCTTTTGCCAAGAAAGGTTTTTAATGAATTTAAATAATGTTAATGGAGAGGTGATGATGAATATGGGGGCGGGTGGAGGAATCTTCTGTGGATGAGTCAGAAGAAGCCATTTGGAAGTTTTTGAAGAAACTAAGAGTTCCCTTGATAAAGAGAATTTCTCAAAATGAGGGGGGGGGGAATTATTGGTATAGTTTATTGTTGGGGAGAAGCCCCCTGTATATGTGGCCACCTGCAACAACTTTCTCAAATTTCTGTTGCGAAAGGGAGACCTAACATGTCTCAGAAATTATTTAAAAAGGATTATTACAAGAGTTCTGTGTTGTTTGGTTAAAAACGAGAGAGAAAGAAACAGACCTAGCCTCTTACTCTGAGAAAATGTCATGTCCTAAGATAAGAAAACATAAACACTCTCCGCCCAAAGATGGAAGCCAGAATACAGGGATTATATATACTCCCTATATTTTGGGTTTCATCTTTGGACAGGGAGTGTTTGTGTTTTCTTAGTGATCTTGTTGTAATAATTCAATTGCAATCATTTTAATTTGGTGGGTTAGCACAGATCAGCTGTAAGCAGACAAGGGATACGTCTGGTAAGGTGAGTGTCTGACTCTGGAAGAATTTTGATATGACTTATCTAATCAGTACCAATAATCTTTTATTTTCCTTGCACTGCTGAAATAGCTCACTATAATCATTTATTCTGGTAACCAAGAAGTGAGCAGCTGTTGTTTTTATTTCTCTGAAAAAGCCCCATCACAGAGTTGCTGAAACATTTCAGGAATAATTACACCAAATGGTGTTGCGATCCTTAATAATGATGTGCATCTGTCACAGAGGCAGTGTGTTCAAAACTCCCCACCATCACTGCTGAGCCAAAGCATGGATGACATGTCTTATTTGGAGATGATTTTGAAACAGTTTCCCCATCTTTCTATATAGGATGCCATCATGTAAAGCATAGTGGAGGCTGGTGGCTCCAATGTCAGTGGGATGGGAATCCACTCCAGGTTTCAGTCAGAACTCTAAAGGAGCTATCCAAGATGGATAGTTCCTTTAGAGTTCTGGCTGGTTGTGACTGAAAACTGGAGTGGATTCACCACCCTACTGACATTGGAGCCAATAGCCTCCACTGAAATAAGGGAGCAGGAAGTATGGAGAGCACATGAAGCAAAGAACCCAGGAGCTCGTTGGCCTAAAATCTTTTGTGGGTCCAACAGATTCCTCTAATTTGTAAGCAAATGGAAATTCCTCTTAGCCTCACTTAACATGTACTGACATGGTCTTTTAAAGATATACTTTTTCATGGTGTTTTTATGCTGTTTTTATTCTTTGATTCTATTTGTTTACTGCTTCGAAACGTTTCGATAGGGAGCGGTATATAAATATTTTTAATAAATAAATAAATAAATAATTTTCTTCGCTGGACTATTATTTGTTTCCCATGCTCTCCACACTCAAAGAGAAATAGATCAAATTTTAAAATGGAGCTAAGTCTAACGAAGGACAGGAGTAGACAGCATTGCACTTCATAGGGGGCTGCTGCCCAAACCAGCTGTCCTGTATCAAATTCTCCCTGCCTCTCCCTGTGACGTTTAGCAAAACTTACCCATGCTGTTTCCCTGCCCCTACCATTAGCATCATATGATACATGGATAACATACATCATACGATACAACGGTAACATCAGAATCCTACACATGTCTACTTCGGAGAAAGTGCCATTGAGTTCAATTGCGGTAACTCCCAGGTAGATACATGGAGGATTAAAGCCTAACAACACAATCCTATGCATGTCTACTCAAATGTAAGTCCCATTAAGTCCAATGGATCTCACTCCCAGGTTTGTGTGTATAGGATTGCAGCCTAAGTGTATTTAAATGCTACAAGGAGACGTGGAAGCACTCAACAAAGAATGTGATTTTTGGCTGTTGCCCTCTGTCAGCCATAACAACTAGTTCTGCCCCCAAGGTTATAGCCAATATGAACGCCAGATTTAAAGAAAAAGTCACGTCTGCCAATGCAATCTTCAAAAGAGATGGCCCTTGCCAATCAAAGAGCCCATTGTCTGTGATAGACAATCCCATTTGGATATACTGCTGGCAGGGTTGCTGCATTTACAGCAGTAGATACTATTCCATCAGCATTGTACCCCTGACACTGTAACACACCCTCCTTTGATGCATGAGGAATTGATGAGATGTGCCGACCTGCCAGACTGAATTGGGTTTTGCATCTGACCCCCGGAGGGAAAGAATGGACGGTGGGGTTTGGTTGAAGCTTCATTGCTATACCTCTTAATGAGAATTTGCAAGGAAAGAGAGGAGTGGGCATTTATCACTCTGAAAACAAAAGATAGGTAAAGAATAACGGGTTCTTAATGCAAATTAGATTAGCCTGCCATCACCCCACTACACAAACGGCTGTGTTGATTCTCATCTCATCCTTTGTATTTGTCCCACCATGTTTACCCTGTCATGCTTTCAGTCTTTGAAACCAATGTTGCTAATGAGATCATCCTGTGCACTTCCAAAGAACTAGGTTAGATGTCTTAATATTTCAAGACTGTAGAGATAAGGAAACTGAGATCTGCAAGATCCCTGGAGCTGTGTACAATATGCACGTTGTCTTATTTTGTCCAAGGAAAAAATGCACAAAGCCAACTTGTGTGGTGGATAGAACACTGGCCTTGGGTGGTGAGACCTGAGTTCAAATTCCTACTAAGCCGTGAAGTTCATTTGATGGGTGACCTAGGTTTCTCTACACTTCATGAATGACAGCTGAATATCTGAAGTTATTCCACTGAAAAGCATTGACCTTGAAGTGGTGTGAGGCAATATGAAAGTTCTTGCCTGCACTGGCATGTTCACACATGCAAGCTGTCATCAGGTGTTAAAAGTGCATGTGTGAACAAGCTTAAGTGACCTAACATGCTGCTTTTGTCTCCAGAAAATCAATTCCTTGATTATTAAAAGCTTCATACTGCTGTAACTCAAGCATTTCACGTTTTAATTAAATGAACTCCCTTCTAGGCTTATCTTGACAGCTGATCAAAGGGAAATGAACAACAAAGTTATTTGGGCAGGTGGGCGGGTGATGAACGGTGAAGAATCTTGATACCCATCCTATTCTTTCATCCATGGAGATATTAATATTTACAGTCAAATTAATTTTGGTATCTTTAAAATGATCAATCACGAGATTTTTAAAATATTGTATGACACTGTGTGTGCTTTTAAAAGTTTACCATTCTTCTCACTTTCTATTCAAGCTGTTATTGTTTATATGTATATATTTGACTGTTTGGTTCAGGGTTGGATTTGCTTTGGCCAATTCTTTTCTTTTTCAGTCAATGGTAAGTAAGTAAGTAAGTGGGAGGGGGGAGTCAGAATGATGAGCTGTGTGAATGGTATCATCTGATTGGTTGGTTGATTTGAAAGAGAGAGAGAGAATAAGGGGTGGAGTGGAGAGACAGAGAGGGAGAGGGAGTTAGGGAGAGTTGGAGTGAGTGGGGTTTAGTAGAGGTTTGAATCAGGATAGGATTAGGACAGTGATGTGATAGTATTGGGAGGTGGTTAGTATTCCCTGGGAGGTGGAGGGAGGTAGATTTATGTGTACAACTTAAGACAAATGTAAGTGTCCTAAAATCTTTTCCTTTATGAATAAAGTTCATTCTTATTTTGTTATATCAACCATGTCTGCTTAGTCTAATGCATTACTTCAGCTGGTAAATAAACACTCACACTCAAATAATTATGTAAAAGTAGGTTGCTTGTTCCCTCATTCTTTTTGAATATAAAGAAGATGGTGGTGGCAGCAGCGAAGGAGAGGTTTATGTAGATGTCACGGAGGTTGGTGATGCCCCACGGGCAGATGAGGGAAGCCAACTGGAAAACAAAAAGCTTCTGTGACCTGCTGCCAATGGCTCCCCTCTCTCAGTGAGTACACTTTCTCACTGGTATTGTGATCAGTTGCTACCACTTTCTATCGCTTGCTTGACAGACAGAGAGCCTATCTGCACTACTGCTTTAAAATGGTTTATAATGGTTTTAACCAGTTAATAATGGTTATTAACTGGTTTAAAACTGTTATTAACTGTTTTAAAGCAGTAGTGTAGATACAGAGAGCCAGTGAGCAAGTAGGCAGTGGAAACGACTGCTCCTCCTTCTCACCACCACCGTTGTCTGCCTTGGGTTGGGGCTGGGTGGGATATAAACACCTATCATCAATAGTAAGATACCCATTCCCAGTAGAGATATGGGATATCTATTTTATAACTCTATGTGATTCTTCCGAAAGATGGGGTGGGGTGGGGGGGTGTTAGTTTTTATAAGAGATGCTGGGCCAGTTTTGGGGGCAATGACAATTGCCCAAGCTCAAGGAAAGCCACAGAGTAATGACATTTCATTTTGCTACAAGGAAAAACCAAAAGGAGGAGAGCATCCAAATCGGGACCAAAAAAAAGGGGGAGAAGCAGGTTCTCAGGATGCTAAAATACTTTATTTCAAAGCCTTAAAAGTATTTCAGCATCCTGAGAAGCTGCTTCTTCCCCATTTTTTTGTCCCCATTTTGCTGCAAGACCAAGAGCCTGCTGAGCATTTTAATGTCAAGGCAGTTCAGCCAGCTTCTAATTGACTCTGCGCAAAAGCTGCAACATGATTTATCTGCAGCCAAGTGGTACTTAGAAGAGGGTGAAAGCTGCAACAGATGTCTTGGTATATAATTAAAGGAATGTGGATCCTTCTGAAGTTTATTCATATTTACACAAACTGGAAAAGAATAAAACGTACAGGAGGTTAGATTTCCATAGGGGCTGGAAAACCTTGGTGGACTAAAGACCTATTGCTAGGCCAGTCCAATGATGAAATCTCTTGACCCAGGATGGAAGCTGTGTGCTTGATGTAGAATGGAATGATGTGGCTTCAGCTTGCTTTTGTGGAGGAATAGATCATGATGAGTCAGATGTAGGTGATAGGAATGGTTGTGTGCCTGAACCAGTTGAATGGCATACGTAGGCCCAGTATCCTGCAACTTAGGCCCTTTCCACACCAGGCAAAACGTCTGGGATGAATCCCGCCTGCTCCCTGTGCGTCCCCATGACGTACAGGGAATCCCAGGGGTGAGGGGGCATGGGATTTTTCTTGGTTCTCAGGAACCAGGAAAATCCCGATTCCTCCGTCATGCCAGGAAGTTCCTGGGACCGCGGAAGAATGTGGCCGGCCACCCTGGTGCAGCTGCGCTTACTCGTAAGTAAGTGCGGCTACACCGATGGCCACAGAGCTGCACTGCACAGCTCCGAGGCCATCAGGAGTTGGGGAAAGTGAAATCACCATCCCCAGGATGGCAGGGGGGAGGCAGGAGGGCACGATTGCACGTGACATTTTTTTAAGTGCTTACTTTTGAGGAGGAGTGCTCATGCACTCTCCGTGGATCGTGTTTAAAAAATGGCTACTGTGATTTGCGATGGCCCAGGAGAAGCCTGGGCCATCGCATGTGTATGTAAATTGGGTGGGCCAATCCCGGAAGGGGCTACTTCTGGGATCCCCTGCCCAGAGCCTTCTACACCGCTATGGTGTAGAAAGGGCCTTAGTCTCTCTGCAGATTGACAGGTGCATGCTGTGAATAAACCGTTGTTTATTGAAAACTGTCCCTGGTAAGAATAAGTATGTATTCATGGAAACTACTCCACTAAGATAGGAGTGTTGGACTTTGGGCCTTTGGGCCAAATGTGGCCCAAATAGGATCTCAATCCAGCTCTCTGGATTTCCCGAGATGGCAATGATGCCTCCCCCCAATTGCTGATTATTCAGTGGTTTCTCAGCTTTGACACCGTTTTTCTGTTTCCTTCTGAGCAGTTGAAATGCCTCTCCTATGTGGCTGAAAGAAGTTCAGCTCTGTTGCTTGAAGGCATGTCAGCACCCACTACTTTATCACAAGGAGATGGTACAGGCTGCACTTTGTTTTTAGCCTCCTCCTCCTCCTCCTCCTCCTCCTCCTCCTCCCTAAAGACCCAGAGACTGTGGGTCTGTGCAACTTTTACAGTTATTCAGTTTAATTTCTGAAGAAGCAGTGACTCCAAAACAGGATTGTACTAGGATCTTGTAAAGATCAAGATCTACATCCATAGCAAGAATTTCAGTTATGTGTTTACATCTCTGTATAGATTATGTACGTCTTCGTAGTCTCTGTGGTGTCAGTTTACTTATTCTAATTTCCTATTCATGTTTGTTATGTAATAGTTCAGTAATTTGCTTTTCATTCCTTAGATTGTTCCCTTAATTACAAACAGCTGTTTTTTGTGACTTGGATTCATTTCTGGCTGTGTGCTTTATTAGCATTGTTTTGGTTTTGGCACTCATACAACCAGCGCCTTACTTTGGTTTGGGCAGTTTTAAAAGTGCACATTTCCCCCAATCACAAAATATGCATTTCCCCCATAGGCTAAAAATTGAAAATGTGGATGGGGGGAATGCTCATTTTTGGACGTGTGTCTTTGTGCAGGAGCACAGTTTTGAATGGGAACGAAAGTTTGGGAAATGGGAACACATTCCCAAGAATTGTGCTCCTGCTCACATCTGCGTTCAGTGCATGTTTGCGTGATTTACGAACAGGAACGAGGAGAGTAGGCCAAGCAGACTGGGCAGACTGCAGAGACTATGGCTGAATTCGGATGACACGATAGTCAATGGTGGGGTAATAATCAACTTTACAGTTGTTCATCTAGGGGGCACTCCCCACACAACATGGTAATAAATAATCAACTGTGGTGTGGATGAGGATCAGTGCTGAGTTGACTATGGCAGCATTCGGATGACACGATAGTCAATACAACTGACGATTGTTTCCGCACCCCCAGTTGCTTATTGTGTCGACCAAATTCAGCCTATTAGAGCTGATATAGAAGCAGGGAATGACAGTGACCAGCCCAGGCCTGGCCCAACTGAAACTGACGCCTCAAGTGAGCTGCCACCACTGCCGCCACCATCCTGCTTCTTCTACCAGTGCCTCCCCCTCCCTGCTCTTGCATAGTGGCAGGGGTGGCTCCTGGCTCCTCCCTCCGCCCAGCTCCTTTGGGTGGGGAGGGTGGAAAAATTCACTGCCTCCTTCCAGCCTGCACTGCCTGCTGCTACCGCTTCATCTGCTGAATTGTAGCGCCAGCCCTGGACCAGCCCCAAAGAAAAGATGCCGACCCATGGTTTGAAACCCATGAATTTTTGAGGTTTAGGGCAAAGGTCTCTAGCTCTACTGAAAATACCCCCTGGTTCAAGAACTGTTGTGCCCAGTGGTTTCCTTGGGAACATATTATTTGTTTTGTGCTCTCTGGTACCTAAGTTGTGCTACTGAAGAAAGTGTGTTTATGTGCCATCATGTTTAGAAAAAAATTCATACAGAGTATATTTTGCCAAAAATCAATGCAGTGAAACATTTGCATTGGTCTTATGCACTCTACTTTATAGAGTACACTGTAGAGATCATTCTAGGCCTATTATATTATATGTGGCTGAATGGCATTGGTGCCTGGTGCTGATGCGAACCTGGAGGGAGATGTCAAGGAGGATCCTGCGGTCTTTTGCTGCGCCTTGCGGTTACTTAAGCAGAGATTTCCAAAAGAAAATATATTGACAGACCAAATCCCATTGTGTAAGTTATTTCTGTTTTACTGCTCAGTTGCTATGAAAGTGAAATTACTCATTGCGTGGTGGGAATGAGTCATGGTGGTTTGGTAAAAAAAAAAAATCTGTTTTAGAATTAGGTTGGTAATACATGCCAAGGGGTATTAAATGGGGGATAATATAATCCTTTAAAATAAAGGCAGATTCCTCCTTTATAAAATGAAAAAAAACGATTTACCGATTATCTTCTTCTTATGGAGGTGTGAAAAGGCAGGAACATCTTGCGAAAGCTTGAGCCACAATATTAGAAAGCTTTGGCTAAGTGCCTTCATTGGAAATTGCAGTGGGATCCTGTAATTTTTTGGATACCTGAAGGGAGAGCCGAAAATTACAGCTTTTGAAATGGTTTCAAATTGAGGGCACAATCCAATGCCTATTTAGGCAGAAAAGGGCCTACGACTCCCAGCCTGGCTGGGGCATGCTGGGAGTTGTAGGCCTTCTTTCTGTCTAAAAATTTTATTTATTTTTATTTGCAATATTTATATACTGCTCCCAATTCAAGAATTTCAGAGTGGTGGATAAATCGAATGATAATAATAAAAAACCAGAATAAAAACACATTAAAAGTACATTTTTAAAAGAAACAAGGTGCAATAAAACCATGGCTGGTCTTTAAGGGAAGTCTTCCTGGAATGACAACGTTTTCAGGAGGCACCAGAAGGGATACAAAGTTGGTGCTTACCTGACTTTCAGAGGCAGGGAATTCCATAGGATGGGGGCCACCAACTGAAGGCTCTTCCCCTGGTAGACTCCAGTTGGACAGAAGGTCTATGTGTACCCACCAAGAGCATGCCCTCAGATGACCTCAGTGACCAGGCAGGTTGATAGGGATAAGATGTTCAATCAGGTATCCTGGTCCTAAGTTGTTTAGGGCTTTGTACACTAGCCCTAACCTGGCCCGGTTCTGCATAGGCAGCCAGTGCTGTTCCTTCAGCAAAGGAGTTACATGCTGGAAAGGGGCAGCTCCTGACAACAGCCGAGCTGCTGCATTCAGCACTAGCTCCAGCTTCTGGAGCAGCTTTAAGGGCAGCCCCACATAGAGTGCATTGCAGTAATCCAATCTTGAGATTACTAATGCCTATACCACAATGGCCAAGCTGTCCCTGTCCAGGAAAGGCTGTAGTTGGTGAACCAGCCAAAGCTTGGAAAAGGCACTCTGAGCTGCCATGGCCCCTTGAGCCTCCAGCCACAGAGATGGATCTAAGAGTACCCCCAAACTACGTACCTGAGCTTTCAGAGGGAGTGCAACCCCATCCTGAACAGGCAATGAGCCTATTTCCTGGACTCGGGACATGAATAGGATTGTGCCTTAACTGTCATCCCCCACCACCTTTGTGTAGGAGCCAGACCAGAAGTGGATGAGAGTGCTTCCTTTGAGGAGGACTCTGGAGGTACTGTTACATTTGGGACCATGAGGAATTGGCCTCTAATCTTTTCCTCGTAGCCTTGGTTCTATTCCCCTAGCCCTTAGTGTCCGTTGGTGCCAGTGGAGGAAGGTTTCTCCCCCCCCCCCACCCCAAGCTTGGGGATCACAGTTGGGGAAGGAAAGGTTAATCCTCCCCTCTCTGTGCACTGTGCACCCATCACCACCTCCGCATGGCATTAATCTTTGAAAATGATGCTAATGAAAAGAGTGGGCGGCAGATCTTTTTAGATCCTAGCAACATCCTTGAAGGACTCCACTGCCAAACCTACCACCCACAGGGAACGAGGGGGAACCATTCCTCTTGGGAAATGGAGGGTGGGGTGAGACTTTAAACACAAATGCCTCCAGAAATTTTATGATAGCCACTGTCCCCTGCTTGGAAGGAGAGAAGCTGGTGGGCTGAGTGTGCTCCTTGGCACAAGTCCCCTCCACCTCTCCCTGTATTGGTGGCCATATGAAAAGGAGGACAGAGCTCCTGTATCTTTAACAGTTGCATAGAAAAGGGAGTTTCAGCAGGTGTCATTGGTAAGGATGCAGCACCTGGTGAAATTTCCTCTTCATCACAACAGTTAAAGCTGCAAGAGTCCTACCCTCTTGGCCAGATACAAAAGAGGGCAGGGCTCCTGTTAAGGCTAGAACCTTTTTGTGTGTGTGATTTTCTTTTTGAAAACAGAAATATATTCTTCTCTGTATTTATAAAATTGCAATTCACATCCTGAGAAGATATAAATGGAGCCCATTTTCCTACCATCAACACTGCCAGTTTAGCTTCATTTTGAGAGTAGATCTTATCTATAAGCTTATCAATTTCAGCAACAGTAGGGTGACCATATTTTGGAAACCAAAAAGGAGGACAACATGGCCGCCCCTCCAAGGGGGCTTGCCCACCCAAACATGGCCTTGGTCACACGTCTGATTTCACAGCACATAATTAAACAAACTTGTACTACATAACATCTTAATGTTAAAATCACTGAAATAAAGAACAAGTGAGACATTCAAAGACATTTGTAGCTTTTGCTGTACTTTGAAGCTTTTGCCATACTCTGTGTGATACAGTCTCCCCTTCCCTCAGGTATCTTTTTTGACTGCAAATCCTTCACTGGATGACCATAGTCTCAACTTCCCTAACATTTAACACTCTTTCCCCATCACCTTTCTCAAATCCATACGTACAGATTCAGCATACTGCTACCACTGAATAAGTGCAGAAAAACCGAGTACAACAAACTAGCATTCAGAAAGAATATAAAATACTATCCCCCTGCAAACAAAAGCCATGGAACAAAATGGACTAACAGCTTCCCTCCTTTTATCCAAATATCTCCTGAATTTACACTGCCTCAGTGTGCAGAGAACAGAGATTCCAATCAGGGACCCAAAGAAAACTGGCCAAAAAAACCTCAGAAACAGGTCCCATTGATTTCAATGAAGCTTACTCCCAGATAAATGAATATAGGATTGCAGCCACTTAACATCTGTGCATCTTTCTCTAGCAAGTGCAAGCCCCTTCTGTCAAGGACAATTGTGCACTCACAGAACCTGGCCTCATGGATCATGCAACCAGCAGGTGCTCTCCAGAAAGATGCTTTCAGAGCCTAGGAGATCCAGACACATTCAGACAAGACACACTATGCACTCACATATTATCTTGCTGGGACAGAACAATTCCCAGAATGACCAGATACAAAAGAGGACAGGGCTCCTGCAACTTTAATTGTTGTGATGAAGAGGGAATTTCACCAGGTTGGGGGGAGGGAGGAATCCACAAAGCCACACTGTAAAATAATCATAATCACAATCTCAAAGCCATACAGAAAAGAAATGTCTGGAACCGAGCTGAAAGTTGTGAGTACATATATCCCTTCGCATGTAGTATAATAATCATCATCACCTGCATCAGCACAAAAGCAGTTTTGGAGCCACATTTTTTTTAAAACAATCATCATCATCCACACACACCTCACACACGGTCACCAAAGGCAATAAAAAATAAAATCTACATACCCCTGCATACCCACCCAAAGTGGGGGGAAACCCCACCCTTCCCCAAGACAATGTAAAAAAAAACTCCCCACACACACTTAACCGGGGGGGGGGGAGAATAAAAATCCACCCCACACTCATCCAAGGCAAAATAATCATAATCATAATGGCTAAAAATAGAATACAAATCCACCACACACCAACATACTCACCCATGGCAAAACTGATAATAGTTTTTAAACTCACCCAAGGCAACCCACTCTCTACACACATTCACCCAATTAAGAGTCTATCTACACTACTGCTATAAAACAGTTTTAAATGGTTTTAAATGGTTTATAACAGTTTTGAGAACTGTTGGGGCCCAGAACACGCTCCACAGACAGTTTTCAAAACGTTTCCAAAGTGTTTTATCCTGCGTGTGTAGATAGGCTCTAATTCATCAAAATCAGTACCCAAAGAATGGATAGAAAATCAGTAACAACTTATTTCATCATTGCAGCCAGAGATAAAATCCAATCTACCCCCCAACACCCCACTAGACTTAGATTGCAGCTAGAGACAGTTCATTTGGCCTGCACTACTTTAACACACACACACCACACACACAGGCACACACAGGAGCAGCAATTCCCAGGTGGGCGCAGAGCGGAGGAACGTGCCAGTCCTTCTATTTTAAAAAGAGGGGAGATTAAGTTGAGGTAGTGCACTAGGTTAAAAAAGTCAGTTGAAGCTAAACTGTATTACCTGGTGGTTGGAGGGGATGAGGCACCCTCAGTGTAAAGCCCCCCTCTCTCTAGGTCTAGGGAGCAGGAAAATAAAATACCATCAGCCGCCTCAGCAGCCCCACTGGCCAGGCCCTGGCTAAGCAAACAGGGAGGGACCACGTCAGCCCAGGTGGAAGCGAACCCAGGCAGCAGCTGCAGCCGTAATAACTCACATGCTGGCTGGAGGCCCGAGCGCCGGGAAGAAGCCCGAGCAGCGGCTGAATCAAGGCGCGGCTGTGGAAGACGAGGAGGAGGACGGGGCAGGCGGCGCTGGCTGGAGGCCCAGGCGCCGGCGGGAGCAAGTTTGGGCGAGCCGCATGCAGTGCATGCGGAGGCTGAAAACGGAGGGGAGCTGAACAAAGAGCAACCAAATCGCCATGTGCTCATAAAAATGGGGAGGAGGCGCCCTAACTGGCCCAGGCAGGTGCAAGGTGAGCCATAAGCACCGCAGCTGCTTTACCTCCTCCGCTGCCGCTTCTCTCTTCATGCCCCACTGCTTCAGCGTCCTCCTCTGCTGCTTCTCCACCACCAATTCTCCGCTGCTGCTGCCACTGCCACCGGTTCTCTTCCTCGGGTCTCCTCCTCCTCCTCCTCCTCCTCCATCCGTCCATCTTCTCCTCCTCCTCCGTCTGTCTTCTTCTTCTCCTCCTCTGTCTGTCTTCTTCTCTTCCTCCGTCTGTCTTCTTCTTCTTCTTCTTCTTCTTCTTCTCCTCCTCCTCCTCCTCCTCCTCCTCCTCTGCCGTTGCCACTCTCATGGCAGCAGCCCGGGCCCTGCTGCTGCTTCTGCTGTAAAAAGCCCCTGATCGGCCCGGGGAAGGGGCTAGAACGACGCGCACCCGGAAGTGCGGGTGTGCGTCGTTCCAGCCTCTTCCCCGGCCGATCTGGGCCTTGTTCTTGGCAGGCCCGGATGGGGGGGGGGGAGGCTGGAACGACGCACACCCGGAAGTGCGGGTGTGCGTCGTTCCAGCCTCTTCCCCGGCCGATCTGGGCCTTGTTCTTGGCAGGCCCGGATGGGGGGGGGGGGAGGCTGGAACGACGCACACCCGGAAGTGCGGGTGTGCGTCGTTCCAGCCTCTTCCCCGGCCGATCTGGGCCTTGTTCTTGGCAGGCCCGGATGGGGGGGGGGAGGCTGGAACGACGCGCACACGGAAGTGCGGGTGTGCGTCGTTCCAGCCTCTTCCCCGGCCGATCTGGGCCTTGTTCTTGGCAGGCCCGGATGGGGGGGGGGAGGCTGGAACGACACGCACCCGGAAGTGTGGGTGTGCGTCGTTCCAGCCTCTTCCCCGGCCGATCTGGGCCTTGTTCTTGGCCAGCGCAACCGCGCTAGCCAAGAACAAGGCCCAGATGGCACGGGAGAGGCCCAATTTTTCCGGACTTTGGGGGATATTTTAAAATTTCCCCCCCGGACTCAAATTTGGCCCCTTTTCCCTGACATGTCCGGGGGGATCCGGACGTCTGGTCACTCTAAGCAACAGCAGGCAGTCTTATCAACAGTTTGTAGGAATGTATATTGTATCGTTCTGATGTCCGATAACGATCCGATAATGGCATTATCGGACATCCGATTAACAATAACGATAATTTTCTAAGGAGGCCCTATCTGATCAGATCCAAAATCCATATGTCCGATAACTATTGGATATATCGGATTTTCACACTGCCAGTTTAGGGCCGGCCCTCCCTTCCCCCCCCCCCACTCGCGCTCCTTACCTATGGCCTCCCCCACTGCCATCCGCTGCCCTCCACTGCCTCCGGACTACTGAGAACTAAGCTTTGTGGCCTAGTTCTCAGTAGAGAGATTATATAAATAGAAAGAGCCCATAGCACTGCTCTTTCACAATGCGGCCGAGGCTGACTGAACGTCTGGGAAATGGGAAAGTTCCATCAGCTTTCCTTAGCATCTTCCTATCTGGGGGCATTTTGAAGCCCCTTCTGCCCTTGCCCCACTGGTTCAGCATGGCTTGCCTCTGGGCGTGAGGGGAGCCTTGCCCACCTCACTGCTTCTGCTGCTGCGGCCAGCCTGAGACTAACCACTGTCTTGAAGGGGGTGCAGCCTCTTAAGATCTAGAATGCCTGGGATCCTCTACCACCAAAGAAAAATGATCCCAGGTATTAGACTTGCATTTTGCTTGAGAGGATGCGGGTGGAGCTTCAAAACCATCCACACCTGACTTCTCCTGCATGTCAGAAGGGCCTGCAACAGCAGAGAAAAGGGTGTGCCTAATTTTGGGCAGGGGGATGGGGACTAGAAGAAACCCCTCTCCCTCGCCCAACACCCAGAATTGTTGTTATTAAAGGATATTGTAATTATAACTTGTTTTTATGCTTTTTATGGTTTTAAATTTTGTATATCAGTGTTTTTAATCTTTAGTGATTTTAATTTTTGTAAACCGCCCAGAGAGCTTCGGCTATGGAGCAGTATATAAATGGAATAAATAATAATAAATAATAAATAATAAATAATAACACAGCCAGAGCCAGCTTTCTTTGCTGGGTTTTGTTTTCTCTCTGTGTGTCTGTCCATGCTCCCCTTTGTGGGTTATTGTGTGTGTGTGTGTGTGTGTGTGTGTGTGTGTGTGTGTGTGTGTTCTTGTTCCGCACATGGGGATGAGGGACTTTGATTTTTGTAGGAGATTTCTAGTTTCTGAAACTTCTGCAAGCTCTATTGAGAGAAGGTGAAGTGCATTCTGAAGTGGTTTGGGGGGGGATTTTAAAACAAATTCCTAAAAATCAAGGGTTGAAGTGATCTCCTTCAAACTTGGCATGGCTAAAGCCCTACGTAAGAGCTACCAGGGTGCCAAGTTATATCTCTTTAACTTTAAAAATGACAGAGATGTAAGCATTTTTGTTAATTCCCATTGACGATAATAGTATGGTTACCTGAAGATGGAGCGGTTTTCCAACAGGTAAACTGACGGGGCAGGGAAAGGGACCCCCTCTGAAAATCGGAGAGGAGAATTGCCTCATTGGAGCTCCACCCCAAATTATGAGGAGGAGCAGACCTCTCTGCACACCCCTTGTGAGCACAGCTAGTCACAAGGGACAAGTAGTTTACCAAGAGGCATTCACGAAAAATCAAGATGGCAGCAGATAGAAGTTCCCACTTTGCCTTGAAGCAATCCCAGTTGCCAGCAAGAAAATATAAAAATTGGGGGGACTAGTCTCTTGCTATCTGGATAGTTAGCATTTCTCAGTGAATTGTAAAATTCTGCAGTTGATGAAGTAGGTTCTCTTTTACTTGAACATTTTGTTTTTATCATTTTGTAAATTTGATTTAAAACTCAATAAGAGAAACCTGAAAAAACCCAACAACCCAAAGCAGAGCAGCTGCCACTAATAGACATTAGTTGAAACAGTGATGAGGCAATTTTGCTGCTGAAGCAAGTAAATGGTAGATAGGATTTTAGGCAATTAAAGGCTTTCCTGCCAATTATGAGTCCTGATTTTAAATGACTGAGCAGTTAATTGATTGAGCAGTCAATCGATTAAAACAAATGTTGCAATTCTATTTTGGGGGGGATTTAATGAAATAACAGCTTCTCCAACCTAAAGTAAGTTTTTGATTAACATAACCTGATTGTGTTTCTGGCTGCTGCTCAATGCATTCCCTCACTCATCTGTGATCTGATTATAGATGAGAGAGGTGATCTGGCTTGCATCACCAAAACCTGGGTGGGTGAGATGATCTAGCCCAGCTCTGCCCACCTGGTTATTTGATGCAGTATCAGCCCAGGCTAGATGGTTGGGAGCTGAAGTGGTCCATAAGAATACTATCGTGCTCACCAAGAAACCTCTCTGGACCATGGCAGGCTAAGAGGGCCCAAACCTTGTGTTGGACCAGTGAGACAGATTGGGGATATGTTAGTATACTTTCCATCCCGCTGCCCAACAGCCTCCCTGACTAAGCTGCCCAAGGTGGTCTTGAGTGTGGTGTTGGAGAACCCCAGGATGTTGGTCCTGGGAGACTTCAATATTTATACCAAGGTGGCCTTGACTGGACCAAGTCAGGATTTCATGGCCTTCATGACAACCAAGGAGCTGTTTCAATTTGTCATTGAGCCAACACATGGGGTAGGACACACCTTCAATTAAACCTTTGCCTCTGGATGTGAGAGGGGTGGGATGGGTTTTGGGTGGGTTGAAATTACCCCATTGTCATGGTCGGATGACTATGTGGTGAAGTTTGGGCTTATAGCGCCAGTCCCCCTTGAAGAGTTTGGAGACCCATTAAGATGGTGTGTGTCCCTGGCATCTTATGGAATCCAAGGGATTCCGGAATGCTCTGGGGGAACTTATAGTAACCAGAGCCAGTGGTCCTGTCAAGGCTCATGCTATACAGGCTGTTGACACAATTGCTCCCACATGCCCTCTCTGGTGCTGCACAACCTGAGGTGCTGCTACCCAGTGAGCTTTGGGTGATGGAACAGGCTGAGAGATGGCAAGAGTGTAAGTGGCAGAAAACTTGTTGTGAGGCCAACTGGACACACAAAGAGACCATATTCATTCCTACTACCGTGAGGGCAACAAAGAAGAATTACTTTGCTGCCTCCATTGCATCTTCAGGCAGCCACCCGGCCAAACTTTTCTGAATGGTTTGGGGCTTGTTGTCATCTTTCCAAGTAAATTCTATATTGGGACCTTCAGAGGCCTGCTGTGATAATTTTGTCCTTTCAGTATAAAATTCGCTTCTTGCTGGCTAGAATGCTGCTTGTAGTACAGTATCTAGTGTGGTGTCCATCATCTGGTCCAGCTTATCGGGATCAGCTCCAAGTTTTGAGACCTGAGATTTAGTCGAAACATGTGTAGCTGTGGGCCTGTGACCTGCTCTCTCAACCCTTGTCCATCCTGGCTTATTTGAACTAGCTGGGAGGGGTTGGTGGAGTTAGTAGTAGTAGTAGTAGTAGTATTTACATTTATATACCACCCCATAGCCTAAGCTCTCTGGGCAGTTTACAAAATTTTAAAAGATTGAACATTAAAAAGTCAATATACAACATTTAAAGCCATAAAACATAAAAACAGTTGATATTTAAAACATTTTAAACTTTTACGTCTGGCCAAAAATTCAGTTAAAAACCTCAACTTAAGCTGTTAAAATGCCTGGGAGATAAAGAAAAGTTTTGACCTAGCAGGCCTCATCGAGGAAATCATTCCATAAGAGGGGGGGGGCCTGTGGCAATACCCCACATTTCTGTTCCCTTAGGTATGTCTGAGTGAGTATGTTTGGAGAGCTCGGAATGTTAGACTGAGTGGGTGTGGCTAGTGATGCTATAAAAGGGTTTGGACAGTCAGTTGGTTAGTTGGGGCTTGTATGTGGGTAGGTGTGGATAGAGTAGGGAAAGAGGTAGTGCGAAAAGAGTGTGTGAAGAAGGAATGGATATTAGATTGTAGGGATTTAGGATTATTAGTATTAAGGTTATTACTAGTATTATTAAGAATAGGCAGGATTTAAATTCAATTTGAAGAAACTAAGAACTGTAAACAACAATAAACATTTTCTTTATTTTGCTACCATAAAACCACGCTTCAGCTTGGCTTTGTCACATGCTCTATTGGTTAATTAATCCACAAATTACATTAAACCTTTAGCCCAGTATATCCACAAGCAGAACCTATTTCACAAAGTCTTTGCCTTGTTCCCTCACAGAGAGGGGAAAGGTAATGTTCTTTTGCCCTTCCCTCAGGCTTATTCAAGTGGTGGCGCTTGTCTTGAGAAGGGGTGCTCACGACCAGACCTAGTATATAGGTGGTGTGGTGGCACAGGGGCCACCACAGAGAAGGCCCTCTCCCTTGTTGCCATCATCCGAGCTTCCCTCGGAGAAGGTACCCGGAGGAGGACCTTACATGTTGAACATATTGTATGGGTTGGTTCATGTCAGGAGAGGCATTCTGTCAGGTATTGTGGTCCCAAGCCATGTAAGGCTTTATAGGTTAAAACCAGCACCTTGAATTGTGTTTGGAAACATACAGGCAGCCGATGCGAGTGGGCCAGAATTTGTCTTATATGTTCGAACTTTCTGGTTCCTGTTACCAATCTGGCCGCTGCATTTTGCACAAGCTGCAGCTTCTGAACCATCTTCAAAGGCAGCCCCACATAGAGTGCATTGCAATAATCTAATTTGGAGGTTACCAGAGCCAGATTATCCTTGTCCAGATAGGGCCATAGCTGGGCCACCAACTGAAGTTGGTAGAAGGCACTCTGTGCCACCGAGGCCACCTGAGCCTCAAGTGACAGGGATGGTTCTAGAAGAACCCCCAAGCTATGAACCTGCTCCTTCAAGGGGAGTGCAACCCCATCCAGAACAGGTTGAAGACCCTCCATCTGGTCAGAAGAACCACCCAGGGATGGATCCAGGGAGTGGTGAATACGTCATTGTGGAATGGACTGGTGCCCACTGGTTTGAAGGGGGCAGTGGTGCATCCACTCCTGAAAAAACCCTCCCTGGATCCAGAGGTTTAAACCAACTACCAGCCTGGTTTTTATGCAAGGTGCTTGAGAAGGTGGTGCCTGGGCAGCTGAAGACTTTCTTGGATGACATTGGTTATCTTGAGTCATTTCAGTCTGGGTTCAGGCCTGGTTTTGGGACAGAAACAGCTTTGGTCATGCTGATGGGTGGCATCTTGCAGGAGGGAGTACAACTCTGTTGTTCCTGCTTGGTCTCTCAACAGCTTTTGATACCATTGACCACAGTATTCTTTTGGATCATTTCTGAGAGTTAGGAAATGGGGGGCACTGTGCTACAGTGGTTCAGCTCCTACTTGGGGTGGGGCGTTCCAGAAGGCAGCATTGGGTAACTGTGCTTTGGCTCCCTGGCAATTGGATGCTGCAAGGTACCATCTTGTTCTCAATGCTATTTGCCATCTAAATGAAGCTGTTGGGGGCAGTCATTAGGAGATTTGGGGCAAGGTATCATCAGTATAATCTGTTTCACAGTGACATTTGAATCAGAAGAGGCCGTCCATGTTCTGAACCAGTGCCTGGACACAATGATGGGTTGGATGAGGGCCAGCAAACTGAGGTTGAGTCCTGACAAGATAGAGGCAGTTTCTCGGTATAGGACTTGGTGGGCTTTGGCATGGCTGAAGCAGAGCATGATGATCCCCTATATTCAGGGTGGGGAGGCTGCACCCCTCCAAATGTTACTGGACTCTAACTCCCATCAGCCCAAGCCAGCATGGCAAATGGGCTGGGATGATAAGAGTTGTAGTACAACAACATAGAGAGAGCCAGAGGTCTCCATCACTGTCCTATGGTTTGCTCCAGTACATGATTTTCAGAAGTATACTGACTCTGAACATGAAATTTCCATTTAGTTATCATGGCTAACAGACATCAATAGCTGTATCTTCCATTCATTTGTCTATTCATTTATTTAAAAAGTTACTCAGTTGTGAAAAATATATAATCAGCACCTGCTAGAAGGATTTCCCCCCATCTGTTGCCATTGTAGTTAAGGCCTGATATTAAAAACACATGCTAAGTCCAGATACTGGTACCTGGGTGAAATTCTATACATGACAATGCCCAGGCGAATCTACTGACTCTCCTAAATCATGCAGCATTTTTGTCATCCTTACCCAACCCAACCCACTTTTTTTGGTTGTGGGACAACGTTGCAAAACGGCCCAACTGGGATTCCTTAAGATAATTTTTTTTCTGTTTTGCCACAGCTTCAGTTACTTTCTCTGCCTCCCTGCTGATGAAAACAAGTTTTGGAAACCTTGCGGCATCTTTGGCATGATCAGAATGGAGAATCAGCTATGGATGGGGAATGGGATAGATAAACAGCTCATCAAGCCTGTAAACAAAGACCACAAAATTGAATTGAATTCAAATAGGCTTCTGTTTACACTCCAGTTCTTTCCTGTGGGAAATCAATTGGTGTTATGAAGCATTTCTATGGATGAATTATGACAAGGCCTTTAAATAAACACCCACCTGGCACTGAGCACTAAATTTGGGAATCAACAATCAGATGCCATTGTGTGTGCGTTCCTTAGCACCGAGGACTCCCTAGTGAGAGTCCCTGGGAATGGCTCTGTCTTTAGTCAGCGGCCATTTGCATTTCAAGAGGTGCCCTTGTGCAATTAAAGATGCTGAGTCATCTTTCAAAGTCTCACACCAAAACAGAAAAGGAAAAGGAAAAGTTGTTTGGCCCTCTGTGTGCTATTGAAAACCATGATGATTCTTAGTGCATTATCAACTCCTCATTTCTCCTGTAGCCACAGAGGGGTAGCCATTGTGTGAACAAGACTGAACAGCTGTAGGCATTTTCCTTTGGCAACGAGGAAAAAACAGAGGAGTCCTGAGGCCTTGTTGTTTGAATTGGAATAAGTTCCCTTTGGGGCATTCTATTAACAATAAAGAAGGAATGGTGCCAGACTACTCTGTCAGCACTTGAAGCAGTGGCAGGATTGTTCTCGTCTCAGGACCATAAGCCCATCGCTCCCAAGCAGGGAAGGCTGGTGGCTCCAATTTTGATGGGACTGTGAATCCATTCTGGGTTTCAGTCAGAACAAGCCAGAGCTCTAAAGGAGCTGTCCAAGATGCTGAACCTATTTTGGGAATGTGGTTCAGCACCTTGGATAGCTCCTTTAGAATTCTGTCTGGTTCTGACAAAAAACTGAGGATGGAATCGCAGCCTGCTGAACTCAGAGCCACCCCTGGGAAAGCGGTACACCCTGACACTGTGAAATCAATACAAACAGCGGGGGGGGGGGGACACACTCAGTCAGTTATCCATGTTACATCTGTGCATATTGTTATGGTGCCAATATGGATAGGACAGTTCCAGTCAATTTCCATTTCTGAGCTCTGCTAATACCTGTCTAGTGTACCCCTGTCAAATGCTTTGCACTCAGCTGCAGTCAGCTCAGTTCGATCAGAGAAGGTGGAAGATTGATCCATTTTCTTCTTTTCGTGGGATATTTAGAGCAATCCGTTATCCTCCAATCCAATCACTCAGAGGCATTAAGACTCTAGTTGCATCCCAGTTGCATCCCAGCACTAGGAACTCCTCCGGGGCGTGTGTGCATGTAACAGAAATAGCAGTGCGGAGCAACCTCCTAACTCACCTCTCATGGATTGTCAGGTCCTTTTCATTCTGTTGTCCTCTCATTGGCAGAATTGAATGTTTTCCAGTTTCCCATATTTTCACAGATTGGCACTTGCAAAAATGCACGACCCTCCCCCCCCCCCCCCGCGCACATTTTCCTACTTTAGCCTCTGGAGGAAATGTGCATTTTCAACAGTTTTTTAAATGTATTTTATTGCCCCCTAAGGGCTGAATTTGGCCCCAGGCCTAAGGTTCCCCACCCCTGCTCTAAACAAATTATATATATATATATATATATATATATATATATATATATATATGGTTGTTTAAATATGAAGCAGAAGCTAGCTGTGATCATCTGCCTTTCCCAAAATGATACCAAGAAATGCCCCCTTCTTCTCTGAAACAGCTTTGTACTTTAAAAAGAAAGTGTAAGCCAGACTCTTTCCATTGCATTGAGGCATTAACAGATCATACAACCTGCAAACAGCTACGCCAAAAATACCAAGTGCAAGAAAGAGCAACCAGATTTCTTTCAGCCTGTAGCGGCCAATCTCTCCCATATCTCACTTTCTCATTCTGGTTATTATTTATTATTATTATTATTAAGGTCTGAAAGAATTTGTATGTATTTTCATGCACATTTCTCCTAACGTACATACGTATGTCTGCATGCATTCCTTGATTGGAGAACTCTATTGCAAAATTTGGTAAAGCATGAATAGTGAGGTAACTGCATTCCGGTTCGCAAACTGTTTTGGGAAGTCCAAACTAGGTAAAATTTAATCAAACAAATTTCTCTCTCCGTCTTCAATTTTCCCTGCAACAGATCCAAAGTGGGTTTGGCTGGGCGGGAGATGCAAGAGCTTCTATAGATGTTTCAGTTCTAGAGATAGCCATTCAAGAAATGGGAAGATCAGGCAATTCTTCTTCAGACTGATAAGTTCCAAAAGCTCCTGAAAGACTTTTCATCTCTTTCCTCTAAGCCAGTGCATGCACTATGTCAAGGTAATGTCACCCTGATCAAACACAATTGGTGAGTTTGCCAAAACCTGGATGTACTCAGTGGGCAAAAAGAATTTGGTGCACTCTTATTACACCTCTGTATTCTGAACCAAGGACCTCTCCCCTCATAGGTCTTCTCCAGCATAGGTTGTAACCCAAACCAGGAAAGAATTCTTCTCTCCCATCAACCCACACGCCTGATTACTCCTGTTGCAAGAGTGGCAAATCTCTCTTACACCCAGAATGCTACATCAGGACCTAGAAAGCTGCTTCAGCAGCAACACAGGTACCATACTCCTCAAGAAGGCTATATAGCTGTTGCACAGACGTCTGAAATATGGTAAGGACACCAAGCACCCTGGAAACTACATTTCCCAGGCCTTCTTAGCCTACTATGACCAATGAGGACTTATGATGGCTGATGATGATAACGAATGATGCTAATGGTAGCCTCTTTTATAAGATTGGACATAACACATTTCTAGAGGAGGTAGAAAACATTATTATCCCAATAAACAAGCATTTAGGCACTGTGAAATGGCTCAAATGGCATGTCTCCTTCACCACATGCACACCCACAGAGAAAGAGAATCAATATGAATTTATTACAAGCCATGTAAAGGAGAGACTATACTATATATGGCTGTTAATGCAGACTAGTCTCAAGAACAGTATAAAATATCCTGACCTTGGCAGTATAGCTGCCAAGCTCATTTGCACTTTCATGGTCAATGCAGCTGACAGTCTTTGGTGTAGAAATATAGTCAATACAGGAGCTCCCTTCAAGGTCTGACTTTAATACAGCATGATGTTCAAAGCAAAGAGATGTCAGAAGTGCACTAAAGTGTCACTGCTTCTAACTGTAATCTCATTGCAAGTTAATGGAACATTTCAGCCCAGACATTTTTGACTATCACAGGGATGACAGAGGGTAGGACAAAACTGGCCAAAATTGTATACTTGGGAGCAGTGGAAGCTGGTGGCTCCGATTTCAGGTGAAGCTGTGAACCTATTCTGGGCTTCAGTGAGAACCAGCCAAAACTCTAAAGGAGCTATCCAAGGTGCTGAATCTGCTGCAAAATAGGTTCAGCACCTTGTGGGTTCTGGCAGGTTCTCTCCGAAACACAGCCCCACCCACTGGAACAACACTACATTGGCCACCTCATCGGAATGGTAATGCTTTCTGTCCCATATGATCTAATGTTGCTCTTCTTTCTATGTAATTTGAACTCTCAAAGCTTTTAATCTTCTGAACAAATTGTTCTCATTTGACACATGAAATTCTGATTCGCTGCAAGGGTTTTACAGAAGGCATAATGTTCACATCAGGCAAATTATATTATACACATGGAAAGGTATCTGTCTGCATAAGGAGAATGTGACATGTTCCTAAAGTGTGTGCATTTCCTTCAATGTCAAGCAAATGACACACCATGAAGTCATCATTTCTGGCACTCTTCTCAAATAGTCGAATGTCAAAGTCTTATAAGTAGAATTGACTACTCAGATTCAGTTTGTTTATGAATCAAGCCTGGTTCATTTCAGCTGCAATCCCTGTACCCAGTTACTTGGGAGTGAGTTCTAGTTAATTAATTGAGATTTGCTTTTGAGTAAATGTGTATATGATTGTGCTGTTAAATACTTGAAGATTTGTGGTCCTTTCCACTTAGATTCAATTTTCCACCTTGGTCAGTTTTGGAATCATCCTGTCTGGAGCCTCTTTCCAAATGGATGGCATTAGGTTGTCGGCATATTAAAGTGGAAAGAGCCCAACCCACAATCTTAGCAGTGAGAGATGTGTGGCATATAATGTCACGCCAATTACACTTTGATCCATTTTCTCATGCCAAACTGACCATATAGGGAAATCCAGATCTGAAAATAGGAAAGAAAATGTTTTTATGGTGGACTTGGATAGATAGAATGGTTTTTACCATGGACCAATTGGTGGGTGCAGATGATGAGTTCTTGTAATTCTCAGCCCTGCGTGATGAATTTAAATTACCTGCCACAGGTGAATGGCAGTATTTGCAACTGCAACATTTGTTAGAATCTATGTTTGGCCAGGCAGCATTCCTTGCTTCAGAATCTCCTTTGCTATTGGAAGCACTTATTGAGACTGACTGGGTAAATCGACCCACGATTCATGTTTATAAATTATTATTATCAGTGAATAAATATGATACAATGGGGCTTCAGCAAGAATGGAATAGGGAATTGGAGTGTCCTATTTTATCGAAACCATGGGCCATTGTTTTGGCATCCATATCAGATACGTTAATGGATCTCGGGTTACATCTTATCCAGCAAAAATCACTATTTTGGGTATACTGGACACCCTAGCATTTGTTTAATAAAGGTTCGTCTAAATTGACTAATTGTTGGAAATGTCACACAGCTAATGCTTCTTTTGTTCATATGTTCTGGAAATGTCCAGTAGTTGCCACCTTTGGGAGGAAATTATCAGTTGCATAAATTTTGTATTAGAAAGCTCTTTAATATTTTCAGATGTACAAGTCATCTTAAATTACGTACCGGTCTCTTAGAAACTAACACATGGTCAACGGAAATGGATTTTTCGCGCCCCTTTGACTGCCAAAATAATTATTTTACAACACTGGAAAGATAAAACCACACTCTCTATAATGCAATTGATTGAAGATTTAACAACAACAGGCTTAACAGTTTTAAATGTTTTAAATGTCAGTTGTTTTATGTTTATGGTTTTAAATTTTGTATATTGTCTTTTTAGTGTTCAATCTTTTAATTTTTGTAAACTGCCCAGAGAGCTTCAGCTATGGGGTGGTATATAAATGTAAATAATAATAATAATAATAATAATAATAATAATAATAGCAACATTTGAAAGAGTGGCATACAGAAGTCATTTACGAATGCACTTTTACTCAGACATTTGGTCTGCCTTTATGGACATTTATGTGTAATTTATGCTACCTTTTTTCTCTTTTTTACTTTTTTAGACATTGTGATAGTTGAAACTGAGGCTTTTGAAGTATGTAGCTATATACGTTTATTTTTCAATTTTTTTATTTTCTTTATGGTTTTTTGTTTTATTTACAAATTCACAATAAAAAAAATCACATGTCATGCAGGGGCACCTGTTTTTTGTCAAAGATATTTTGAATAAAATCCACCCTTTTCTTTCTTACCATTTTTACTATAGGAAGTGAGAAGCAGTTCAGAAGAAGATACCAGCAGAAGTGGGAATCCTACCAAATTAGCAGTGAAGAAACCAGCCCAATGGCAAGACATTTTTCTTACTTTATCAAAATGGATTTCCTCAAAATTCCTCCGATGTTTTATCTGAGAACGCTCTCCAGTATTCTGCAGAATTTTTATTTATTTATTTATTTATTTATTGCATTTTTATACCGCCCTATAGCCGAAGCTCTCTGGGCGGTTCACAAAAATTAAAACCATAAAATCATTTTAAAAATATAAAACAAGCCACAATCCAAAAACAACAAATAACATACAATCTAAAAACACAACCAGAATAAAACCAGAATAAAACCAGCAGCAGGAATTAATACAGATTAAAATACAAATTTAAAACAGCAAGGATTAAAATTGAGTTAATTTAACTGTTAACTGTTCGGTGAAATTTCAGCAGTGACTGAGACTTAAGTCCTTAAGTACTTCAATCTACAAAGATAATAAAGAATTCAATTACATCAGAAGCTTCTGCTACAACAATTTGAACTAAATGGCCCATAATTTGGGGCTTCTCCAATTAAGCCTTTGGAATTGCTTAAATGGAAAAAACAGTAAATGAAGGGAGAATTTGCTCTACTGGGACAAACCACAGAAATTTCAACAGAGCTTGTATGGATGAAATGCCATGAGGCCTTTTTGTCTGCCAAGCATTTATATGGGAATACAGAGGGACTTGCTTGTGAGTAAACACATATAAGATTGCATTGCTACCCAAACTAACATACTAATTAGTATCAAACATTTTGTTTCTGGTTTTGCTGCTATGGGACAACTGTTTAATGAGATCAGGACTCCAATCTTTATTGGAGATTAGGACAAGTTTATTTCTTATCTGTGTCACTTTTGCATGTGTACACCCATAACTCTATTCTGTGAGTATATTTTTTTTTAAAAAAAATGCATCAAAATTTGTATTTCTATACACATTAAAATATATTTTCTCTCAATATACACATTTTAAACCTATTTTGATATGTGTGTGTTTTTTAATAGGAGAATTATGGGTGGGAGGATGCTATTGTACTCATGTCCTGCTTGTGGGTTCCTGATTGACAGCTGATTGGCCACTGTATGAACAGAATGCTGGACTAGATGGAACCTTGGTCTGATCCAGCATGGCTCTTCTTATGTTCTTATGAAACGTTTGGGAAGTGTGAAAAATGGTGCTTAGCTATGTTCTGATCCACACATTAGTCCAGTAGATTCAGATCAGATACGTTTGTATTAGAATTCACGAAGATCAAATTCCTCAAGCATCCCTACTCTCTATAGCCCAAATGACTTGCTAAACAAATATGTCTTACATTCTCCTTTCAAGGCCAAGAGAAATCAAATATGCATAAATGGACCTCTGCTTGGAGGTCATTAACTGATTAGACTCTGTGTTGCTATACTTATTAGCTTATGAACTACTTCAGACTTTGGAATGGAATTGCTATATCATTACAAGTTGTTCATTCAAAATGGATACTTTGATTATAACAGGCTTATAATCAAAGACGGTTCAGAAGCTGCAGCTTGTGCAAAATGCAGCGGCAAGAGTGATAACAGGAACCAGAAGGTTCAAGCATATAAGATCTACTCTGGCCCGCTTGCATTGGCTGCCTATACGTTTCCGAGCCCAATTTAAGGTGCTGGTTTTAATCTATAAAGCCTTACATGGCTTGGGACCACAATACCTGATGGAACGCCTCTCCCGACACGAACCTACCCATACACTACGATCCAAATCGAAGGTCCTCCTCCGGTTGCCTACTCTAAGGGAGGCACGGAGGGTGGCAACAAGGGAAAGGCCTTTTCAGTGGTGGCCCCCCAATTATGGAATGATCTCCCCGACGAGGCTCGCCTGGCACCAACATTGTTATCTTTTCAGCGCCAGGTCAAGACTTTCCTCTTCTCCCAGGCATTTAACAGCATATGATGAGGGTTTTTGTGTTGTTGTTGTGCTTTGACTCAGAAGGATATTGTAATTTTAACTTGTTTTTATGCTTTATGCTTTTAAATTTTGTATATCGGTGTTTTAATTGTTCAATGTTTTTAATTTTTGTAAACCGCCCAGAGAGCTTTGGCTATGGGGCGGTATATAAATGGAATAAAATAAAAAAATAACAAAAAATAAGATATAATGTAGCAATACGGACAAACAGATGAAAATGAAAAGATAATATCTGAGAAAGAATATCAGGCTGTTCAAGCTCGGAACCATAAAGGATTGAGTGCAAATGGCATCAAAGGCATGCAAAGAAAAAAGAACATAACACATTGACCCTATTCAGATGACATGCTAATTCACAGTGGTTAAGCATTTTGAGCTAAACATTATGGCTTAGCATGTCGTGTGAACCATTCCTAACCATGGTGACTACATAAGCACGGTTTGAACGTGTTCACTAACATTTGCTGCAAAAGGGTTAGCTGCCTAACCACAGCTTAGTGTGTCGTCTGAACAGGCCCACTGTTTCTGTTTTTAAGTTACAGTTTCCTGGCTTCAAAATATCATATTCTACCATTCGCTTCAGTTTGGCTAACATTTCTCAAACAATCTGCGTGTTATAATGATACCAGGGGATGGTCCGCAATCCCACTGAAAATTTTCCTCCATTTTTTTAAATCTCAAGAGGCAGATTTAAGAACTCCCTCACATGTTCATTTTTTTCTCAGACTGTGCACCCAGACATGGTAAGTGTGGATATGATAGATAAATACATGTCTCAAAACATACGCAGCACTGCATTTGTCAGAGGCCCAAGATTGGCTGCTCTTTCCTGTTGAAGACACACTCAATGACAGACCTTTCTGGTGTTGCCATGTAGGATGTGAAATGATGTAGGATGTGTGTATCAGCAAAACATGTGCATGTTGAGTTTCTCCAAATTCCACCTTGGAGCTCGATCTGACTCATCAGCTGATGAGCTTTGTCCTGGACTTTCTGCGCAAAAACGCATGTGCATTTTCGTGAACATTTTCCCGAATGTATGCATAAATGGCGCACATGTTTTGAAATGTACACATTTCCTCCTTTTGCTTACAGCATGTTTGTATGCATTTTTCAAAAGTATTTTTTGTCATTTTGCATATGCCTTTTGGAAATGTGCACATTTTTGAACACTTTTCTTTTTTTTTAATCCCGCAATTCACTTCGCAAGCTCGGAAATGCATGGACTTCGACGGAAGAGGCTGAAACGTGTCAAGCAAACACTTGTTCACAGATAAAGCTTGTGTTTTGTATTGAATGCCATCCTGGAAATGGAAATAGTGGCAGCTTATAGCCAGATAACAGTTTCCTGATAAACTGAGCTCATCGGAGGCGAGCTGACATAGCTTTATCAGCCATGCCACCAGAAGAAGAGGCTATTAAAGGAAATCAAAGTAATTTTAACAGCAGATTTTCTGGATAGTTTCCCCAAAAGCTAAAAATGGTTTACAATTGTGTGTCTTCTATTAATAGATCAATCCTTTGCAGAGCTTTCAAAGGCCACTCATTACTGCCATCTACTGCACATCTTGTGTGCCTGCCTTTGATGTTTATATTTTTGTGTGTATATCAGCAAGTATAGTTAACTGAGACGTACACCCTGATGTATCTGTAGGATATTATACAGGGTGACCAACCCCTCTGGGAAAACCCAGTTTGACCCGATCGGGAGCCCAGATCCAGCGCTCCGGATGGAGTTTTATTCTATTGAGTAAACCTCTGGAGAAATCGGGCCAGTTGCCATCCTTCGCTGACTCCTGATACAGCTCAGAAGACAGCATTGAGATCTACCTATTCTGGATGTCTCGTGAGATTTCAGATTCCTGGGAAAGGCAGTGCGCAGCATGCATATGCACCAAACAGAAAAGACCCAGCTATCGGCAGCAGCAGGAGCTTTACCAAGGAGCAGCGAGGATGAGGTCAGGCACAGTGGCAGCAAGTTGGCGATGGAGTGGAGGAGAAAGAAGAAGCAAAAGAGAAGTGGCAGTGACGGAGGAGAAGGCGGTGACAGAGAAGTGATGGAGGAAGAGCCCCAAGCAGGAGGGGAAGCTGAGAAGGTGGCAACAGAGAACCGGCGGAGGAGACTAGAGGAAGAGAACCAGCAGCGCTGGCAGTGGAGAAGCGACATCGAGATGCCCACAAATAGGACATGGGTGCTATAGCATCCTCCCACTCGTATTACCCAATGACTGATATTATAAAGCATTGTGTCTCTGATACTGGAGGTAATCTACAGTCACCATGACTAGTAGTCATTAATAGCCTTCTCCTCCATGAATTTGTCTAATCCCATCCAAGTTGGCAGCCATCACTATATGCTATGGTGTGTTAAGTAATTCCTATTATCCTTCCTGAATCTCCTGCTATTGAGCTTCATGAGATGACCATGGGTTCTAGTATTATGGAAGAGGAAGAAAAATGTCTCTCTATCCACTTTCCCGTCCTCATGCATAATTTTATACACTTCTATCATGACTTCCCTTACTCACCATTTCCCCCTGTAAGCTAAAAAGGCCCAAACATTGTAATCTTTCCACAGAGGGGAGTTGCTTCATCCCCTTGATTATTAGGGTTGCCCTTTTGTTTAGGTCTTGGTGGGTCTGGAACCAAGTAATTTTGGCAAGTCCTGCAGCTGCCTATTCACCTAAAGCGTATGTGTTAAAAGAAACTGACTGGAGATGAAAGGCAGCTGTGCCCTTTATTTTTTGAGCACCTAGCTCCAAAGGAAAAACTATATGTATAATACCAGAGCATTGTTTCTTTATTTCTCTGGATGATTGGTGTAGAAGAACAAAACTGTTTCAATCATTTTGTGTTTATTTCTTAGCGTCAGGAGTTAGTCTGTTCTCTGGCTTAGTCTGTTCTCTGAACAGGCCTGCTGAATTCTTGGATAGCTAGGGTTCAATAGCCAATCATACTAATGAGCCCTAGGAGCTGTCTTCATGATGACGCATTGGGGCCACCAGCACCCAAAACCCTATGCTTGCATTTCTGCGGGTTGTCCCCACGATAAGGAGGAAGCATGGGGTTTGCATCAAAGGAGAAGCCACCATAGCACCCATGCACCACCGTGCAACTGCACAATGCTGCACAGGTGTCACTATGCATCCACACATGTCCTTCCACATTTTTTTAACCTTTTCTTTTCACCTTCTCCTCCAAGCATCCTTCCCCCCAGGTTGGAGAAGCACAGAGTTCAGGATAGGCAAGGCTGGGCTGGGCTGGGCTGGGCTAGGCTAGGCTAGGCTAAGCTTGGTAAGGCTAGGCTAAGCTTGGTAAGGCTAGGCTTGGCTTGGCTTGGCATGGCTAGGCTTGGCTTTGCCTGGCTAGGTGATGCTAGGTTAGGCTAGGCAAGGCTAGGCTAGGCCTGGCTTAGTTTGGCTTGGTTAGGCTGGGCTGGGCTGGGCTGTGCCAGGCAGGGCTGGGTTGGGCTGGGCTGGGCTGGGCTAGGCTAGGCTTGGCTTGGGAAGGATTGGGTAGACTAGGCTTGGCTCAGCTTTTCTTGGCTAGGCTAGGCTTGGCTTGGGAAGGCCAGGCCCAGACTAGGCCCAGGCCAGGACCAGGGTAGGCTTGGCTAACCTTGGCTTAAATTCCCTTGGCTAGGCTTGGCTTGGCATGACTTAGCAAGACCAGGCCAGGCACAGGCCAAACCCAGGCGAAGTCCAGGCCAGGTCCAGGCCACGCCCAGGTCAGGCCCAGGTCAGGCCCAGGCCAGGGCCACACCAAACCCAGGCCAGGCCCTGGAAAAACCTGGTGAAACCAAGGCCAGGCCCTGGTCAGGCCCAGGGTAAACTTGTCTTGGCTTAGCTTTTCTTGGCGAGGCTAGGTGTGGCTTGGCTTGGTTTGGGAAGAGCAGGCACAGACCAGGCCCACGACAAACCCTGGCCAAACCCAGGCCTGCCCCGGGCCAGACCCAAAACAAACCCAGGACAGGCCCAAGTCAGGCCCAGCCCAAACCCAGGCCAGGCCCAGGCCAGGCTCATGCCAAACCCAGGCCAAACCCAGGCCCAGGCTGGGCCCTGGCCAGGCCCTGGAAAAACCTTGCAAAATGAAGGACTGGGCCAGTCCCAGGCAAGGCCCAGGACTGGCCCAGGGAAAGCTTGTCTTGGCTTAGCTTCTCTTGGCGAGGCTAGACTTGGATTGGATTGTATGGGCTTGGCATGGGAAGGACAGGCACAGACCAGGTCCATGACTAACCCTTGCAAAACCCAGGCCCACCCTGGGCCAGGCCCAGGGCAAACCAAGGCCAGGCCTGGGCCAGGGCCATGGCCAGGCCTGGCCCAGGGTAAGCGTGGCTTGGCTTAGCTTCTCTTAGCAAGGCTAGGCTTGGCTTGGCTTGACTTGGGAAGGGCAGGCCCAGATCAGGCCCATCACAAACCCTGGCCAGGCACAGGCCAAACCCTGGCCAGGCCCAGGCCCCGGCCAGGCCAAGGCCAAGCGCAGGCCAGGCCCAGGCCAAACCAAGGCCAGGCCCAGGCCAAACCCCAGGCCAAACCCTTGTCAGGACCAGGCCAGGACCAGGCCAAACCCGGGCCAGGCCCAGGTCAGGCCCAGGCCCAGGACCAGGCCAAACCCTGGTTAAACTCAGGCAAGGCCCAGGCCAAACCCAGGCCAGGCCTATGCCAAACCCAGGCCTGGCCCAGGCCAAACCAAGGCCAGGCAAAACACAAACCCAGGTCAGGCCCAGGCCAGGCCCTGGCCAGGCCCTGGCAAAACCTGGCAAAACCAAGGCCAGGCCCTGGAAAAACATTGCGAAACGAAGGACAGGCCCAGGCCAAGCCCAGGCAATGCCCAGGACTGGCCCAGGGTAAGCTTGTCTTGTCTTAGCTTCTCTTGGCGAGGCTAGACTTGGATTGGATTATATTGACTATGCATGGGAAGGGCAGGCCGAGGCCAGTCCGTGACTAACCCTTGCAAAACCCTGGCCTGCCATGGGCCAGGCCCAGGCCAAATCCCAGGCCCAGGCGAAACCCAGGCCAGACCCAGGCCAAGCCCAGGCCAGGCCCAGGCCAGGCCCTGGAAAAACCTGGTGAAACCATGGCCAGGCCCTGGCCAGGCCCAGGGTAAGCTTGTCTTGGCTTAGCTTCTCTTGGCGAGGCTAGACTTGGCTTGGCTTGGCATGGGAAGGGCAGGTGACATGTTTACTATACAGAACCCAGAAAGCCAGCCAATTTCCTTATCTACGAATGTCCGGGAAAAATGCCAGGCCTTACTTGTTTACAGAGGTTTATTTACAGTTCGTGAATCCAGTTACAAATTGCCAAGGTCATGCCATTAGTTCCATCAGTCCAGTCGTCAAAACCGAAGGTCAAACCAGGTTTCCGAATTCCAGATTCCAAAGCAGCAGTCAGCCGGGTGTCCAGTCCACAGATTCTGATCCAAGATCACAGAGGAGGTCAAGAGCCAAAAACGTCGGTTGTTCTCAGCGAACCTTAGTTTCTGCCTGCCTCCCTCTTTATACTCTGTTTGAGCCTGCTCACAGCTGCATGCAATTCCCTCATTATCTTACTTAAGGCTTGCGTCAGCTGTGCTCTGTTTTCTTAGTCTCATGCTGCGTCTTGTGGGACGCGCTTGCTCCGCACGCTTGAGCCTCCGCCTTTGTTGGGGAGTTACCGGACAAACCCCTTCAGACCCAGAATCTTCCTCGTTGGAGACAGGGGGTGGAAGAGGGTGACTTTCCTGAGGCTCTTCAGAGGACCCTCCCTGCTGTTCCTCCTCCTCCGGTAAGTCCTGGGGAATGGGTGAGGCTGCAGTCTCTGCCACTTCTTCCTCCTCAGAGGAAGATTCTTCAGACTGCCTCATGACAGCAGGCCCAGACCAGGTCCATGACTAACCCTTCCAAAACCCTGACCCGCCCCGGGCCAGGCCCAGGCCAAACCCAGGCCAGGCCCAGGGTATGCTTGTCTTGGCTTAGCATCTCTTGGCAAGGCTAGGTGTGGCTTGGCTTGGCTTGGCTTGGATAGGCTAGGCTTGGCTATGCTTGGCTTGGCTTGAGGCCGGCGTGGCTTGGCTTGGCGCCTAATTTGGGGCCCACCTTGGATTGGCTTGGGGCCCGGCTTGTCTTGTCTTGTCTTGTCTTGGCTAGGGGCCTGGCTTGGCATGGCTTGCTGCCCGGCTTGGGGCCTGGCTTCGGGTTTGGGCCTGGGCCTGGCCTGGGTTTGGCCTGGGCCTGGCCCGGGCTGGGCCAGGGTTTGTCATGGACCTGGTCTGTGCCTGCTCTTCCCAAACCAAGCCAAGCCAAGCCAGGACTGGCCCAGGGTAAGCTTGTCTTGGCTTAGCTTCTCTTGGCGAGGCTAGACTTGGATTGGATTGGTTTGGCTTGGCATGGGAAGGGCAGGCCCAGACCAGGTCCATGACTAACCCTTGCAAAACCCGGGCCCGCCCAGGGCCAGGCCCGGGCCAGGCCTGGCCCAGTGTAAGCTTGGCTTGGATTAGCTTCTCTTGGCAAGGCTAGGCTTGGCTTGGCTTGGGGCCCGGCCCGGCTTGGCTTGGCTTGGCTTGAGGCCCGACTTGGGGCTTGGCTTGAAGCCAGCTTGGCTTGGCTTGAAGCCGGCTTGGCTTGGCTTGGGAACGGCTTGGCCTGGCTTGGCTTGGGGCCTGGCATGGCATGGCTTTGCTGGGCCTGGCGTGCAGCTTGGGGCCCGGCTTGAGGCCTGGCTTGGCTTGGCTTGGGGCCAGCTTGGAGCCTGGCCTGGCTTGGCTTGGGGCCCAGCTTGGGGCCCGGCTTGGCTTGGCGTGGCTTGGGGCCTGCCTTGGAGCCCGGCTTGGCTTGGGGCCTGGCTTGGGGCCTGACTTGGGGCCTGGTGTCGCTTGGCTTGGCTTGTGGATGGCTTGGCTTGGCTTGGCTTGGGAAGGCCAAGCTCAGACCAGGCCCAGGCCAAGCCCTGGCCAAACCCTGGCCTGGCCCTGGCCAGTCCCAGGCCAAACTCAGGCCAGTCCCAGGCCAAACTCAGGCCAAACCCAGTTCAGGCCCTTCCCCTTTTTCCCCTTCCCGCTTCCCCTCTTTCCCCTTCCCCTTTTTCCCCTTCCCCTTTTCCCCTTCTTCCCCTTCTCCCCTTTCCCCTTCTTTACTATGTCTGGAATTGTAAAGAGTTTTTTGGTTTAAAACCTGTGTTGTTGGAGATTCCAGTTCACACCCACCTACAGCTCAAAACCCCACGCTACTGAGCAGGGCAGGAGAGAAGGTGGAAACTTATGTCCCAAAGCGGACAATTTGGCTCTTAAAGAGGTAACATATCTTTAAGGAGCAGGGTCAGAGGTTCCAGCCAGGAAGGTGGAACTCTGACAGTCGGGGTGGATCCTTGACACCCTCGCTCACCTGGGGACTCCTTTTTACCTTTTCCTTAAAAGGTTCCCAACGATGAACATGATTGGTTTACTGCTGCCCACTCCGTGTGTTATTTTTCCCAATGTCCTTTTTGTTTGTTTGTTTGTTTGTTTGTTTGTTTGTTCCCACCTCTGGGCATCACCATTTACTCTCCCATTGGTACTGTGACCTCTGAACCCTTTTTGGTCCCACAACAAACAGGTTGGTGCTTTGTACTCAAGTAGTGACTCTTTTTTGCTGAGCACACCACTGTCTCTAGATGCAATGTCTCACCTGAGCATCTAACTCTTTTAGATCCCAAAGCAGAGCACCCCTGCAACCACTTATGCACCTTGTAATTCACCTTTCACTTCATCGCTGCCACCATACAACTCAGTACTGTCCCCCTATTACTCAAAGAATCCAATCCAGTGTGAAACAAAATAACTTTTTATTAACAAAAATAAGTTCACTCATTTTATCAAGCTTATGGTTATGTTTAGTTCAGTGCTTAATTGTTACAATAAAGGTGTCATACATCTCTGCATGCTCTACCCCTAAAATCCTAATCTACCTCCTCCTGCTCCCTCTTATTCCCAAAACAATAAACCACAAACCCTATTCTCATCTATCCTCTTCAATAGATCAACCACAACTGACTCAACAACTGATTTTTTACTGTCCTTCCCTTTCACACACTCAAATCCAACAGCCAATCAACATTCACTCCAACATTCCATTCACTCACTCCCCCTCCCCACAGAATTATCCACTAACCAGCCTTATCATACAAAGTCTAAGCAGCCTTTATATAGCAGATAAACAACATATAACAGTGAAACATCACAGTGGACACCACAGCAATCTAACCTGAAAGGTAAACGAAATTGTGATTCTTGTGCTAGCCACTAGATGACAGTCTTGCTACACAGAATAAGTGCAGAGCATGAGATTGATAGAGCTATCTGCCAAGTAGCTTCTTATACATTGTGGTTTCTGGCCAATCTCTTGCATGGATCCGTATAGATTCCCTGAATGCAAACATGCAACTCATTGACATTTTAGCTTAGAAAACAACAGCAGTATTTTCTGGCACTTTAAAGACAAACCAATTTATTATGGCATAAACTTCCGTGGACTGCAGCCGACTTTATCAGACTTTAGTCTACAGAAGCTTACACCATAACAATGTTGTTAGTCATTAAGGAGCCACAGGATGAACACAGTTCAAAATAGTACTTCAGTTATCTGATGTTGGTTGCCTCTCTTCTTATTGCTTGCTTTCTGGTCGATCATTTTCATATTGCTCACACATGTGTCTTTACACAACAGTGACCAGTGTATTCGGGGGTCTTTCCACACTCACTGTTGTTTCTATTATGGACACTATTAACATATTATGTCTGAAAATCCAGGCTTAAGGCAAGAACCAGAGGGATCTGGTTTGGGGCTCAGGTTCAGCAACTTTTTGCTAGCTCAGCCCCCTGGATCCCAGTTCATGGCATCCCACTGATTCACAAGCTGCCATTTTGCACAAAATTGCAGGGAAGCTATTTGCTCAAAATTGCAGTGAGATTTACGCAAAATTGCAGTGAGATTTATGCAAAATTGCAGTGAGATTTAGACCATTTATGGCTGCAATTTTGTGAAAATTGTGCTTTACAACTGCCATTTTGCACAAAATGCCAATTCTCCTAAATAGCTTCCCTGCAATTTTGCACAAAATGGCGGCTCATGGAACAGCGGGATGCTGCAAGCTTTCACCTGGTGCCTGCGGAAAGTCCAGCGGCTCACCCCTTGTGCTCGCCAGGTTTGGGCAAGTGGCGGGCTCTGGTGAGTGGTGCGCAAAGTGTGTGTGGGTGAGAGTTTGCCTATCCCTAGCTGCCAGCTGCATTTCAATAGCTCTTGACGGCCACATGTAAACTTATTCTGCAAAATAGAGTTCAAGCTTGTAAATAACCCTATGATGTGGCTCTATACACTGAATGTTCCCTGGACAGATCCAATGGTAGAAAGAAGTCTGCCTGCTGAATTTCCCATTATGAGGTGTTAAGACGCAGAGGCAGAAATGGAGATTGGGTTGCCACCAACACTGGAACAGGAGCCAACACTGCATTTTCCAGCGTGAACATTGCTAGCACCTCAGTCACTGTTGGGGCCTGGCCATAGGCAGCAGGGAGCCAAGAGAAAGAGAGGGGAGCCAGGCAAATGAAGCTGTGGAACAAGACAGTGGCCAGAATGGAAGAGAAAGCCAAGAGGCAGGATTGAGGAGGAAGCCAAATGTCAGGACTGAAGGGGAAGTCAGACCACGAAGACTAACTAGGAAGCGGGACTGAGGAGCAAACCAGGTCAGCGCTACAACATAAGCAGGGATACAGGAACATGCCAGAGCTCAGGGAGAGGTCTCTCTCAAGCAAGGCTCAATTGGCACAGGAGGAAACGCTTTGTACTCCTTCCTGCCAGAATGATCCAACATCCAGTCGAGTGGAGTCATTCCAGGGCCTGATGATACTTCGCTGAGAAGGCTGCCGGCCACCATTATGCAAACTGAAGCACAAGCTTACACACAAGCATACCAAAATGTGGACTTCATCTCCCAAGATGCCGCATGATGAAAGAGGATTCCCTGTGGAGCCGGTGAGTATGGTAACCTTACCAGCTATGTGCACAATAGGGGTCCAGAATTGGTGGGGATCTCAGAACGGGGGGGAGGGGGGGAAACCAACACAGCTGAAAAAGAAACAGGCAGTAAATATCCTGAACGGAAACATGAAGGAGATGTTACTGATAGATTGCGAGCCTTTCCTAAATAGCACGCTACATGCTCTTTCCATTTCTCTGGATGCCAAATGGGTTCTGCAGTATGTCACAAGAGGGGGGCTTTCAAACAACATTTCGATGGATGTTAGGAACAAACACTATGACTTTTGCTGCAATGGATCAAGCAACATGATGTGCATTCTTTTGCATTCTGTATCTGACTAATTATTATTTGTCTCTAGAAATGAAGCATATTAAATATCATTTTATAGCTGACAGACTTTTTCTTTGACTCCTTCCCCCTTTATGATCTCCACTCAATACTTTCTCTCTAGAGCAGAGGTGGGAAACTTGTGGTCCTCCAGATATTTTGGCCTAGAACTCCCATCATCCCTCACTATTGGCAATGCTGGCTGGGGCTGATGGAACCCATAGGGTGGCCGGTGGCCTCTTTGGTAGAAGTCCTATATTAGAAGGGCTGCCAGAGGACCATCCTCTTGTTGAAGGCCTGTCCTGTCCTGTCCAATTCCAATTTCAAGATAAGGAACCATAAGAACTGTTGCTCATCAATGGTTAGCGCCTGGAGAGCAGACAGAGCAAGCACACAGGTCACCTGGTCAAAGTCTTCTGCACTATGTTGAGAAGTACTGCATTTTAATTTAAATTATAATTATTTCTAAATTTGCATATAGACGTACAAACTAATATGTGCAAAATGTTATGCAAATCACTGTCCTCCTTTGGTTTTTTTTTTGGATGAGTGGCCACCATAGATGGGATTTGCAGACCAAAACTTCTACAGGGCCACAAGTTGCCCACCCCAATGTACAAAATGTGGTACCCTGAATTGCATTAGCTGCCACACATAGAAATCCTCTTGCCTTGATGGCTTCAAGCATTGCAACATTCAGTTAATGCCATATATTTAAAATGAAATGCAACAGATATAACCTGGACCGGATTCTGGGGTTGAAATCCAGAACAAGACTATTCTTAAACAAGATGGGAAGCTTGCCCATCTCTAAACCTGCTTCCAATCAGGCACCCTGGTATACAGAAGATCTCAGGGAGTTGAAGGAAGGACGACTGGAGCGCCGATGGCAGAAAACTCGACTTATATCCGACAAGACACAACATAGAGAACATCTTCGAAGAAAGTTTCTCTGCATGCATTGCGTCTGTGAATTCATGTTCAGCAGAACTGTTCAGGGTGGTGAGGGGTCTAATGCAGAAACCTTCCCCCCTGAACCCGATCTTAGAGCCTTCGGTAGTTCGCTGTGATGCCTTTAACTATCATTTCACAGATAAAATCTCTCAGACAAGAGCTGATATAGATGCCATCATTATAGCAGAAGCTGTCAATGGAGCGTCCAGCAATTCTGCGATTAGAATTACACTGGATCAGTTTCAGTTGGTGAATACCGAGGACGTGGGCAAGCTGCTTGGACAAGTGAGGAAGACAACTTGCCCTCTCGATCCCTGTCCTTCTTGCCTGGTCACCCATGGAGGAGATGCAATTAGACTACAAGAACAACATATTCTTAATGCATCTCTCAGGGGAAGGAGTTTTCCAACACATTTAAAAGAAGCAGTAGTATGGCTGCTTCTTAAAAAAAAGCCCTCCCTAGACCCCCTGGACCTTAATAACTACAGGCCAGTATCAAACTATCCATTTTTGGGCAAGGTGATCGAGAGGGCAGTTGCCTTCCACCTCCAAGCAGCTTTGGATGATACAGATTTTCTAGACCCATTTCAAACCGGCTTCAGAGCTGGATACGGAGTTGAGACTACTGTGGTTGCCTTAGTGGATGATCTACGCATGAGTATTGACAGGGAGAGTGTGTCCCTGTTGGTATTTCTGAATCTCTCAGCGGCTTTCGATACCATCAACCATGCTATCCTTCTGGAACGCCTGAGGGGATTGGGAATTGGGGCCACTGTGCTTCAGTGGTTCTGGTCCTATCTCTCAGGCAGGTTCCAGATGGTGATGCTTGGGGATAGCTGCTCCTCAAAAAAGGAGCTGTTGTATGGCGTACCACAAGGCGCCATCCTATCCTGAATGCTGTTTAACATTTACATGAAACCTCTGGGAGAGATCATCTGAAGGCATGGGGCGGGGTGCTATCAATACGCAGATGACACCCAAATATATTTCTCTATGCCTTTGACAACAGCGTCAGCTAAGGATAGTGTGTCTCCTCTGAATGAATACTTGGAGGCAGTAATGGGCTGGATGAGGAAAAACAATCTGAAGCTGAATCCAGACAAGATGAAAGTGCTTACTGTCAAAGGCCCCAACTGGGTTTGGAGGTGTGTCTACCAGTTCTGGATGGGGTTACACTTCCCTTGAAAGACTGTTTGCAGCTTGGGGGTGCTCCTAGATCTGTTGCTCCAGATGACAGCACAGATTGATGCAACGACCAGGAGTGCCTACTATCAGCTTCGGCTGATACGCCAGCTGCGTCCCTTCCTAGAGTTGGAAGACCTAAAGATGGTAGTGCACACGCTGGTAACTTCGAGGCTCAACTTCTACAATGCGCTGTACATAGGGCTACCGCTGTGCGTAGTTCAGAAACTTCAATTAGTTCAAAACATGGCAACCAGGTTGGTCACCGGTACACCTAGGGGTGACCATATTACACCAGCTTTAAAATCATTCCACTGGCTGCCAATTAGTTTACGGATAAAGTATAAAGTATTGGTTATTACCTTTAAAGCCCTACATGGTTTGGGTCCAAGTTACCTACGGGATCGCCTTCTCCCGTACAATCCGCCCCACACACTCAGGTCCTCTGGGAAGAATTTACTACAGTCAGCCAAAACTAGGCTGACAACTGTTACGCAGAGGACCTTCTCTTCTGTCGCTCCCAGACTGTGGAATGGCCTGCCATAAGAGATTTGCCAACTTAACAGTCTCCTGGAATTTAAGAAAGCCGTAAAGACTGATCTCTTCTGGCATACCCAGTTGAATTTTAAGATGTTTTTTCATAATGTATTCATTTTATATGATATATATATATATATATATATATATATATGTTTTGTATTTGTTTATTTATTTATTTTATTCCATTTATATACCGCCCCATAGCCGAAGCTCTCCTTTTCGCTGTTAACTTTAGCCCTGGGGATGACACTGATGGAATGGCTCAAGTAATCTCCATCTATCTGGCTCAACCAAAGAGACATCTAGGACACATTCAACTGCTTTCACCAGCACTCAGATCTCTCCTGTTAAATGATCCACAGCTATACAACCCAAAAACTGCCTTGGGCTTTTGCTAAAGGAAAAGCACAATTTTTAAAAACCTCAGTTCCATCCATTTGTCTAAGAAATAATACTCTGTCGTTGTAATTTACTCCCCACTCCTATGATCTTGCCTGTGGGTGAAGAGAGTCGGGTGTTTTAAGAATGGGGAAACCAGCCATCATTCTAAAGGAGTGATTCAAAGTGCTGAACCCTCTACCCGAAATAGCTTCAGCACTTTGGCTGGTTCTAATTGAAACCCAGAATGGATTCACAGGCCCACCAGAATCAGAGCCACAGGCCTCCACTGTGTCTTCCTGTTTTTAGACAGACTCTGAAGACTTAAAAAAAAAATCAGATGCTTTCTCAGGATGTTTTTCTGCTGGTTTCTCTATATTTCTATTTTTACCTGTGTGTTTTGAATATTGATTGAGATTTTATTTTATTAAAGGAGCACTGTAAAAAGAAAAGCCACCAGCCTCTCCTGGAAAGGGATGACACTTGGGGTAATTCCTTGGGAAGGGTTTTCCAAACCTGGAGATCCACCACTAAAAAGTTCCCACTCCTGATACCCACCAACCTGATCCTCACTGATGACAAGTTTCAGAGGCCCTCCCCTCTGGCCTATCTTAGGGCTCAGGTGAGTTCACATGAGCACTGGAGTTCCTTCCAATAACCTGGTCCTAGACCATTCAGGGCTTTATAGGTTAACACCAATCCTTTAATTTGAGACAATAAATGAATTGGCAACCAACGTAGTTAATGTAGGAGTGGTGCAGTGTATGCTATTATTTTGGCTTAAACTTTTACGTTGGCCTTCTCCAGGAAGATTTTTTTAAACCCACTCTGATTGATATTCAATTTGTAGGTTTCCTTTCAATTCCTGACCAGTGGGTTACTATAGCAACTCTGAAACAATCATTTCACTTTCATTTATGTCGGGCTTTGTCCCATAGCGAGAAGCTTGTGTGGCTTCTGTTGCATCACTTTACAGTGTGTGGATTTTTTCCTTCTTTCATTTACACTATTATTTCACTCCCTGTATGTTGAATTTCCATTATAGCTTTTCTCCAACTATTAAAATGTCTTAGAGGGTGAAATCAGTCTAAATGATCACAGCAGGAAAAGGATATTATTATTATTATTATTATTATTATTATTATTATTATTATACTGAGTATCACCAAAAGCAATTAATTAACAAGTCCCCAAATCCTAGGGTGACCAGATAAAATCCAGGTCAGGGCTCATGTAACTTTAACAGTTGTAGAGAAAAGGGAATTTCAGCCAGTGTCATTTGTATGCAATTAGTTCCTGGTGAAATTCCCTCTTCATCACAACAGTTAAAGTTGCAGGCACTATACTAGAGTGACCATATACAAAAGAAGGCAGGACCCCTGCACCTTTAACGGTTGTGATGAAGAGGGAATTTCATCATACACATAGGTTAGTCAACACATCTCACATTCATAATTATACACTAAGGCCTTGTTAAGATGATGGAGGTTAAGCATTTTGAGCTAAACATTATGGCTTAGCATGTTGTGTGAACCATTACTAACCATAGTGGCTACATAACCACGGGTTAGAAGCCTACCCATAGCTTAGTGTGTTGTTGGAAAAGGCCCTAAAATGAATCCAAAAATTCATATTAAGGCCATAAAAAAGGAGGATATATAAAAGCAGCAAAAATAACAGCAGCAGCCTTTGCATCTGGGTCAGCCAAGGTCCTGGTCTCCCAGACGAGATGAATGTTAGGCAGAGAAGCAGGGACCAAGTCCCCACAATGGTCTCTAGGCACCATTTTAATGGGTCTGCTCTAACTATTCCCAGAGGAATATTAAAATAGACTAAAAGTGGGCTGGGCAACCAAAATGGGGGTGGGCAGATAACCCTTGAACCCCTTCCAGCCTTCTGTGGACTGAATGTTGTCAAAGGGATGGGCCCATGCTGCATGAGGTTGGGGGTGAGATCATGTCATCACATATCAACATCAACAAGGGGATTCCTCTCCCTACCTACCCCCTGCAAAGTCCCAGTAGCCCCCAGACCAGGGGACAGAGCTTAAGGAGGGGAGGGGAAGTAGGCGGGGACAGCAGAAGCAACCCAAGCCGCCACAGTCCAATGAGTAGCCTCCCCAGACCAGATTAGTTCTGCAAGCTGGAGGTTTCCTATCCATTATGTAAAACAAAGGAAAACCCCAGCCCAACTCTGAATGCTAGAGCTAGGGTCCAAAATACTTTGGCTTAAATACAGTCCAGAGAGGCTGGGGTCTTCTCACCAAGCTGGATGCTTCACAGCTGCTTCCCGCACCTCTTCTCCAAAGATGTCTGGCAGCAGCAAGAAGGAAATGCTGGGAGAGCCGCAATGAAAGGCAGTTCACTTCCCCAGTCTCCCAAGTGCTTAAAGGGCATTCAGAAAGGGAGGAAGCTGTCCAATAAAATAAGTGGTGCACAAATAAAATTCTTAGTCTGCCCATCAAGGACAGGAGAAACTGGGGAATGGGAGGACCTGTGACCTCAGACACAGGATCAATGAGCTGTCTACACCACAGATTTTTCCTGGGGTCATCCCTGTGCATCCAAATGACACACAGGGCATCCCGTGAGCAGCCAGGGAAAAGCCTGGGATAGTGGAAACCCTGAATATCCCAATGTTTCCACCATCCTGGGTCATGAAATGGGCATGGAGCCACATGGGGTGGCTTCGTGTCCATGGGGGTAGAGGGGACAGCAATTCTGCCAACCCCAGGATGGTGAGGGTAGGGTCACAGGGGGGTTCCCCTTACCCGTTCTGCCATGCAACACTCCTTGTGCCATTACAAAAACACACCAAAATGGCGGGTGCGATGGTGCGACATCCCTCCCTCCTGGGATGTCGCACTTACTGTGCAGATCCGGAGTAACGATCCCAGAAGCAAGTACATCCAGGGTCATCCCCCTCCCTCCCTCTACACCCGTAGGTGTAGAAAGGACCAAAGGACATTGGAGCAAAGATAATTGAGTTGATTCATGGACAGGAGGGAAGAAGGAAGAAAAAACTAACAACCTATTAGGGCCCAACTGGGTGGTTCTAAGACTGGGTCCACATAGCAGAATGAAGTAGAAATGTGGCTACTTCCTTACAGGCAACCATCCGAGAGTCCAGGAAAAGAAAAACACTCCAATCCATCACCCAACAGGGTCATAAGTGAGAATCTACCTGCCATTTTCTGAATCAGTGTCAGGAAGATAGATCCAAAATGAAATTCTTGTCGTAATTTATGAGCTTTTGTGTCATACACAGGCTCGATGTGGAATTATCCAGCCCGGGGAGTGAGGAAAGGCAAAGCGAAGTTACATTTGCTTGAGCATTCAGTGGAATTGTTATTAACTCCAAGGAAAGTGGTGATTTTTTTCAAGTGGCATCATGCAGAAGAGAGCTATGGTACTGGAAAATGGTATATTTGTATTGGCTGCAGAAGGAACTAATGACTTTGCTGTCGCGACTGGGACAAAATACAGTCTAGGTTAATTTTGGCACTTCCAGCTAATGTGGCATTTTGTGTAAAGAAACTAGCCAGCAGTTGCAAAATATGATAGTACTGTGTGGAAGGCGGTGAAACAGTCTGCTATGATAGGTTTTCTCTGGTATGACTTTGGTTTTGTGAGCTTTCTTGGATTGTATGCCACTAATCAATGGGTATGTTGAAATCTGCCTCCAAAAGAAGTCTCAGATTGGGTCTTCTTGGCATTGGAGGTCTAAGACAGCATGGAGGTTTTCTTGGTTGTGAGTGGATCATGAAGGCCCCCACCCTGTACGCTGAAAGAGAGATTTGTCACAGTAGTAAACCCTAACTAATTTCAAGCAATTAAGAAAGCAATCCTATGGTCCCTGGATGGCTCAGAACCCCCCCTCCAAAGTCAGAGAAAATGCTCCAACATGGAAGAGGGAGTCGGAGATCTGCCCTCCACCTCCTCATAGCCAGCGCAGAGAAAACCATGCCAGCTGCTTCTCTGAGGTTGGAAAATTAACCCCGGAGAGGGAGAAAAGGGGGTGTTCCAGTGGGCAGAGAGAGAGGGGAGGGGACCAGAGAGGCCAGGATGTGATTTATCCAGAGCCCCTCCAGCCCCCTCCCCTCCCCCTCTAAACCACCCTCTCTAGATAGGCTGAAAAGCCCATCTAGCAAAAATAATGGAGATTGGAGGATGGGGAGACTGCTCTGCTTCAGCCCAGCAGGGCATAGGAATCGGGGAAGCCTCTGAGTTCAGGGGCTTCAGAGCAGTGAGAATGCAGTCCATAGGATTGCACCCTAAGATATTTAAAAGGACATGCATCAGAAGTATGAGATGAATGAAATTTACTAGCCCACCCCCTCTCCTTAAAGGGAGCTCATAAGAACATGCAAATCTCTTTGCTGGGTCAGAGGAAGAGTCCCATCTAGTCACTACAGGGTGGGCAACTTGTGGCCCTCCAGATGTTTTGGCCAGTAACTCCCAGCATCCCTCACCATTGTCTATGCTGGCTAGAGCTCATGGGAGCTATAGGCCAAAACTTCTGGAGGGCCACAAGTTGCCTGCCCGGATCTAGTCCAATATTCTGTTCCCAAAAGGACCAAGGATCCCTGCATTATTTTAATTACATAATAATTACATTTTATCCCACCCCTCTTCTATAAGGCTGGGGGTGGGATAAAATGTAATCCCATCATCTCTGTCTTTTGATGGCTAGGGCTGACAGAAGTTGTAATCCAAAAGCAACCATAATCTGGGTTTCCCCAATCCAAGTCTATCACTTCATCATCCACTACAAAAGACCAGTATGCTTCTGTACTCAAAAGTACATATGGAAGAGTTGCAAAGGTAGGCAACTTGGTTCCCTCCAGATGTTTTGGGGGCTGTCTTGATGATGATGTATTGGCGCTGCATGCCCCAAAACCCCATGCTTGTGCTTCTGCGGGGTTGTCCCCACAGCAAGGACCGAGCGCAGGGTTTGCATGTGTCAATTGGAGGAGGAGCCCCCCCCGTGTGCTGCTGCTCCAGGCTCAGCTGCGTCAGCACAAGTCCTGCATGAGCACTGATGCACGTCTGCATGTCCCTCCCCATTTTATTTTCACCTTATCTTGTGTGGCGTTCCCTGCCAAGCATTTCCTTCTCCGCACTCTGGAGGAAGTGCGGAGGCATTCCAGCAGCCATTCGGCTCGCTGGCCCACCTCCTCCCTCCTGTCCAGTCAGATGGCGAACAACCAGAGGTCGACATCTGCCCAGCCATGCTTTTGCTGTGAATCCAGAGCAGCGACAGATGGCAGAAGTACAGTCGTTGCCTCTCTCCGGAGAAAAAAGTCCAGACAAATCCTTGACTTTTTTATTTTGCAGCTTTGGGGAAAGCCCTGGGAAGGCTCCACAGTGGTTTCTGCATTGTATAAACAACACAGTGCCACTGCTGAGCCACCCCAGGGCTTTCCCCACATATAGACAGCCCCTTGGACTCTAATGCCCATCAGTCCCAGCCAGCATGGCCAGTGGTAAGGGATTATAGGTATTGTGGTCCAAAACAAATACAAAACAGGGCAGGGCTCCTGCAAGTTTAATTGTTGTGATGAAGAGGGAATTTCACAAGGTGTTGCATACATACAAATGATACCTGCTGAAATTCCCTTTTCTATACAACTGTTAAAGATACAGCAGACCTGTCCTCCTTTTCAGACAGTCACCCTAGCTCAGTTAGATTGGGCCTCTGGTACCAAGTCTAGAGTAAAAATGAAAAATAGACACAGCTGCTAGATACAGAATTAAAATAATGAGCCCGTTCAGATATCACACTAAGCCACAGTGGTTAAGCGTTTTGAGCTAAACATTATGGCTTTGCATGCCATGTGAACCATGACTTAGCATGTCGCATGAACCACTCCTAACCACCTTAGTGGCTACATAGTCACTATTTAAACACACTCATTAACCATTTGCTGCAAAAGGGTTAGAGGACTGTAGTAGTCTGAACAGGCCTAATGTCTGTTTTGGGTTTCAGGGTCAATCTCCACACTACACAATGCACAGCAATCAACTTTGCCCTTCTGATTTTCTTTAACTAATATGCTTAGGATCATTATTTTTTTTGGGGGGGAGGGAAGGCACAGCATCCACCCCCCAATGTGGCTATGAATGTTGTGTTTTTAATTGCCATTGGAACTTCTAAACCAGGGGTGGGTAACATACACCTCTCCTGATGCTCCCCTCACCATGCCCTGAATTCGTTAAAATAAAAAAATAGAACTTCATAGCAGCTACAGAGCACCAAAACACACAAATTTAGTTTGTTTGCCAGCTAAATTTGTCCCATGTAGCCGTCCATAGCTCTACAGAGCACTAAACGGCTCAAATTTAGCAATTAGCACTACTGTGCTCTATGGAGTAGCTTGCCAGTGAATTGCGGCAGCAAAATGGCAATTTTTAAAATATTATTTTAATTTCCCCCCTCCCAGAGTAGCTCATGGGTGGGGGCTGCATGTGAAAATGGTCCCCTAGTCCTCCCATTATTGCCTACCCCTGTTTTAACGTCTCAGCTGCATGGGGCGATTTTCAGAGTGTGCAGCTGGGGAAGGAAGAGACAGACCTCTATTCCTCCCTGCATTGTGAAACCCCAAATCACTACCTTTGCCTGTAACTGTTTAAGGAAAATCAGAAGGAGAAGTTGTATGCTTGACCCCAAGATGATATTTTATGCTGGGTATTCCTGATTCAAAGCTCATGGTTCTCAGTTTCCACACTACACCTGCTTTATTAGTTTAAAAAAAACAATGACTTGTATCTAACAGTTATTGGTGTTATCTCCACTGTCTTTACAGCCCAGGACGGATGATCTCTGGCCTCCTCCTTCTCTTCTACATATAGATTATTCCTATAAAAATAGCAGCTATATTCAGTGACATTCCTCAGGGGCCTGCTTTCCTTGTACACTCACATCTCTTCAGAGAATTAGTGTGGAATGGAATAGCGTATTAAAAGCAGCTGAGGCAGCCATTTTATTCGGCACTGCTTGACAGAGGAGTTAACTTCTCCATGTTCACCCACCACTATGCCATGTTAATGCATGACAGAAAAAGAAAGAAGTTGTTTTAGTTTCCAGAAAAAGGAAGCAGGAAGGGAAATGGAGTAGTGTTGCTCAGGCACTGAGCGAGCTTTAACACAACACATGGTCTTCCAGAGAATCGTGGAGAATTGCTGGTGACCAAGCTATGGAATGGAATGTAGGGCTGTGTATGGATTTGGATCTGGATCCCAAATCTGGAGCGGATCAGGATGATCCGAGCCTCCCGGATCTGAACCGGATCCGAGAGGCTTGGATCGGGCTGGATCGGATCCGTGATCCGGATCCAATTCGGATCCATGCACAGCACTCCCTCCCGCTCTCCCTGCTCTCCCCCTCCCTCCCCTCCCTCTCCCTGCTTACCTGCTGCCTCCTCCGCTTCGTCCCCCATCGTCCTCTCTCCTCACTGTGTATTACCTCATGTCCCGCTCGTGTTGAGTGACGTCATCACCCGACGCGAGCGGGAAATGCAGCGGCACACAGCGAGGAGAGAGGACAATGGCAGGACGATGTGGAGGAGGCAGCAGGTAAGCAGGGAGAGTGGGGGGAGGGAGGGGGAGAGTGGGATGGAGTGCTGTGCATGGATCTGGATCGGGCCCAATCCAGACCTGACAGATTCGGATCCGGCTCGGATTGGGTGGTCCGTGCACAGCCCTAATTGAATATCAGAAGATGGATGAGGATGACAAGCAACCGTTCCCAATCCTGGAGCTGCAGGGGTGGGAGGGTATTATCCTGGATGTTGGTCAGAAATCCCTGCCTCCCCCCAGCTCCAAAATTGGGAGGAAGGCTGAGAATTATTTAGTTGTTTTGTTGCTGAGGTTTCCAGGGAGCCCCACCTCAGAGCGGACAAACCAGCAAACATCTCAACAGACTTCCACAATGTTTGGCTTTGCTAGCAATGCCAGGTAAACACACACATTAGGGGAACTGCATCCCTTCACCCTACTAAAATTTTACCCTGAATACAGTTTCCACTACAATAAGGGAATATCTTAGGGTCCTGCAGGAGTAAATTGATGCTGTTATTCAAACACCATGAGGTCTGCTTTCCTCCCTTGCCCACCCCAGTTTGCATGAGAAAGCAGCCTCTAGAATGGCCAGACGCTACTGCTGAATCTCCAACATGCTGCCCATGGGCACAATGTCCCTATAGATACCTCTCTTGGCACCTTTATTTTATGAGCCTGCCCATCCCCTGAGGTCTTCAGGGGGAGGCCCTTCTCTCCATCCCACCACCATCACAGGCATGCCTGGTAGGAATGTGGGAGAGGGCCTTCTTGGTGGCTGCCCTGGGGCTCTGGAACTTCCTTCCCAGGGAAGCTAGACTGGCTTCCTCCTTGGTGTGCTTTCGGAGGCAGGCTAAAACTTTTCTGTTTCAGCAGGCCTTGGGGGAGTAGTTCAAATCTTTGTGGATATGCTGCTTATAGTTTGATTTTTTTTAATTATTTGTATTTAAAATGTTTTAAAATGTTTTTAAATCATACTATGTTTAATTATATGTTTAATTTTTGTATATCTCTATATGTTTTAACTGTACATGTTTTAATTTGTAAACCGTCTTGAGTCCCAGTATTGGGAAAAAGGCAGAATATAAATAAATATAATAATAATAATGATAATAATAATAATACATTTATTAAGGGTATTTTTAATTAACTTTTTTTAACAGGGAGGCTGGCATACTGTGAAGTGAAGGGCTGCCCTCCTGCACCATCTCTATTTGAGCTCAAAAGAGTGATTTTGTGTTTTGGAGCTCAGACCGTACCTTTGCCATGTTCTTAGGTTTGGGGACACTTTCATTTTCTTTGAGAGTTTTTCTACATAAGTCATTTATCATCTGCTTGTCATTCCCTACTCACAGTTGTTTACAGGTTCTTTAGGTGATGTCATGACCCTCCAGTTTCACTTCTGTGTCTAACCAGCACTTGAGGTGTTTTTTTTTTGTTTTGTTTTTTTAGAGCAGGGAAATTTGGCATTTAATTGTGAAAGAGAAAGAAAGTGTGATTTCCTCTTGGGTATTTGTGCTATTCTGCTATACCACACACTGCCACCCTGAGGTTATGTAGTAGAACAGCAGGAAAGGAAATGCTCAGATCTCAATTCTGCAATGAACCTGAATGTAGATAGAATGGATTAACATCTGATTAACAACCTTGTGTAGAAAAGCTTTGAATATCACCAGTTTGCCTTCTGAGGAATGAGAGTTTCGTGATCAGCCATGCTCTGCATGGTAGCCAATTTGGCTGAACTTTTGTGAGAACACCCATGACACCTTCTCAAAATTCCAAATGCACCCAACGATCCAAAAAAGGTTGGGGACCCTTCCTTACTATATCATAGAAGTGGGGAAAACCTCTCTGAGAGTGTATTCCTCATATAAATATAGTAGAAACTGGAGGAATGCTTTATGCTTTTTATTTTGTTTGAATTTATAGCTGGTCCATGTTAGTGGTGTGAAAGGGTGAGTAATGAGATATTTTAAAGCAATCTAAAACATCATCTTAAAATGATCTAAAAATCCAAAGTTAACGAGCTAAAATGAATGACAACAGTAAGTTCCTAATCTGCTTTTATCTTATCCCCTCCCATTCTTCTAAAATGAGCAAAGAGAAAGGGATTTCTGTGCTTCCGACTATCACTGAAAAGCGGTTTCCTGGAAACCAAAGAATAGAAAAGAATATTATTACTAAAAAGAAATGAATGAAGTGCTTTAATCAAGAAAGGCTATCTAAAGTCCATTTGCCATGTTAATGAAATGCCTCGGAGCTCCCCCCCGCCCCCGATCGGGGAACGTGTCCTCAGTAGCAGACTTCTTCCCCGTGCTGACTTTCAATGAGTCATTGCACCCTCTCTCCCCTCATGAACTCCAAATTAATGGTGGAAGTCATATTTCATTTACAACCGTTGCTCGAAAGAAGAGAGGACTGAAAGATGACATCCACAGGAGACAGCTGTTCCCTCACACGAGATAGAACAAATGGTGTAAGTCTCTCAGCTCCTCCGGAGGCCTCTGTCACTATTCTCCTCACTATTCTCCTCACTGTCACTATTCTTGTTCATACATTCCCCAAAGAGTGATGCTTTGAGTTCTTGTTGATTTACTTATAAAGCTAGCATTGTCTGTGTATCTTCAGTGTTGGTCTGAGAATCCCTCTTCTTGGCCATTTGAGTTCCTGACTACTACTCCCCCATTAATATCTTCTCCTTCTTCCTTAGACAGAACCCATTGTTCCTGTCTCTGTCACGTTTGGGTCCAGTTCAGCCCAGTTCTTACAGTTCTTGCTGTCTAATGCCAAAACTCTGTTGGGCCTGAAACATTGAAGCAGTTCAGTTGGACTCATGGACATTGTACAAGAGAACAGTTCTGTCAGAATGACATAAAATTAGGGAATCTCACAGTATAAATTGGGTTTAGGAGGCTGTCAACAGCACTGCTTGTGAGACAGGAATTATAAACAAGCCATCTAAAAATCCAGGATCTTGCAAGATGTCACATATTTCTGTTACGCTTTCAGTTGGCCCAGAATACATTGTACTGACTAGATTTTGGGAAATATATGTCAGCATTTTTCTCTTTGTTTTGTGGAAATATGCATTTGCAATATAAAAGATAATCAATGGTCTGACACACAGAGTGGCAAATTTTGCTTCATGTTTCAGCTTTCGCAAAACATAAATGTATCTTCTGATATTATTCCCTCTTCTTTCTATGGTAAGAGCAGGTTTGGGACCATGAGTTGGGAAAGGGGAAGGTTTAAATCCATCCTTCCAATATGATATGGTCCTGATTCTTCTTCCACCACATGGAGGCTATTTAAATGTTTGAAAATAAGCACATCACTTGATTTCATGTAATTAACATAACATGTAGTTTGACCCCTAGTTAGGGATTCAAAGGGAAGCCATGATCTCTGTTAGCGCATGCAGGCAGTTTCATATCACAGGCTACATTTTTGTTCCCAGTCTTCTGATTTAGAGCTGATTCACACATTATGTTTTAGGTGTGAACCTAAGATTTTTTTTTCAGTGTACACCAAAAAGTGTAATTAGAAGAGAGAGCCATGTATTTTTAAATGTGTGTCTCAAGATTAGATGTAACTGACAATAACCACACTGCTGGCATTTGTATGAATCATTTATTTTTTTATTTAATAAATAACAACTGTGGGGTGGAAAGATCGCAGGGCCAGCCCAAGACTTTCTGCTGCCTGAGGCAGAGCAGCAATTGGTGTTCACCTACCCAAATCTAGGAGCCTAGTACCCAAGGCCAGCAATGTTATTTTTCAAATGAGGCAGAAAAGGCCACAGAAATATCCCTGGCAGTAAAGTTCAATAACAACAAAGTAAATAACTATTTTCTTGCCCTTTCATGACACCCAAAACTTGTTTCCTGAGGCAGTTGCCTCCCTTTGCCTCATGGTAGGGCTGGCTCTGGGGAATCTGAATTGGAATCACAACTGGATTATGGGGAGCTGAATTATGATCCTTTGGCTGCATCATGATCTCAATCCCGATCCTTCCCCTGAGAATGCTATTTACTAAACAAAAATGATTATATGAAGGCCAGCTGCATAATTATTATCATGTCTAGTTTGGATTGGTATACGAGTATACACTTGGTAAGTAACCAATTGGTCAGTTTACACTTGGTCATCACCCAAGTTTTCATACATGTATGAAAATGCCCTGAGGTTGCCACTGACACACCGGGCAATACATGGGAGTTTAATTTAAGATCTCCACACTGCTACTTTGGATCCTCTCACTCAAAGCTCCTTTGGTCAAATTCTGGCCTCACATATATGATACGCCCTTTGACCTTCACAAGAGCAGTGTCGGGAAAGCACTAGCATCGTACAAGCCTTATTGTAACACAGTAATAATATTAAGTGGAGCCTTCTGGCATTCTCTGTTTGGCTTATCTTATTATCATAACCTTGTTTCACTGTGTGGTGCAGCTGTGGAATGGATAATACCTCTGAAAATGAGCCAATGAAAATATACAATGCTGAAATGGATATGGTACGAGGGTTATAAATTGCAAAGTATATGAGACATTAAAATATTGACACTTTGGTCTCATATTTAAAGGGCAATCATTCCCACATTTCATAGACACCATGAGGTGGGGATGACCAGAGAGGATCTGTTGATCTTTGATTCGGACTGGAGTTTTGGAGATTGACAACCCTCATTTTCTTGGATTGTGGTGCTATTTCCTGCATTTATGGGCTTCAACTACAATGTGACTCTAAAGGCCTCACCCCCATGGAGGTTGCACAATATTTCCCATTCAGTCCAAGCATCCAGGATACACTGTGAATGGACAGTAGTGTCCTAGTCTCTAACAGTGTAGCAGAGATCTCAGAGTGTGCCACAAGCCATCATAGGATAGCAAAGTTAGAAGGGGCCTATAAGGCCATCAACCCCTTGCTCAATGCAGGAATTCACCTTGAAGCATACCTGACAGATGGCTGTCCAGCTGCCTCTTGTGTGGGAGAGCCCACGAATTGGTTCCATTGTCGTACTGCTCTAAAAGTCAGGAAGTTTTCCCTGATGTCCAGCCGGAATCTGGCTTCCTGTAACTTGAGCCCATAATTCTGTGTTCTGCACTCTGGGGTGATCGAGAAGAGATCCTGGCCCTCTTCTGTGATATCCAGGAATACCTAAATCTGGTATTCCTGGATCAATTACAAATTCTTTCTTTCTTAAAGACTAATAGAAGTTTTGTTTGGAGTTAACAAACATCCCATCAAATCTCTAGAATAGTGTCTCTTGAATTATTTTCTTCATTTGGTTTAGATTTTTAGAGGTTGACGTGGGGTTGGGGTTGTCCTTTCTTTAAAAAAAATTGAATGCAGCCAGAAGTAAAAGTCTTCTGACAATAGCTAGGAATTAGTGGAATGGAGCACTTCAGTCTGATAATTGTTCTGAGAATCTGATGCCTGGTTGATCCTGCCTTTTTTAATTCCAGTCAGAAATTCAGATTACAGAATGTAACTTGGCAGAATTCCATACATGTATCATTTCTCTTTCTCTGTCTCTTTCTCTGTCTTTATCGTCTGTGTCTTCGTCTCTATAGCCTGCAACGGCACAGTGATGAAACTGTGCAAATATCTGAATCTGAGACATTTGGGTTATGGTGATGGAGGTAATTTGCAAAACTGTGCTATGGTGAAATGATGAAATAGAGTGTTGCATTGCAGTTGCACACCATTGCACAACCTCCCCCCTCCCATTTTTAATTTAACCCTGGAAAAATTCAGAAAACACTCCTTCAAAATCCAACCAGATTCTGCCTGCGAAATACCAATCCATAAAACTATAACTGGAGGTACAGAACTGCAAAATCCAGGGTGGAATCCAGGTGAGGAGGATTCTGTTACCATCCTTCATGTCGGCCCTGTTCTCACATTCAGTGAAATTGCCTTGATATTTAATGGGAATAGATCATTGCTGCTGACCTAAGGTAGGAACTGTCCTACTGTGGCAAAGCGGTAGGGCATCTGTTTTGCATGCAGGAGGTCCCAGCTTCAATCCCTGCCATCCACAGGTAGGGCAGGAAAAAAAATTGCCTGAAATTCTGGAGACCCACAACCAATCAGTGTCAAAAATATTAGGCTAGATAGACCAAAGTCTGACTCAATAGAAATCAGCTTTGTTTGTTTCTATAACCTTAAGTACATAGAAACCACCAGTACCCATGCAGGTTTTGTCTATCCTACTGGATTCCTAAATGCTTCTATTTGGAGGGGGGGGGAGTTCACTGGCCAGCAAGGGGTTCACTTGCTATTATTTGATTTTGAGCTCTCCCCTTCCCCAATCGTTGTTTTTAAAGTTGCTGGCTGGGATTGAACTGGTTGCAGTTGGATTGGACTGTTTTACGATGCTTTGAAGAGGTTTCTTTTTAAGCTGCCAGTATGAACTGAGCCCTGGCAGACTTGCCAGTCTTTCTCAGAATTACTATTAAATTGCAGTTTCCAATAAACATGTTGCCCATCAAAAGTGCTGAAAGCAAAGCAAAGGGACTGAAGCAAAGGGCAAAGAATGCCTCATTTCAAAATATAATTGATTCAGTGCAGGAAGTGTAAAGATCGAATTATAGATTGGATTGAAAAGCCCTGCGTAGGCATTTCATTCGCCGCTGTGGTGCTGATGGAGGTGTTTTAGCACAGCTTGTCAGGCTGTCTGTTGCTTTGTGTAGCATTGTGTGCATTTGTGTGTTTACTAGTCCCCTGCATTTTTATCGATAGTGCATCATACATGTACATGACATTTCACAGCAGAAAGAAAGAAAGAAAGAAAGGGTGAGCAGCTCCCTGCCCCAAGGAGCTTACAGTCTAAGATGAAGTAGTGGAGAGAGAACATAGGGAGGGGGAAAGGCTGGGCTAACAAAGGATGCACATGGAAAACAACCTCTCTAAAATGTAGTGGCAGTAGAGCAATCACTGCTTCTTCTAACAGAAATGTGTATTTTCTTGTTTGTTTGTTTACAGGATTAATATACTGCTCTATATGTCACAAGATTTCCAAGCGGTGAAAAATAAGAAAAGAAAAAAAGTATCAAATACAGCATTAATATTACCTGAGCAATCAGGTAATGCTTGATTAAATAAAAATGTCTTCAGCGGACGCCAAAAGCAAAACAATGTCAGTGTCCGCCTGATATCAACAGGCAGGGAGTTCCAGAGAGAGAGAGAGGCTCAGTTTGGATGACACAATAGTCAATGGTGGGTTGACTAACCCTAACCCTCATGCTAACCCTAGGGGGCACTCCCCACACAACATGGTAATAAATAATCAACTGTGGTGTGGATTAGGATCAGCGCTGAGTTGACTATGGCAGCATTCGGATGACACAATAGTCAAAACAACTGACGATTGTTTCCCCCACACCAGTTGTTTATTGTGTTGTCCAAATTGAGCCAGAGAGAGAGAGAGAGGACAGTATAATCTCAACTCTGAGCAAGCTCCAAATGGACCACAGGTCCATGCGGCACCACTAGGAGTTCCTTATCTGATGACGCCAGTGACTGGCTGGCTGGTAAAGGAGAAGGTGCTCTCTCAAATATCCTGGTCTCAAGTTCTTTTGGACTTTATACACCAGTAACAAAACCTTAAGCTATATCCCAGTAGGAGATAGGGCCCATAGCAGAAATGTTCTGTTACTGTTGCATATTTGCCACAAGCAAAACCCCTCACTTGTCCTTCGCAGAAAACACTCAATGACTGCAACAAAGTTAAGGAAAACAACATAAATGGCACCAGTAGTTACAACTTGATTACTACATCGACAAATATGTGTAAAAAAATATTTATTGCATTTAAAGAATTTTTTAAAAAATCACAAGGAGGCCAAAAGCGTTTTGACAATTCAAAAGGCATACATATATTGTATCACTATTTGTATTTATTTTTCCTTTATCTTTTCGTTGTATCTATGTAGGCCACTGACAAAGACAAAATTATCGAAACACATTTGGCGTACTTGTGATTTGTTTTTTTAAAATTCTTTTAATGTAATAAATATTTTTGTACACATATTTGTTGGCATAGTAATCAAGTTGTAACTGCTGGTGCCATCACTGTTGCATAGTTGTAATATTTTTAAGAGCTCTATCCAATGTGTGGGTAAGTTAACACAATTATACCCAGTTTGCAGAAATTAATATAAACCTAGCTTTTTATTTTTATTTAAGAATTCACGTGCTTTCAAGACTTTGAGTTCAGTCCAGGATTAATCATACTGAGAGCACACCCACTGAAATCCATGGGACTCAAGTTAGTCATGGCTCACTTAAGACCCCTTGATTTCAATAGAGGGTGTGATTAAGGCTGAACCCGACCCTATAAAAATTTAATGAAAAGCTTCTGCTGAAGAATCTTTATGTATGTCTCAATTATATATTTTCAGCTTTCCCAGCTTTCTTAAGGTTTTGGCATAGCAACATATGGTGCAATGCAATCCAGAAAATGTGAGCATAATTGAAATGGGTTCAGTTGGGTTATTTATTTATGCATCTTAAAATGCTTTTTAGAAATGTATAGAAATAACATGGCTGCAGTTAGAATGAACTTGGATTTCTAAGAATCCAACCCATGGATTCTACAGCAGACTGGACTTATCGGCATGTTGTTTCTACAGATTCCATGGACTTATCGGCATGTTGTTGTTTTTTACTTTCCAGGATTTTATGCAAATTTGATAATAGAAAAATATGTCAAAACAAAAACAAAACACTGGCTGAAAACGTGCATTTCCCCCCATAAGTGGAAGCATGAAAAGGAATCTTTTGGGTGAGATTTGTGCATTTTTTCAAATGCGAATTTGCACAAATGCAAACAGGAAATTGGAGAAAATCTGATTCTGTCAATGAATGGATGACAAAAAAGACACCTGACAATCTATCAAACACAGAGGGAAAAGCGTTTTACAAAATCTGTACATCCCTAGTTCTGCTTGCATTTATCTAGAAAAGGTTATTGTAAAGCTAGGAAATGTGGAAAGGGAAAACAAAATGAACATGAAAGAAGGGAATGTTCACAAGTGGAAAAGCTGAAGTGTTTCAGGTTTTTTTTAGTTTATGAAAACTTACGGAAGCATGATAAAGTGTTATGCAGTGGCATGGGGTGTAGAAATTAGATAATTGCATTGTGTGTAGAAAGTGTGTGGTTGAAGAAAGTAGATGAAATAAGATTTTCCCCTCCCTTTCTCATAAAACAATCCCCCCCCCCAATGAAATAAATTGGCAATAGATTCAGGACAAACAAAAGAAAATACTTCCCACAACACATGATAAACTTATTGGTTTGGAGTCAAGATTTGCCTTCCACATGAGGAAGGATCCCTAGATGGGAGGAAGAGTTCCTGCTCAGAAAAGACCCCTCTGTCTGACTTTTGGGGATCCCCCACTCCAATTTTGGGGATCCCTTCATTTAGCAAGGGGGCTGGAGGGGCTTCTGTGGAAAGGAAGGGGCAGAGAAGTCCACTTCCACCAGTACCATTGAACCAGCTTGAACCAACATCCAGGCTACAAACTACTACAAGATGTGGTTGATAGCTATTAAAGGGGCATTAGACATATTCATGGATCAAACTGGTAACAGCATTAGGCATAATAGCAGGGAGCTATGGGCTTACAGGAAGCAAGCATCCAGTGGATAAACCCATTTTGGGAGAAGGGTTCAGCTCTTTGGATAGCTCCTTTAGAGTTCTGATGGGTTCTGACTGAAACCCAGTGCAGAATCACTGTCCCGGGGGCGGAGCCTGGACACCGACTGTATGGCGGCATGAGAGAAGAGCTCCCTAGCCCAATTAATAAAACAATCCCAAACTGCAGGAAACACGGCTTGAATCAAAGTGAAACTAAGAAGGGATGCAAGGGGTATGATTAAAAAGCGAAAGGAAGATATCTGTGCTTATTTCAAGCTGAAAGATAAGGCACAAGGACTGTAAGTAACATACAGCTGCTCTGCAAACAAAATGGCATCCGGAGTGTCTCAGTGTTCCCTAGACGAGCAAGGGAGGGGTGAGTCCTCAACTCCACTGGAGATTACAAATACAGAAATGAAGGAAGAAATTTCACAATGTTTAAAACAATTTAAACTAGAACACATGGATAACTGGACACATTTTGGAAGCTAAATTGGGGGATTTAAAGCAGAAAGTAGTTGAAGTGGAGAAAGCAGCTGTGGGTGCAATGGAAAAAGCATCAGCACAAGAGGAGAAATATCAAATACTAAAGGAACAAACCTCTGAAATTAAACTAAAACTGATTGAACAGGAAAACAGAAATTGACATTGTAACGTGTGATTTCGTGGAATAGTTGAGGATTTGGAAGAAAATTATGTAAAATTATTTGTGGTAAATGGCTGACCTCATTACTGCCTGATTTCCTCATTGATTCTGATGACTTAGAAAGAGCTCATTGTGCATTGGGGCCGAAGAAAAGAAACACACCCGAGATATAATCGTATGCTTTGGTCGTTATAATAAGAAACATTAATGAAAAACTGAGGGATTAAAAGAAATACAATGCCAAGGGTTACCTGTTATGATATTGCAGGACTTAGTTCCAGAAACACTGCAAATGTACAAAGGACTACGCCCTTTCACCTTACAATTACAACCTCTGGCTCTCCATTGACCACGGGCATTCTTCTCTCTTCTAGTCCCCCAGCTGTGGGCATCAGATTTGTTATTCTGTCCTTTGTAGGCAAAGCTTCCATTCATTCATTTATTTAGTCACTGAAATCAAAGAGAGCTTGGCCAATGAGAGGATTGAATGTTTGCTGTTAGGTGTTGCCAAATCAGTATTCCAAAATTGGATTGTCTTAATGTGATGAAGATCTGCAAACCCTTATAGAATTCCTCCTAAAGTGGTGCATTTCCTCTGGGTTCCTCTCTCTGTTCCCCTCCTGTTTCTTTCCCCCTGTACAGTTGTATAGCCTCTTTCTTTTCTCCTTGCCTCTGTTCAATTGCTTTCAAGTTCCCATTCATCCCTACTTTGCAAAATATCTCAACAACACTGTAATTTAAACCAAGGGAATCTGAACAAACAAAACACAATTGATTAGTCACAGCTTGAAATATATACCCATTACCTGAGCTAATGAAGTTGAGCTTATTGCTTTTACTTCTTCTGCTGCTGCTGCTGCTGCTGTTACTTCTTTAAAAGGAAGGTAAAGGTTCTGTTGTTAATTTGACACTAATGAACAATTTGCTAGTGAAACATTCTTGGGAAGGTGTAGAAGTGAGACAAATCCTTGATACTGGCTTTCTTCCTTAACAGTCTGTGCCTACATCTATGTTAGAAGATTATGCAAGCTGATGTATCAACACTTCTGAGGAATTCTGGCAACTGTAGTTCTGCAGATCACCTAGAGGCCTGTTGCTTGGTTCAGAGCTGGAGGAGCCCAACACAAAGTCCTGAACTTGTACTCAAAATTTGGATCCTCACATCCTCACAAATTTCAGTAGATGCATGCTACTACTGGGCAATAGATTATAAATGCCATGTTATTGTGGTGACTGACATGTCCCCAACCTGCCCCCTGCAAATGCCCTGGAACAATGGTACTCATTTGCCCATCTCTACAAGTAAAAGCTTGTCTTTGATCCCCACTACTGCAATAAAACACTTATGTGGAGCTACCCACGTGCATGGTTTGGAAGCTGCAGCAAGAGCAGAATAGGCTGACCATATGAAAAGGAGGACAGGGCTCATGTGACTTTAACAGTTGTAAAGAAAAGGGAAGTTCAGCCAGTGTCATTTGTATGCAATTAGTTCCTGGTGAAATTCCCTCTTCATCACAACAGTTAAAGTTGCAGGGGCCCTGCCTTCTTTTGTATATGGTCACTCTAGTATAGTGCCTGCAACTTTAACTGTTGTGATGAAGAAGGAATTTCACCAGGAACTAATTGCATACAAATGACCCTGGCTGAAATTCCCTTTTCTCTACAACTGTTAAAGTTACATGAGACCTCCTTTTCATATGGTCAGCCTAGAGCAGAATGCAGCAGCTAGGATACTCATGGGGACACCTAGATATGTTCATATAAACCTTGTGCTAAAAGAACTGCACTGGCAGCCTGTTAACTACGAAGCCACATACAAGTTTATGTTATCTCTACCTATAAAGTTGAAAGTAAGTGTGTGGGACGTATGTCCAGAAATGTTTACCCACTTCCAGTTGAGTTAGAAACTTGAAATTTGGCATGCTGATAGGTCTGCCTGTACAATGTACCAGAAAAATCTAAAAGCCCACAAAATTAGGGGCGTTAAGTATTTTTTAAAGAATTTAATAAAAAACCTAGGCTTACACCTAAAACTCCCAGCATGCCTTGCATGGGAGGCCAGACTTACTGGCCTTTGGTGGCCATTGTGAGTGCACAGACGGGTGGCCACTGCATGCATTCCTAAGGCTGGTTTCAAGCAGTCAACCCAATTCCACATAACAGGAAACAACCCATATAAATGGGCTGCATCCATTTGCGGTGCCTCCTCCCACCATGTGTGTGTTTAAAACCATAACTAGATACAACAGCATGACTGAGAGGCCGAACTCTGAACATGCTCAAAGACACCCCATCCTGATATCGCTGTTTTCTCAGGATCTGGGGGAAGTGTACATGCAGCCTTCACCCTTAAGAGGGAGGGAGGAAGGGGAGGCACTCTGAGCATGCTCAGAAACAGGCCCAACTACGGTGGCAAGTGCCCAGCCTGGCCCAGGCCCTTCCGTACAGACTCCTGATGGAGCACTTGGTGGGTGAGAAGCATGGGCCGAGGCAGTACCAGCAGGACTTGGTCGGAGCTGAGCACATCCACTGACAGCCGCTTCCCTCCTCTCCTTGGAAATGCTACTCCTTGAGGCTCTATCAAGGAGCAGCATCCACAATGAGAGGAGGGAAGATGCAGGCACCTGCAGGCCACTAAAGGCATGCTGGGAGGTGTAGTATTGGCATGTAGAGTGGCTGATTTTAAATAAAGTGTGGGTTAGCAATCCAGGTCACTATGTGTAAACCAGGTCACTATCTCTCAGTCCTAACTCAGATCCCACTTTCCTGACCTCTCACTAACTGTCTTTGTCCGCCTTCTACCTGACTTTCTCCAACTGCCATTAAGCCTACCCACCATTCCATTCTAGCCTCAGCTATCAGTCATTCCTCCATTCACTCTTCTGTTTCCATGGTATAGTCAGGCTTTTACATAAAAATTGTAAACTTTATTCAGTAATTCCTGCAACTGTCTTGGAATGTTGTGATTTAGTTATAACAGAGAGAAAAAGCATGGTATAAAAAATCTCATCAAGGTAAAATAAATTCACTTGGCACTGGAAAGCCATTAATGCAGTCACTAACCAAGACTGCCTTGAAAAAAGAAATCCATAAGCAGGGTGCCATAAATAAGAAGGCCCACTCTCCAGTTGTCTCCCACCACACCTCAGACAGTGTTCAAAGATTAACACATTATTCAGAGACCTAGTCTTATGCCTACGGCTTCCAGCATGCCTTGGGCAGAGGAAGACTTATCAGGCTTTGGCGGCCATCATCTGGAAGTGGCTCACCATCCTGGGCCTGAAGGGAGAGTGCCTGGAGCTGGCTGCCTCGGTCACTAGGCACCATTGGGAATGGGAGGGAAGGAGGGTGCAGACAACATTGCAATGTCTGGGGGCATTGCAGACAACAACAGTCAGTCAGTCAGTCAGCCAGCTGGCTCCCTTATGCCTGCCTATGCACACTGATTACACAGTGCAGTGTGGACTGGCTCAGCCGGATTTCACTTCCCATGAGCCTCAGTGGCAGGACTCCCACTGTTCAAGTCAGCACTGTAGCAAAAGGCACCAGCCTACTACTTGAAGATGATTACCTTGCAGACATATATCTTAGGGGGCCTGAGCAATGCCGGGTATATTGGCGAGTTATTCTATAAAGCCCTAAACAACTTGGGACCAGGAAACCTAGCAGACCACCTTTCCTTATATACACCCAGATGACATTTATGATTTTTAGAGGAGTTCATGCTGGCCATGTCACCATGAAGAACCTGGACAGCGGGCCTTCTCTTTAGTAGCACCCACCATCTGGAAAAACCCTTCCTCATGCAGTTCGGGAGGTGGAAAATGTAACATCCTTTAAATGCCTCCTCAAAACGTATCTTTTCACACAGACAACTTTTTTTGCAAGCAATTTTGGATTGGCAGAACTGGTTTGACATATCTCCAAATTCAGTTCAGTCTTATGCTTTTGTACTCTTGACCTTGATACACTCTCTACCCAGAAGTAAACTCCATTGAGTTCAATGGAACTTACTTCCATATATTCGTGCAGCCTTAGCCGTTATGAAAGATAAACTAAAACTGTAATCCTAAAAAGTACTTTCTGGAATTCAGTTGGACAGACTGTAAGACTGCAATCCTATGCACATTTACCTTGGCGTAATCATCACTGAATAGAGTAGGACTTGCTTCTGAGTAGACATGCATGGGATTGCACCACTCAGGTGTTTGACAGGTGGGTGATGCCATGTTGGAAGCTATGGAGAAAACAGTCTGCGCTCGAGGTGTCTGTGTGGCAGCGATATTAAGGCCGTTAGATAGAAAACAGATGTGCAATTCTGCTTCATCACTCTTTGACTGTGTATTGGGTGCGTGAGACATTCCACCAAGGTTTCTCTTGCACCTGTCAGGAGGCATATTGGCTGCATCCATCCAACTGACAGCAGAGGGCAAAAGAGCAGAGATTTTAGGGAAGCCCAGGGAATGGCTTTCATTTATACACAAAACACCAGAGTGTGACATGCTGGGATGCGAGCACCTTCTGTTCTTTCTCTGTCTGCTTGTGTGTGTGTGTATGCCCATGATTTTGTTTTTAATCTATAACGTGTTGTACTTAAACAGGAATTTTGTTGGCTGAGTGCACAGAATGTTGGGGGAGGTGGAGAATCTGAAACATTTTTAATGCGTTCTTAAACTGGAATCGCTATCAGAAATGATGTTTCTTGTGAATATTATACAGAAATGCATGCCCCCCCCACACACACACACACCTGCAATTCTGGGAGAAGTGAACCCATGGGACATTATGAACCCTCTTCTCTGTCCCCTCCATCTCCTCACCCCCTAGCCACTGGCCAGAGGTGCACAATGTGCCAGGCATATTTAAAGGCACCCAGTCAGTACTTGGTGTGTTAGGCCCTTTTGCACCTGCCTAAAAGGATCCAGCAGCCCTGCTCTCCTCCAGACCCACAGGGGCAGCCTCCTCTTCCTGCAGCAGTAGTAGCCCGCAAGCCTGTTCCATGCTGAAGGAGGGGCAGGTCAGCTGCATCCTTCTGTGAGTACTTCTGAAGGACCTCCCATTCCAAGGAACGGCTGGGCAGATGGTTTATGAGAGGGCACAACAATGGTGTAGCAGAGCCATGGCTTTCAGGGACATCACCCCAACACTTTTTAATTGGCAGGAACGTTGACATCATCTGCTCCCCACCCCCATCAGTGTTCTCTGTCCCCACTGAGAGCCACAATCCTCACAGTTGCGGGAGGGGTGATGAAATTTTCCAGCAACCATACGCTGTTCCTTGTTTCTATGCAAAGTCTAGAATGGACAATGAAGACCCATGAACTTTACAAAAGAACTGCTCCTGGTGGAGATGACAAACTGCTAGAACTGGTTTGTTGATATGGATCTATGTGGCTGCCCACCATTTTGGACAGTCTTTGTGGGAGTGGCTCTGATGACTGTCATGATGAATGCCTGCACGTCAACGACCACTGGGGCATGATCAGATCTGGCTGAAGGCTAGCAAGGAAGCGGGGATGTGAAGAAAAGGTTCTACAGTGTGTTATCCTGTCTGGCATAGGGAAGAATGAATTGTGCCATTATTATTATTATTATTACTATTATTATTGTCAAAATGCTGAAAGTAAAATCTAATTTAATTTTTGAGCTGCAGCCCAAGGTGAATGAGCAAAGACCCTACATGTATCTCGATAAATGACAACTTGATATTGAATAAAGTGTTGACAACTGCTTAGCCAGACCAAAAAAAAAGTGCATGAGTTTGCACTAATGTGTGAATATTTTAAACCTGAGCAAATCCAAGTACATGCAGGACAAGAAAGAAATGAAAGTCACTAGCTTTAGGCTTGTCAGAATTAGGAGTTCTACATCCCTTCATAGATCACCATCTAACACAGCCTTCCCCAGCGTAGTGCCTTCCAGATGTTTTGGATTACAGTTCCCATCAGCCCTGGCCAGCCTGGCCAATGGTAAAGAATGATGGGCATAGTAGTTCCAAAATCTGATAGTAAAAGATTGATAGAAAATAAATTGCTTTCAAAAGGAAATTCAAAGGAGAAGAAATTTCAGTGAAATTCTCATGAGTTTGGTTCAGGGTTCTTGCGCTTGTCTTACTTAGGAGATGGCTGAGGAATGTGTGTGAGTGTCCTGTCTTTCATGGTACAACCATCTCTCTGACAGCCTGTAGCCTTCTTGGCTTCCTGCACTTCCTGCCCAGGAGAAGACATCACGAATTTATTCCTCCCATAGGGCCTTTTCAGATCAGGAAGTGCAGGCAGCCTAGGATACTGCAGAGCAATGGTGAAATGTTTAATAGAAATAAAAACACAGACAGTACCCTCAGCCACCTCACAGTGGCTGAGGGTAAGGTCAAAAGCACACATTCAAAATAAAATATAAAATGCCCTGAGAATGAGGCAGAAAAATTGAAGCCTCTTTCATTGGGGAAGACAACTTTTGGGAAATTGGAGGGCAGATTTTGGCACAGCCTTAGCTCCACTCTTTCCCTGGAGCTGGATGCAACATTGCTCCCCACTGCACACCTGCTACAGGCTTGCAGCGAAGGAACAGTGTTGCCAATACCTGCATTAGAGACAAGATGTATCCGCAACCACTCCCTCAGAAATGTAACATTTGGAAGACCCTACAGAAGGTGCTGATCCCTGAAGAAGAATAACTAGAGGTGAGGCAACATTTCTCAAACTACATGTTTCTCAGCAAAGTCCTGAGATTTTCCTTTTCTCACCCCCTAGAAATGCAAGGACAATTTGCAGAATTTTCTCCAAATTTTCTTCAACTTTTTTGTTTGGGTGGCTGTACTCCCTTCCCCATCTCCTGCCATGCCCTAGAATGATGTTAGGTATATGGGATATTGTGGAGGATAAAAAATGGGGCCAGGCTGCCCACACAGTCGATGCTGTTTCCACATGGCGCAGTGGCCACATAGGAGAAAAAGAAAGAAGCTGTTCTACAACCCCTGCCAATGATGACAATCTACCTGTGAGAACTTGTTGGAGAATTTCTCCTCTCCGTCTGCCCACAAATAGGGTGAAGAATTTTGAGAAGCTACTGGCTCACAGCTCTAATTTGGGCACATATGTTATCCTCTCTGCTGATAGTTCTGAAAGCTTGTGAGGAGAGGAGGAGGACAAGCTAAGCCCTCTCATATGGAATTCCTAGTGGCCTGTTTTAATTTTGGATGCATTGGTGGTATGTGTTGTTTTTGCATAGTTTGCTGAAAAGTTGATTTTAGATATATTTAAATTTTGCTGCCTTGTGCTGAAATATTAGAAGTGTGTGTGAGAGCCTCATCGGGGGGGGGGGGTATCAAGTTTCCCTAGCGTTGCTTTGCCCCCTATTTCTGTCCCACAGTAGGGATGAACAGCTTCTTCTTTCTTCACACAGGGAAGAAAGAGGAAGCAAGCAACTACCACATGGCCCATTCAGTGGGCGTTTTTATTGTGCTGCTTCTCCTGCAACGCAGCAGAAAATGGTGGCACGTTTTGTTATAGTTTTAAAAAATTGGATTTTTCAGGTCTTACTTTTTGATGGAAAAAAGAGCAGAAGGAGCAGGAGACACATGAGAGGTGGACGGCAGCATCAAAAGGATCTGCAAACATCCGTGAGTGGCCAGTAAAAAGTGTACTATAAAACACTCGTCTGATGACGCTCTGTGGCTGCATTTGGACAACACATTAGTCAATGGTGGGTTGAGTAGCCAACTCACAGTTGGTTATTTTGTGGGTACTCCCCACACAACATATTCCTACACAACTGTGGGTGGTTGGGGCTGGCGTTGAGTGGACTAAGAGTCAACCCAGCATTTGACTGATACAGCCCTTCCCCTCATCCCACCCTCCCTCCTCCCTCAGTCCTCCCAGTTCTATCCCAGCAGCCTCTGCAAGTTGCTCCAGTTGGAGCAGAGTGGCAGCCGCCGCTTTGGTCACTCTTGCCGCCTGCCTCTATGGGCTTATGTTTTAACCCACTCACCACACGCCATTAATACACTCACCCCTCCACACAACACTTTAAACAACTGGCTTTGAGCTAAACAACTTGCAAGCCAGTTGTTTCTCTCAGTTGCTTATTTGGGCGGAATAGCATACTGTCAGTAGTTTGTGAGTGGTGTGTTACCCTCCACACAACACAATAAGCAACACAACTGATGATTGTTACCCCCCATCAGTTGCTTAATGTGTTGTCCGAATGCAGCCTGTGTGTGTGTGATATAGTTTGTTAAATTTAGAGTTGATTTATTATTTTGCTATTAACATGGATTTTGTCTTGGTATTTTCATTGTTAGGTTTTTGTACGAATCGTTACTGGAATTTTTTTTAGTTTTAGTGGAATATGGAACACTGAAATCTGATATGTTTTGTTGGATCTATTGTAATGTTGATTCTATGTTTATGTAACCCATGCAAGATTTCAGGGCTATGTACGTAACCTCTTCAATAGCTCAGCTATTGGAAGGGACACTCCAGCAATCCCTGTAGTTCAGCATCTGTAAGGGTGTGATGTTGCACTAAATTAGAAGAGTTCATAGGTTATGTAATGGTTGAGATGAACTCCCAGGTAAGTGGGTATAGAATTGCAGTCTTAATGGTTAATCAAAGCTGTCAAAGAAGTCTTAGAGCCAAAAGGGAAGAGATGTTATCATTGCCCACTCTCATTGACTTGAACCAACTCCACTCTTCCAGTAGGATGAGTTGGTTAATTGTAGCCAGATTACACTTCTTTAAAACACTGCTAATATATTCTAGTTAAAATGGTTGTTTATGTCTTTTCTTACTATCATATTATGTTCTGATGTTATTGTGAACCACTTTACAAGAGAAAAGCAAAATACAAATAAACCGACAATGACGTTTGTTTTTTCCTCCTAAAGACAGTTGGATAGCTATGAATTCCGTCAGGGTTCTCTCTTTCTTTCTGTGCATGTTGCCATGTTTGACAGGTGAAGTGCTGGACTCCTGGAGGGGGATAATGTTGCCCCTATCTTCAAAAAGGGCAAAAAGGAGGAACCTGGGAACTACAGATCAGTTACTCTGACATCAATCCCTGGGAAAATTTTGGAGCAGATTATAAAGAAGTCAATCTGTAAGCACCTTGAAAACAATGCAGTGATTACTAGAAGCCAGCATAGATTTCTCAATAACAAATCCTGCCAGACTAATTTGATCTCAGTTTTTTGATTGGGTAACCTCCCTTGTGGACTTTCGGAATACTGCGGACATATCTTGATTTCAGCAAAACTTTTGACAAAATGCCCCATGATATTTTGATTAGCAAAGTAGCTAAAAGTGGGCTAGATGGAACAACTATTAGGTGGATCCAGAGTTGGCTACAGAATCGGACTCAAAGAATGCTTGTCAATGGTACCTTCTCAAACTGGGGAGAGGTAATGAGCGGTGTACTGCAGGGCTCAGTTCTGGGCCCAGTTCTCTTCATCATTTTTATTAATAATTTGGATGAGGAGGTGTAGGGAATGCTTATCAAATTTGCAGATGACACAAAATTGGGTGGGATAGCTAATACCTTGGAAGACATAAACCAAGTTCAAAGTGATCTTGATAGGTTGGAACACTGGGCTGAAAACAACAGAATGAAACTTAACAGAGATAAATGCCAAGGAAAAAGTAACCATATGCACAGTTACAAGATGGGGGATACTTGGCTCAGCAATACTACAAGCAAGAAGGATCTTGGAATTGTTATCGATCACAAGCTGAATATGAGCCAACAGTTTGACATGGCTGCAAAAAAAGCAAATGCTATTTTGGGCTGCATTAATTGTATAGCTTCCAAATCGCATGAGTTAGTGGTTCCTCTCTCTTTCAAGATGTGACATTATGGGCTCGTATGATGCAAAGAGCCGGTGTCCAAAAGAAACAAGGGGGGGGGGGGGAGACGCTGACAAAGCACAGTCATATAATTGCCCCTGCCAACCAGATATAACGTTAATTCTGATAGATTTTAAAACTTGGGCATTGAAGGATCCTCTTGAAATGTAGCATGGGTGCCGGTAGTAGGAAAATCTGCTCCCTACACCAGACTTCCCCAATTTGATAGAAGTATAGCTTCCAGATCGGGCGAGGTATTGGTTCCCCTCTATTCAGCACTGGTTAGGCCTCATCTGGAGTACTGCATCCAGTTCTGGGCACCATACTTCAAGAAGGATGCAGACAAGCTGGAGGGGGTTCAGAGGGCAACGAGGATGATCATTGGTCTGGTAACAAAGCCCTATGAGGAGAGACGGAAAGAACTGGGCATGTTTAACCTGGAGAAGACTGAGGGGAGACATGATAGCAGCCTTCAAACATTTGAAAGGTTGTCACACAGAGGAGGGCCAGGATCCCTTCTCGATCATCCCAGAGTGCAGGACACAGAATAATGGGCTCAAGTTACTGGAAGCCAGATTCCAGATGGACATCAGGAAAAAAATCCTGACTGTTAGAGCAATACGACAATGGAACCAATTACCTAGTGGAGGTGGTGGGCTCTCCCACACTAGAGGCCTTCAAGATGCATCTGGAGAGCCATCTTTCAGGTATGCTTTAAGGTGGATTCCTGCATTGAGCAGCAAGCTGGACTCGATGGCCTTTTGGGCCCCTTCCAACTCTACTATTCTATGATTTTATGACTCTATGGAAATTAATAAATGGTCAGTGTAAATGATTCTCTGCACCCTTTTGACAGCTAAAAGACTGGTTTTACTTCATTGGAAGATTAAACATTAACCCCCTATAATGCAATGGATTAAGTCCTTACAATGCTTTTAGTATTTGAATAGATGGCATATAGACCTTCAAATGGATACTTATTTTTATATTTAGTCCACTTTTGATGAAGCCTATTTATAAGTGATTAAAGGTTGTTCATACAAATCCATCCATGTACATTTAAAAAAAGAAAAAAATGAAAACAATTTGGGGGATACACATTGGCACCAAGTTGGGTACCCCCTGTGTGAGCGCCATTGGAAGTGTCTACAGGAGCAATGGTTTCTGTGACTATACAACATCATTAGTGTTGGTGCTGAGACACTATTGCAAACTATGGACAGATCTACACCAAGCAGGATATAGCGGTATGAAAGCAGTATGAAAATGGTATATAAAAGGCAGGAGCCACACCAAGCAGGATATAGTGGTATATGGTATGTATCAATGGGACGCAACCATTGTCAGTGCACTTCAATACCGCTATAAAGCAGTAGTGTGGCTCCTGCCTTTTATATACCACTTTCATACCACTATATCCTGCTTGGTGTAGTTCTGGCATTTGTTTGAATAAAAAACATGTAAACCACCCCCATATATTTAAATATGGCATCAGAGAGCTTGGAAAGCCAGGTTTGATGGTAAAAGACCAACTTCTCAGTAATAATAATAATAATAATAATAATAATAATAATAACAATTTATTTCTTACCCGCCTCTCCGTCTGGATCGAGGCGAGGAACAACAACATGATAAAATACATAAAACTGATTAAAACATGACAGCCTAGTGCATGAAAGGAGCAAATAAAACAAGCATTTCATACACCGCACTGCTGTTTTTATTTTTCAGAGACTATAATGAGTTTGCAAAAGCCTACCAATTTGATTTAGTCACCCACACAGAGAGATGCACACCCAGAGACGTGCAATCTGTTTTGACTATGTCTTGTTATCACTTCCAAGAAAAAGCCTTCTCCAATTGCTTCTCCTTTCGTTTGCAAGCTGTGCTGCAAACCATGCTCAGCGCTCACTCTTAGCGTTCGTTGAGAGGAAGACTGAAATCTGGTTGGCAAAGAGGGACATTTTAAACAAATAATAGCCTCACAACTCCCTCTTGGATTCAACAAGAGCTGCTGCAAGTAATGAACAATGGAAGAGCAACCTAGGCGCTACCCCATTGCAAACTGGCACACAACTGAGGAGAAAGCCTCCGCCCTTGCAATGAAGTGAGTATCAATGTGCTCTGTGTGGCAAGCATCCTTTCTCTTTAAGAATGTTGCCATGGTGATGGATCCAACAGGGGCTGATCTAGGAAGGCTGGTAACTGACCTGTTTGCTGTTGTTTTGGCATGCATGTGTGTATTGTGCTTTTATAGAGGAAAGCCGAAAATGAAGCACTACCCGATTTCTGTTATAATAACTAGGGTTTGGGGGGGGGGGGGGGGTTGCTAAAGCAGACATGGTTTTTCAGGTCACATCCATATGCAAAGTCAGTTCCTACACCTCTGCAGCTCCTGGTATTTCCGTGTTGGTTGGCTGCTGAAACAGCCATTATTTCCCCATCGTAAGTGTGTCAGCACTGTTTGGAGGGCTGACACACTTGGAGACAAATACAAGTCATCCAGGATTGATAATGCCAACAGGAGAGAAAAGGAAATTGGCCATGTTAGAGAGCCGCAAAAAGAGACGGGTGGCTATTTGGTCATGCAGCATAAACAATGCAACAAAGCAAAAAAAAAAAATACACCCATACTTTGCTTCACCTTTGCTAGTCTCACAGAAATAGAAGCACAGAATCAGGGAGAGAATATCCCGTGACTGAGCAACTTCTACCTCAGCCTTCCTCAACTTCTTGAAATTCTCTCTTCATCACCACAGTTAAAGGTGCAGGCACTATACTAGAGTGACCATATACAAAAGAAGGCAGGGCCCCTGCAACTTTAACTGGTGTGATGAAGAGGGAATATCACCAGGAACTAATTGCATACAAATGACACTGGCTGAAATTCCCTTTTCTCTACAACTGTTAAAGTTACATGAGCCCTGACCTGGATTTTATCTGGTCACCCTACCAATGGTCAGGTATCCTGGGTGGTATAGTCAACAATATCTGCAGAGCACCAAGTTGGAGAAAGTTGCTTATAAGTGTTGTACAAGCTTTCACGTTGACCAAGTAGGGCGAAACAATACTGGGTGCAGGAAAGTGTCAAAGAGTAGTCAGGGTCCAGTCCAAGGTCAGGATATGTCCAGGCAAGATCAAGGAGCTGGTATGCAAGCGACAAAGACAAAACACCAAGAACAATAGTTGCTTCCAGCATCGCTTCTGAGTTCTGGCACGTTTTTTACGGAGATGGTGGTGATTGGGAATTGTTGTCAGCTGCATTGACCTTCAACTAGCTTCTGCCTGTTCCTGTGAAGGGCCACTCCCCAAACACTCCCAGGCTCAGCTTTTCTTCCTTTCAATTTAATCCCTCAAACTGGAGTACAACAGTTATGAGATATTGTGACTTTACTGCACTGACTTAAATGTTTTTATCATGCTGGTTTGAATTTGTATACTCTCCTGGGACCTGTCATAAATCAAATACAAATAAGATGGTATCAAGGTGGTGTTTTGCCATCAAAGATGGCTTCCTAAATGGGGACTGTGAAGGAAAACAGGGCTCACCCCGCCTCCCTACCAGGTAGGCTAAGGACTCACCATCCAGGTTCCCCCTAGCCCACCTACCTAGCCCAATGCCAGATGGCTCCAAGCCAACCTTCAGAAATAACCACACATGTTAAGGACTGAAGCAGTTTATTAAAACCTTTAAAATCTCTTGTAGGGCCCCAGTCAGACAATAAGCCATTAAAATACAAGCCAGGAAGGAAAGTGGGGGTAGAGGGGGATGGGGGGTTAAGGATAGAATGTGAGGTAGAATTCAGCAGCAATAAACCAATTAACCCACTCTAAATCACACCCAAAGGTGACACGTCTTTCCCTGGAATGAACTAGACCCTAAAACAATAAATATATCTATTTCCCAGCCCTCACCTTGCTGATCAGTACCAGTCCAAGAGAAGATGGCTTCCACGCGGTTGCTACACCATTTATCCATTTTTGGGTCTGCTGGTACCGTGGCTAGTCAAGACCAATCCCCGGGTGTCCCGCTCGCTCTGACAGCCCCTTCCCTAAGAGCAGCCCTTTCCCACAGCTGAAACTTTTGCAGCCCACTTTCAATTAATGCTGACCTTGGCACCTGAGCCTCGCCTGGGCCTCCCGAGATAAAAGGCCAAGTGTGGTTGCTGGGAACCAGCAGCTCGGAGTCTTGTAACATTTAATCATCAGAATTCTCCCCCTCTCAACCTTGAGGCCCCAGTCCTGCAAGGAAGGCCAAAGCTGCCTTTCTTAGCCAGACTGTAGCCATCTTCTTTTTTTAAAAAAATATTTATTATTTCAACATCTTCACCCGGTGCGCTACTGAGGGACAGGCTGCGAAGCCTGTTCCTCAGTAGATCGACACACAGGAGGGAAGCCACCGCCCCGGCAGGTAAGAGTCCGGGGGGGGGGGGAGGAGGGACAGGGAAGGGGCACTTTCCCCCAATGCAAGCCTATGGCAGATCCGAAAATCAGACTTCCTATTTTTGGATCCGGATCGGGTCCAATCCGATCCAAGGGACCTCCAATTTTGTCCTGAACGATCCAGGACAATCTTGGAGGTCCCGATCCGATCCAGGGGGGTCCCTGCACATCCCTAATAAATAATGTACTCTTGTACATGTCACCAGGGAATATTGCAAAGGTGAAAGAAATATAGTAAACTAGGGATAGGCAAACTGACTCCAATCTACACCATTCACTGGACCTCCACTGGCCACCCAACCCTGCTCACCATGTGCACTGAGCCACCATATGGTCTGTGGGCATTCAGTGAGTGGCAAGCGGCCTCCTGCCCCCTCACCGAGTGACCATTTTGCATAGAAATGGTGGCTTAGCCTTTTTTTTTTTATAAAAGGTCTATTTAAATTTGGGCAACTGTTGGGGTCCATGGACTGGCATCCAGGGGCCCGAACTTCAGCCAGACACCTGTGATATCTCTATAGTAAATAAGTATCCACAGTATTTTCCTAGTAACATACTATGAGGAAAAGTACAAATAATCCCACAGACATGTCAAATGTACCTTGTGATGGAACACAGGTTACCATCTCCATATCAAAATAAAATGTGGCTCTCAACATTTTTTTTTAGCTGGAATTATGTATCAACAAATGTACAAACAGAGCTCAAATCCATATATAGTTATCTGTAAGAAACTCAAGGGGAAATCTATCTTGACTGTTCAAGGGGAAAAAACAGAATTAAAACACTGGTCCAATTCATATGATCATCACCAGCTAAACAAGCCATCGTCAGGTAAACAACATGGCTTGTTTAAGCCATGGTGCATGCCAGGCACAATTTGCCTAATCACCTGCCTGGGTGAAAGTTATTGTATCATCCAAACCTGGGTAGCATGGCTTGTTTGAGGGGGAAACAAATAATACCCAACAATGCCCCTTTCTCACTCTCTAGCTGGAGCTCAAGCCAAAAAGAGTCAAAAGGCACCTAGGCGGAGTAATGAATCAGATTCAGGTGGGATAGATGTCACTGCAGCTTCTCAGTGAAGAATCTTCCAGACCGACTCTGTCCAAGCTGACCATTGGTTCCTCTTTCACAGGAAAGAGTATAAGAAGACTTCCTGTCTCCTTGGAAATTTGAGTAAAAAAGTCTATCTGAGCTCTGGTGTATCTTGTATTTCTGGTTTTTCACTTTGGCCCTGGCTCATTTTTCAGTCTTGCTTTCTGGTTTGCCCTGTGATTCTGACTCACTCCAAGCTGCTGCCCATAGCTGGGGTGGGCACTTATGAAGTGCCCAAAAGGGGAAATGCATCACCAAAATAAAGGACAAAAGAGAATAGCACTTTGCATAAAATCCTCATATGCTAATTTATAAGCATAGATGCATATTGAAACATTATGATTAAAATTTTAATAGAAATACAGTACATCTCAAGTGTGGAAGACTGTGATCAGGTGATCCATGTGCCTGTTCAGTCTGCTGTGCAGATGTTAACTGTTGATGGGCAACAGCTCTTATGGTTCTAGATCTTTAAACTGGAATTGGACAGGACTGACCTTCAAATAGAGGACAGTCCACTGGCAGCCCTTCAAAGAGAGGACTGTCGTCTGTAAAAGAGGCAACCTGGACTAGGAAGCTCTTCAAATGAAGGGCACCTTCAAAATAGAGAAGCATTTTCTGGCAGACCCTCAAATAGAGGACCATCCCCTATAAAAGATGACATGTGGGGTGAGGGCTAAGAGAGTTAGCCAAAGGCTTCAGAGAGACACGTGATGAGAGAGAGAGAGAGAGAGAGAGAGATTGCACCTGGATGGTCAACACATAAGGGTGAATAACATTTTTATACTGTTTTCTATAAAATACTCAAAATGGCATGCAATTAAATCATATAAAATCAATGACGTTACCCCTTTTTTTAAAAAAGAACCAAACTTCCAGAAGCCAGGGGAAAAATCCCAAGGAACAACAGAATTAATTAAAATGCCTGTATAAACAAAAACATCTTTCAGAGACTTATGGTAGGGTGAGGGAAGGACAAAGCAAACATATTTCAGAAGAGGCCTCTATAAACATGAGGAAGGGTCATGAGTTAAGGTAACTGGTTTAATTTTCCTCAAGAGGCCCTATTTTCAACAACTCTGGCAAAGTCATTGCCGTGGATTTATATTGCCGTCCTTTGTTCCAGCATAACCTAAGTAGTGGGCCTTAGTGCAATGCTGGCATTTTTCAGGGAACAATCGTGTAAATTACGTTGGTGCCAGAAAGTTGTACATTCCAAAACCAGCAAAGAAATCATGATGCGGCTGTAAATACCTTGCCTTAAGATGGCTTTACATCTGATGGATTGCAGCAGTCAGTTAGATTAGCCAAGTTTTACTCCTAGCCCAGCGCTGAGGTGTTGGAATGTCCTAAATATGAGTGAATCCGTTGGGCCTTCTAGCTTTCAAAAAACAGGCGGACGTAATTTCCACATTTCAGCAGTCCAAGAAGCCTGAGCCTTCCAAAATAAGGAAGGGGCTTTTACTGATTGGAAGAACAATTGTTTAAGTTTAACCTATTCTCTTTGAGGTTTTCCCTTTGACTTCTTGGAATGGAAATATGCAAAATGGTTTCTACAGTTCTTTTGTTGGGCTCCTCTTTCTCTATGGAGTTCAGAGTGTACGATTGCCACTTATACACATTACCAAAGAAGAGGACAGAAAAGGACCCAGCTTTGCATATACTTTGCAAATGCAAATTTAAAAATAATTTCTTGAATTTAAATAGTAATAAAATGCAGTTCACCATAGTGGTGGAGATTGTGACCAGGGGACCTACATGCCTTGTCCAGACCGCTTGTCCAGGTGCTAACTGTCGATGGGCAACTTCAAGGCCTCTGCTGCTCTCCCTTCTTGTCAGCCCAGATAGATGTAATGGCCTGGGGTGCCTACTATCAGCTTCGACTGATATGCCAGCTGTGCCCCTTCCTAGAGTTGGAAGACCTAAAGATTGTAGCGCACAAGCTGGTAACTTCGAGGCTCGACTTTCACAATGCGCTGTACATAGGGCTACCTTTGTGACTAGTCCAGAAACTACAATTAGTTCAAAATATGGCAGCCAGGTTGGTCACCAACATACCTAGAGGTGACCATATTACACTAATTTTAAAATCACTTCACTGGCTGCCAAATAATTTCCGGGTGAAGTATAAAGTGTTGGTTATTACCTTTAAAGCTCTACATGGTTTGGGTCCAAGTTACCTGCAGGATCGCCTTCTCTCGTACAATCTGCCCCGCACACTCAGGTCCTCTGGGAAGAACTTACGCCAGTCAGCTGAAACTAGGCTGACAACTGTTACCCAAAGGACCTTCTCTTCTGCCGCTTCCAGACTGTGGAATGGCTTGCCGGGAGACATTCGCCAACTTAACAGTTGGAGTATGACTAGAGGACACAGGATAAGATGGAATGCACAAGGACAAGGTTTGGCCCTGAAGCCACCAACCTCCACTGATTCCCAGCCACCATGGACACCACATTGAGGTCACCAGAATGGTTTACAATACTGTCTCAAGGTCATACAAGCACTTTCATGACAGAATGGGACCTTTAAACCATGCCTCCCTAACAAAGTTCAGGATGCTGTCTATCTGGCTAGGAGAAGGCTAGTTTAAAGAGACCTGGGAAAGGGCTTTCTCTGGAAATCCCTACCTAACAAGGCCCATTTTTTCCTCCCACCCCCCTCTGATGGCTTCTTTCATAGTGTCATGTATTCCATCTATTGAGCTCTTTGGTTTCTTATTAGTCTTGATATTTGAATTGGATGGGGTTTTATATCCACTATTTTGACCTGTTCATTTTGTTTTATTTATTAAGGCTGCACTCCTCTACACATCTACCTGGGATTACACTCCATTAAATGTTGTGGGATTTACAACTGAGTAACACTTGCCCATAAGTGTGTTTTCTATGTTGTATGTCACCTTGGGCATCGTACAAATGGAACGGTGGACTAAAAATGATTTTAATATGAAGAACAGTATAAACCAGCCCTGAAAAGTAAGCTATCATGCTATCTTTTAACTTTTTGTTCTGCCACCACCCTTCAGATACCATCTGGCTTGTGAGGTGAAGAGAGCCTCACAATTCTATGAGGAGAAGAGACACAGCAAGCCAGATGAGTCCCACTGACTTCACTGAGCAACCTTCAGCCTCTTTCCTCTTATCTCTCTTGGAGCAAAATATAGCACTGGGGTCTCCAACATGGTTCCCATGGGAAATAATGTGCCCACAGACAACTCCTCCCAATTAAAAATTTTATTTAACGTATTTGAATTCAAATCCATTTTTTTAAAAATTGGGAAATGAAATGATTGCTTCCAGCACCAGCTTTATCTCCAAGAATGCCTCTGCGCCCCACATTGTTGTGTGAATCTATGGTCTCTTTGGATGCATAAAGTCTACAACTGGATCCCAAAGTCTCAATTAAGAACTTTTTATTCAACCTAAAGAAAAAGGGATCAGAGAGAAGTCATGTCAGGTAAGAAACCAAGTCAATGAAAGAATCAGTCTTTAAATAGCATATACTGAACAATTAGAAAGCTGTGTTCAGCGACGTACATGCACGGTTCCTCACAGATGTCCAGTGAAAGAGGAAGACGTCTGAAAATTAGCCCCATATTTACGCTGTGGAGTTGAGGGTATAGGAATGATTGACAGTGGGAGGGGAACCCTCCAATCTGTTTTGGCTCTGTTGGCTTGCAATAGGGAACTGACTTAGGGGGTGTCTTGATGACAATACCTTGCTGCTTATTCCCTCAAAACCCTGTGCAATCACAGCTGCAGGATGGGAATAGGGATATCGCAAGCATCCCTCACGGACCCAAGCGGACACAGCAGGCATGAGGGCGGACCTGTGCCCGAGTGCTTGCAAGCCCTGGCAAGCGTCGGGTGTGGGCCCACCCTGGGAAAGCGCGCTTTCCGGAGATCCTGGAAAGCATGCAATTGCCCCGGGTATGCTAATTGAGGCCACCATTCACATTCCCAGAGTAATTGTGCACTTTTCAGAGCCTCTGGAAAGAGCACTTTCCCCTCCTCTGCTCCAGTCAGGGCCTTAAAGGCCATCTTAAAGCAAGGATACCTTGCATTAAGGTGGCCTTCAAGGTCCTGATTGGAGCAGATGGGATGGGGAAATGTGCTTTCCAGAGCCTCTAGAAAGTGTGCATTCCCCCCACACACACACACACACACTAATAGCACCATTAGTGTAAAGGGGGAAATGCGCAATTTCCAGAGGCTCCAGAAATCACATATTTTCCCCTCTCATGCAAATGGCACCTGCCATTAGCACGGAGAGAATAAAAAGGCGGGTGGTTGCTGAGGGCTCACAGGGGCGCGAGTCTCGCAAGCACTCGGCAGAGGCTCACATGGCCCGGCTTGTTGGGCAGACCATGCGAACGGCAGCCTGAGCAGTCACAACACGAACCCGGGCTGAGTGTTTAAAACTCTAGGTGGGAATGGCAAATCACCACAGCAGCAAGGAGTATGGGCTTCCCAGCCAGAAAAGCCCATTGCCGGCAGCCATTCAGCTCAACAATCCCATCCCCTGTCCTCTGACTGGGTTCCCTGCACATCCCTGGCCTACCCTGGGCCTCGATCTCTCCCTGGAATGCCCCCAGCCTCAACATGAGGCAAAGTCACCACTGACAGACAGAGCAAAGATGATGATGGCCTCGGAATAATGGAAAAAGTCACATTTAGTCAACAACTTTTTACAAGTGCAGTTTCGGGAGGAAGCCCATGTTGGCTGCAAGCATCGTATAAAATATTCAACACCACTGCGCAGCCACCATGGGATGTTCAGGGCATATAGAAAAGGCCTCAGAGAGAGGGCAATCTTCATGCTTCTCCAACTTAGAAAGGGATGAGGGAGAGGTGAGAATTTGGGAGGGATATCCTTTAATAGTACTGATAAACTGGAGAAACCATCATGGGACAGACTGATTCTGAGGATTTGGATGAAGGTAGGGGATATGTGACATCATAGCATCCCTGCCCATTGCTATATTCTAAAAAGGACAGACCCTTTATGGCAGAGGTATTGAACCTGAGGCCTGCAGGCCAAAACTGGCCTGCCAGATCTCACCCATCAGGGTTCCCCAGGTGTCCATGCCCCCTTCCCCATATCACCAGGAGGTTTCTGCTTCCCTCCCCCTCCATCAATCATTTGGCAGTTTCCCAGATTTTGCCATTCCCCCCCATTCTAAATCATTGAAATGCCACTCTTAAGGCTCACTTACTGGCCATAAGAGCTATAAGCTAAAATATGCTCTGTGTCTGTGTGTGTTGTATTCTTGGTCTCGCCCTCCTTTCCCCCTCCACCACTGGAACGCAGCCCCCAAGTTCTTCTCCAAAGTGGAGTTTGATCTGTGGACCGTAAGAGGTTTGACACTCCTGCTGTATGGCTTGGGCCAGCTTTCCCCAACCTGGAGCTTTTGCAGATATGTTGGACTACAACCCCCATCATCCCAATCAGTATGGCTGGGGATGATGGGAGTTGTGGTGCAATGCCTCTGAAGGGCACTAGTCTGAAGGAAAGCTGGCTTATGGTCTTCTTCATATTAAGGGCACAATCCTATGCCTGTTAAGACAGAAAAACATCCTACAGATCCCAGCATGCTGGCTAGGGAATGCTGGGAGTTATAGGACTTTTTCCCTCATCTAAACAGGCATAGGATCATGCCTTGTCTGACTAAAAGAAATGTTCATCTCCAGGCAGACCCCTACATGGCTGGGGACCAGCCTCTCATCACTTTTAAGGCGCTACATACCCGTCTGACGGATGATGCTTGCTTCACTAACTTTCACTCTCCTCCTTGCTGCCAATGAATTCCCATGAAGGAGTTATGAATGGAGGGTCAGTGGGCAGGTGCTGTCACTCATCAGCAACTCCCACTCTCCCCGTAAGGGGCAAATGGTACTTCGGCTATAACATTTTCCCTGGGAAATAAGAGTACATCAATTGAGGTTATCTTACTTGTTGCTCTTCCCATCACTCAGCAGCAAATGTGGCAGAAGCCTGGTGCGGGTAAGGATTTTTGTGTGTATATATATATATATATATATATTCACCAGCACCATTTCTTTCTCATATATATATGGTGCTGGTGAACTGATGTATGATGTGTTTTCAGTCTCTCCAGCGCAGTTGTGGAAAAACTGATAGAGTGACCAGCATGGGTTGTAAATCCATCTGTGAGCTCGGAAACCATAGTGAGATATATATTAAACTCATAAATTAGGATTTCCCTGTTTTCACTCAGTCCTCCCCCTTCACGAACTGATAAATGCCTCAGAGAACTTGCAGAAGACCAGAAATAAGTCACTGTTGGGCTGCTGCAATACTACTGGGCACCATTTCAAAGAGAAGAGACAAATAACCAGCAGGAGTGGATAACTGGCAATCGTAATATAGACACACTGTAAGGTAGAATCTGCTCTGTACAAGCCAGGGCAATTCAATGCCATGAGTCTGTAGCCCCCAAAATACGTTAAAGCTGTTGATTTATTGGCTTTCTGGATTACATTCCATCCCTTTTAAACCTTCATTTGAGTTACCACTAGAGCAGGCCCAAGACCTCCTGCCACCTCATGTAAGAGGATATGCCGCGACTGCTGCCATGGTGATACGGGGATCGGGGGGCACCGCTACTGGTGAGGGGAGCATTAGCTGCCACTGCTGGGAGTGGGAAGATGAGCGTGAGCCCCTTTGGTGGAGGTGGGGGGAGCATGAGCAGCCATGTGCTGCCGCTGTGGCGAGTGCAAATCACCCTACTAATCACCATTTCAACCTGCCTTCCCCTCAATACCTTGCTTTGTCTGAGGGAGGGTGTCCTTTTTCAGAGCAAGGCATTGACAGAAAGGTGGCTCTGGAAGCTGCCTGTGCCACGGCAGCAAAGGCCATCTCCAGGGTCACCTTCCTGCCAAAGCCTCACTCTGGAAAAGAAGCCCTCAGAGCAAGGCAGTTTGACTAGGCAGGCTCTGTGGAGAACCGGGCCAGTTGCTCTCCTGCTGCAGTCTTCCTCAGAGCGAGGCATTAAGGAGGCAGTGGTGGGAAGCTGCATCTCCTGCTTCTTCAGAGGGATGCAATGGCTTCTTTCTTGCTGCAGTATTTGCTGCAGCAGGAGAACGACCAGCAGGGCTCTCCAGAGTGTCCTCCGCCCCCATGCCTTACTTTGAGACCCATAAGGCAACAGCAGCATCAGGATGCCCAGTCAGGATGCCCATTGGATCTGCCACCTTTTCCAATCTGCTCCGCAGGGCTGAGGATTCACCCCACGTCATGAGAGGGTCAGTCCTGGTGACCACTCATTTTGGCTTTTAGAAGAGACGACGAGAGAGGAGGCAAACTCCAACGCTCAAAGAAAGCCAGATTTATTGTGCTCAAGGCCTTTTGGAGAACTAACCTCCTTTTTCAGGAGCTGTTTTTTGGTCTTCTTAAATTCCTTCTCTGCAAAAATGGCAATATTTTCCTCATCTTTTTGATGCTGTGCGTACAAGCACCAAAAAGAAGAGGAAAATATCACCATTTTTGTAGAGAAGGAATTTGAGAAGAACAAAAAAAGCTCCTGAAGAAGGAGGTTAGTTCTCCGAAACGCGTTGAGCAAAATAAATCTTGCTTTCTTTGAGCACCGGAGTTTGCCTCCTCTCTCGTCATCTGCTCACGGTGCCTTTCCCTTCACGTTCGTGTCTTTTAGAAGAGCCAGATTATTATTTTTTTGTTACTACCACCAATCGCTGGGGTTGAAACCGCTACAGCCAGCACAACTTGCACAACCCGCCAAGTCAAATGCATCCAGACATGCACCAACCTCCAGGAGCTCAATAAAGCACCTGCTTCTGCTACCTGCCTGGGACAGCAAATACAGTTCAGAATAGTTGCCAAGCCACATGATCTGTAAGCCGCTTTCAACTTTAGACATTGGCTGAATTCGGATGACACAATAAGCAACGGGGGGGGGGGGGACAATCGTCACTTTTGATTATCGTGTTGTCCGAATGCTGCCATAGTCAATTCAGCACTGATCCTAATCCACACCACAGTTGATTATTTATTACCACGTTGTGTGGGGAGTACCCCCTAGATGAACAACTGTAAAGTTGATTATTACCCCACCATTGACTATCGTGTTGTCCAAATTCAGCCATTGCAGGTTTTGCAGCCCACTACTGTAGCTGGGGCTGCTCATTGACCCTGGATGGGAGACCCATGTACACCCCCTGGGATTCACAATGAAAAGAAAGTGGGGTATAAATGCAACAAACAAATAAATAAAACTGATCACTAAATATGTTTTCTCCTCCTGGCGACTGCACCATAATTGTATGATGTCTCTGTGAGTATTTACATTCTATACCTTTAGTAATGTAGAAAATAATGTATGGTCTATCTAAAGGCACAAACAGTTCTTCAAGGCTTTTCTGCTAAAGAGTTCCACATTTTTTTCCACGCAGAAGGGATGGGTTTGGAACATTTCCCTCCTGCAGATTTGTGGGCTTCTCTTGAATGCTTTATCTGGTTTTAAAAATAGATTTGAAGCTGGACGGCAAGTTGGTGACTGATATACAATATTCCTCTCATTCTGTGATGCGATACAAATTCCTTTTTACTATAAACACTTAACTCCATGCCAGCACAGTCTTGCATTTGTATTTCTTTCGAAGCTGGATTAGCCTATACCATTTCTCTATGTATCTCAAATGTATATATAATAAGAGCTATTTTGTGACCCTTTCAAATTCCATGGCTTGTGTCTAGGGGGTGGCCGACAATGATGCATAGAGAAACCAAATTTAAAATAATGTGAAATTTGTTCTGTGCAGGAGAAATATATTTCTTGTATTATTTGCACATCTTGGGCTTTTCTGCTTCTGCAGGAGAAAGTGAATAGACTGCTGTGGTAAATACAGAACTTGGTTTATTTCTTTATTTCCCCTACTTATCCAATGTAACAGTAAATCTATTTTTCATGACTTAAAGGGCTGAGTCTTCAATATTCAGACTCCAAGTGTTGAATATTGCCAGATATCCCATTTATAGAACGGCAAAGGCAGGATTGGCTATTGAAATCTGAGAATCCTTAACAAGCCAAGGTCTGCACCCCTTCCTACCTCTCAAATTTGTTGATGATGGACAGAATCCAATTCTACCATTTCACTTACACTATTGATGTAGCCCTATAGGCAGCTCCCCAGAAAACCCATCCCACTAGCTTATGCTAGTGGGGTAGTGCTAGAGGTCAATTATGCTAGTCTTCTGTCAATAGTACAAGCAGAGCAGCAGCATTGGATACTGCCCAATATGTTATTTTCCCCACTATCAGTAATGCATTGAGATATTTCATTATCTGTAAGAATAGCCATAAATAAATAATAAACAATGCCATTAATATTAGATGTGATACTAGGTAAAATGAAGCCAAATTGTGCAGCTTTACCTAGTAGTTGGAGAGGTTGAACTCTCAGGGAATACATTCCCAGCTTTAGGAATTTAGATGGTGTAAAATCCTCTTCTTCAAATGTAGTATCACACTCTAGAAGAGCTAAATTTGGTCTTCTCCATTATCAACCCATCCCACCCCCAAGTAGATATGTTGACTGTTAGAAAGAAAAAAAACCAAAATCCATATTAGTGTAATACCAAAAGATCTAAAATTATCTTCAACTAGGTTAATATAAAGTCTGCCTTGTTTCTCTCTGTAATCTACTGGTAAAGGGCCCCTGGCCCCTGTGTGCTTTGCTCAGGATGGAAACACATCTGAGTAACTGCTGAATTTTATACTTCCATTTTCCCTTTCTTGTACCTAGCCACTTTAGAGTAGTTCCAAGTCCAGCCCTGGAACCATCACATGTCCTGCAGAGCCTAATTTGAATGTCTGCAGGTCCCTCCTCCTCCATTTCCTGTTGGGACTCTGAATATGCAGACACTGTGACTTCACCATCAAGTCACTTCAGTTTCTCCCCATTTCCCCCTCCCTTGCCAAGCCTGCCTTTTTGTGAAATCTTGCCTGATGAAGAAATCTGGAGATCTCAAAAATTTGCACATATTTATGATTTTTATTTTTCACACTAATGTGTTTGGAGACATGCTGTCTGCCTTTCCGAAGCCGATTTGTGAACAAAGCCTTATGTAGGATCCAGGTTTGGTTCTAGTCACTTCAGAGAAAAGCCCGCTTCACCTGAGAAACATCAGAAATGGTCCCAAGGGAGCCAATTTGCTTGGGCTTCAGCCAAATACAATGCACATCCCGGGGAGGGGGGGGGGGCAAACAAACTGGATGAGATCCAGAACGGTTAACTTCACAGAAACAAAGAATTTTATGACACCAAAAAATTAACAAATTTATTACGGCATAAACTTCCATGGACTAGATGAAGTGGACTCTAATCCAAAAGAAGCTTATGCCATAATCTATGTGTTTGTCTTTAAGTTGTCAAATAATACTTTTGTTTTTGCTACAACACAATAACATGTCTACCGCTATAGAAATAACTTCATATATACCTGGACTGAACAGGATAAAGGTCTTGGGGTTTTGGTGTATAGCTCAATGAAAACACCAACTCGGTATGCAGTTGAGGGGAGGATATTTCCATGCTGAGCATTATTAGGAGAGGGATCGGGTTGTTTGTTTTAAAATCCCGGTATTGTAATACTCTTCTACAAATTGCACTGCACATGGACTACTGTATATAGTTCTCAAAAAGGATATTGTAGAGCTGGAAATGTTGGAGGGGGTTGAAATACCTTCCTTAGGATGAAAAGAAAAAAACATATGGGTTTGATACAGCTTTAGTCATACAGAGAGTAGAACCACTGAAATAAATTGCCCTTGAGATAGTCATGACTAAATTTAGGCTGATAGATTTCCTTAGGCCTACTCTAAGTATGACTGAATCTGCATCCAACCCATGGGATTTTGAGATTAGTGGGGGAAAGTAGGCTTTAAGAAGGTACATAATGAAGACTTACAAAAATTATACATGGTGTGTGGAGAAAGTGATAAGAGACACATTTTTTCTCAAGTTCTCGTGATGCTAGAATTTAGGCTCATCCTCTGCAATTGATTGGCAGTAGATTCAGAAGACTGTTTATTTTAATACTTCTTCCACAATGCATCATTTATTTATGGAACTGATATAGTTATTGCCACTAGTTGAGATGGCTTTAAAGGGACATCGGGGGGGGGGGGGATTACGGAGGATAAGTCTCTGAATGGCTATTAATAATGATGTCTAAATAGAACCTTCATGTTCAGAAGAGCAACAGCAGGAGGGAATCTACACTATAGCTTTACTACATTAGGAAAGGGTTTCTAACACTCATTGGGCCACATGACGCACTTACTTTAATGTTGTATAGCAGTTATTTATTTATTTTATTCCATTTATATACCGCCCAATAGCCGAAGCTCTCTGGGCGGTTTACAAAAATTAAAAACATTGAACATTAAAACACCGATATACAAAATTTTAAACCATAAAGCATAAACACAAGTTAAAATTACAATATCCTTCAGGGTCATAGCACAACAACAACACAAAAACACAAAAACCTCATCATATGCTGATAAATGCCTGGGAGAAGAGGAAAGTCTTGACCTGGCGCCGAAAAGATAACAATGTGGGCACCAGGCGAGCCCAATTGGGGGGCCACCACTGAAAAGGCCCTCTCCCTTGTTGCCACCCTCCGTGCTTCCCTCAGAGTAGGCAACCGGAGGAGGACGTTAGATATAGATCATAGTGTATGGGTAGGTTCGTGCCGGGAGAGGCGTTCCATCAGGTATTGTGGTCCCAAGCCATGTAAGGCTTTATAGGTTAGAACCAGCACCTTGAATTGGGCTCGGAAATGTATAGGCAGCCAATGCAAGCAGGCCAGAGTAGGTCTTATATGCTCGAACCTTCTGGTTCCTGTTATCACTCTGGCCACTGCATTTTTCACAAGCTGCAGCTTCTGAACAGTCTTCAAAGGCAGCCCCACATAGAGTGCATTGCAGTAATCCAATTTAGAGATTACCAGAGCATAGACAACTGAAGCCAGGTTATCCCTGTCCAGATAGGGGCATAGCTGGGCCACCAACCGAAGTTGGTAGAAGGTGTTGAGGAAAAATTCCAGAGTCTAAGCGGATTGGTGGAAAGTTTTAGAAGCCTGAAGGACAGATCAGCCAGCTGCAGGCAATAAGAATGAGAGAAGAGTTTTTTTATGTACAGAACTGGAAAGGTCATCCTGATTATTGCCTAAGTGTCTAATATGATAAGATGATTAAGAAGGGCTGGGCTGATGTCTAAAGGTATAAAAGTGAGCCTTAGTCTAATGGCTAGTGTGGGTGTCAGACGTGGGTGTCAGATGTGAGTGACAGGCGTGTATATTTGGACGTGGAGAGGACTGTGTAGAGGACTGTACATATATCTGGATGGAAACTGTTGTTCTGTATATATCGAACCACGAGTAAACAACTCTGTATTATACACAAGATTTGGTGTGTGAGTATTTCTTCAACTCCTGGAATTGCTACTAGACTGATTGCTAATACAAACGCTCGCAGCATTTGCCCTCTTTTGCTTCCACTCCTCAACAGAAGGCACTCCGTGCCACCAAGGTCACCTGAGCCTTAAGTGACAGATATGATTCTAGGAGAACCCCAAAACTATGAACCCGCTCCTTCAGGGGGAGTGCAACCCCATCCAGAACAGGTTGAAGACCCTCCATCCGGTCAGTCATTTTAGGCTAAGAGAAACTATGAAGTTCTTTGTTCAAGAAGAAGGGATATAGAATGAATAATAGTTTACCTTGAAACAATTGTGATCTAAGAGATGAGTTGAAAGTAGTTTGGTGCACGGCACTTTGAAGATAAAGTCGCTCAGATTCGTCTTGAATTGGACACCACGCTTAATGCAGCTCCGCTAGTAGAGGCATTCAGAGCACCGTCTGATCCAGTTTTATTCGATGAGTTTCAGTTACTGAGGCCTGAGGATGTGGACAAGGTGCTTGGCCATGTCTGGTCGACCACTTGTGTGCTTAACCCTTGCCCGTCGTGGCTAATTACATCAAATAAGGATGGGACTGCCGGCTGGGTCCAGGAGGTTGTAAATGCCTCCTTAAGAGAGGGAGTGGTGCCAGCCTCGTTAAAAGAGGCGGTAATCAGACCACTCCTGAAAAAGCCTAACCTGGACCTGGAAGATGTTAACAACTATAGGCTGGTGGCGAACATTCCTTTCCTGGGCAAGGTGCTTGAGCGGGTGGTTGCAGGACAACTCCAGACACTCTTGAATGAAACAGATTATCTAGATCCATTTCAATAGGGTTTCAGGCCTGGTTTTGGAACAGAAACTGCCTTGGTCGCCCTGTGGGATGACCTTTGCCGGGAGAGGGACAGAGGGAGTGCGACCCTGTTGGTTCTCTTGGACCTCTCAGCGGCTTTCGATACCATCAACCATGGTATCCTTCTGGATAGGATGTCTGGGCTGGGAGTTGGAGGCACTGCGCTGCAGTGGTTCCGTTCCTACTTAGATGGCCGTTTTCAGAAGGTGGTGCTGGGGGATTATTGCTCTGTGCCATGGCATTTAAGCCATGGGGTTCCACAGGGCTCTATTTTATCCCCTATGCTGTTTAACATATACATGAAGCCACTGGGAGAGGTTATCCGGAGATGTGGGCTGAGATGTCACCAATATGCGGATGACACCCAGCTCTACCTCTCCTTTTCAACAAACCCATGTGAGGCAGTGGCTGTTCTGAATCAGTGCCTGAGCACGGTAATGGACTGGATGAGGGCTAACAAACTGAGACTCAATCCAGACAAGACGGAGGTACTGTTAGCGGGTGGTTCGTCTGTCCGGCGAGGTGATGTTCACCCGGCGAGGTGATGTTCACCCTGTTCTGGAGGGGGTTGCACTCCCCCTAAAGGATCGGGTCCGTAGTTTGGGGGTGCTCTTGGATCCAGAACTGTCACTTGAGGCACAGGTGAACTCGGTGGCAAAGAGCACCTTTTACTAGCTTATGCTGATATACCAACTGCGCCCTTATCTGGACAGAGATAGCCTAGCTACAGTTATCCATGCTCTCATAACCTCTCGTTTGGATTACTGCAATGCGTTATACGTGGGGCTGCCTTTGAAAATGGTCCAGAAACTTCAGCTGGTACAAAACAGGGCAGCCAGATTGTTAATGGGGACTGGCCAACGAGACCATATTACGCCAGTCCTTTTCCAACTTCACTGGCTGCCGATCCAGGTCCGGGCCCAATTCAAAGTGCTGGTACTAACATTTAAAGCCCTAAACGGCTTGGGGCCAGGTTATCTAAAGGAACGCCTCCTCCCATATGTACCTGCCCGGACCCTAAGATCATCTACAGGGTCCTTCTCTGTGAGCCCCTGCCAAAGGAAGTGAGGCAGGTGGCCACTAGGAGGAGGGCTTTCTCTGCTGTGGCACCGCGGCTGTGGAATGAGCTCCCCAGAGAGGTTCGCCTGGCGCCTACTTTGTACTCTTTTCGTCGCCAGGTGAAGACCTTTTTATTCTCCCAGTATTTTAACAGTTAAATTAACTCAATTTTAATCCTTGCTGTTTTAAATTTGTATTTTAATCTGTATTAATTCCTGCTGCTGGTTTTATTCTGGTTTTATTCTGGTTGTGTTTTTAGATTGTATGTTATTTTGTGTTTTTAGATTGTGGCTTGTTTTATATTTTTAAAATTATTTCATGGTTTTAATTTTTGTGAACTGCCCAGAGAGCTTTGGCTATGGGGCGGTATAAAAATGCAATAAATGTATAATAAATAAATAAAATTATATAAAAAAACAATACATTTTAAATGGGCTCAACATAATCCCCCCAACTTTTATTGAAATAAAAAAGAAACTTGTAACTTTCTCAGTGATATTGGATATGTTCTTCAAACAAAACATCACCAGCTCTTCAGAAGATTGTTCAGGGAGGGTTCTTAATAAGGGGAGAATGAGCTTCTTTCTGCAGTCTCTATACAGGAGCAAATGATCAACAGACTCTATTGTGCCCATTATGCATGGCCACAGAGTTTTGTTAATCAGGATCTTATTGAATTCTCCACTTAACTGTAGAAGGCAAAATGTTCAAATGCTCTCCTGAATTTGGAAACAATCAATGTATTTAGAATAACTAAGAATTCCCTATTTTAGAGGATTGCTTAGAGGTAATGGGGAACAACAACAACAGTAGCAGTATACTGCTGAATATCATTTGCTGGGAACTCATGACAAGATATATGGCCATCACCTTCATGTCCTCCTTGCAGATGGCTGCTCTTGGAAACTGTACCTGATAGTCCTTATTGTGATCCAACTAAGCAATTGTTTTGGTGGATCCAGAAACCCATAAATGAATTATAGGTGTCATCTTTGAGTTCTTGGTGCTGGTTGGGATAATGTAGTAGAAGGGGTCCCTTATGCCCCTGAAACCAGAATAAAAGTGACAAAGATGGGCCTAAATAAAAGCAAATTTTCATAGTGGATCATCTGAGTAAAATGTTGGGAAGCCCTATCCTGCTAATCATTAGTTTAATAACATTCAGCAAAAATCTTTCTTCAAATGATACCCTATTGAAAAATTTCATTTCCTTCCTTGCCAGGATTGCCATTATGAATTCATAACTTTGTCCTGCTCTTTAAAATTGTGTATTCCTTTTCATATCAGCCAACTTAATCTTAGTATATTTATCAAAGAAGCAACACCCCCTAATGTTGCCAATCAGATTATATTTACTGCACAGTATATGAACTTGAGCAGGATTCACTTCATTTCCAGGCTAAGAGCATATCTGATTTTCCAAGATCAAAAATAAGAATTTCAGGGAGGATTACAGCTGTGCTTTTTCATTTTGATTTGAAGTCATATGATTGTCTCATCAGCATTCGTGTCTAATATGGGAAGTCACATCAGTCTCAATGTATGCTGTTCTTGATCAGATGAAAGAAAGGAAATTAAATGCTTAGAAGGAGGAAATTATTGCTAGACTCAACCAGATTCACTGAAAAGGAACAGTTTGCTGTCTTCTCCTTGTGTGAAGAAGGAATATATAAAACACCACCTACTTATGAATAGGGGAAAAATCAGGACACTATACTCACAGCATGATATACCATGTATAGTCAATTTTATTGACTCGGCCTATGGTATTTGAGAGGCTTGCTCAAAATAGCAGTTTCCGCACAGGTTCTGCATCTCATATAAATAATTCAATATAGACATGATTAAAGTTATATAATTCTACAATCCTGTTAGGTACTAAACTGATGAAGAAATACCAGAAACTTTTGCAGAGATGTGATATGCCTAAGGTGATTGGACAAAGTAGATGTAATTAGCTCAACAACAATGATTCAAATGAAAGCACCTAGGTTTTATTGTACCATAAATGTTTAGAAAAGGAAGGCAGTGGTTAATATTTTTACCCCAGCATGGGAATTTTACCAGGTCTTGCTTACGTACAAATGACACTTGCTGAAATCCCCTTTTCTATACAATTGTTAAAGATACAGGAGCCCTGTCCTCCTTTCCATATGGTCACCCTACATTTAATGCATCCAGCTAAACTTGGTAGATTGTGTTCCTGTTTTATCCAGGTCCCCTTGTCCATGCAATAACGTTTTGAGCGTGATCTAGCCTTTTCAATCCAATCTCCAGTTCTAGCAGTTCTGACTTTTTCTTTCCTCGAGCTCTCTGGCCTTCTTTTTCCTCCTCTATCTCTCTATCTCTCTTCCTCTGATTTTCTGTTTCTGGATTTTAGCTTCAAAAAATATTATTTTTTCTCTCCCCAACTCCAAACAATCAGGAGGATAGTTTCTTGTTCATTTCTGCCAACTAAGTTTCTGTTTCCTGAGATAAATGTTATTTGACCTCCTGTTGAACTTTGTAAGTCTTGTTTCCTAGGTCAGCTTTTTGACCTTTGAACTTTTCAACCTCCTGACATCTGCATTTTAACTAATCTTTCAACTTCTCAGCTATTAAGCTACTAGCGTGTACACACACACACACACACAAGATTTAACCTCATAATAACTTTCAACCAAATGAAATGCTAAAAATGGTGTACAGTTCTGTTCCTTGAGAGGAGACTTCACTTCGTTGTTGGTCATAGTCACTTGGAAACCCACAGTGAGCAAAGTCTATCCTGAATACTGAATTAAAGTGGCATGGAATACTCTTTAGTTAAGGTGAGTTGCAGAAACAACAACAACAACACAACACCACCACAATGAGCCTCAAAATTCTACTGCTGATAAAAATGGCACCTGCTTAACTAATACCATGAAACCTAGCATCCCTAATCTACCTGAAACATTCTACAACTGTGACAAATTTCAAACTCATTTGATACAAATTGCCACAGGTACAGCAAAGTTTAAAAGTGCTGAAAATTGACACATTTGTCCTTAATACTCCAAGCTGCTTGGCATATCATATATTTCTTTTGGTGAAAACCACTGATATATGTCCATTATTCAGGCTTGTTAAGGAGGTATGCCTTTCACTGGTTTGGTGACGTTCTGATCAGAAGATGAAATGCTATCTAGTTTGGGAAACCCCGTGCCTACTTTAGAGCAAAAATGAGGAGGCGGGAAGCTTTGACCCAGAAGGATATTGTAATTTTAACTTGTTTTTATGCTTTATGGTTTTGAATTTTGTATATCGGTGTTTTTAATGTTCAATGTTTTTAATTTTTGTAAACCGCCCAGAGAGCTTCAGCTATGGGGCGGTATATAAATGGAATAAAATAAATAAAATAAATAAATAATAGCTGCTAGATACAGATTTTAAGTAATGTCTGTTCTGGCCCTTAGAATCACAGGTTATCAGTCTACTGCACCTGGTTCCAGCCCAGTGCCTATCAGAACATGTAGAAGAAGGCCTACATCTAAGATTTCAAACTAGGTAGACTCTGAAGCAGAACATTTCATTTTGTAGGCTGACCATATGAAAAGGAGGACAGGGCTCCTGTTAACAGTTGTAGAGAAAAGGGAATTTCAGCTAGTGTCATTTGTATGCAATTAGTTCCTGGTGAAATTCCCTCTTCATCACAACAGTTAAAGTTGCAGGGGCCCTGCCTTCTTTTGTATATGGTCACTCTAGTATAGTGCCTGCAACTTTAACTGTGGTGATGAAGAGGGAATTTCACCAGGGACTAATTGCATACAAATGGCAATGGCTGAAATTCCCTTTTCTCTACAACTGTTAAAGTTACATGAGCCCTGTCCTCCTTTTCATATGGTCAGCCTACATTTTGCATTCTTTATGTTTTAGCATTGTGATGTCCTGGGCATGCGAAACTGTTGCTATTTTTTAAAAGAAAAAAAAGTCATATTCATCTAGTCATTTGGGTAATGCATTCCCCCACCCCCATCATTTACAAAGTTAACTTCTGCTCATATGGCACATACTATGTTATGGTATGGCAAATGATATGAGAGTCTCCTTTTGGCATAAACATTTACCTCCAAACTTTTAGCAGATGGAAGGAAGCCAGGAACTCTCGAGGCACCTGTAGGCACACTGACAGCTACAACCCTGCCCTGTTTCCCTGAAAAGCATTCATTTTTGTTCAGTGTATGCCAAGAGCTGCAATTCCCATTTATGGCAGAATTTCTGGCCAGCGTTCTTTTCAGGACTGTCTAATTAGTGTGAAAGCTTTCCTAGATGGGCACTGGGCATAGGTCGGTTCATAGAATCAGTTGACTTGGAAGGGGCTTATAAGGCTATTGAATCCAACCCCCTGGTCAATGCAGGAATCCACCTTAAAGCATACCTGACTGATGGCTGTCCAGCTGCATTTTGACTGCCTCTAGTGTGGGAGAGTCCATGACCTCCCTAGGTAATTGGTTCCATTGTCGTACTGCTCTAATAGTCAGGAAATTTTTCCTGATGTCCAGCTGGAATCTGGCTTCCTGTAACTTGAGCTCATTATTCCATGTCCTGCACTCTGGGTTGATCGAGAAGAGTTCCTGGCCCTGCTCTGTGTGACAACCTTTCAAGTATTTGAAGACTGCTATCATGTCTCCCCTCAGTCTTCTCATAGGGCTTTGTTTCCAGACCCCTGATCATCCTTGTTGCCTTCCTCTGAACCCCCTCCACCTTGTCTGCATCCTTCTTGAAGTGTGGTGCCCAGAAGTGGACGCAGTACTCAAGATGAGGCCGAACCAGTGCCGAATAGAGGAGAATGAGTACCTCATGTGGTTTGAAAGCTTTACTTCTATTAATGCAGCCCAAATAGCATTTGCTTTTTTTGCAGCCACATCACACTGTTGGCTCATATTCAGCTTGTGATCTACAACAATTCCAAGATCCTTCTCAGTTGTAGTATTGTTGAGCCAAGTATCCCCCATCTTGTAACTGTGCATATGGTTACATTTTCCTAGGTGTAGAACCTTGCTCCAGTGCTCCAGCCTATCAAGATCACTTTAAAGTTTGTTTCTGTCTTCCAGGGTATTAGCTATCCCACCCAATTTGGTGTCATCTGTAAATTTGATAAGCATTGCCTGCACCTCCTTGTCCAAGTCATTAATAAAAATGTGGCAGAGAACTGGGGCCATGACTGAGCCCTGCGGTACCCAGCTTGTTAACTCCCCTGAGTTTTAGAAGGTACCATGGTTAGAAGGTACCATTAAGCATTCTTTGAGCCTGATTCTGTAGCCAACTCTGGATCCACCTAATAGTTGTTCCATCCAGCCCCCTTTTAGCTACTTTACTAATCAGAATATCACGGTGCACGTTGTCAAAAGCTTTGCTGAAATCAAGATATATTATGTCCACAGCATTCCAACAGTCCACAAGGGAGGTTACCCAATCAAAAAACTGAGATCAAATTAGTCTGGCAGGATTTGTTCTTGACAAATCCATGTTGGCTTCAAATAATCACTGCTTTGTTTTCAAGGTGCTTACAGATTGACTTCTTTATAATCTGCTCCAAAAAATTCCCAGGGGTTGATGTCAGACTGGCTGGTCTGTAGTTCCCAGGTTCCTCCTTTTTGCCCTCCAAGGCATCATTTCAGACTGGATATTTCCATTTAAGGATATATTCCATTTAAGGTGAAGTGGCGGGGAGGTGGTGGAAGAATGACCATTTCCTAAAACCTGCCAGGTTATGTTCTTTTTCTCCCTTACCCTTCTTTTTTTCCCTGCCAGTTTGTTGTTGTTGTTGTTGTTGTTGTTATTATTATTATTATTATTAAAAATCCTCCCATTGTTTCCATATTAGGGATGGAGGAATCTATCAATTTTACTTTCTCTATTTCTCATTTTTCCAATCTTGAGTTAACTTAGTCCCAAACTTTTTTAAAAAAAAAATCTCTCCAGGAGTGGAGAATTGTGATCTGGGAAATTTGTCCCAAAAAAACCAAAATTTCTGGAATTCCGGTGCCATGTTTCTTTCTGTGTGGATCTGTGAAGAAACAGATTTGTGTTATTCTTATTTTTTCTTAAACTGGAAAGAATATAAATGTATAACTTCTTGTTAAAAAGAATAACAAACATATCTTTTCAAATTAAACCTAATTTTATGAGACTGGTATACTGTCTGGAGTATGTGATAACATAAGGAAAATATTTGAAGTCATAAAACAGACTCTGCTTAATAATCTTTCTCATGTATACACATTTTTATATATCACTGCATATAACACATGACTTCTTAAAAGTATACAGATATATTCATTAGGCACATCTCTGGGGTGCTGTATTTCAAAGGGAACTCAATGCTCATGAAAGCCGCCTAACTGACAGGGTTGAAGGTTAACAGCCGTGTGCTATCAACAGTCCCAATAAAGCCCACGCAAGAGCCACGAATATCAAACGACAACTCAGGGTCATGTATACATTACACAGTTAAAGTGGTTTTGCTCTTGTAATCTCTCCACAAGAGATCTTGGGAATGGCTGTTCTGGTCATAGAAGTTTGGCTCACACCGAGCCTCACAATGCAGGTTTTACGTGCAGTATGGTGAAGGAGCAGGCCTCCTTTAACACATGTGGGTAAAATTGAAATACTTCCATTTTAACTAGAGCCTACATGTGTATGCAAGTAGGCCTCTATGAGGCAATATAATGTGAGGGATACTGCAACGGTCCCTTCCACTAGTCTAGAGTGGCCATTTATGCATCACTCCCCCAAAAGAGAAAGTGCATTTCCCCCCTCAAAAAAAAAATTAGGACCTCAATTTGCATAAAGCTTTCATTGGCCTGTGGGCCAGAAGTTCCCCACTTTGAGGTCATAGTGTTTTGACTGGGACAAGGAAGTTCTGTGTTCAAATCTTCATTCAATCATAAATCTCTCTCCCCTTTTTCCAGCCTAACCTGCCCCTCAGGGCTATTTGGAGAATATAATGGAGCAGGGAGAACCATATACACTATTCCGAATGTCTTGAGATAGGGAATAAAATATAATAAACAAAAGTTTTGCTCTTCATTTCTTTATTTCAAAGAAGCTTGCCCTTGCTATTGAGGAATCTTTGATAAGCTTACAAAGAATCCAGGATTCCTTGATACAAAGCATTAAGATAGGGTGACCATATGGAAAGGAGGACAAGGCTTCCTGTATGTATCTTCTACAGTTGTGATGAAGAGGGAATTTCAGCAGGTGTCATTTCTATGCATGCAGCTCCTGGTGAAATTCCCTCTTCATCACAACAGTTAAGGCTGCAGGAGCCCTGCATTCTTGATCGATACAAAAGAGGGCAGGGCTCCTGCAGCTCTAACTGTTGTGATGAAGAGGGAGTTTCACTGGGTGCTGCATACATAGAAATGACACCTGCTGAAATTCCCTAACTGCAAAAGATACAGGAGCCCTGTCCTCCTTTCCATATGGTCACCCTAGGAAGACCATGGGAATAAAATATGCTTTGTCTGTATAATGCAGGCCCCAAATTCAAAAAGGACTGATTGTTTATTCTACTTGGTAGTTTACCTACTTGGTTTCTTCTGCTAGAGCTGGTTTCCACTCAAAGACCACTACATCAAGCAATGACTTGCATATGTGCCTGTAGGCCATCCCAGATCAAACATCACAGAAAGCACTTTTGTATCACTGAATATCACTTAAGACGCTATGTTTTTCAGTGGAACCAACTGACACATTCAGGTGTGACTCATGGAGTGGTGAGTAATCAACCATGTGATTCCATACATCAGCCAGCTCCCTAATTTCCCAGGCTACTTGTAACAACTGTTATTAGTTTTAAAGGGCACATATTTCAATGCCAACATGCAGACCATTTTAATACTCTCATGTGCACTGTTACTGAAATTTGTGCCTGGCATTTACTAGATATAATCACAAGACGTAGTCTGAAGCAGAAAGCATCGTAACTGAATGAGTTACAATGAAGTTAGAAAGGAATCCTATTGGATCACTTTGAATAATTAAAGCAATGAGGGAAGGCCACTAGTGAGGCCCCTTCCTATTTGATTTGTGCAGTAATGATTCACTGAAAAAAGATGGATGTGGTGTGTATCTTCATCCCAGCCACAAAACGTATGGCTTTCCTCGTCAGCTTTATATTGATCGCATAATTTGGTTTCTTTATCTAATTATAGCTGCTAGGTACCTTATGCTCTATTGCCAAGTCAGATACTTCATTCCAATTTTAGACTTATGTCAGCAAAATCCTAAATTTAAGAGGCCTCTAGACAACAATACAGAGACATAGTGTAATATTCATGTTTCTCAGATCGGGCAATGAACCAAGAAGTTATTTGTTTAAGGTTGCTTCTGCTACCATATCACTAGATGGCTTTCAGCAGGGCACCACCCCTCGAATTCAGCCCCCTCTCTTTGCAAGTTTAATATAATTCCATTATACTGAAAATGTCCCCCTCACCTGATCTGTGCATGTGTGTGTTAGGACTATGTGAATCCGTGAAATGTGAGCTCACCAAAGTTCTTTGAATTCCACCTCGAAGCTCATTCGGACTCAAATCCATATCAAATTGTGAGCTTTGTGGGCACGGGGTGGTGGGGAGCTCTGCATGATAATCCATGCGTATTTTCATGCATATTTCCTCAAATGTATGCATCAACTGGGTGCATCTTGGAAATGTGTGCATTCTTCTTCTGTTGATTAAAGGTTATTTGTGTACATTTTTCAAATGTATGCATTTTTCCATGTGTGTTTTCAAACACATTGTGGTCGGTCCTTGTATCACAATGCAAGCTCAGAAACAGGTGAACTTTAACTGGATATTGCATCCAAGTCCATATTCAGTCCAGGAAGTGTGAACTGGGTAAATCCTGATCAAAAGTGAACTGAAATGAATTTCTAACACATCCTGTGTGTGTGTGTGTGTGCGTGAGCGATTGTGCGTGTGTGCTTGTGTGTGCGTGTTTGAATGGGGCTGGTGTGTGTAAGGATGATGGGTGTCTGTGTGAATAGGGTGGGGATGTGGGTAGGGTTAATGAGTTGGTGTGAAAATGTGATTGGACACATTCCAGCAGTGGCTCCACCCACATTGTGTGGTGGTCCCACCCACTGTGATGGCATGTGACCGCCAAATATCTTGCTCCAAGGCCAACTTGACTCTTCAAGGGAAAATAGTTCCCCATGCCTGGGCTAGAGGGTCAGTTGACAAAACCAAATTCTTTGCCTTACAACTAGGCCTTGGGTAACCTTGCAGGATCTTTGGGGACTGACCTGTATTTCTGCATAGCTCCGTTGGCCCTTAGAGCATTATCCAAGGATTGGGTCATGTCAACCGTTGCAACTGGCTGAAAAGAAAATACTGGAAACAACATCCCCATGCAATCAATCAATCAATCAATCAAATGTATGAGACCTAAAGACCCATAGCATTTCTCATTTAATGCCCATTTCTTCCCAAGCCATGTTCGAAAGGTATCACCAGAGGAGGGAGTTGATTTGGGAAAGTGCCAAGGACATTATGTTTCTGGGTTTGGATGGCAGCCCATTAAGCAAACGCCGAGAAAAGCATGCTTATCCTCCTTATTTGATACCCGCTGCCAAATCTACTGTTCCTTAATCACATTAAATTCTGCTCCACTTTGAAACCATTGACTGCGTTGAATCAGCCTGTCTCCATATTTCCTTTCATAATTAAGTCACTGTCAATGCCAGCTCTGTCCTGTACAGACTGCAACGGCCTCATTTGTGAGGAATGAAAGTATCTGATTTCATTGTTTACATGTCGATTTTCACTCGTCGTATCAAAGAACAGAAAGCCCAGCGTCAAAAACTGAGGCTTGAGTCAGTCTAGGCTTTGTTGAGCTGGTGCCAATTGCCATACTAAATAAGCTATGGTCTGATTTAAAGTGGGGGATATGTTGTGCCATTCTGAGCTCTTGGAGGACCGGAAGTACGGGTTAAGCATTTGTTTCCATTGTGTTTGGAGGAGGCCCTTGAAAGAAGCATAGATTAACATGGAATCTTGAGCGTCAGGTTAGAAGATATACAAAATGAATGGTGAAAAGGAAATATATATACCCATTGATGCTCAGTACTGCCAGCACAAAATCATTTGCTTTTCTTCTATTTGCTTATTTGTTCAGCCTTCCCCAACCTGGTGCCATCCAGATATGTTGGATTACAAATCCCAGCATCCCCAGCCAGCATAGCTGGAAGGCACCAGGTTGGGGAAGGTGACTTTAGTCTACAGATGGATGAACTCACCTGCTTCTGACGCGTCAGACACTTGCCCTACCATCATCGCCATCTGCCCCCACTTGTTGGCCATGTGAGCTTCCTTGAGGCTTGGCAAGGCCCAATGAGTGCTCAGCAGCCTCACTCCAGAAATTACTCATTTCCCCCATTGCAACTTTTAGCAACTTTATTATTGAGAGTCCACAGACCATATAACAGCAAATTAAAACATGAGAAACTTTTAAGTTAAAATACAAGCGTGATAAGTTTTAGATACTCAGCAAATCCCTATAGCATAAGTAATGCTGTCCCACGAGCCCTGAAAATTCCATTAGCTCAACACTTACTCAATTGAATTCTGTTCCTCATCGCAACGCAGAGGAATTTTGCTACTTGCAGGGTTATATACTTGTTTAAGCCCTGAAGAAGGTTAGCCAGCAGGGTTTCCCTGGTACACCCCGATAAACTCTGCATATGGGACATATTAGATCATCCCTAGCCTTGTTATAGAAGTTGCAGAAAAACAGTACATGTTCCACATTCTCTACCTCACAGTTATTACATGGACAGCATCGATTGACTACTGGAATTTTTTTAAATTTGCCCTCCAGAAGCTTAGATAGTAGGACATTAAATCTGGCCAAGCATAAAGGCCCTTCTGTATTTAAATACAGTAAGCCAATTTAAATATGCCAGCGCCCCTTTATGAGCAGAATCTACAAGGCCCAAAGATCATTTTCCCCATTGAATAAATGGCAGCCATAAAGGCCCCATTTATGCAAGAGTAAAGACACAAACAGAGGAAATGCACAATTATCAGAGCCCCCATTGTGCGCAACAATGGAGGCTATGGAAATTGTGCATCCCCCCGTTGCATACATGAGGCCTTTAGGGCCACCATTTGCACAATGGGGGGAAGTGTGTAATTTCCAGAGCCTCCATTGTGGTCACAATAGAGGCTCTGGCTGAGGGTGGATGGCTGCCAAGCGCTCATCGGGCCTCGTGGGTGCTTGGAGCGCAGGTCTGCAAGTGTGCCATGGGCACACAACTGGTTCTGGGGAGGTGGGAGAGAGTCCCATCAGACTCTTGGACACAGTCAAACACCTGTGACATCCCTACTTTAGTCTTAGTGCTGTGCAGATTTGCTTTGGCTCCATCAGTGTCCAATAATCTTTGCCGACAGTGCCTTTCTGAATACACATTTTACACTGTAGTGATGGTTTGTGATCCCTTCCTCAACCTACTTCCTCTAGAAGTGTTGGACTGCGACTCCCATAATTCCCAGCCAGCATGGTGCTGTAGTCCAGAACCCCTGGAGGGCATGAGGTTGGGAAAGGCTAGAGCAGAGTCTTCCTTGTGTTCCTTGGCAATTTTGGCGTCTCTGCCACCATCTTTCCCATCCCATTGCCATTAAAATCAGTTGTGTCTGTTTAAAATGACTGCACTATGAGGATACTGTCTATCGTGTTTAGCTGTCCTGGAGCCTTCTTCAGTGTCTCCACCACCCACCATGTTTAAGTGCATGGTGCATGAGCACATAGTGTTATTAGGCATACATTGAAAATGTTGTGCCTGTTTTAAAGAGTGGCACTGCCATCGCCACATGGCCATCATTTTATATATCTCCAGGATGTTGCAGTGAGGTTGGGAGAGAAATGGGTAGAGGAGATCAATCTTGGATCCAGAGGTTCAGATCCAAGATCTGAAGCATTGCAAAGAAGATCATTTTAAGGGATAAGCTGAAGGACTCCAAACGTTTTGGTAGCACCCCTAATTTTTCACAGCTAGAGAAAGGATACCTGTTTGCTCCCATTTTGCCATGATGGCTGCAGTGGTTGAGGGAGAGTTCCATGTGAAACACCATATTGTGAAAGGACCTCAACACTTGCTTGTTGATCACACTAGAGCAGCCTTCCCCACCCTAGTGACCAGGGATATCAGAGAAATCTGCAATGGAATCAAATTAGTTCAGATTTCTATGGATTGGGCCCACAGATTCCACAGCAGACCAGCTTCTGGATTCTGTGGACCTGCAGAACATGGTGGGGTTTGGGGTTTGTTTTTGTTTTTTACTTTCTGGAATTTTATGCAAATTTAGTCATATAAAAACACATAAAATTAAAAAACACTGGCGGAAAATACACATTTCCTCCCAAAGGCTAAATCATGAAAATGCACATGGGGGGGGGGGGATTTGAGCATTTTTGCAAGTGCAGATTTGCACGAATATGAATTTGCGCAAATTTGGGAAATTGGAAAAAAAATCTGATTCTTCCAATGAGCGCACAACAGAACGAGAGGCGCCTGACAATCTGGAAATCCCAGGTGAAATGAATTTTACAAATTCTGCTCATCCCTACTGGTGCCTCCCAGATGTTTTGGATTTCAAGTCCCAGCATGGCCCAGCCAGTATGGACAATGGTCACACAAATGCTGGGAGTTGCCACTCAAAACATCTGTCTGGACGTTTGGGGAAGGCTGCCCTAGATTGTGAGACAACCTTGGAAACTGGCTGAGACAAAAAGGGATTTCTGAAAGCTGTATGGCATCAAGTGGCTTCCTTATATGGCTGGAAGTGCTATGGAATCATCAGGACTGACAGGAACATGGCCAAGAATTGTGGGAAGGTTTGGGGGTGAGACAGAAAGGAAGGTGGAGTTGCGCAAGACGTAAGGCTAAATGTGGAGAAGAAAGCTGAGACAGGGACTATCTTAGGGGTTTCATGAATGCCTTTTAAAAAGAGCTGATATTGGCAACCATTTGAGTTTTAAAACCTTCCTCATTGAAATTCACATTAAAGAGGGTAATTCATATACGCGATTATCGGCAGCATTGTTAATTTCTTTGTCATGTGGAGAATCCCTTCTTCCGATAATTGCACAAATTTCTTCCCTAAGCTAAGTACTAATAGCTAATCCATTCTGTCCTGACTTTCCTCTTGTCAGCACCTGTATAAGCCAATGCCATTGTTCTGTCTTCCCGTTCTCTGAGTAACCCTGGCTGCCAGATCAACAGAAGTTGGTGCCATGCAAAAATTAAATCCTAACAGCCCCCCATGCACCGATCCTGGACAGAGGTCAAGGAAGGACGAAATATTTGTTCTGCAAATGCTGTCCTTCCCACACTGTTCCAGGAGCATGGGTGAAGGAATCACATGAGCAGAGCCAATGAGGTGGCCAATGCCACCTGGCCTTGCAGGTAAGGCAAGGTCAGTGTTAAACTAGATGTCATGGCAATTGTGTAGCTGAAGAGAATCTGTTATTTTACTCTAGACTCTAGAGTTGGCAAGTTGTAGGCCCGTAAACACATTTAGGGCACATCCCTATGTTGATAGTCAGCAGCCTCTGAAGTTGGAGGCCGCTGAGTATCCTAATGCAAGGTGGCCAAACTGCATTTTTTGCCCATCTAGCAGCAACATTTCAGAGTGGGAGGGAAGGAGGATGGAACAAGCATAAGAAGCTTCATAACGCAGCTTTCCCAGTCTGTTCTCTGCCCACAGGACCTCCCCCTTTTCCCTGTTTCCATGATCAGGTTTCCGAGTGCAGAGAGGTAGCCAGTGCAGCTACAAGGAGTATGGTTCACTCACCTCAAGGTCAAAGATCTGTGTCCAACCTCAGAGCCAGTCAACCAAACAATCCTGTGGCCCCCCCAGACACTGTCTAGGGACCGTAGGACTGGTCTCTTAGACGTTTGAGAATCTGTTCTATGCACAACCATAAAATAACTTCCATAAGTGAGCTTGGCTAGTCATAAAGAATAATTAACCTACCCAGAGGTAGGCTGACCATATGAAAAGGAGGACAGGGCTCATGTAACTTTAACAGTTGTAGAGAAAAGGGAATTTCAGCCAGTGTCATTTGTATGCAATTAGTTCCTGGTGAAATTCTCTCTTCATCACAACAGTTAAAGGTGCAGGCACTATACTAGAGTGACCCTACACAAAAGAAGGCAGGGCCCCTGCACCTTTAACTGTTGTGATGAAGAGGGAATTTCACCAGGAACTAACTGCATACAAATGACACCGGCTGAAATTCCCTTTTCTCTACAACTGTTAAAGTTACAGGAGCCCTGTCCTCCTTTGCATAGGGTCAGCCTACCCAGAGGCATTCATGGGAAATCAAGTTGGCAGCAGCTAGATTCTCCCATTTCCCATTTCAGCTGCCTGTAAGAAAATATAATATTTTAAAATAAAAATTGGAATGAGTGGAGTGTCTCGGTGGACACCAAGAACGTTGTCAGGCAGCATGTTGGTGCCCATGGGAACCATGTTTCCCTACCCTTGCTCTACAGTAAATGAGTGTGATTCATGACACACCAGAAGGGGAGGATTCAGCCTTTCCCCTATACTCACACCATTTCCCCCACAAAATCCCCCTCCAGTTTGTTGTTTGTTTGTTTGTTTGTTTTAAAGTTTTAAAAAAAACCATTGGCATCAATGGATGTTTTTTGTTTTGTTTTGCTAACATCCCCCACAACCCTACAGCGGGAATCAAATTGTGGAGGGGTGAAGGTTGAATCCCCCTCTCCTGGGGCATGGTGGTCTTGATCTGCACCAGGGCTGTGCGCACATACAGTAGAGTAAATAAAAAGCAAACAGTGACCTACATATAGGGATGCATGAGAAATTGGTTTCAATTCATTTTTTATCAGGATTTTACCCAGTTTGCACCTTCTGGAATGACCTGCCGGGAGAGATCCGTCAACTCACCAGTCTTCAGGAATTTAAAAGATCTATAAAGACTGAGCTCTTCCGGCAGGCCTACTCAGATGAATTTTAAGTGTTTTTTTGTTGGATTTTAATGATGTACAGGTTTTATGTATTTTTAATCAGTTTTGTGTGTTTTGTGATTATGTTGTTCCCCGCCTCGATCCGGAGGGAGAGTTGGGTAATAAATAAATGAAATTATTATTATTATTATTATTATTAATTATTATTCTGGAATGAACATGGACTTGGACGCATCTGTGGTTGAAGTCTGTATATTTCCAAGCTTGCAATGTGATTCATGGATCAAACACACACACACACACACGCAAACCTCAATGCTTTTGACAGCATGTGTACATTTCAAAAATGCGTACGTTCCAAAATTGTGCAGAAATATACTTCATTCGTAGAAGAAGAATGTGTACATTTCAAAACGGATACATTTCAAAAATGCACACAATTGATGCATACATTTGGAAAAATAAACACAGAAATACGCTCAGGTTTTCATGCGAAAAGGAAAACACCACACTGGCAATCTGATACGGTCGAGTTGGAATGAGCTTTAAGATGGAATTCGGAGAACTTCAGTGAGTTTCCTGAATAAGAGTCTAGTGATCTGCTTCAAATGTGCTGATTTGAGCATCCTTAGATAAACACTATGCGATCAGTATAACATGTAGTTTGGCTCTGAGATATGTGTGCGTGTGTGGTGGAGGAATGTGTGACTGCACTCATTTGAATGTGCATGTATATGTGTGTGAGAGACCCACAACTGGCACCACACATGGCTCTTGAGGACAAAGAGGTTGACCACCTCTAGTTTAGATCTAACTTTCATGAATTTGTCCACCCCACCCCCTTTTAAAGCCATCTGTGCTATACAGTAAGCTATATGGGCAGGCTGAGGGGTGTGTCTGTGGGGGAGGCTAATGAAGGTTATTCTCTTTATCCCTGACACTAGCTTCTGGCCTTTAATGAACAAAACTAGGCTGACCAGATAAAATCCAGGTCAGGGCTCATGTAACTTTAACAGTTGTAGAGAAAAGGGAATTTCAGCCAGTGTCATTTGTATGCAATTAGTTCCTGGTGATATTCCCTCTTCATCACAACTGTTAAGGTTTCAGGGTCCCTGCCTTCTTTTGTATATGGTCACTCTAGTATAGTGCCTGCAACTTTAACTGTTGTGATGAAGAGGGAATTTCACCAGGAACGAATTGCATACAAATGACACTGGCTGAAATTCCCTTTTCTCTACAACTGTTAAAGTTACATGAGCCCTGACCTGGATTTTATCTGGTCACCCTATCAAAACCCATAACCATGCTCAGCTTCTTATATCTGCCAGGTCCACATGAAAGGATAAATTGGAGCTATAGGGAACAGACAGAGATTTTGGAGAACATGGCACAAAGGTTTAGTTTTAAAAACTAGCATCAGCTTTGTAAATATTCTGATGCATATGTCCTTTATTTAAACTCCGTGTAAGATTTACTTGCCAATTAAGTCTTAAATCTATTTGCTTTCAGCATATATTGATGTAGAAATGTACAACGATTAAATTGAGATATCGTTATATGCTAGGCCAGCTAAAACTCTATTTTCTGACAATTTTGTTTATTGCAAGTCCCTTTTACAGCAAAATAAGAAATTAATGGCATAAATACTTTTATGTCTCAGAAGTCTGGTAATAGAGAGCCAGTGAGGTGTAATGGCTAGAGTGTCGGACTGGGAGTCAGGAGAGCCGGGTTCTAGTCCCCACTCGTCCATGGAAGCTCATTGGGTGACTTTGGGCCAGTCACAGATTCTCAGCCCAACCTACCTCCAAGGGTTGTTGTTGTGAGGATAAAATGGAGAGAAGGATTATGTATGCTGCCTTGGGGTTCCTTGGGGGGAAAAGGTGGGATATAAATGTAATAAATAAATAAATAAATAATAGGTTTATTCCTCTGTGTGTGTGTGTGTGTGTGTGTGTGTATAGCTTCTTTATTATGATCATGACAAAGAGCCCTATACAGATATACAGATCTAGTTTCAATTCTATAAGATTCTTTTCATATCTGCAAAAATAAGACATCTTGCCTGTGTCATGGGTAAGTTGCATAAGGAACAAAGGCTAATAAACAGGGACACTTGCTACTAGTCTAGTAATCTGCATTAATATTAACATCAAATTGCAGATTTTTAAAAACTCCCAACAACCTGACAAATGTTTCTAGCCATATTGAAAGTTGTGAGGCTCCTTGAAATTCCTCCAGTGTTTTGCCCCAAATTTGCAAGAAATTACAGTTTATTTGAAATCTGGTAGCAATGGACAGAATTTGAGGAAACTAACCTTATTGAAAGCCTTTCAAAATCCCTCAGCTGCTTTACCGGAGGGAGAACCATCACATTTGATTTGGATTTTCCTTTGGGCTAACTTTTGAAATGAATGAAAATATGGCTCCCGATATTGTGACGAGAGTGAAGTGTGACAAACAAGAGTGACATCAGACGGAATGGAGTTCTGTGAGGGTTGCCAAGAGCTTGGATGGGGGTGATTTTCAATTTTTAAAAATAGGTAAACAAAAACCAATCTCACCGAATGCAGAGCTGTCATGACTTGTGGCTATTCACAGAGCAATGTCTTGTGTGGATAAGACAGACCGCTAATCTGAAGAAATAGATGTCCAGTTGTAGGATCTTGTGTGAACTGAACTTAGGAATTGGACACCAGAATAGCACACATTTTGGGGTGGAGGGGTAAATACTGTCAGATAGCTAAGATTTGATGATTCATGATTGCAGAATGGCCTTTCCGATTCAGCAACCAACATCTCTGGGTCCCACCGACAGTCGTCTGTGCTTTCTGGTGCTCTCGCAATTAGACATCAAACCTATATTGAAAGGAAATGTCTGGGGACTAATTTCTGAGCGGCATAGCACTTGGAGATGTGGAGCTGCAAGGCAAAGCACTCTTACAAAACATAATTATTAATTGATATCAGAGAACATAAAGTAAATATTGCACATTTACAAATCCTACTTAGGGAGGGGGAGCCAATAGCTGCTAAAGAGACAGATGGCACAGGAGATATAAGGCACTTGTACACATGTAGGTTGGCTTCAGACATTAAACAGCAGTGTGTGTTTCAGGGATGGCGCCTGTCACCACCCAACCTTTGTACATTGCTCCACATGTGCTAAGAGAACTTCCTAGAACACACCCGAAACTTCCCTATGGCTGTACGTTGCAAAGGAAGATCAGTATCGGTGGGCACATTTTCTTTCAGAGAGGCTTGTTGACCATTATTACTGAACTTCTCAGTGAGGCTCCCCTAACCCTTTGGAAATCAGATCCGGCCCAAGACATTTTGCCTGACATAAAGACAAGATGAGCCTATCTACACATGCAGGATAAAACACTTTGAAAACATTTTGAAAACTGTATGTGGAGTGTGTCCCGGGCCCCAACAGTTCTCAAAACATTTATAAACCATTTAAACCCGTTTAAAACCGTTTTAAAGCAGTAGTGTAGCTAGGCTCGATGACCTCCCGCATTCCATGTGCAGAAGCCGGTTGACCTGGCAGTTGAGCCTTACTTCAACATGGGCAATGGAACTGCATTCTCTACTGCACCTAAGGGCAGCAGGCTAGGTTACGGGGTACAGGGCAGTCTATGAAGTACATATTGCTCTGTCCTCCAGCCAAGGGAAATTATTTGGAGGCATGGCTAAGGAGCTGCCACCCTTCACACACAAACAACATCTGCTGCCTGAATCACATGCTTCATTCTGCCTCATAATAAAGCAGGCCCTGTTCTCTAGATACCCCCTAACCATTTTCAAAATCGGCTATTTTTACCACAAGTCAACAACTACATCGAGCATTTTTTTATTGAAAAAAATGAGTTGTCAATGTTCATTTATGAAAAAGTAATTGAATTCCTCTGTGGGGAGTTTTTCTTTTTCTTTTTTCTTTGGAAAGACAGATGTTGACACTTAACAACATAAATGAAGACTAAGCTACAATCAGCCTGGAGTCATGTGGAGGGCCCACCGTTACCTCCAGATACAAATGTCAGATGCCCAGATGAATCCCAGATGTGCCTTCCCACCACTGGAGTGTACACAAAGAAGACTGTGTTTATTGTCACGGAGGGGCTATCTCAACAGCAAACTCCAAATTAAGCCAGAAGGTTCACTTTCGAGCCATTTAGCCCAAAAAGCTTTAACTTATCTGGAAGGTGCTTACACTGATGGACAAATGAGGTATTTAATACATAATATATTAAAAGTCCTGTGGAGAGCAGGGACTACGATCATTAATCCAGGCCTTGAGTTATTGTCTTGCTTGCCTCTCAGCAGTTTTCCTATTGCCTCACTTATGTGGGCAATGCATACTTAGTTCTCCTTTCTTCAAATAATGGATTATTATTATTTTATTCCCAGAAACACTTTTCAAAAGGAAAAGAACAACATGGCACAGAAGTAGCTTTCCCCTTTTCTATAGACGACTGAAAAATCATAGTTGTGGTCACAAAGTGTGCCTTTGATTGTATTTGGATTTTCATTGTAGAATCTCTTGGAGATTTTCAACAGAAAGGTTGAAAAAGTGAAGAAGAAGAAGAAGAAGAAGAAGAAGAAGAAGAAGAAGAAGAAGGTGGAGCCGAAATTCCTCAGAAAAAAAAAATCTGCGAAAAACTCTTGAGTTTTCTCTCACCCCCTCTAGAAAAAGAAGGCCATGTTGAAGAATTTCCTCTGAATATTCTCCACTATTTTCTAAGTGAGTGATCGCCATTTCAGACGCACACGCACACCGTCCCACAATAATGTTAAGTCTCTGGAGAATGCAAAATGGGGGACAGGCTGTTATCTGAGCTGCTACTTCTGCCACCAATAATAACAAAACCACCAATAATAACAAAAACCTTAGGTGAAAAGGAAGAAGCTGTGCTACTACAGCCACTGCTAATAATGAACTCCATCCTTAAGAATAGGTGGCCACTTACCCATTGTTAGGGTGACCATATGAAAAGGAGGACAGGGCTCCTGTATCTCAAATAGTTGTTTAGAAAAGGGAATTTCAGCAGGTGTCATTTGTATGCATGCAGCACCTGGTGAAATTCCCTCTTCATCACAACAGTTAAAGCTGCAGGAGCCCTGCCCTCTTGACCGGATACAAAAGAGGGTAGGGCTCCTGCAGCTTTAACTGTTGTTAAATTTCACCAGATGCTGCATGCATACAAATGAAACCTCCTGAAATTCCCTTTTCTAAACAACTATTTAAGATACAGGGGCCCTGTCCTCTTTTTCATATGGCCACCTGACCCATTGTCAAGAAAGAGGAATTGCATCACCAAAAAAGAGGGCACCAATTTTCACAACATTTCCATGTGCAAATGTATATGCACAGGCTCAAATTTAGAATTAATAACTATACTTTAAATAGAAATATTTAAATATAACCATGGTCAAGAAGAATGACCAGGTGACCTCTGTGCCTGCTCAGTCTGCAGCCCAGGTGTTAAGTATTGTTGGACATCGTCAAGGCCCTTGTGGTTCTCCCTCTGTAGGGTTCTTTGATGTTAAACCAGACTTGGAGTGGTCAGCCCATCAAATACAGCTCACCTATCCCCTGCCAGCTCTCCAAATATAGAGGACTGTCCTCTGCAAAGTAGGACATCTGGCCACCCTACTTAAGAAATAGTTGGAGAATTTCTTCTCGCACTGGAACAATTGGGTGACATGTGGGTGGAAATAGGGTGGAGAATATAGAAATCACTGCCACAAAATGCAATGAGGGTCACTGTATGGATTTTGAAAGGATTCGGCAAATTCGTTGAAGAGAAGTATATCAATGACCAATAGCTATTATCGTGAAATTCACAGCAGCAATATGCCTCTGAAGAGGGATGCTTGAGGAATTCGAACTTCATGAATTCAATATGAACTGACCTGATCTGCCCCTTCCAGACGAACGTGTGTGGATCAGAACATAATTATCCTTTACATTTTGCACTTCTCTGAATTTTGTGATGTAATTCTTGGCTTCAGAAATGTCTCAAAATACATTTTTAAAATGTGATTTTTTTTAATAAAATGTATTTTAAAATGCATACAAAATACATTTATCATTGCATCTTTGGTGAGAAAATACATTCAAAAATATGTATTTATCTAAACCTGTTTCTTTATTCATTGGCAAAAATCCAACATAATTTCTACGGAGAGAAGAGCCATGATTTCAATGGGTTTGCTATAAGTAGGACTTACACTGTATTTTCCCTTAGATTTTCATGAAGATTTGTAAAAAGAAACAGTCACACTGTAATGTGGACATGAGATGGATTGAGCTATAGCAGGCGCCCTAATTCATTGGCTCTGCAATCCTCTGGCCGCAGTCTTAGGCACGCTTACAATTGACTATTGAACTCAGTATGACTTACTTCTGAGTAAAGATGCATCGAATTGTGCAGCACATCACTGAAGTTGTCAAGATGCTCTTGAAGGTGATCCCAAGTCCATGACAAACTTAAGTCCCATTGATTTCAGTGGGTCTTCTGTAAGTATATAATGTCTGGATCTAACCCCATGGTCCCTCTGTTGTTGGATTACAACTCCCATAATCCCTGACCATTGGCCTGCCAGCTCAGGTGAGGGGAACTGTAGTCCAACAGCTTCCGGGGACCCAAGGTTGGGAAAAACTGCTCTAGAGTTTCCTTAAAAGGCCTGAGGAAAGGAGATGATTTGTAGAACGTTGTGGCACAATCACACGCTCTATGATTAGCATCTATTTAACCATTTTTCGCAAAATTTCATACCTGGGTTGTTTAAGGATTTTTCATGTCATTTCCACAGCAAGAAATATTACTTTGTACAGACTTGACCCACTTCTGTTCCTACATCTCTGCTTCAAAGGCAGATGTCAGATTTCCAGTTCCAGGACCGTTACACAGACTCCACACTTCACCATGAGCTGCCAATTTCATGACAACATCTATAGACTTGAAAGTCCAACAGATGCTAATGTCTAAAGTGAAAACTGTATAAAGGGAACTTCAAAGGAAGTGGTATCTCTAAAGGACTGAGTGCTGTTTAATGAGCGGCATGGATCTGTAGAAACTCCTCTCATTTTCAAAGTTTTAAATAAGCTCTGTGTCTGAAGTTAGTTCATGGCTAATAAATAAGATTTGAACCAGGAAGTCCTTGTCCCACAGTTCATATCTACAGCACAAATATATATTGGTTTCATACTACTTTAACTGTCCTGGCATCCCTCAAATGATCTTGGGAATTGTAATTTTGATGAGATGCTGAAAATTCTCCATTGGAGATTCTTAGTATGTCGTCTCACAAGAACAAAAATCACAACGCCCAGGGTTCTCCATTCCAGCTCCCATAATCAAAACTTGTATCTCTGCTAGGTTCTGTTAAATATAGAGGGGGGAGAGGGAGGGAGGGAGGGAGGGAGGGAGGTGTAAAGCAACAAGGACACTTTGGACCAATATAGATGCAGTCAGTCTTAAGGTAAAATATATAAGAAAGAGAGAAAGACTGAGGCCATGTCTACACCATGCAGGTCTAGGTCATCCCGGTGCATCCAAATGATGCACAGGGGATCCGGGGGTCAATTGGGGATGACCAGAGACTTTCCCCAGGATAACTGAAACTGGGGATGTCCTATTTTTTCCACAGTCCTGGGACAACCCCAAGGACCGCAGCTGGTGTGGCGCGGTCTCCTAGTTCCTCAAACAGGCACAGTTCTGCACAGGGTGGCTTCGTGCCCATGGGAGGAGAGCAATTTTGCCATCTCTGGGATGGCAGGGGGGTTGGGCATGGAGTTTGGCGGGGGGTACTTACTTTTTTGCGATGCGACCCTCTTCTTAAAGGAAATGGCACCCGCGTTGTCCCTCTTCCCTTCCAGGATGTCGTGCGGCCGTATAGATGCCGGGAGAGGATCGCGGAAGCAGGTAAGTCCACGATCCTCCCCCCTCCCTCCTGCTACACCCTTAGGTGTAGATGAGGCCTAAATCTGAGTCTTTCTATCTTTCATACACATGCACACGCACACCCCATTTGACAGTGCAATCTTCTCTTTAAAACTATGGGTTTTGAATGTCCCTGTATTGTGCCTAGATGAAGCACTTCATAGCATCATTTCTCTCCCTTCCTTCAAATCCATCTTCCAAAGTCACTTTGTTGTCCAGAGTCTGCCTTGCCCCTTTCTCTTCTCTCCAAACCTCTGTCCATGTAATTGCCTCTGTGCCTATTGATTCCATGTTACATTGAGCCTATCTACACTACTGCTTTAAAATGGTTTAAAATGGTTTTGAGAAGTGTTGGGGCCCAGGACACACACTATATACAGTTTTCAAAACATTTTCAAGTGTTTTATCCTGTGTGTGTAGATAGGCTCATTGACTCCCTTTTTTTGTCTTTAAGAATGAACAAGCATCCCACTGTTTGCTGTTAAAGGGGCTGGCCGACCCTTTGTGACCTTTTCAAGCCAAAGTACGCAAAGGATTGAAGCCATGCAAGCATTCATTTTTGAACACTCACAAGGCTCCTGCATCAGCTGCCACCATCCTTCTGCTGTCCCAGGGTCCACCATAAGACATAACTGAGCCAAGGGGAAGGCAGGGAAGATGGAGCTGCACCAGCCCCGACTAGAGTGGCCAGGTGTCCTAATTTACAGACAGTGGTCCTCTATTTTGGAGAGTTGGCAGAGGACAGTGTCCTATTTGAAGGTGTCCTCTATTTGAAGAGGTGTCCAGTCCAAGGGTATGTCTACACCAGCCCTATATCCCGGGGTAGTCCCTGGATCATCCCTGTGCATCCTGATGATGCACAGGGGATCACAGGGGCAACCTGGGACAACCAGGGGCTTCCCCTGGGATATAGGGAACCGTGGAAAACCTGATTTTTTCATGGTCTTGGGAATATCCCACAGAGTGTGGGCTCTGTGACTGCTGCTCCTGGGTCGTTCCATCCTCCCTGTGAGTAGCGTGGCACTCAAAATGGGCACGGAGCTGCATGGGGGCAGTCCATGCCCATCGAGCATGGGGAGTGGGTTTGGGGATATTATTTTTTGGGTTGTTCTTACCTTTTGTGGAGGAGTGCAGTCGCGCTCCTTCTCCCTCTTCAGGGGGAAAATGCCGGCCACGACGTTCTCCCGGGACATCGTGTGACAATGTAGACGGTGGGGGAGGATCGCAGAAGCAGGTCAGTCTGCGATCCTCCCCCTCCCTCTACACCTGTAGGTGTAGGTCAGCCCCAAGTCTGGTTTAAAGTTAAACAAGCCACTGAGGTGGGAGAGCAATTGTAGTGAGCACCTGGACAGCAGACTGAACAGGCACACCAGTCACCTAGTCAGTCTTCTCCAGAAGGAAAAATAAATTTTATTTCTTTTGAAATTATGGTTATTATCTTCTAAATTTGCACCTGTATACATTTCCATATGCAAGTGTCATGCAATTTCATGCCCTCTTTTGTTCTCTGTTTGGATGATGCTCTTTCTTTCTTTCTTTCTTTCTTTCTTTCTTTCTTTTAACAGTGCATAAATTTGCCACCCTAGGCGTAGGTAACAGTTTGGTTTGGGCCTTGATTGTCTGGCTTGTTACCCTCTTGTAAGCTGCTTCCTTTGGACTGATGCTTGAGCCCTATTCAGTATTTAAATGTGCATTCAATGAACGTGTGTAGGGAAGGCGTCATCATAACATCAGACTCTGCATACAGTGGCTGAATTCAGACGACACAATAAGCAATTGGGGGCAGGAAACAATCGCCAGTTGTATTGACTATCGTGTCATCCAATGCTGCCATAGTCAACTCAGCGCTGATCCTAATCTACACCACAGTTGATTATTTATTACCATGTTGTGTGAGGAGTACCCCCTAGATGAACAACTGTAAAGTTGATTATTACCCCACCATTGACTATTGTGTTGTCCAAATTCAGCCAGTCTATGCAGATCCATTAAATACCTGCAGAGAGCCAACATTTACAGCCTATTCAGGGTTCCCAGCTGCAGGGGTTCTGTTCACACATTCAATTGAATGCTTGTATGTCAGGGGATACTCACACTCCCTACGCAATCATTAAACCCACTTTGAATGAATGAACAAGGTTCTAGACTTTGATGCTGGCAAGAGAATGACTCAGTCTTTGGACCAAAACAATTCTCAAAGGTAGACATGTTAACCATGAGAAAAATTCCAAAATCCATATTAGCGTAATACCTTTATTAGACCTACCAAAAGATCACCACCAATGTGCAAGCTATCAAGATCCCTGGGTCTTTTCGTCAAGCATGTCACCAAAAGTGTGCTGGGGGCGGGCGGGGGGGGGAGGAAATCAGGAGAAAAATGGGATGGAGAGACGGTCTTTGAATTAGTTTGGACAATGAGTGATCCTGTGAACCTTTGGGGATGTGACTGCTAGACTCTCTGGTGATGGTGGCACCTGATCCTGTAGATATTTAAGCAAGATACTATTTATGGCAAGGTGGTTACTCTTAAAAAGAACAAGAAATTTCTCCCGACCCCTTAGAAATACAACAATAAAGCAGAGCAACTGGGTTGGGTACACTGCTGTCAAAATATCTACAGTATTTATTTATCATTTATTTTATTACATTTGTATACCGCCCCATAGCCGAAGCTCTCTGGGCAGTTTACATAAGAGTAAAACAATTAAAAACAATATACAAAAATTAAAACAGCAAAAACATACGCTATACATACACACAATACACACATGTATTCAAAACCACTGTAATAACTTTACAAAGCTGTAGACCTAAAAATAACACAAACCCAGGCTCATCAGATATTGCTAAATGCCTGAGAGAAGAGGGAAGTCTTGACCTGGCGCCGAAAAAGATAACTATTAAAAATTAACTATTAAAATAGTTAACTAATCTGAAAAATTAAATAATTTAAATATATACCATTGTTATTACTATCATTATTACTACTGTAGATATTGTCAAGACTGTACCCAACCCAGTTGCTCTGCTTTATTGTTGTACTCTGTGTAAACCACCAGGTGCGTTGATGGCAGCATATAAATAAATAAGAATCATGGCAATTCATACCTGCCAATTTCTATGTGTTTTCTAGATTGTAAATCTGAGAACGCAGTAGTCTCTATCTTCCTTGCTGTAAACATAGGCTGATTCAAACGTGAACCCAAGGTAGTGATGTAATGCTGCATTGGGGGTGAGCGATCTTTTACCAAACTATGTTTCCCCTCCATTTTACCGGGTGCCTCCCAAGCGACTGCCTGTCATCACCCCAAGCACATCAACTCACTTATAGAATTGCACTTGGCTTTGTGTTTTATTTAGAAGGCTAATTCGGTGGCTGGATTTCAGGATCATGGCCAAAATACGCCATTCCAGATGAGAATTCTCAGCTAATCAGGAGACGGAGACTGCTCAACATCTGGCTTGTGTTAGCAAGTAGCCGTGCATCTGACGGGTGAACTCACAGTGTGGGGGAAGCGGCAGTCTAACCTTGATGCACAGCCACTCCATCCTGTGTAGGATTACAGGGGCGGCTTAGGTCGCCATTAATGTCAGAGCGGATCCTGACGAGAAAAAAAACTTTGAACTGATGATTTCCTGCTCAAAATCCCTGGATTGCTACCCAGAAGCAAGATGAGGTGGTTACTGAGTTGTGTGGAGAAATGTCCTTGCACAGCTACAACCGGGTTCTATGTGGTACTTCAGTCTCTACGTTATGGGAGTTCGGGTTCTTACAGGCTATTACCTTTTCCCTACTGCTTATTTATGTCATGCTGGACTCCAAAAGAAGTGATAGAAACTCAATACCAAATGTGCTCTTCTTCCAAATGACAGAAAACTCCTTCCTTTGGTTTTTGAAAGACTAGATGCACATCACTAATGTTGTCCTAGGAAGTGCAAAGAAGCGTTCGCACTTGCTCACTGAAGGAAGCAACATCACTCCTTGATGTCCAGGCAATGAAGCGATTGCCTTTTCTTGCAGTGCTGATTGATGGTGGAAAGGTTACTTCCACAGTAGTCATTTTGCCTGGAACTGACCTCATTTGTTCACAGAGCTAGGTTTTTAACATTTTATAAGGGTTATGAAAACTCTTTGGGCCACATGACGCACTCCCTATAACGTTGTATATCTGAGGTTTTTTAAAACTCACTTCAGTTATATACAAGGGTTTCACTTTTAATAAATCGTTTTAAGTAAAATAATGTGTCCTTCCTTACCGTTTGTGATTCATGGGGGCAGTGCTTCGTTTACTGGTGCCCAAATGCTTAGCAGTTGATTAGTGGGGAAGAAAGTGGAGCTAAGGAGGAAGTGGGCGAGTGAACTACAACACCCACAATTCTTAGCCCTATACTCGCTAGGGAATGACAGAGGAACAAAGGAGGAAGTGGGTGACTGAACTACAACGCCCACAATGCCTTGCCCTAAACTCATTGTAAAAACGAAAGAGAAAGAGACAGGGCAGAAGAGTGTGTGACTGCACACACTGCTTTAAAGACTGAAGAATTTTTCTGCTGTAACGTGAGTACTCAGTAATGTGGCCAAAGACGTTTTAGAATGCACCTATTTGGAACATTTTAAAATACTATTTAAAACGTTCCAAGGGACTGTGTAGATCGGCTCATGGTGAATCCAGACAACTCTGTTGCCAACCTGATGCAGTCCGATGTTTTCAACCGTGTATCCCGCCCACTCATACTCGACCATCGTTTTAACCATTTTAAACCATTTTTCTGGCTTCCAACACAATTGCAGTTCCAGCCTGTCAACTAGCCTCGCCAGGTGTCCTACTTTACAGAGGACAGTCCTCTGTTTGAATGGCTGTTTGGTCTAAACCTGGTTAAAAATGAGGAGAGCAACAGGGACCTTGAAGTTGCCCATCCATAGTTTGCACATGGACTGCGGACTAAGCAGGCAGGCACACAAGCAGGCCCAGACAAGAATTATTGCCACCTGGATGGCCCTTTGAGTGGGGAGAATGGCGCAATATGCCACTTTTCCCATTCTGCACTGCCTGATGGGCTTGCATGAGGCTGCATCATTGGAGGGCTGGCCCTGCACACAAATCTCTTGGTCACACTCTTCCAGATGATGATGATGATGATGATGATTGTGAACTGCTGAGATGTTTTATTATATTCAGTGGTACATAAATGCCACAAATGAATAATCAATGCAACTGTGGTAAGATGCGCTGCATTTCTGTTTAAATCATACTGATTGTTTTTAAATGTGCATTTATACAGCTAAATGGATGCATTTATTGGTTGGTTGGTTGGTTTATACCATTGCTATCCTGCCCTTTAGCCAAAAAAGCTCTCAAGATAGCTTACAAAGATAAGAAATGAGTAAGCCTGCCCCTGTCCACAGGGCTACAATCTAAAAGATATAACTTAAAAGGAATGGGGATTGGGAGGGAGGAGGAAATAAGCAGAATTCAGGCACTATATTCTTAGTTGCAAAGTTCATTGGCTCATGGGCACAGCGGAAGGGCTGCTACATCCTCTCTCTCTCTAACAGCCTTAAGCAGCAGCATTGCCTGGTGGGGCATGTGTGTGTCTCAGCTGGAGCTGTATTCAGGCTAGGCTGACCAGATAAAATCCAGGTCAGGGCTCATGTAACTTTAACAGTTGTAGAGCAAAGGGAACTTCAGCCAGTGTCATTTGTATGCAATTAGTTCCTGGTGAAATTCCCTCTTCATCACAACAGTTAAAGTTGCAGGGGCCCTGCCTTCTTTTGTATATGGTCACTCTAGTATAGTGCCTGCAACTTTAACTGTTGTGATGAAGAGGGAATTTCACCAGGAATTAATTGCATACAAATGACACTGGCTGAAATCTCCTTTTCTCTACAACTGTTAAAGTTACATGAGCCCTGACCTGGATTTTATCTGGTCACCCTAATTCAGGCACGATGCAAGGCTGTTGGATTGCTGCTTCCTCTCCCTCTGATGGCCTCAGCAGTGACACTATTCAACTCCGTATCCTCTTTTTTGGTGTCCCTTTTGCTTTGCCAGTGTTTAAGTGGTCACCCTACTCGCATTACATAATCGATGCACCTGACTGGAACAGTGGACCATGGCTATTGATGCCCCACATTTCCTGCCAGCATGGCCCTTCCACCATGACATTTAAGCAGTGTTCACAGTGTTAAGGAATGGTTGGATGGTATCTCACCACCACCACACCCTAAACGGGGCAAACAGCAGGGAGTGAGGGGAGGAATTAGAACACCCTCTCTCAGTGCTATGGTCCTAATTTAAATTGTTTTCCACTAGGGATGGGCACGCCCCAAAATATCATATTTTATCGTTATTGGAATTTCGGACCAAAAACATTATTGTCTCCGATAATATCGTAGTTTAATCGTATCGTCTTCACGATAATTATTGGAAATCCGATATTTAATCTGCAGCCCCATTGTGCCCTATAGAGCTGGACTTTTTAGAAAAAATGCCTATAACTTATTTATTTTCAAAGTTACAGGCTTGAAGCTTGGTCACAATGCTTTTAGGGTATGCCTAAGTATGTGTATGAAATTTGAGATCGATCCCTCCAACCTTCGATTTTATATGAATTTATTAAAGATCCTACAACTTTTTGACAAGTCTGAATGAATGCACATGGCGAGCTGTTATTCGGACCTGTCAGAACTTATATGATCTTTAATAAATTCATATAAAATTGAGGGTTGGAGGGATCGATCTCAAATTTCATACACATACTTAGGCATACCCCATAAGCACTGTGACCAAGTTTCAAGCCTCTAACTTTTAAAATACTGAAGTTATAGGTTTATTTATATGGCAGTCCGATAATCCGATATAATAAGGCTGAAAATGTTTGGATTCGATGTTTATTGGAGTTTTTTCTATCATATCGTTATCGTTAATCGGATGTCCAATAACAAACTTATCGTAACGTTATTGGAAATTTTAACGATACGATACACATCCCTACTTTCCAGACACACACACACACACACACTTAGAGCTGCAACTCAGCTCTTTTTAAAAAGTGGGAGATCCACATCTCTCATGACACATCCAGTTTGGTCCTTATAGCTGCCGTAAAGATAAATGAACCAGGCTGTTTGTGGTCTGTGGTAATTTAGCAAATATTAATTCATAAACACATGTTCATTCATAAGTCAGTTCTGCCCCATTTCTACATTCATGGGCAGTTTTGTGTTATTTTTAATAATAAAAAATCTGCACAAAAAATCTATTCAAATTCATAATTTTGAGTGTATTTTCTCACAAAATATGCATTTTTAAATTGTTTATTTATTACATTTATATTAGGGATGTGTATCGTATCGTTAAAATGTCCGAACAAGCCGCTTCAGGGGACCATGGGGCTGACTGTGTAGCTCCTAGGCCTTCGGGAGACGTGGTTTCAGAACTTCCCCCTTGAAAAGTAGAATGCTCTGCTTCTGGATCAGAAGGGGCTGCTGAGCCACCACCCTGCCCCGAAGAACACTAGTGCCTAAAGTAAGATTGTGGCCAGACGCAGGAGTGCCTGCTTGCAGAAAGTCTCCTCAAGCGCAAAGGTCTCCCTGTGAGCAAGGTCCTCCTCAAGAGTAGGACCTTTCCCAAAGGGCCTGCGATGAACTGCAGCTGAGTGCTGGGTGGGGCTCTGGGAGCTCAGGCTTCATAAACATTCAATTACAGTCTTGCCACTGATGGAATCATGTCTGAGTTTAGCTCTTAGGACATTGCAACCCTGCTTTTGAGACCGTGCTTCTTGTTTGGACTGATCTCCTATGCTGCTGGACTTTTGCTAAAACCCTGCTTGCTTGGACTGCTCCCCTGTGTTTGACCTTGTCTTGACCTCGGGCCTGCTTAAATTGTTACCCTGCATTTCTGACTTCTGGCTTCCTTACTAAATAGAAGTGTGCATGACAGCCACAGCAGGACAGTAGGGGGGAAATCAAGCTTTTCCCAGTGTTCTGTTTTTGTAATCAGGATGCTGCTTTCTCACTCATTGGAGAGAGAAAGTGAGGAATTCCCATGAGTAGAAAAGCAGCTGCAGAAGTTATTTTGATAGCAAAAATGGGCCTTTGGGGGAAAGGTCCATCTTCCCACACCCCTGCCCAGTATTGCTGCAGTAATCAACTTCACAGATCTCTTCCCCCAAGCCTGAATTTCCTTTCTGAAAAGAAAACCCACTGGGAGGTTCTCCACAGATCTCCCAGGGTCACATACCATTTGTTTGAGCCCATTTGTTGTAGAAAAGGGTGGCTATAGCAACATCTAAGTCCATAAGGATGTTAGACTGTGGTGTTCATGCAGGTCACTCTCACTCAGGCCCATTTCCAATTCTCAATATTAACATGGGCCAACATTGCAGGGCTGTCAAAAGCCACTATCTATGAGCCACAGCCCATCCCCCGCCTGGTATTTCTTCTTATTGGAACCTATATGGAAACAAGTTTCCATTGCCTCCGGTCTTTCTCCAACTTTAAGCTAATAGTCCCTGTGAGGTTATCTTCAACTATTTGCTGCTGTTGCCCCGTCTCGCCTTTACTATTTACAATACAATACAATACTTTATTACGGTTAAAAAACCAGCATAGCAAAGAGAACAAGTCATACATGTAAAAATATACAGGCTTCCATTTAAGGCAATCAGATAGGCTTCAATAGTGTTAATATCTCCCTACGCCAACAAATGGCTGCTGCACAGAATCTGGCAACTTTAGATGTTACTTGGTCGTCCAGATCAGCCAGAAGATAGTCCGGGTAAAATTTGTCCAGTCTGCCTGCAATATTACTATGGATTGTATTTGCATTTGCATTAGCAGGGCGTTGTTTCTTTGTCTGTGAGGTGGGGCATATGTTGCCTGCTACCCAATCATGGCTATGCTAAAATCCTGGGGGTTTTCTTTCTTTGTGAGCAACTGTAACTTTTGTTCTGTGGGAGATGGGGTGGGGGATGAATGGCAGTCAGTCAGGGAGCCCACTTTGCTCCTCCCCTGACTTCCCTACATGGGGAAGGTGGAGGAGAAGCAAAATTCCTTCAGCCACCTGTTCCAAGAGATGACTGAGTTAGGCTGACCATGTGAAAAGGAGGACAGGGCTCATGTAACTTTAACAGTTGTAGAGAAAACAGAGTTTCATCCAGTGTCATTTGTATGCAATTAGTTCCTGGTGAAATTCCCTCTTCATCACCACAGTTAAAGTTGCAGGGGCCCTGCCTTCTTTTATATATTGGTCACTCTAGTATAGTGCCTGCAACTTTAACTGTGGTGATGAAGAGGGAATTTCACAAGGAACTAATTGCATACAAATGACACTGGCTGAAATACCCTTTTCTCTACAACTGTTAAAGTTACATGAGCCCTGTCCTCCTTTTCATATGGTCAGCCTAACTGAGTCCACACCTCAGGACTCATCCAGTTCCTGGCAATGCCACCTGAGAGTGCAGCTGCTCTTCAGGGAGAGGGGCTTTGGGCAGGGCCTCACCTGAGGCTCTGTGGGCTGGATGGGCAGGCTTAGCAGACTAAGCTTGGCCTGCAGCTTCCCCCTGGTGCAAACAATACTGAGTTAGATGGACCGATGTTTTCATTTGGTCTATGGCATTTTCATATAATCAAAGGGAAGAGGAGATGCAGGGCTGCTGCTTTTGGTGTCAGCCAGGTATTTCCCATAATGCCATGTTCTGGCCTTGATGCAGTAGAACATCTCAGTGGCTGGTGGAAGGCGGGGGGAGGAAACAGCGAGTATCATCATCTTGCATCATCATCTTGCATCTTCTCAGGTGCATCATCATCTTGCATCTTCTCAGGTGCAATGCTATTCAAGGGAGTCGGTTCACACATCCACCTGGAAGAAATCAACTTTTTTGGCTATCAAGCGTAGAACTGTATAAAAATGGACCCTTGAAATTCTGGACCCTATTCACGGACAAAGAAATCGGGAGAACCCTTTCACCAAATTCATTCAGAGGGAGGAAAAATTCTCCAACAGTACGACATTTTCAGGAAGTTTTGGCTTTGCCACTTCTGGAAGTGGTGGCAGCCACAGCACCTGCCGCACCAGCAGTCTGCTTGCTATTTGGCATTGCCCATAATACCCCAGATCTAGAGTCGTTTAACACCATTATTGCGGGGGCAGAAATGCCAGCAAAGTGGTATAGAATATTCAGAAAAAGCAATTCAAAAAGGCCTTCTTTTTGTAGTTGGAGGTTGGGCGGAGAACTCTCTCAGACAGGTTCTCAGAAAAAGACCTTCTGAGAAAATCTGGCTCAGCTCTAAATGTGATGCATGTGCAATTATGGATCAGAATTTTCTGCTTCAACTAAAGTAGATGCTTCCCTTTATCTCCCTGTAGCTTGAAAAGAAGAATTTGCAAGTTTTTCAAATAAAAAAGTTTGGGGCGTGCCACATAGTATTCTTTCTTTCTTTCGTAGTGATTCTCATCTTCCATAATCCTGCTACAAGTGGAAGACCCCCTCTACAAGAATTCGGTTTGACGCCTGGTTCTCCGATTATGCGCATCTTCTCGGAAGCGCTTTATGGTTAAATGACTGTACGCAGGAGGTAATTGAGCGCACAACTGGTGGCCTTACCGGTTGTTTGAAATGCACTTTAGAAGTAGTTAATGCGGAGAATCGCTTGTTCACATAGTCAAAATGCGCTTTAATGGACGCAGCAAAATAAAACTCGCTATTTAACGTGCATTCGATAATGCGCATAATCGGATAGATAACGCGCCTCAACTCCCGATTTGCGCTCCGCTCATGTAGAGGTAAAAATTTTAATGAGACTTGAAAGAGCTTCAAACCTCTCGTGTAGAAGCAGCCCAAGCTAAAGTGTTTTTTCTCTCTATGGCTACTTACAATTGCAACCAACTACTTACAATCGCAACCAACTTTGCCAAAACGACAACAACAACACATGCTCTCCAACAAAGAAAGAAATAGTTAGGGATGGTGTAACCCTAACCTGCTTACAGAAAAAAAAATATTTATTTTATCAAGGAAAAAGAAACGCAAATTTCATCATAGCATGAACAGGGCAAAAGAGAGGGAATGTGGATGGATCGTGAGATTATTACACTCTATAAGTGTCTACTCAGAAATAAGCCCCACAGACCTCAATGTGGCGTATTGCAAGGTAAGTATAGGATTTCAGCTTTCATTATTTCAATGTATGTAGTCATTTGAAAAGGGAACGAGACCAATAGAGCAGGCATCCCAATTCTAAGTGCCAAAGTGTAATATTCACTTTGTATCTGGCCACGCTAGTATAGCTCCTGCAGCTCTAATTGTTGCAATGAAGGGGGAATTTCACCAGGTGCTGCATGCATACCAATGACACCTGCTGAAATTCCCTTTTCTGTACAACTGTTAAAGATACAAGAGCCCTGTCCTCCTTTTCATTTGACCACCCCAGCTGGATCTTTGTTCTTGGTGTGGTATTTGTATTTACACAGGATCTCCTTTCATCAGTAGAAAATAAGCCTGATGATTTGTCATGTGCATAGATTCATCCCTGTTGGAAATCATGGGATCTGCTTAAGACTAGGGCTGTGCGGATCAACCAAGCAGTCTAGCTTCTGTATTTTGATTTGTAAGCTTTGGCATTAATATTCACAGCAAGCAGACTTGTGTATTTTGCCATTTGCTGGCTTGATTTATAAGAGAGGTCATGCACAGATGTGCAAATGTTTCTACTTTAAACAGCTGCCATACCCTGAAAGCACCATATATGGTGAACAATGACCGTGTCTCATGATGTCTTGAAACATTCCAATCTTTTGATCATAGGGATTGAGCAGAACAAGACTCCCAGTTGCTATTAATAGGGCATCTTGAAAGAGGAGGCACTTGATCCTGCAGTGGGATGTTATCAACAGATCTTCGCCCTGCGCCGCTGTCCTCATAGGCCTGGGATGCAGTTGGACATACTCATCACTCCCCCATCATTATTCTCCCAACACTGTATAAAGCAGGTTGTCATGTAGACTAAATAAAGCCACAGACAAAAGGATCCAGTGGAAAGTGCAAAGAATAAAAATGAATCCAGTAAATTAACTGAAGGGGACGTTTCCCCACCAACCTACGACCACACGCACCCATTTTACAGAAGAATGGGCTTTATGGGAGAGATAAAGATGCACTGCGGAAGGGGTGGGATCACCATAAGACATCAGTCAGTGTCAAACAGTCCCAAACTTAAATGCCAAGTCAAAAGTTAAAAATTCACATTAAATAAGGTACTTAACTTCTATTCAAATGCAGGCCCAATAGTCTCTATATTATAGGACTCACTGTGTCCACAGTAATCAAAGCAGGTTTATTTCTTTCTCAGGCTGCCTGCCTAAGTAAAGCAGGATACAAAGCTGACTGTAGATTCTCCCTTGTATCTTTATAGCCCTGTTGACAAGATATTTGCAGGTGTACTTAATTCTGTCCTTAATTCCTCAATTGACATAATTAGGGCTCCATAGCATGTTAATTCTGGACTGTACCATTACCTTTTCTTCTTTGCTTAAAAGTGAAAGCTTGCAATTCACAGATGGTTCTAGGAATATTTTCGGGAATGGGGTGTCAGGGGCCCTTGTGTGGTGACCCTACTTTTTACGTGAGGGGCTGTAGGAGGTAGCTAAAGGAAACACAGAAAGATCAAAGCCAGCCAACCCTCAATTGTGCATTAAAGACTAGGAGTGTGCACGGACCCCCCGGATCGGATCGGGACCTGGATCGGGACCTCCAATTTTGTCATGGATCAGATCGGACAAAATCGGAGGCCCTCCGGACCGGATTGCGTCCGATCCCAATCCAAAAATCGGAAATTTTTGGATCGGCCGCCATTTTTTTCCCCATAGACTTGCATTGCAGGTGGGTGAGGGGGGGCTAACTCCCTCCCCCCCAGGGCCGTCTGCTGTGGACAGCTCTGGCAGGTAAGCCCCCTCCACCGCGCTCCGTACCCCCCCCGGGGCCATCCGCTTCCATCTGCTGGCGCCCACAGGCGCCAGCGGATGAAAGCGGACAGCCCCGGGGGGGTAAGCCCCCTCCCCCCTGCCACTGCTTACCTTACAGAGACGTCCGCTCCAGTCCGGTGCCGGCTGCTACTGCGAGCGGGCTTCGCGGCCTGCTCCAGGGTGGCGCGCCGGGTGATGTCATCACCCAGCTCGCCACCCTGGAGCAGGCCGCGAAGCCCGCTCGCAGTAGCAACCGGCGCCGGACCGGAGCGGACGTCCCTGGAAGGTAAGCGTGCCGCGCGTCCCCCTCCTCCCCTCCCCCGCCCCCTGCTTACCTTACAGGGACGTCCGCTCTCGTCCTGCGCCGGCTGCTACTGCGAGCGGGCTTCGTGGCCTGCTCCAGGGTGGCGCGTCATCACCCGGCGCGCCACCCTGGAGCAGGCCGCGAAGCCCGCTCGCAGTAGCAGCCGGCGCCGGACGGGAGCGGACGTCTCTGGAAGGTAAGCGCGCCACGCGCCCCCCTCCTCCACTCCCCCCGCCCCCTAGGGAAGCCCCGCTAGGGAACCTCCCCCCCGCTGTCCACTTCCATCAGCGGGCACCCGCTGGCGCCTGGCAATGGAAGCGGCGGCGGGCGCCAGTGGGCGCCCGCCGATCCGCCAATCCATCCGAACCGGATCAGAACCTTTTCGGATCGGTTCGGATTGGATCAGCCGGTCCAGCGGTGAGATCGGAAATCGGATAATTTATCCGATTTCCCCCTGGATCGGATTCGGATCGTGGATCGGATCTGATCCAGTGCACATCCCTATTAAAGACTGATAATAGTGGAGTAATGTGATGCCTAGCAACATCTAATGAGGAGAGTGATTCCTTAAAAGCCCAATAGATCAGGAAGAGCTGTAATTAGTACTTCTAAATGAATACACTGTCATACAGATTAGTTAAAACCTGATACTTTATAGCCATCTTCTACAAACATGGGCCTCATGAGCTTCTAAGTCTTTGTTTAGCTCTACACATGCTTAGGACTAGGGCAGGATCTACACTACTGCTTTGAAACGGTTTATAACAGTAGTGACAACTGTTGGGGCCCAGGACACCCTCCAGATACAGTTTTCAAACCATTTTCAAAGTGTCATATCCTGCTTGGTGTAGATCTGGCCTAAGTCACCTTAGGGCTATTGTTTTCAAAATGTGTTCCAGGGAATCCTGGAGTTTCTTAGAGGTTTATCGAAGCTTCCTCGGGGAAAGGAGTAATGGCAGCCGAACTTCCCTGAAAGAGAGCTTGTCCATGAAAATGCCAGTCTCCTACAGTTGTGTGTTCTGTACTGCATTCATAATCCATTTGGACCAATGGTGAGGCCCAACAAGCCTTGCCAACACCTCAAATGAACTGAATATACCAACCTAGAACATTACCCAGAATTTTGTGCTGCATGCATAGGCTTTTCTGAGGACACATTCCTGGTTCCCTGAAAGTAGAAAGTTTCCAAAGACAGTGGATAAAATCAATGATAACTGAGAGTATTCAGTGTCAGAATATACCTTCACTGCTATTTAAATTCCCAATTTCTTCTCACCCCACCTTTGCCTTTGAAAATCCTTCCAGTTTTACTTTCAGAAACCAGGAATCCCAGACTAAAATACAGTGTGTTTTGATTGACTTGGAACAAGGCTTTTCCAAAGACATGCATGACAATTCTGGGTAATTGAAACATCCCCCCTTTACAATGTTGGAATGGAGGAACCAGCAAGGGAAGGATAAGAACATGTAGGAAGAACCATGGAAGAGCAGCCTGTGGTCCTCCAGATGCTTTGGCCTACAACTCCCATCATCCCTCACCACTGGCTATACTGATTAGGACTGATGGAACCTGTAGGCCCAAACGTCGAGAGTGCCGGATGTTTCCCACCCCTATTCTAATACTTCTGGGGTGGCTCTAATCGCTATCAGGGCTGGGCTGAGGGTAATGTGAATTGATCAGGATAAACCCGGAAGTGGCTACTTCCGGGTTTGCCGCCCCTTCGGCCCTCTACACCCCATGGTGTAGAAAGGGCCTACATGTCGGAAGAAGCCACGGGAAGTGGCTTTCATGCTGCTAAAGAAAAGTGTGAATTGGCCCTGAGTGCGAGAAAATGTGTGGAGCAATACACTTCCCACTGAAGCCAATGGCAAAACTTCCATTCGTTCAAGCATATCGGGCCTTTTGTTTTCTGGCAAAGTTGTGGAACATGTATATGGTCTTAATTAATCTACAGCTTAAGCTTTGGGAAAGGATATTGAATTTTTCAGCAGATTTGCCTGCAGCCCGTCTATTTTGGTTGCCGACTACACAGAGTTAGTACCGCTTATTCTTTGTAATATTGAGCAATACCATTGGAAAACCTCCAGCCATTGTACTTTTCTTTTCTTTTTTTTGGCTGTTTCCATGTTGTTTCATACCCAACACAACAGAACTTCGTCTGCTAACAGGACATGGGCTTCTTGGCACAAGAGAATCCTTGAGTTTCAGCCTTTGCTGGTTCCACTTGAGCAAAAAAAAAAAAAAACACTTAGCCGCATACTTAACTTTTAAATTTAGGCTATGGGAGTTTAGCTTTAAACCTTTCTGAGTCAAACCCACCAGTCAGCAGTCTCCATAAGAAATCACTGCCAAAATATACTCAGTATAGATGCCCTATTTCCACAATGAATTCCAAAAATATCTAACTCCCTGCATTTCAAACCATTTTGGTCAACCTCCTGATTTTTCTTTAGCTATTTATTCTATTGACCAAGTGAGTCAGCTTGGTCAGTATTTTTTAGTTCTTTTGAGTGGCCTTTTCATTCCAAATGGTTGTCTTTTCTGGGAAAAGGAGAAAGGAGCTAAGGAGGAAGACACAGCAACCTGGCAGGGCTTAAGGTGGGGTGGTTTCTCCGCCATGGAAATTCCGCCCAACCAATGCATTTTTGATAGAAATTCTTCTTCACTGGAATGGATTGTGCATTGCTTCAAGGTCGCTTGGCCCAGGTGAGCGACAGCCACACCAGTTTGATTTCCGTGGGATTTGGCCTTGTGTAACTGAGCATGAAATTGATGGTGCACTTAGAGCAATGTACCACCCCTGTAAACCAATGAAATGTAATAGGGTCTCCAATACAGGGTCAGCAGGTGTTGCTGCAGTCCCCCACCCACCCACCCATCTCCCTTGTTGCCTCCTGCCCACCCCCAGATAGTATGTATGTGTGTGTGTGTGTGTGTGTGTGTGTGTGTGTGTATGTGTGTATATATATATATATATATATATATATATATATATAATATTATTTTAAAATTCCCTTGGGGAACATGCTGTTTCTGTCCTGCCTCCATACTACAATTCCTAAGCAGCATTATGAGAACATGTATGTGTCCTAGATAGGGATGAATGGGTTTGTTTGTTTTTAATCTATTCCATTTGGGTTTCGCAATTGGATTTTCTCCTCCCCTTTTGGAAAAGTATGCAAAAGAAATCTGCCACCATTTCTGTTTTATTCACTGGCAAGTAACATTTTGTGCATTTTTTTCCTTAGCACCGCCTACAATCAGTGAGCAGAGCACACAAAATGATAAAGTGCTACACAGCGGAGGTTGAAGAGAGATCGGGGATGTCTGTACAGACCCAATATTTATTTATACAACACGCTAAGCCATGGTTAGGCCTCTAACCGTTTTGCAGTAAGTAGTTAATGTGTGTATTTAAAACATGGTTATGTAGCCACCATGATTAGGAATATTTTTTTATTATTATTATTATTATTATTATTTACACTTATATACCGCCTCATAGCCGAAGCTCACATGACACAATAAGTCATAGTTTACACGAATGCTAAACCATAATGTTTAGCTCAAAATGCTTAACCACAGTAGTTTGGTATGTTGTCTGAACAGGGCCAATGTGCTGGGTATTATTATTATTATTATTATTATTATTATTATTATTATTATTTTAAAATGTATTTTCATATGACTAAATTTGTGTACAATTTGTGGAAGTTAAAAAAAAATGGCCCACAAGTCTGTGGAATCTGCCTGCCATGGAAGATGCCAGTCTGCTGTAGAATCCGTGGTTTGGGTTCCTAGAAATCCAAAGCCATTTGAATCCGTTTCAGATTTCTCCAAGCTCTGTAGTCCTGGAAAGGAATTGAACACAAGTGCAATAATTACAAAGGAATTTAGAACTCTCCGGGCGGAGAAGGGATGATACTGTTTTGTTTGGGCAACGTCTCTGATCCCTCTTATTATTGCTGACCCATTTCCTTTCAAGTGAAGAGAGTTCAGTCATCACTAAAAGGCGGAGGGATGCGCCGTATGTTTTGTATTACAGGGACAACACTTTTCCATAGGTTCATTTTCACATGTAGATTGTCACTGGGGAAGAATGAATCCATTTGATGGTTTTAACCCATACATCCAGTCTGTCACATGAGCTGTGCATTGTGTTTTTTTTTAAAAAAAGAAATCACAGAAAAAAATGCATTTAAATATGTACTCCTAAGTGTACTTTCAAAATATACATTTTCTAACTGTATTTTGAATAAACATAGTAGCAGAAAAGAAAAAGATGAAGAAAGGAAGGGCAAAAAGGAATGTGGGTGTTAGGTTTCTCCATTCAAACGGTGATGAAATGATAGGCCTTTAAATCACACAGACTTCCCCCGCCCATGCAAATGTAATTGCCCACATAGTATAAATGACTGGTGTGAAAAGAAATCCGAAGGATGCATTCAATGTTCATAGAGATTCTAAAGAATAGTCCAGATCAAAATGGATTCATTTTTGCCATGTTCTATTTACACAAGGTGAAGTTTAGGTTTTTAGATTCTTGGATTATCTTATGCCCCTGTATTATTGAGGAATACACATGAAAATGATAGTTGCAACCAGATTGACTTCTTGTGCCTTGGCCCATAGCAGCAGGAGGGACCTACTGTCAGTCACACAGAGAATAATATTGAATTCTAGGTAACGCCTCTCTCTTTACCCTGCCTCTCTCTATCTCTCTGGCATATGCCTCTGAGATCAGCAATGCCTGTTGCAAGGAACAAGAAATCGAAAGGCAACGGTGAAAGGCCTACCCAATTCTCTTTGCCTGGGAATCTCAAAAACCGCAATACTTGATGGAACACCTCTCCCAACCTGAACATACCTGGATACTACAAATCAGCATCTAACCAGCCGTGTTTTGACCTGGCTTTGCCACCTGAATCTTCCCTGGAAGGTTCCAGTAATCAAAAGCTGCCAGCCCTATAGAACATCAGTTCTACTCTGCTCTTACTGATGTCCTGCTCTTTCTGAGGTCCTTTAAACCAGACTGGGATGGAACAGCTCTCCAAATAGGAGACACCTTCAAACAGAGGACTATTCTCTGATGGCCCTTCAAATAGAGGACTGTTCTCTGTGAAGTAGGACACATGGCCAACCTGTTGTCCAGTGTCCCACCGTGTGTGTTAAAACATGCTTCAGAATTTTTCCCAAAGGTAGAAAGTGGGAAAGCCATTAGGGACATACAGATTGTATTAAGTCTATTCCATCTGTATTTTGTGGGTTGTGAGGAATGTTTTGTTTTGTTTCATCATCCACTTGTTGATGGAACCTGACATTATTATTTTTTACCAGAACTGCATTCTATTTGCGCTAATGTTCATCCATGCAAATGTGCCTTTGCACTATTGTGTATTAGCACAAATCACACCCCCAATAAAAAAAAAGTCTGCATGTCTGCAGAATCCATGCAACTGGGGAAAAGGCAGTCCACTGTGGAATCTGCAGGTTGGATTTTTAGAAATCCAAACTAATTTGAATCGGTTGGGGATTTCTCTGATATTTCTAGTCATTATATATTAGTTACACAACCACCCTAGTCCTATGCATGTCCCTTTGGAAGTGACTTCCAAGACAGTTTGTTTAGGATGGCAGACAAAGCCAAAATTTAAAGCCTCAGCCAGTTCCCACTAGAAGTGCTATTTATTGTCAAAGTAACCTGCTCCATAACACCCACTAAATTGAGCACTTGTGGTGGCTTGAGTACCTCCACAATGCATATACTCATCTATTACCCAAGGAAGCCACCTCTTCCCCCCACCTCACATTTCTTCAGCTCACACACATCTCTTCAATTGTCAGTGGAAGAGTAAATGGAACAATAACAATAACAGGATACAAACCTTTTTACATTTGTGAGTCAGTTATGGCTTTGCATGAAAATTTCTTGGCTTGTCTGCAGACTTAATGACTTTGAAAGCTATATGGAAAACTATATGGCTCAAAATTCCATTACTTTTGATTCCCAGCCTAGTCGCATGGAATTCTACAACATTTTAAGGAATTAGAAGTTTCAGTGTTAACATGTAATCAACCTCAGATATGGGACATTTCATGTGATGCATCCTCTACAATCAAATGCACTGATTGTAGAGGATGTCTAAAAACCAGGTATGTCTGTGTGTTCTTCCATACACTTTAAAAACTATTTCCTAATCTAGTATTATTAAAAGTTATTTTAGGCAGTGAAAAAGGCTAAGATTTTTATAAAGAATCTAAAACTCTAGAGGAAGTCTAGATTGACTAAAGCTTTATCCATAACCGTTCATGGGGGGGGGGGGATAATAAATTCTGACTCTAAAACTGGAAGCCATCGATGAAGATGAATTTTCAGTAAAACGTTCGATGTCAACCATACAGCATTATTAAACTGTGCTCGTTTTTATTTTCCTGCAGCCTTTGCATTTGGTAACAAAAGCCTGTTTTCGTGACCTGAGTAGGCTTACCAGTTTCAGATATGAATGAGAGCAGTTTTGTACACGTATGGGCCTTATTCCTGGGTAAGCATGCAAAAGATTGCAGGAGAAATTAATAAAATGAATGGCATGTACCTTAGTCCACTGGACTGACATCACCCTCTCCTGCTGTTTTTCTGGGGGAGATTCCTTGCCATCACAGGATCATTCCCAAAAATCCAGGATGATCTACCCATTAGTTATTTTCATGTAATTTTATGAATGTAGAAACAACTTCTTCTTCTTCTACAAGAAACTAAAGGTTCTTCTAGCAAAAGAGCCTAAAATAAGATCGGTAGCAATTTTACAAACTTGACCTTTGAACGGAAAGAAGAATGGCTGAACTCTTGATCTTAATCAGACCGTCAGTGTAATATTAAAGTGACTTTGTATGTCATGGAAAATGCTAGCGGCTGGATGCACAAATGGCTTATAAATCCTGCAGGCAACACTTCCTGCAATGACTAAATCCACTCAATTGGGAACCCACTCTTAGAATTATTCTAGATAGCCGCTGTATTATTTATCAACGGGCTATATTCAAGCAGATGTCCATGCAAAAACATTCCTTTGGTTAATAATTGCTAATTTTGTAATAGTTGTGGAAACTTGTACATTTTATAGGATTCATTTAATTTGTCTTTCAAGATTTCCCACAGATACATTTTCCGTAAGCAAGCAATGAAACAAATTGAAGCAAAACAAGATAACAACAACAACAACAACAACAACAACAACAACAACATAACAGTGCCAATAACATCTTATACTATCAATCATATCATCTTGGTGGCTAATTTTATAGTACATGTATTGTTTGAAGAGCTAGTAAAATAAAGGGAGAAGAATCCATTCCCAGAGCATAATTATTTTAGTGTACAATCCTATGCATGTTTTAGAAAGAGAAAAAGGTCCTACAATTCCCACTGCTGCCTGGGTCACACTGGGAGCTGTAGCACATTTTTCTGTCTAAACATGCATAGGAATGTGCCTTAACGTTGCAACCCTATACATGCTTTCCTGGATGTAAGCCCATTCAAGTAGACATGCATATGATTGCACTCTAAGTGCATAAAAATTTGTGGGGTGAGGGACTCCATATCTGTTTAGATGTAGAGCGGGATATAAATGCTGTAAAATAAATAAACAAATAAATAATTTTGAAGGCATTTCTGAAAAATAGTTACTCTAATTAGCATTAGTAGGCCCTAATTTTTAGAGAGAATCAGGTGTTGAGAATTTAAGAATTAATTTGCTGCGGGCCTGAGTGTATGTGATGGGGGAAGGAGAAATCCTCCTACTTGTGTGGCTGTGTGCTATGGGGGAAGAATAAACCCTCCTACCTATTGATCCTGATTCGCGCCCCCCCCCCAACTTATTAAGTTGTTAAAACAGGAAATTGAAACTTCTTTTTGATCTCCTCCCAGCTATGCTGAAGGAAGAGAGCATGGAAAGGGGAGCACATTGGCCTAAGGCTGGCTGTTGCTATAGTTGAAGGTTACAACCCAAAGTGGGACCTACAAGAGTTCTAGCAAAGGAATTCCTGAAGTGCCCTGTAGGGATAGGAGAACTAAGGGATGCTCAAGCAGACCAATATTCTCTGAACTGCATTTCAAAGCTCAGTTTGGCTCACTCCCATTCTCATCTGCAACCAGTTTTGTTGTTGTTGTTTGAACAGGGAAACTGTGCATTTCCCCCCCCCCAAAAGTGCACACTTCCCCCCCATTGACTAAAGCGTGAAAATGCAATTTTAAAAAACATGTGCATTTTATGCAGGGTCCATTTCTTAATGTGGGCATTTTTTTTAAGTGCACCTTTTTAAAAATGCACATTTTGCAAACACAAATGCAAGTTCGGGAATTTGCAAACTTTTTCAGAGAATGTGTTCCCATTCGCGGTCATGTTCAGAATTGCGAACGGGTAATTTTCAAGTGATTTTCAAACCCTAGTGCCCTGTTCAAGTAAAACATTGGGAAGAATATATATATATATATATATATATATATATTCAACATATAATAAAACATAATCATAAAATAATACACTAACATAACTTTAACAACCCCCCAGTGCTCCCCTAACCCATTGAGACCTTCTTTTATTCTTTTATATTATACATTCTTCCAAAATTGTAAAGAATCTTTTAAAGGTGTACAACCTTTCCCCTTTATTAATACAAAATCCAAAAATGGCCCCCATATATTTTCAAAATCATTCTTCTTAGATAATCCCCTCTTTACTTTTATATTACATGTTAATTTATCATTAATCGCAATATCCCATATTTCTTTATACCATTCTTCTATTCTATAATTTCCTTGTATTTTCCAATTCTTAGCTATCATTAATCTAGCAGGTGTCAGAAGGTTGTTAATCAAATCCCTCATATTTTGATTCCTAATTTCTTTATCCCAAATTGAGAGTAAAGCCAAATTTGGACTTGCTTCCACATTGCTTCCCATTATTTCACTTATTTCTTTAAAAACCCTTTTCCAAAATTTTTGTACATACTCACAAGTCCACCTCATATGAAAGTATGTTCCAACCTCCTGACATCCCCTCCAACATTTCTTTGAAATTTTCTTATCTATCTGATGTAATCTTACTGGTGTTAAATACCACCTATTGGGAAGAATTTTTGAGGAAGTTGGGTAGGAGAATGATCTGGCACCGAATTTTGCCTCATCTTATCAGAACTCTTTCAAAAAATCCTACATATGTTTCTTTCTTTTCCAAACAAGGCCCTCCAATCATTTCTTAGTCTTGCTTTAGGCAAAATTCAATGGCATCTAGAGTTAAAATGTTCTAGAGACATTTCCCTAAATGTCATGTTTAGGGTGACCAGATACAATCCAGGTCAGGGCTCATGTAATTTTAACAGTTGTAGAGAAAAGGGAATTTCAGCCAGTGTCATTTGTATGCAATTAGTACCTGGTGAAATTCCCTCTTCATCACAACAGTTAAAGGTACGTGCACTATTCTAGAGTGACCATATACAAAAGAAGGCAGGGCCCCTGCAACTTTAACTGTTGTGATGAAGAGGGAATTTCACCAGGAACTAATTGCATACGAATGACACTGGCTGAAATTCCCTTTTCTCTACAACTGTTAAAGTTACATGAGACCTGACCTGGATTTTATCTGGTCACCCTAGTCATGTTTAAGGTAAATTTAGTTGGCCCTGCTCATGTTCAACATCCACAGGATTTTCAGGAAGGGAATTTAAAACTTCATAAAAAAGTATAGTAAAAAAATCATAGGCTGTTGTGCAACTCTCCATTTTTATTCTACCAACTTCACTGCAGTCTTTCTACCTTGACTTCTGGGAATGTTCTTTCTGAAGAGGGAGTTGGACCTGTGGCTCTTTAAAACCAATGGTTTGTAGCCAGGCCCTGAATAATGGTTTCACCACAATGGGAGTTTAATGAAGCTTGAATCCAATATTAGGTTTTTAGTGAATGAGCTAACTCTCATCCATCTCGGCCAAGCAGGCTAGTAAACAGGAATGAACCGCTGTTCTATTTCTGACAAGGCAGCCTGCAGAGTTTGAAATTTAAAGATACAATATCTGTGTTGTTACTATGAGAGCTTGCCATAAAATATGCCGTAATCTTTGCCAGGGGTATGCTGTGCATTCCCCAGAGGATTTCCAACACTGAGGAGCACTTCAGAGTGCTTAACGATCTGCTCAGGCATTACCTTATAAGGCCTTTTAGTTTCAGCATGGGGGAATGACAACCACTCCAAGTGTCAGCCTTCTGGGAATAGATGACAGCAACCATTGCCTCTGTTCTAGGGGCCAGGTTCATTCTATCTGCATTGAATGGTTATCCGTTTAGCTGCTGTCATGATAACTGGTGTAAGAATGTGAGCCAGAGAGAGAAGGAGCAAGATATGATCCTCTGGATTTCTTCTGAATAATATTATTGTGTCGTATAATGCACAGCCTCATTTTTACCTCCATGAATACCTGAAATTCTCCGCACCAATAAATATGTAGGCTAGATCTATGCTACTGCTTTATATCGGTATTGAAATGCACTGATAACTGTTTGGGCAGAATCCACATTCCCCATACTGCTTTCATCATGTTATTTCTTGCTTTTTCTTCCACATTTGTAATGATTTGGCACAAGGTGTAGATCTGGCTGTGGTATGAACTAGGAATGTATGAAAAATTAATTTCAGTTAGTTTTTTATCAGGATTTACCCAGTTTGCACCTTCCAGACCAAACATGGACTCAGACGCAATCTGCAGTTAACGCCTGTACATTTCTGAGCTTGCAATGGGATTAGCAGACCACCCCCAAATGCATTCAACAGCGTATGTACATTTGAAAAATGCGTACAAGTACGCTTTAATCAACGGGAGAAAAATGAGTACATTTCAAAGATGTGCACAATTGATGTGTACAAATGGAAACATGCACAGTTTTTCATGCAGAACCTCCCCTCCACCAGCAGCAACACAAATGGGACTGATGCATATCTAATCTTAAATGTTGTACTGGATGTTATAGATGTGCTGGGAGTAGGTTGCGTGAACTTGAGACTTGCTTTTGTGTGTATGCATGTGTGTGTACTCATAGGTGTGCGCACAGGATGTGCTTGGTGTGCCCAGACACACCCTAATGTCTCTGGGGCTGCCTCCACTTTCCCATGCGTCCCCCCACTGCTCAAATCAAAGTCTTTAAGGAAAGCAAGAAAACGCTTTCTGGAACCTCTGGAAAGTGTGTAATTCCCCCAGGCACACTTCAGGCCCTGATCGGAGCGGGGGGGAAGAGAAAGCATGCTTTCTTCTCCTCCGCTCCAATTGGGGCCTTTAAGGGTGCACACTCTAATGAAATGTACTGCGCACGCCTATGAGACCGAGTCTGTAGTCTGAGATTTCTCTTGGACTTTGCGCTAACTAGGAAACTCAGGTTGCTGTTGTGTCCAGGAGTGTCTTTTACCAGCTTAGACTGGGTCTATCTGGAGAGGATGTACCTTGCCTTGGTGGTCCATGCACTAGAGTTGTCCAGGCTGGACTAATGTAATGTGCTGTACATTGGGCAGCCTATGAAGATGGTCCAGAAACTTCAGCTGGTACAGAATATGACTGCCTGAGTATTGGTGGGAGAGAGGCTATTCGATCATATAATGCCTATATTGAGCCAGCTGCACTAGCTACCGATGTATATCTGAGTCCAATTTAAAGTACTGTTTTTGACCTTTAAAGCCTTGAATGGTTTGGGACCAAATTACTTGGACCATCTTCACATATATCAGCCTGCCTGCACTTTCAGATCAGCAAAAATGCCCTTCTTATTTGCCCACCTGTGAGAGCAGTTAGGCAGAGGACCACACAAGACAGGATCTTTTCCACAATGGTCCCACACCTCTGGAATTAATTGCCATTGGTGGTCTGCCAGGCTCCATCATTGCAGGTTTTTAAGAAGGCCCTGAAACTTGCCACTTTACTCTAGCATTCCCTTGATTATGTTTTATCAAACTGGATTATAGCTGCTGTTGTCTGTTGTAAGTTTTATTTTATATGGCATTTGTTGTTGTTTTTAGAATGCTTGCTGCGGTTGCTATTTTGTTACGTTTTTATTGCTTTTATTGTGTTTTTACTGTTTTAATACTGCATTGGTTTTTATTACGCATTTTATTGTTTTACACTACCTCCAGAGGGCTTCTACCCAGAAAGGCATCCAAGAAATACTTTAAATAAATAAGTTGATCTCCTTTTTAAACTACCTTTTGACTGACATCTCTGTGCATTTTATATGGCTAGTCATAACTCAGCCACACGAAGTGTTACCTTTCATTTCTAAGATATCCACTGAGAAGCGCCTGGACAATAACAGAAGCCAGTGTTTTTTCTAATGCTTAGAACATCAGCTGTATGTCTCCTACATCTGGGAACCTTGGTTGAAGCCCCTTGTGTTTGAGACATGTGCCTCACTATCTACAAGCTCTGAGTACACACACTGAGATTCTCACATTTGCACTTATATAGATAGATACACCCTCGGGATCACTGTCTGGAGCCCCTCACATATTGCACACTAAAAAGTTTAAAACTGTGTTTTTTCGGACACCGTTTTCCATGTGAAATTGGACCTAGGGCAAATTTGAGAGCTGGCCTTAGTCTTGTAGGGGCCTGCATGTTTCGTATCCCATTCCACTGCCTGTAGGGATATGCGTTTAACCAGACCAGACGATATCATATTTCTTCAAAAAAAGGATCTCCCTTGACCACACAGCATTAAATCCTTTACACAGATGAAACAGTGATAGAGAAGCAAGCTTTCCTTGCTACAATCTGTGCCTCAGGATAGCTGCTAAAATTGGCTGTAGTCCATATCAGATTTTCCCCTTTAACGAGAATCTAAAAGTTAATACATATTTTATAGTAGAAATGGGTTCATGTTAAAAACTGTTCCTACCTTGCAATATTTAAAGCAGCTACCCATCTTCAGCCCCTCCGTGCTAGGAGGAGGGAGAAACAACTTCCCTCAACCTCCCAGTGGAGGTGCACTTCCCTGTGTTCACCAACTGTTAAGCAAAATAAATACACAAAAAAAGCATGCAGCCAGGCTGAAGTAGGCAGATGCTAAAATGAAAGAGACAGCCACATATACTATAAAATATACTGTGTGGTAAAAGTAAGCCAGTGTAGTGTGGTGGTTAGACTAAGGCTGCGGAAACCTGGGTTCAAATCCCAACTCATCCATGAAGCTCACTGGGTGACCTTGGGCCAAACATTACCTCTCAGCATAATTTACCTCACAGGATTGTTGCGGAAATAAAGCGGGGAGAAGGAGGAAGCCCTGTATGCTGCTTCAGGTTTCTGGTGAAAAGGCAGGGTATAAATTAGAGATGTGCACTGGATCGGACCCGATCCACGATCCGAGTCCGGTCCAGTGGGAAATCGGATAAATTATCCGATTTCCGATCCAACAGCTGGATCGGCCGCTCCAGTCCGAACCGATCCGAAAAGGCTCCGAACCGGTTCGGCAGATCGGCGGATCGGCGGGCGCCCGCTGACGCCCACCGCCGCTTCCATTGGCGGGCGCCAGCGGGCGCTTGCCGATGAAAGTGGACAGCGGGGGGGGGCGGAGGGGAGGAGGGGGCCCCTTACCTTTCCGGGCCATCCGCTCCCGTCCGGCGCCGGCTGCTACTACCAGCGGGCTCTGCGGCCTGCTCCAGGGTGGCGCGCCGGGTGATCACCCAGCGCGCAACTCTAGAGCAAGCCGCAAAGCCCGCTGGCGGTAGCCGCCGGCGCCGGACGGGAGCGGGCGTCCCTAAAAGGTAAACAGTGGCGGGGAAGGGGGCTTACCCCCCCCGGAGCCGTCTGCTTCTATCCGCGGGCGCCCGCGGGCGCCTGCGGATGGAAGCGGACGGCCCCAGGGGGGGTAGAGAGCGCGGGGGAAGGGGCTTACCTGCCGGGGCCGTCCACAGCGGACGGCCCCGGGGGGGAGGGAGTCAGGCCCCCCCTCACCCACTCGCCGGCATTTTTTCCTCATAGACTTGCATTGCAAGGCAAGTCTATGGGGGGGAAAATGGCGGCCGATCCAAAAATTTCCGATTTTTGGATCGGGATCGGACTCGATCCAGTCCGGGGGCCTCCGATTTTGTCCGAACCGATCCATGACAAAATTGGAGGACCCGATCCGGGTCCCGATCCGATCAGGGGGATCCGTGCACACCCCTAGTATAAATGAAATGAAGACATTTAAAAATGTGACCCACACTAACAGTGTCACACCCGTAGGCATTCCCTCAATCACCCCAGGAAATATTTTAAATAAATGAGCTGATCTCATTTTTAAACTACTATTTGCTCGACATCTCTGTGCATTTTATATGGCAAGACATAACCTAGCCATACTAAGTGTTAGTTTTGCCTACATTCATTTCTAAGATACACACTGAAGCGTGTATCCTTTACACAGGGAAAATCTCTGGGTAGGGAAGTTGGTATGTCATTAATGAAAGATAGCAAGAGCTTTCTGCAATGGGGATACATTGGGCAGCAAGTGCAAACACACACATATATATATATATATATATAATCTCATAGGCGTGCACACGGGGTGTGCTGCTTGTGCCCATGCACACCCTAATGTCCCAGGGCCACCTCCGCTTTCCTGCCCCCCACCGCTCGAATCGAGGCTTTTAAAGAGGATGGGAAAGCCTTCGGAAAGCTGCCATTAGCATCCCTGAGGGAACTACGCATTTTCCGGAGGCCCTGGAAAGTGCACTTTCTCCTCTTCTGCTCCAATCAGGGCCTTTAAAGTGCACACCCTAATGAAATGAGCTGCGCATGCCTATATGTGTACTCTTTCCTCTCTTGTGTGCTCTCTCTCTCTCACACACACACACACACACACACTACAGATAAATACTGCTCAGGCTGCGTGTGAATCAGCCTCAGCTGGGTGATGTACTGTAAAATATTTTGGCTTTGATCCAAAATCAACATTTCACCGGTGGAAGGATACCACTGGTGGGACGGGATGTCCACATCTTCTCTTCCTTCCTGCAACCCTGACCTCATCCTTGCCTCCTGGTCTAATGTGCTAATTGAAAGAGAGCTGCATGTCAGATTTTGCATTTCTCTGATTGCTTTGGCAAGTTCTCAGTGTAAAATATGTATTAAAATGTGAAGGGGGAAGATTTAGGATATCATCCTCTGGCCCCTGGAGGGCGTCCCAGGGGCCGTAGAGGTTCTTCCTCCACTTTGGGATCTCTCTGCCTGCACCAGTAGGATTGCTCTGCCTAAAGTGCATGTTTTAATTGAAAATCTATTTTAAAATATCAATTTTAAAAAATGATCACAAATTAATGCTGAATAGTCTAATATCAGAACATATGGAGAAGTGGCAGGGATTGGAATCAGAGCAATTCATCCATTTTTCACCATTTTGGAAAATTCTATCTATTTGGTACCTCTGGGAAAAAAATATTTCATGGCAGGTTTTGTTCTCGATGAACATGTGAACTGTGTTTTCCTCATAGAGTTATTTTAACATGAATGTTTCAGTTGCAACCCGGCCTTGTGTCCGTACAGAATGGTCATTTCTGTTACTTTGCCACATTTGCTCACTTTTCCCCCCTCAGTGCATTCTTTGTTTGCCCAGAAAATAAGAAGAATGTCCTTTTTGTTTGCTTTCCTATGAGCTTTTGGCAAAGCACAGCCTTTCCGAGGGTTCCAGCCACATCGTATTGCTCAGATATTCATTTTCCATCATAGATGTGAAGTTTACATGCCACACAACTGCATGCGCTATTTCCATTACTCAAATAATGCCTGGTGATTTGAGGGGTTTGACTGCAGGCGGCACACAGTGTTACTGAGCTCTAATATTTGCATTGAAGCCCAAGGCATATAACAGTGAAGTCATGATTTTCCCAAACCATGATTATTCCCAGCTTTTAATTATTGTGGGGGTTCACTGCCTGCCGCCATCTTTATGTAATGTATTGTCAGGCATCCAGGTTTGAGTGCTTGCAAGTTCCTGCCCCGAATAACTGGACTCACCGGGTACCCCTGAACAGGGGCTGGGGCCTCTACACCCTCACAAGGCCCACTGCTGCTGCCTGCCCTGGTAGGGTGGCCACTCATGCATTGCCAGAAAAGAGGAATCACATCACCAATAAAACAGGACACAAGTGGCATAAGGGTTGCATATGCAAATGTATATGTAAACGTGCACATTTAGGGCCTATCTACACAGTACCTTGGAACATTTTAAATTGTATTTTAAAATGTTCCAAATAGGTGCATTCTAAAACGTCTTAGGCCACATTAATGAGTACTCACGTTACAGGAGAAAAAATCTTCAGTCTTCAAAGCGGTGTGGGAGGTCTCACACACTCTTCTGTCCATCTCTTTCTCTTTCGTTTTTACAATGAGTTTAGGGCAAAGAATTGTGGGAGTTGTAGTTCAGTCACCCACTTCCTCCTTAGTTCTCCTTTCATTCACCAGCTTTCAATGAGTATAGGGCTAGGCATTGTGGGTGTTGTAGTTCACTCACCCACTTCCTCTTTCTTCCCCACCAATCAACTGCTAAGCATTTGGGCACCGGTCAATGAAGCACTGCCCCCACGAATCACAAACGGTAAGGAAGGACACATTATTTTACTTAAAACGATTTATTAAAAGTAAAAACCGTTGTATATTGCTGAAGTGAGTTTTACAAAACCTCAGGTATACATCACTAAAGGGAGTGCGTCATGTGGCCCAAAGAGTTTTCATTACCCTTATGAAACATTACAAACCTAGTGTGTAGATCGGCCCTTAGAAATAACTATAATTTAAATAGAGCTACAGTGCATCTCACCATAGTGAAGAGCTGTGTGCCTTCTCAGTCTGTTGTCCAGGTACTAAATGTTGATGGGCAACTTCAAGGCCCCTGCTGCTCTCCCTCCTTATCGGTTTTGGACTGGACAGCCCATCAAATAGAGGACACCTTCAAATTGAGGACTGCCAGCTATTCAAAAATAGAAGACTGACCTTTGTAACGTAGATTATGTGGCCACCATATGCTCTGGGTTCCCCTTAAAATAAAAATGCTGACTCTGCACAGCACCAAGACAGCTGCCATGTTAATTTCCCACAATGCTCCAGTGTGACATTACCTCAGGGGCATTATGGGAAATCTAAATGATCTCAGCCACCTAGTCCTGCTTGAGTGCTACTGCTTGCCCCCACCTCTCACCATTGCCAGGTAAGCCCAGCATTGGAGCAGGAAGGAGAGAAGCAGAGTAAAATACCCTAGTGGTGTTCCTCATAAGAGAGTTTTCCAGGGGGAGAGGATGCAGCAGAACTTGGAGCAACCTTCCCCAACCTGGCACCCTTCAGATGTTTTACACTACAACTCCAATCACCCCAGCCAGCATGGTCAATGGCATGCTGCCTTGGATGCCTTAGAGCTATATCATGGCATGGATAAGATAAGAGCAATGAAACCTAAGTGTGAAAGCAAATAGGAGTGGCATTCCTGGTGGTATAAAGAGTAACAAGGTTGCAAGCTTATTTACACAACTCAATGGGACTTACATCTAAGTAAACCTGGATCTAATCTAGCCATTGGGCTGCAATCCTACACAGAAACTTTGGGTCCCTTGGACAGAGGCCCTGCAGAATGTGAATAACTTGTTGACCAGTGCAATAAGATGCTTGTTATACAGGAATAATTGGGATTGTTTTCTTAAAGGATTTCATATATCTCAATAATTATCTTCTGTTACCTGTCATATATCATTGTGGTTCTCAGATAGAGTGCAGCAGCTAGGGTGCTCACTGGGACACCTAGCTATGTTCACATAACACCTGTGTTCACTGACTGCCTGTTAACTACCAAGTCACATGCAAGGTTATGTTATTATCCTAAAAAGCCCTAACAACTTGGGACCAGGAAACCTAGCAGACTACCTTCCCTTATATACACCCAGACAACATTTAAGATCTTCAGAGGAGGTCTTGCTGGTCATTCCAAAATGAACAGAATGTCGCCACAAGGAACCTCGATGGCAGGCCTTTTCTGTAGCGGAAAATCCTCCCTTCTGAGGTTCAGGAGGCAGTAAATGCAACATCCTTTATATGCCTCCTAAAAACACATCTTTTCAAACAGGCTTTCCCTGAGCTCCAACTGCTGCTGGGTTTATTTTGGTTTTACATGGTATTTTTATACTTTTAAAGCCCAGAGAGCCTTGTCTGTTGGAGAGTATAAAATGAGAGCTTTGCATACATGCAACACGGTAAAATGAAGCTGACAAAGGTATAATACTGCACCTTACAAAAGCTCCGGGCAACTGGCATAGTTACATCTTTGCCAGATCTTGATGGCAGCTCCCTTGCGAATTGCAAACAAGCACTGCATGAATTTACATTTTGGAAAGTCAAACATGTAGGGGAAATTAAATAAATCTTTGCTATCTGATAGAGGCTCAAAGATACACCTTTTCCTCTCTTGGTGGCTGTCCAAGGGCGGATCTACACTGCTGTTTTAAAGCGCTTTAAAGCGCTTTATAACAGTAGAGACAACTGTTTTGGAGTGTGTCCTGGGCCCCAACAGTTGTCAGTACTGTTATAAAGCGCTTTAAAGCGCTTTAAAACAGCAGTGTATATCCTGCCCAAATGTAAATCTCACTTGGGGAGGGAAACAAAGAGAAGCAGAATGAAAGTTTTAAAAAGCATTAAGTTACTATAGGAGTACCTAAAAACAAAGGTAGCTGTGTTCACCTTAAGAAAGATTTGAAAATCCACATTGGTATGTAATACCTTTATTATTAGACCAACGAAAAGATGACACACACAAAAATCTGATGATCGCGAAAACTTACGTGTATTTTTGTGATCTTTCAATTCACCTAATAAAGGCATCACGTTAATATGGATATAGGGATACCTGCATGTTTTCCTCTGAGGGGAAAAAACAAATCCAGAAAGTAGAGGGGTGGTCTAAGTTGGGGGAGATAGCATAGGTTAAACATCTCCCCTGCCAAACTGTGGGAGATTTGATCACTAATTTCCAGCTATTTAATCTAGTGGCAGCTTTAATCTGCAGACATTAGGTAATAATGCTTATCTCCACATTGTGCCAAGGTTTACCTGCTGGCTTCTGGAGATCAAGCTGGTGTTAAAGGCATGGAAGCCAATCAGATCATGGTTTTCTTTTGGTCAGTTGACAATCCTATTTTATTTATGTATTTATTCAAAATCAATGTTATCTCATCTTTTGGGCCCAAGGCAGTACCACAAGACAAAAACACAATTTAATACACACTGGCTGGGTTCACATAATATGCTAACCCACACTCAGTCATTAAGGGTGGGTTGTTGTTGAACCAATTAATCATGGGTCACTGTGTTGTCTGAATGCTGCATGTTTTCTGCAGAATGGCTTGTTAACTATCCAGTGTGACTTATTTTTCTCTAACAAGCCACCTTGAGAACCCATGGTTTGTTCTGGGTGATTTACAAGCCTCCCTGTGGAAAACCTTCTGTGTTCAGACGACACAACAACCTACCCTGCAGAAAATGCATTGCATTCAGTCAACATGTTAACCCACAATTCAACAACCCACACTCAACCACTGAGTGTGGGTTACCATATTGTGTGAACCCAGCCACTAAGAAGCACAGAACAAGAGCTCAAAACAAAACCCAGTACCAACTAAAAATGTTATTATCTATCAATCAAACATTTACTTTAAAAATGTATGAACCACCCATCATCCATGGGATCCAAGGGCAGTGTACGCAACATTAAAATCAAATAACAAATCCAAAATAAAAGCAATATTGTTAAAAACTAGACAACAATAATTTACAACCTGCAGGGTAGACATAAGCTTAACTCAAGCCATACTGATGTGACTTAAAGAGCAGGCCAATTGGGGCTCTCAAGCCAGGGGGCTCCACAATATGGGTGCTGCAACCAAAAAGTCCCTCTCCCACATGCCACCCAACTGAAATTTGGATGGCAGCATAGATGCATAGCAAGGCATCCAGTAAGAATAACAGAGGATGGGCAAGCTCATGAGGGAGGTAAAAAGTGGTGCTTCAAATAGATTTTGTAGGTAATAACCAGCACTTTCAACTGAACCCAGAAAACCCTTGCAGATTAATCAGAATCAGAGTTATCTGCTCTGAGAAGTGAGCCCCACATATTAACCTGGCCAGTGCATTTCAACTTGCTGAAGTTTCCTGACATGTATCAAAGAAGTAGGGTGTGATCTGGAAGGCAGCTCCCTTCACAGAGAAAAAGGCTGCTGCATTAGCCACCAAAATGGATAGTAATGGCAACCAGTGGAGGCTGGTGGCTCTGATTTTGGTGGGGCAGTTATTCCCTTCAGGCGTTAGTCAGAACCAAGCAGAGCTCTAAAGGAGCTATCCAAAGTGCTTAACTCTATCTTCAAAATGGGTTGAGCACCTTTATCGGTCCGGTTGGCTCTAATGAAAACCCAGAATGAAATCACAACCCCATTGAAATTGGGGCCACCAGCCTCCACTGGTGGCAATGACCCTGTGGTTTCTTTTGCGTGCAGAGTTACTTTCCAATGGAGGAACATTTGACCTGCCCTGCTACAATCAGAAATGCCAGTGTCCAAGAAAAATATTACTACTTGATTCTGCTAGTTGAATAAACTGACCCAGAAGAGGGCGTTATTAGGTGTGTGAAGTTGAATTCAACATTTTATATCACCATGTTTGGAGGATACTGGCTGCTACTGAAATAATATATTGCAAAAAATAGTAGAATGATCTATAAAGTCCAAAACAGCTTGGGACTAGGCTACCTAAAAGACCAGCATCTCCCATATGAGCCTGCCCAGATTTTAAGATTTAAAGGCCCTTCTCCCAGTACTGACATCATCAGAGGCATGTTTAGTGAGTATGTGAGGGCCTTCTCAGCGGCTGCTCCCAGGCTTTGGAACTCCCTGCTGAGGAAGGCTAGCTTGGCTCCCTTTCTGCTGTCCTTCTGCCATCAGGCAAAGACATTTTTATTCAAACTGGCCTTTTGCATGTAAACTGGTCTGTTGCTGAAGCAGGTTCGATTGGGTCAGGTGCTTTTAATGTTGTGTTTTTAAATCTAATGCACTTGTTTGATTATTGTTTTAACTAAGTTTTTATTTTAAATGCTGGTTCTCCTTATTGTTAGACAGCTGGAGTGTCAGTTTCTTGGTGGATAGGCGGGGTATAAATCAAAGGAATAAATAAATGTGTGTAGGTAAGAGAGTGCGACTAAATAGAGACAGATTGTGGTTTGTCTCATAGCCAGCTTGCTCTATAATTTCTCTTGTTCTTGTTGCTGATGTTCTCTTTGAGGAAGCTCAGCGGGAGTGCAACAGGGTTTATCACTCAGCTATTCTAAGGCCCTTTCTACACCATAGGGGTGTAGAGGGAGGGAGGGTGATTCCGGAAGTACCTAATACCCACTATCGGCGCACAGAGATCAGCCTGGGGCCATCCCAGGCAAACAGCCTGGTGTGGAAAGGGCCTATATAAAGGACCTTTGGGGATTCTTTCCCCCATTAAAAGCCCAATTTTGGGAATGTTACACTCTTGTCACAAGACAAGGCTGTCTCCCTGTGTTCTCTCTGCCTCCTTGGAAAGTAATAATGATTTCATCAAGGGATGATGCAGATATGTGTCGTATCTGTATCAATCACCTTTTCTAAAACCAGATTAAAACTGGATTAACCATTTGGAAAACTCACATAGAAAGACCGTTGACAATTTTTGAGTAAGATCTGGATAGAGATGGACAAATCTGTCATTCTCAACCTCACCACAATTGTTGGGTTTTCTGAGGTCAAGCTCGTTCTGGCTCATTTTTGCAAGAGTTTGCATTTTTTAAAATATTCATACACATTTTTTGTGATCTACACATTAATGTGTGCATTATTAAGCTTATACATCTTTAAAAATATGCATATTTTCAATCACTCATTGACTAAAGCATGTTTTATGTGCATTTTGGAGATGTACACATTTTTCTTTGGGCATTTTTCAAAAGTGTGCATGTTGTCAAAGGATATATCTACTTATTTTTATAGAATGCATTGCAAGTTCAGAACTGTATATATTTCTGACGTCAAATTGTGTTTGGGACCATGTTCAGGTCCAGGAGATGCGAACTGGGTTTTAAAAAAAAAAACAAAAAAAATATAGTTCTGTGTTTGTTTTTAAAATAGTGAGGCCAATGGAGGAGGGGGAGATGTCATAGCAGCCAGGATGATGCAAGACTATCATTTGGTCATCAGCTGTTCAACCTAAGATCAAACACTTGATATGCAACCTCAACCAATGGTGCTGTGGAGGCATGATGTACGCATTCTGCTTGTGCCTTCATGCAAGGAGAAGGAAGTGCTCTTATTACAGCCAATCAACACATACAGCAAAACCACATGATGCAGCTCATGCCTCACCTTTAGGTTGTCAAGTCCTGTGTTTCAGACCCTGAAACTCCAGAAGAGGTGAGGCCTCAAAGTCCAAAGGAGCAGAAAGTTAATTATAATATATATATATATATATATTCAACTGAAGGAAATTTTAAAAAAAGAAAAGCTATTCCACAGACTACAAGGAAGGTGGAAGAAGACACCACCACTGGCCTATTTTCCCCCCGAAAAAATTGAGGACATAAATAATCGCCAGTCGAAATTATCAGAAACATTTTGATTCAGAGAGGGTTTTTTTCTTTTCTACTTTAAACTGCCCTCCTTCCCTCAATTTTTCACCAATCTTCTTGAAATTTTCAGGTTATGTAAAACCAACATTTCTTTCTGGCACATGTAAATTTCAGGAAGATTGGTGAAACATTTTCAATTTTATGGATGTTAGAATGACCCCCCCCCCAATTACCCCTTTATCATAGTAGAATGTTTTTTTCCGATCAGCCCTTAACTAAAGAGGCACTGCCATGCCTCTTTAAATAAAGAGAGATCTCTGGCTTCTCCATCTAACAATTCTTTCATTGCCTTTGCCCACTTTCACATGCATTTAAAAATATCTTTGTTAATGCCCTTATGTGTAACTGCCTTTCTGATATACTTTTCTATAACAAGAAGGAAAGATAGGAAGACTACAAGAACAAAGTGGGGAAAGGGGCAGTTGAAACTTTAGAAAATAGCTTGGCTATGAAATTGTACCCTGAGTCTTAATTTCTTGTCCAGGAGGAGCCCATGAGAAGGCTAAAAACCTGTAACTCCAGCTCACCCCTAAAATGTCATCCTACGGACTGTATGCCTTCAGACAGCTGGTAGAAAACCGAATGTTTGCAGTCTACACTATGGATGCTTGAGGGATTCAATCGTTCATTATTTCGATGCAAACTGACTTGATCCACCTCTCCCAAACCAGCCTCCCCCAACCAGTTGGCCTACAGCTCCCATCATCCCCAGCCATAGGGGCCAACAAATCTAGAGGGCACCAGGACGTGGAAGGATGTCCCAGACTAATGTGCGGATCTTTTGGATATTGTACTTATCCAAATTTCACAAAGCATTTCTCTGCTAGGGATGTATGAGAAATTCAAATCTTACCCCATTCACAGCTCCAAACATGAACCGGGTCACATATTTTATTTTATGTTTTGGAATTGTGTTTGAAAAATATATATGTGGGGAGTGGCATGCACACTTTGAAATGCACACTTTCAAAATAATACGCATTATCACAGTCTAATCAATGGAGATTAAGTGCATGCTTTTTCAGAAATGCACAGAGAAATGCACACTTTTCCCATTCAAACTATCTGAAAAACATGTTGCAAATGAAAACAGGAGTGACCCAAACCGAGCTTCAAAATGAAGTGAATTTTTTGCAAGTTTGAACTTTCCTGGTACTCCCATCCCTATTCTCTGCTCAAAAAAAATACCAAAATGCTTCCAATTTCAGAGTCTTACCTGAGGAAAAGGCTGGGACAAAGCATTTTCAGGGGCAAGATTCAGGTCCTCTCTACAAGAATTCGGTTTGATGCCTGGTTGTCCGATTATGCGCATCTTCTCGCAATCGCTTTTATGGTAAATCACTGTACGTGGGAGGCGGTTAAGCGCATAACTGGTGGCCTTACCGGTTGTATGAAATGTGCTTTAGAAGTGTTTAATGCGGAGAATCGCTTGTTTACATGGGCATAAGGCGCTTTAACAGACGCAGTAAATTAAAACTCGCTATTTCACGCGCATTCAATAATGCGCATAATTGGAGAGAAAAAGCGCCTCGACCCCCGATTTGCATCCGCTCTTGTAGAGATAAAAATTTTAATGCACCTTGAAAGAGCTTTAAATCACTCTTGACCCATGCTGTGCTTGAAACTGCCTAGACACACATTCATTCTCTCTCTCTCTCTCTCTCTCTCTCTCTCTTTCTCTCTGTCTCTCTAATATATATATATTAATTTGAAAGCAACACAACACTTACACACAGGTCTGCCATCAATGGATCTGTTTCAGCCCTCGCTCTTCATGCATTACCAAAAGTGGCATGGAATTAGCTCCATACTGAGGAGCTGAGCATCAATTTAGTGGTTTGAAGGCACCATTTATTCTTTCTTTGCCATCCTTCCAGTCTTCTAGATCACGTTGCCTGTTGGATGGTGAAGGGTGAATAAAAATTGTAGCCACTCAAACGTTTCTAATTCTGTCTCTTGTCTGAACTGGCTCTCTGCCACTTGTACTCGGGCATGGAAATAGAATAGTCTAGTATTCCGTGCTGTTGCTTGCTTCTGTTTGGGACACCTATTGTGTAATGGATTTCCTCACGCAGGCTGCTCCCCACCAAAGAATAAAACTGACCAAGCTGCAAAGAATTCAATCTGTTTGTACTTATTAATAAAATATAGCATCACTAATGGGATGCTGAAATTGTCACAACGGTCCCATGGCTAGATTGCATCAAACTGTTCATAGTTGCGCTTCGAAGGTATGTCTCAGCTTTAAATGAGAAGGTTAGAAAAAGACAGCGGGGAAAATTCATTTTTCTCTAAAGTTGCCCTAATTCTGATACATGTTACAAAATGGATATTGATGCTAAAATAAAAAAAAGGGGGGGGGGGTAGAATTTGAAATCAAGTGACTTTTTAATATATTGTTTGGCCCCAATCCATTTGTTCCCACAGCTAACTAGTCACATATAAGTAAAACTGATGGCCCTAGATTAGAAAGCTCATCGACATGGTGTTCACATCAAATGCAGCCAGTGCGTAGGCTCAAATGTGCCTTGTGATGTGGAAAGAGATGAGCATACAAAAGTACATCTCCATCTTGATCAGAAACATCTGTGGAAGTCTGCGTATACATACAGATCTTTCATGCTGTGTTAGGGCATCTGTCTTGGCTTTCACCTTGATGAACTGTGGCGTAATATCAATCCATCTTGGATATTTACTGATGGGGGGGGGTGGATTCGAATGTGTGGTGGTTATGTTCTACTAGACATGAACACAAAGCCAAACTTTCAAGCCGCATTCCAATTTTCTTTCCTGTTGCTTCTTCTGAAGGGGAACTGCCCTTTGTTTATCTGGCAACTCTCAATGCTGTGGGAGTGAATTATACAGATAACCATTTCGAACAGTAACATAAAGCACTGGGCACATAACTGGTATGGTGATTGTCTTGGTAAGCCAAGAAGCCCACAGTACTTTGTTGAGCAGTTCTGGCATATCTAGGTTGTCAAACCACCAGCTTGCCTAGTGGCTTGGTCATTGGGCCAGGTTGCCTAGTGGTTAGAACTATATATTTTATTTGTTGTTACAGCAGTTATAACCTGTGCTATAATTTCTCTCACCACCACTACAAAATGCCATTATTTATTCTTTCTCTCACTCTCTCTTTTTTGGAAAGCTGAATCTTGTGTGTGCATTTGTGTGTAAAGCCAGCTTTTTTACTTCTTGTACCACACACCTACTTAAAGTGCAATCCTATACATGTGTAATCAAAAGTAAGTAACACTGGGTTCAATAGGGCTTACTGCCAGGTAAGTAAGTACAGAATTGCAACCTAAGTCATTACATAGTTGAGTTTGCCCCTACCATACCTTGTCTTCCACACAGGAGATGTGAGACTTGAACATGTATGTGTGTGGTTCTTATGTTTCCCTGTAATTGCCCGAATGGGAAGTGGCAAGTCAAAGACTCAAAGGAAAAGGAAGAAGTGGATTGATGTCCCCCTCTACAATAATGCGGCTTGACACCTGGTTGACCGATTATGCGCATCTTCTCACCATCACATTTACGCCTAATTCCTATAAACAATAGGCGGTGAAACGCATAACCGGCAGTGTGAAACGCACTTTAAAGTGGTTGAAATGTGGAGAATTGCTTGTTTACATGGTCATAAGGCGCTTTAACTCCTGCGGAAAATTAAAACTTGCTGTTTAACGCGCATTTGATAATACGCATAATCGGACGGAAAAAGCGCCTTGACCCCCGATTTGCGCTCCGCTCTTGTAGAGATAAAAAATTTAATGTGCCTTGAAAGAGCTTTAAATCACTCTTGTAGACGCACCCAACTTCCTGTGCACCTTCTCCACCTGGAGTCCCCTGGGCTCTGCCATCCAACCCTGCAGGGGACCAGAATTATTTATTTATTTTAAAAAATAAAGAAAATTTAAAAAGCTGGCAGTATCAAGAATCCCCCTTATTTTTGTAACTTGTATCTGCCATTTCTTTATGTCCACTGTTCCAAGAATGAGATCTGAATCAAGCTGAGGATGTCACTGGGCAAAACTGAGAGAGGGTGGGGAAAAACTCCATCCTGTTGTCCAGTTCCCATCCCTTTCAATGCGGCTTGAGCTTTACCCATTCGGGAGGGGTTGTGCTCTAAATCAAGTGATGCATTCCCCCCCTCCCCCTGCTCAGCATGTTGCAAAGTTTGAATGAGCCAAGGACATAACGTAACTTACCCCACCCCTTTGGGCAGCTCCCCCCATGGTGCCTTTCAGCTGGGTTTTTTACTACAACTCCCATAATCCCCAGCCAACATGGCTGGGGTGATGGGAATTGTAGTATATCTCTTGAATGTGCCAGGTAGGGGAAGGGTGACTTAGTGCTTAAAGACTGGAGGGGGGAGGTCTACTTAATCTCCCCCGGGTCCTTTTTCAGCTAAAAATTGCCCTGTTTTGTTTTGAACCCGTGGCAGGAAAAAAGATGAGGAGCTAAAGAATAAGAAGAAGCTGTATGGAGAGAGTGATTTTGAGGGGGGGGGGGGGGTTCAGACATAGCGTCCCGCAGGCTGCTTTGGTTTTAAAAACAAAGCAGAGGAAAGAATCCCGGCGCGCCACTAAATATGATGCTTCAGCCTCAGGAAATAAATATCTACACTACGGCTTTAAAACGATTTCTAACAGTTTTAGAAACCGTTTTAAAGCCGTAGCGTAGATACAGGAACTGAAATGGCCATTCCTGCCTTTCGTTTCGTTTCATCTCTTGCCGGATTTACATCCCCCAGAAATCATATATATATATATATATATATATATATATATATATATAATCAGTTTAGAGATTCCATGCGCCTCAATAGCTGCCGGGCGACGAGAGCCACGTCCTCCGCTCTTCTGGGTCAAATCCCACCTTTGCCCCCTTCCCCCGCCCCTCTTTCCCCGGAGCTGCCTCTCGTAGGGCCCTGCTGCTGCCTGCCGCCGTAGTAAAGCCAGATGCTCTTTCCCCCTTCCCCGGCGGTTTCATGCAGGTTCTGATTACTATGCGCGCTGCTGGTGCCAAGCCGCCTTGGCGTGACCTGGCACTCCAGAGGAGGAGCGAACACGCTGTAAAACGTCAAGGCAAAAGAGGGAATGGGAGCGGGGGGGGGGGGGGCACGCAGCCGTGCAAGCCGTCGCCTGGACCCGGCTGCTTTCAGAGCACATAGATGGCTCGTGTGACAGTGACAGCACGCAGCAGCGATGAAATGCAGCTAGCAGCAGCCTTGCAGCTGCGAGACAGGGGGCAGGCAGGCAGCAGTCCAGTCCCAGTGGCTAAAATGATCTTACCGTGAGCCTGCCTGCGGTATCTTCCCAGCTGTGCCTGCTTTCTTTTTTGTTTTTTTCCCTTTTTTAATTATTATCATCCCTAGGATCCTGCGTGGCTTTTCTATCCCAAATACTCCGTGGCTTAACTGGAGCGCGCGACTCCCTCGGTGACTGCAGTGTCTTCTGCTCCTTTCTCCACCCTTTCCCTCTCTCTCCCTCTCTTCTTTTGCTGCATCCTTCCCTCTCCCAGGATGGCGGAGGCTGAACTGCACAAGGAAAGGCTGCAAGCGATTGCAGTAAGTCTGCTTCATTTTACTCGGCTCTTTTGTTTGTCTGTCTGTCTGTCTGTCTGCGGATGGGGGAATTGAGAGGCAGAAGAAGGCGCTCAGCATTCCAGCACAGCACAGGAGCTGGCCAAATGGCAGGGACCATGGGGAAGTTTGTTTTTTAGAATTTCTTCATTTGCTCCATTGCTTCCTAGCGAACAAATGGTCTGTTTTGGCTCATAGAGCATGGTGTTTCAGGTTCTGGTGGGTTTGCATTTTACTGATATAAGCTTTTTTTAAAAAAAAAAAAATTTTAAAAAGGGGGAGGGGAGGAGAATGCGTCTTGACATGTCTGAAAGGCCGGTGGGAAAAGTAGGAGTGAGAAATGGCATGCACAACAAAATATTAGCACACTGTGTCAACTCTAGGTCGGCAGATGTTTTGGAATTGGAAGAGCGATGGCTCGAAGATCAGGTTCATTTATGTCAAAGGCAGGTGCAGGCATTTTTGGTTCAAAGCTTGGCTCAAAGAAACATCGTGCCAGGTTTGTTGTTTTCAGAATGAAAGGGGAAACCAAATATTAATAGTTTTGATGGTCGATTTGTAGTGCAGTCCTATGCGTCACTACTCAGAAGTATGCCCCATTGAGTTCAATGGGACTTGCCTCCAGACAAGTGCACATATAGGATTGCAGCCTAAGAGCTAATCTGCCTGACCCAGAATTGGATCTTCATCTGTGCGTTTTAATAGTTTTGAATAGAATCATCGGGTCAAGTGGAGACACATGCTTATTGAGAGTTCCAGGGGTAAAAACCTTCAACAAGAAGTCCCTTTCCAGGCCAGGCCACACAACCATTTTTTTTTAACTTGGCATGCCCACTAGAACTGTAAAATGCCGTATCAAGATCATCCAGGACATGAAGAAACCCCAATATGAAAGGAATTATTAGTGGCAATCTTAACCTGGGTTGGAATACTCACAAGTGCACTTGATATGCTAAGAAAAATTCTTAAGAACTCGGACTCATAATAACTTTTGCAGCAGAAATTCCACTATGTGACACACCCTTGTTTCAAAAGGTCTTGAGCACAGTCCCCAGTTGTTAAACAATATAAGTTTTGGGTCATACCTGCAGTTTTCTTCAAATGATCATATAGCTTCAAATGATCAATAGCTTTGGCTATTGGGTAGTATAGAAATGCAATAAATAAATAAAGAATATTATTGGGAGAGAGGACAAAGAGAACCCAAAGGTGCATTCTTCGGGAGTCTTTGTCCTCTACCTTCCTTTGGGATGGCCCTTATTTTTCATTGAAACATCAGGCAAATGAAGTATGAGTGAGGTCCTGAAGATAGATGGGAATCTAAAGTCTAGTGAAACAACCCCAGATCCAAGTAATCACAATACTATTCCTTTCTTTGGCATATAAAGTCTGACATGCACAGAATTCTATTTCTGCAGAATTCCTGACAATCTACAAGAAATTAAGCATCTGACTCCATCCTCAGGATTTTAATTTTTTAAAAAATGTATCTTTGTCTAAAACAGGTCCTAGGGAAAACTTGAGCTAATGGTTAATAAAACAACTGCAGTCAGTGCTCCTGAAGAACCCTATTATTATGCTTTCTGCTCATTCCATCTGACCTTGTCCTTGAGATAGCACATGAGATCTATCCATAACAGTAGGGAGGTTTTCCTCCCCCGAGTTTGTAGAGGCGATGTGCTTAATCAAGCAAAGCTACAAACTCAGAAGGGCTGGGCTGGGTTAGTGCAGACGTCTGTGCGTCTCAGGCTTGAAGTGAGAAGGCAGAAAATGTCTGGAGCTGCTTGGATTTTCGGGAAGGCTGCCAGAGTGTTGCCAATGATCAACAGATGTCGTGTTTTACTATAGCTGCCTCAGATGGATTCTATATTTCCTTTGTGGGGATAGCAATGGCTGCTGCTCTTTCTGATGGGGAAGCTATTTTCCTTTGGTCCATTGCTCTGGAAGGCCGTTTTTCCTTAGGTCACTTACTCCATTATTATTATTATTATTATTATTATTATTATTATTTCTCACTTTATTCCCTTTCACAAGGAACCCAAGGGGGCGCACATGGCCCTCCTCTTCTCTGTTTATAATGCTAGATGTCTTTATATTTAAAATATGCAGAACTGCTCTGCATTAAAATGTTTTGACGTTGTTCCTGGAAAGCATCAAATAGATTTCACTGGTTGGGGAATAAAAACTCTGATGATTTAAATTTTTAATTGTGGGATGGGCTCCCTTTGACACTAGGGGGGAAGTGATGTTCTATGAAAGGATCATTCGTTTATTCTATTCTATTTTATTTTAATTACACTTTTAGACCACCCAATAACCAGAGTTCTCTGAACAGTGCACAGGTGAAGTAAAAACATAAAAATACAAAACAAGAAACAGTGATAAAACAGTATTTGATAAAACCAACATAAATCAGTAGCAGGGGTAATGCAGGAGACCATTTATTTGTATGCCGCTTTTCCAACAACATTGTTTCCAAAGAAGCTCACAACGCTAACCAATGGACAGCAATAAATATAACACTTCAAAAAGATACGATGAACAATTACAATTGACCATACGGTCAGTGATTAAATAAGTACACCAATTTAAACAATTCAAATAAACTGGCAGAATCCAGGAGCTTTAAAACCAAATGGGACAGAGGATAAATCCTTTCATAGAAAAAAAATATGCTCTATAAGTATAAGGGCAATTAGATCTCCATTCCACAGGGTAACAGGGATCAAGATCCAGGGCCAGTTCTACCATTAGGCAGGGTGAAGCAGATGCTGGGAAGCTGCAGCAAGGTATTCAAGAAGAGAGCTGTGTGCCTTTCAGCCTACTCTGTACCCCCTAAATTAGCCTGATGCCTTCAAGTTCAGTGGAAAACTTTGTCCCATCATTAGTGTTGAAGACAGATTCATCTGCCAGTCCAGTCAGCTTTTGTCAATGGAATGGGAGAGGGCACCATCTTGTCCTTCACCTCAGGCAGTAAAATGTCTTGGGCCGGCCCTGTCAAGATTGCCACGCCTCCTTCAGACACTCCACTTTTTCATGTTTCTCAGAAACTTTCCACCAAAAATCCTTTCTAGGCAACAGGCTGGAAGGGATTGTTATCAGAGGAGTCATTAAGGAGGGGTGAGAATCTTGTTTCAGTTCATTTTTAATAAATTTGCAAATATCTTATTATTTGGAATGAATGAAAACTGAATGCGGGAGAAACCAAAGCCAATACATTCATCCATCCAGAGCCAGGGCTTTGAATGCTTAGTTTTTAAATATGAGTTTGAATTTCCTGTCTCTTCAATCATGTTAGTGCTGAATTAGGGTTGCCACCATTTTTTTTCTGACATCTTTAACAGCTACATGACAGGTGGATCAAATATGGTACCCTCCATGCTGAGAATAGCTGTATCTATTGAATTTGCCTAGTGCAAAAGGGTGAGAATTTTGTTTTGGTTTATTTGCAAATGCCGTCATATTTGCAACCTGAGATTAAAGAACAAAAGAACTTGAGATTAAAAACAAAAATCTGAATACAGGGGAAAGGTACACTAACAAGAGTTGTCCATTGCTAGGAGTGAAACAGGTGAAAATGTGCAGTCCCTTAATGTTAGTCCCCCTCCACCAAGCACTCCTTCCAGGCTGCAACTTTAGCAGGCTCCAGAGTAGAACAAGACAAGGTCCTCAGATTGGTAAAGCTTTCCTTTATAGTCTCAGTCTGCCAAGACTTGGTTGGCTTGATGTTTCTTGGCAGAGGCTGGTGATAAACAGTATTAAGTTTGCATGTAACAACTTTCTCAGTACCACCATTTTCCCACTCTGATTTGGGATGAAAAAAAGCTTAAGTTGAACTGCTGTCACATGAAAGTTCCCTGTGCGCTGCCACATGAAAGTTCCCTGTAATCTGCTGCATGAAAGTTCTCTGTGTGCTGCTGCATGAAAGTTCTCTGTGTGCTGCTGCATGAAAGTTCCCTGTGCGCTACCATATGAAAGTTCCCCCTGTGCTTCTGCTTGAAAGTTCCCTGTGTGCTGCCGCATGAAAGTTCCCTGTGCGCTGCCACATGAAAGTTCCCCATGTGTTTCTGCTTGAAAGTTCCCTGTGTGCTGCCACATGAAAGTTCCCCTGTGCTTCTACTTGAAAGTTCCCTGTGCACTGCTACATGAAAGTTCCCTGTGTGCTTCCACATGAAAGTTTCCCCTGTGCTTCTGCTTGAAAGTTCCCTGTGCGCTGCCACATGAAAGTTCCCTGTGCACTGCCATATGAAAGTTCCCATGTGCTTCTGCTTGAAAGTTCCCTGTGCGCTGCCACTTGATACTTCCCTTGATGGTCCCCTGTCTCCTCAGGAAGGAGTCTGAGATATATGCCATTAGTATTTCAATGCACAAATATTTGGATTCTGCAGAAAACAGCTGTACATGAGACTCTGCAGAGCATTTTATTATTGGTATTGGGTTGCTCTCTTCACAACTTACTCTATTTGATGGCTTCCCCAACCCAAGTTCAAAATGTTTTAGAAACATATAGCACGGATGGCAAGTACCCCACACAAAGAGGCATACATGCAGGCAGTGCATTCAGCATGCATTTCCTCCCCCTCCCAGTCCAGAGTGATGCAGGAAGCTGAACTTGACCTCACTCTGAACTGACTATATTTACCCTCAGTGACATTGTCACAATGCCAGGTTTGATTGGCTTCTTTGCATGGTGTCATCACATTTGGAACTTCATCCCTGATTGGCTGAGATATTATGCTGTGACAAAATTTAAAATGCCAAAGCCGCTTAAGTAGACAGTGGCCCTTTCTACACTATAGGGGTGTAGAGGAAGGGAGGGTCATCCCAGAAGTACCTAATACACACCATCGGTGCACAGGGACCAGCCGGGGGCCATCCCAGCCAAACAGCCTGGTGTAGAAACGGCCAGTGAACGGAAAGTAAACAGGTGCCAAAAGGAGAGCTTTACAGGGCCCTTTCCCAGAATGTTCTGGATGTCCTGAAAGCCCCCTTTTCACGCAAAAATTGTTTGCTCACAGACCTTCAATGTAGCCCTACAAAAAACATTTCATACCAACCTATACTGGCCCATACTGTTACTGTGGAGCCCTGCAGTTAGACTGATGAAGTCCCATCGCTACCCTCCTGAGGCAATCCTTGCTTCTGGCTTCAATATTCTCCCCCTGCCCCCAGCCTCCAGTGAAATTGACAAGGTTAGGGAAACCTTTTCCAGTTTCACAGATGCCTTGTCAGTTCAATTTACTTGTGCACACCACTGTTGGTGCATATGCATGCCCTTCTAAAGAAAAATACATACGTGCAAAGACAGCAACTTTATACCCTTTTACCTTGAATGCAATGAGGCTTCAGATGAAACACATCTGTTCACAGGTGACAAAAAATGCGAGGTTGAAATGCTATGGAAATCCATTGACTAGACCCTCAGCCGTTTAGCACTTAGGATCAATGGTACGGACATTCTTTGGTCATTCCTGCAGTGACCAAACTACATTTTGTTGTCATCCGATGGAAGGGAGAAAAAGCTCCTCAGGTATTTTAGACAAAAATTAATATGCCTTTAGTCTGCTCAGAGGTTTGGAATGTGAAAAGCCCTCCCCCTGGAAATAGATTTGGTGTGCCAATGGTAAGCAAAGTGAGACATCAATGACAGTGTGGGCAGGTTCTGCCTCATGGCTTTGGGATGTGCATAGGGCTTGGTGGCCTGTAAATAATGTGTAGCAGCAGTCATATATTCTATACCAGTTCATGGTTTGGTTTGGTTTGGTTTGCTTTGGTTGTATGACTTTCACAGGAAATAGTATTAGAATCTGGTGCAGCCTCTCTTCTGACCTTTCCCTGTTGAGCATCTGCTGCCTTGGGGCCTTTTTTTTTTACACCTGAAAGTGAATGAATACTTTGTGACAGAGGTAGACAATGGCCATGTCTACACCAGCCGTTTATTCCTGAATAATATCGCAGTCGCCCCTACCTGGCCACATGACGTTCACCTACTCCTGCGGTGATCTCAGGTCAACCCCTCGGTTATTCAGGAATATCACTGACTGGATTTGTCTCGGCTTTTCCGGCTCTCTTGCGACAATCCTGACGCCTGCAGTTGGTGTGCCCCCCCTTCCCGAAGCTGTTGCTATTCGGCGCAAGCTCCCAGCTCGGCAGACAGCCAACCCGCTATCAGGAGCATGTCCAGTGGTTTGGGGCATGTGCGGGAAGTGGGCGTCTGCCATTTTCAGTACATTTTTGATTGGTTAGTGGCGTGTTTTGGCGTCGACCTTGTGTAGTTTTTTTAAACACAAACATATCGATGCACAGCATCACATATTTGACACAGTACCTATCCCCCCCTGTGTTGCTATGTTTGTGTGCTGGAGCGCATCTCAGAGGAGCTATTTTTTAAAAAATAAAATGCCGTACCCTGTACCCATCTGTCCAGTGCCGCCCACTTCTGCCGACACACATTCAGAACCGCCGTCATGGGGTCACACATCCTCCCGCAACGGCTCTCCCTTACTTGCAGGAAACTTCTCTTGCGTGTGCCCCGTGAGCGACAATCATGGAAGCAGGATACCTCACCATTATCCCTCCTCCGTTGCGAAGGGGCTGTAGGTGTAGATTAGGCCAACGTAAGCTGGATTCACTCATCCTTCATGTTCCCTACATGAGGAAGGAGCAGTGGAGCTGGTGGCGCCTGTTTCATTGGGGGAGTGAATGTGCTCTGGGTTTCAGGCAGAACCACTCAGAACTCTAAAGGAGCCATCCGAAGTGCTGAATCCTATCCCCGAAAGGGAAAGGAGCGAGAGAAGTGAAGCAACTGAGCTAAGTCACTCTCCAATCCCCTCTCGCCACTGAGGCGGGTGTGTTGGGGAGGGGCCTCTCCTGAGGCCCCAGGGGCCAGTTAGGCCAGTCCGGTGGGCCACATTTTGCCTTCAGGCCAGAGGTTTCCCACCCCTGGTATACATTTTACTGCAACAAGACAGAACAAACTTTACCACACTTGCCTATGAATTCACAGTTACACTCCAAGCAATGGTCAAAACAAGACCCAATTATCTTCGACCATAGAAATTAATCATGTGCCTTCAGACCCCTCTTTGGGCTCTCTGCATTGGAGAGCAGTTTAGTCTTCTTCAGTCTGTACGGTATCTATATAGATAATTGGGGAAGGAATTAAAGGTGTCGGATCATGTGACGTTCATGCAAGTGACACGTGTATTACAAATACACCTCACCTCAGCTTCCAATTGACAGGTGATGCAACAGCCAGATAAAACATCTCTACCCATGGCTGCAGATCTTTATAACCATTTTGCACACCCAAGTTGTCCTATGATCAGCATTATTGCAGAAATCCCCAAATGGTGCCAGAGGCATGAGAGGTCTGCTAGCATCCCTTGAATTAATCAAATAATGGAAGGCTCCAGTGTGAGTCTAAAGAATTCACCCATCGAAGAGATTACCTTGATTATTATAGGCTCTATAGGTCAAAGGATGAGCTGCCTTGATTAAATCATCTGCCATGTTGCTGTAGTCAACAGAGATAGATGTTTTAATGTATGCACAAGGTGGATTGCATCACTGCCATTAATGTTTCAGCAGTTGCTAGGGAGTGCCCTCAAAATCGAGATCTGTTAACTTGCATAGATTTTCAACCAACCCCACCTTGGCATAGATAATGACAGATTCAAGATATGTGTAACATAAGCTGGCTTTAAATTATTTAATAGAGTCAAGCACCACAATCCTAAAACCTCAAACATCTGCGATCATATCATACATTATACTTCTGGAGTGAGTTATTTTTAATGTGTATATCTAAACATTGGACAGATAAATATTGGAAATGAGCGCCAAACAGGCAGGAGTCAGTTACATCTCTTTTGTCAGTGCCGAGCCCTGAAGTGAGATAGTATCAGCGCAAGAACGCCAGTTGATAGTCCTATCTGATGGGCATACATTGGACTTGTATAGATGTCGATAGGCAGAAATGTATAGACCTCTTTTCTGTACAAATACTCCAAAGACAGTTGATCTCAACCTGAATGGGGATGATGGGATTTGTATGCCAACATATCTGGAGGGTAGCAGATTGGGGAGTGGTTCAAATAAGTGAAATGCTACAGGGGGAATTTCAGGAGTTGGGCTGTAGGAATTAAGATTCACAAGCCAGGTTCAATGGTCTTCTCTTAGAAGAGAATTAAAAAAGAAGTCTGTATTAAGATCCAAGACTCTGCCCTCCCTAAATGACAACCCTGTGAGATGTAGGCTATCATAAAGAATTTCTGTCTCTTTAAGTTCAAGATGAAAGGCTGTCCTCCTGTTATGTTATATTTCTGTCTCCAGAACTACGGCTATGTTACTAAAGTCATAACAAAGCAATTCTGAATGGGACCTAACACATAACTGTTTTAAGCACAGGGACTGCTTCGCCCTTTTATACTCAGATTAGTTTGTCAGTTTTTCGACGAACGCCTATAGCTGCCCCTTTAACAGTGACATGCTGTGTGGACAAGAGTAGATTGCGTTGATCTCCGTATTGCAAAGGGTTTCACATGATGATTCTAAAGTTCACGCTGCTATTAAAGTCACAGGAACAGGCCAGGGCATTTTTAAAATTTCGTTTTCCTTGTCTTCAGGTCAATAGATAATGCTAGTATGGGATACCTGAGTACGATGTGTGCACACACACCTTCCATCGAATCTGCAAGGTGCAGATGTGCAGCAGTGTTTTTGCTTCTCCCTTTGAAAATGCTTAGAGGCAGGAGTCCAGTCCTTTCCTGTCTTTCCAAGTATTTAAAAGGAATGTGTTCCAAGTTTTACACAAGTGCACCCTTCAGGCTTAATGAGGGGCTCATGTTTTCTGCAATTAAGGATCTACACACCCAAGTACAAAATACAAAGTGACACTTGGCCACGAGCCCTACGTCCAACCACCAGCTGTCAAAACCACCATGTGGCTCCGTTAACACTAATATCACTGCAGAAGCCTGTATCAGGTCACACATTCTTAGACCCAAACATGACATCGGCTCCTTAAACTAATGTGTCTGCTTCAGCCTGGCTCTAGGCATCATCAGGCTCCCAAAGGTTAACACAAACGAGGGTTCTCGTTAGAAGAATCTGTCATTCGCACCAAAGGGATTGCCTCCGTTCCAGAAATGCTTATGACCAAGATGGCTTCCATAGCATTTCCCCGATGTTGAATTTACATTGCCAGCTTTTCGTGGCAGGGAACTGTGCTCGTCTACAAGATAAGGCATCACTTGCACTGATAGCACTATCAGTGGTGCAGAAAGGGCTGGGCCTCAGGACCAAAGTTTAGGGCCTCAGAACCCAGAGAGCCCCCAAATGGCCACCCAGACAGTGGCAGGTGATGGGGAGAGCTGCAAAGTGGTCTGGCATCAGCACTCAGACCGGTATGGACATACTGAGGACCACCAGGACTGATGCTGGTCACCACAGTTGCTGCATCTTCTTCTTCTTCGTCTTCGTTGTCGCCTTCGTCTTCTACATATGTAGTCAAGGGGCAGCCCAGTTGCTCATTTTATTATTTTTACTTTAAATATATGTTATCATTTTCTTATAATATATGTTATAAGACAAAATGTATTGCCAAGTCATTGCGTTTCACATCAGGGCACCAGAAGCAAATTCCATTTTATTCCCATAGTCACAATGGTGCTGTGATTTAAGTGCGTTTCAATTGGGAAGCTGCCCTTGCTCAAGGGTATTTGTTTCTTTCTTTTTTCATCAGGGTTGACAAGCAGTTTTTAAAAATAGGGGTTGGTTTGTTTTGGCTGTATCAGATCAGGAATGTAGAAGCAGTTGTAAAGCATGGAATGGCAGTTGGGGACAGGGAGAAATGTTAGCTGCGTGTTTGACAACGGAAGTAATACAAACTGCCCATCTGCAGGCCCGGCCCATGCCCACCCGTGCATGCACACGTACGACCATTAAGTCCAGGGTCTACTGAGCACTATAGAAATAACAAATCACAGCAGCTTAATTAAAGCTGGAAAATAGTTAAAATACCACAGCAAACATTGATACTCAGCCTGGCAGCAACTGTTGCTTTGTGCATTAGAGAGTACTCCATTTATCTCAGCTACCTGTGCCTACCATTGCCATAACATTTGAGCATCTTTCAGTACTAAAAATGTCTTTGAGCCTGGAAGGTAGAGCATTCATTTTCAAAGGTTTATATTCACAAAGGAGGGCTTCAAGAGAGCTGGGCCCTTAAATGGTTGGCTCAGGGTCACACGCACGATCTGCGCTAGAGTATGGTATGGAATGGGATTCCTCGAAAGGGCTGGAGTGTATCGGTTATTGATCCCGCTTTTCCTTCCCGGGAAATCAAGGAGTGCATATCGTTAGCGGCTGAAGCCTTTCTCACTTGGCAATGGGAAGGCTGGTATTCCAGCAATTCTCCATGTAGAGCTATAGATTTAAACATAGATAAGACCCCAGCAACAAAGCACTCATGTTATGAACATAAGAGTGCATGGCTGCATGACCTTTGGCTAGGCCAGTCTCCTGATCTGCCAGCTCCTGGGAGATTCATTCTGCTTTACGAAAAGAATCCTAGTTTTAGTTTCTTCAGGGGTGGAGATCTTTTCTATTTATAGCTCCAGCTACTACCATTTATACCAAGAGTAAGCCATTAGAGTGGCATTCTCCAACTTGTTGCCTTCCACATGTTTTGGATTTCAACTCCCATCAGCCTGAACCAGTATGGACAAAGGTCACAAATGTTGGGAGTTGTAGTCCCAATTATCTGTAGGGCGCCACATTCTAACAAAATACTGAGATAACACAGATAATAGGGGCTGTTCACACATTACGCTAACCCACACTCGGTGGTTGAGTGTGGTGTGTTGTTGAACTGTGGGTTAGTGTGTTGACTGAACTCAGGACATTTCCCACAGGGTGGTTTGTAAACCATGCAGTGTGGCCTGTTAACCACCCTGAACAACCCATAAACAAACCATGGCTTCTCAAGGTGGCTTGTTCGAGAAATATAAGCCACAGTGCATGGTTAACTTTCTACCCTGCAGAAAATGTCATGGGTTCAGACAACACACTAAACCAGAGTTCAACAAACCACTCACAGTTCAACAACAAACCACACTCAATCACTGAGAGTAGGTTAGTGTGTTGTGTGAACCCCTGTAACAGAATTCAAAAACAGCCTTTTATTAGTCATCGTTGATAGAGCATTTTACACTTGCAGGGCGTACAACAACCTTCATGGAGTTCGTCCTTTCAAAAATGCTATGAAGGACGTCGCTATATCATTCCCATTTTACAAGTGAGGAAGGCTGTGCCAAAGGTGGAAATGGAATGGAAGTGCAACCATTTATCAGCTTGACCTAGGACTGCCAACTAACCAAGAAAACTACTTCCTTTTAGCTTACCTGTATCTATTGAATGTAATGTATTACATTTTTATATCGCCCAATAGCTGAAGTTCTCTGCGCAGTTCACAATGCAAGACTTAAAACCATAAAATACAACACCTTAATGAAATATAACATTGAAATTGAAAAGATTAAAAAAGAATGAAACAAGAGTAAAACAAGAAAAAGAAAAAAGTAAAAGCCAACAGTAGCATGAGAATCTGAAAACACACTAACACCATCTTTTAAAAAATGGAAATACTAGAGAGTATTGAGGTTTGGAAAGGCTGTCAGCTCCACCCGTAATGACCCATCATCTTTCTCTACCCTGACTCTGTTCCTTGTCTGCCTAATTTTGTCCCTGACTTCCTGGATTCTTCAAGGCCCTGCTTAACCCAGCATACAGACATAAAAAGAGCCATGCTGGATCAGAACAAGGGTCCATCTAGCCCAGCACTCTGTCCACACAGTGCTCAACCAGCTGTCGAAGAGGAACCCACAAGCAGGTGTACACAGGCCTACTGCCTCTGATACTGGAGGTAGCACATAGCCATCAGGACTAGAAGCCCTTGATAGCCTTGTCCTCCAGGAATTTACCCAACCCCCTTTTAAAGCCATCCAAAGTGCTGTGCTGTGTGACAAAGTACTTCTTTTCATCTGTCCTGAATCTCCCACCAATCAGCTTCATGGGACGACTCTGGGTTCTAATATTATGAGAGAGGGAGATAAATGCCTACCTCTCCCGGAGATTCTGCCCTGAGTCCTCCCCTTATCTGCCAAACTTTGCCACGCCTCTTTGCCAAGACCTTTTAAGTTCTGACTATGACCATAGCTCTGCCCCAGTCCCTATCCAGTAGGGCAAGAAAAAAAATTACATAACAAGGCAGTCTTCGTAGCTCGCTCACAGATGGTGTCTCAACTTCGTTGTAAATCTAGAACTGTGAGATCCATTACTGTAAACCATTTCCTGCTTCTCATGTTTAATTTCTGACCCTGTGTCATAGGCAAGTTTATTTTTGCCTTGTGACAATTTAGAATTTCCTTGTCTAAAATAAATAAAAGGCCTTTGTGTTTGTGCTTTGAAGGAGTCGCTAATGTAGTCTGTCAAAGCCTTCCTTTGAGGCTGACTTCGAATGGAACGTGAATATCCTTTTGCCTGTTTGGCAAATGTCTTTGCGTCCTTTGAAATATATTTCTTTTAAATCGCTGATCAGATTATGTCATACCAATATGGTTCCAGATACTATACTGTTACTTTCGCGAAGTGCCTGGTCTTGATTTCTTATCTTAGAAATCCAAATGCTGTAGCAAAACACAGCCGAGCGTTCTGATTTTAGAGAAAGAGCTCCAATAAAAATGAAGCACACCATGCCCACCAGTGTGGTTTGGGATTCACAAACGTCCAGTTCCCATTTCAGGCAGGCAGGTTTTTCTACTCCAGTCAAGTCCCAGTGCGTGCAGAGCTGGCTTCAGGTTTTTGAGGGACCTTGGGCAAGACACCCCCAATGGGTCCCCTCCGTCAGTGATTCTACTTCTCACTGCCACGGTCACCAGCTGCTATTGCTGCATGTCCTATGTCCCAACCTTGCTACCATTTGCTTGCTTGACTCAGGCAGAGAGCCAGTGAGCTAGTAGGCCGTAGCATCTACTCTTCCTCCTTCTCACCACCACCATTGTCTGGGCCAGAGCAAGAGGCAGGTAAACAAGCAGGTTGCAATGCTGAAGAGGAGGAGCAAGTGGGGAGGAGCAAGTAGGGAGGGGCCATAGCCCAGTGTGAGAGAGCACATGCTTTGCATGCAGAAGGTCCCAGGTTCGACTCCCAGCTTCCCCAGGTAGAGGGAGGAAAGAATCCTGCCTGAAATCCTCAAGAACTGCTGCCAGTCAGTGTCAAGAGCTTCTGCCAGTGAGTCAGATAGATGGACCCATGGTCTGACTCAGTATAACTCAGCTTCCTATGTTCCTAAGTATAGGGGCCTCTTGTCAATGGGCTTCTGCTGGGCTGTGGGCCCTCAACATGCGCCCAACCATGCCTTCCCTTGATGCCAGCCCTGAGTGTCTGACACCAAGGATGGCCAGGTGTCCTACTTTACTGAAGACAGTCCTCTATTTTGGAGAGCTGGCAGTCCCTGATTTGAAGGTGTCCTCTATTTGATGGCCTGTCTTGCCCAAGTCTGGTTAAAAGTCAGAGGACCATATGCAGGGAGAGCAGCTGCAGCCTTGAAGTTGCTCATCAATAGTGAGCAGGCACATATATCAACTGGTCAGTCTTCTCGGCAATGGTAAGATGTACTGTGTTTCTATTTAAAGTATAGTTATTATTTCACACATACACACACACACACACACATACGCACGCATACACACATTTGCATATGCAAATATTATGAAAATCAGTGTCCTCTTTTGTCCTCTGGTTGATGCAGTTCCTCTTTTTTGGAAATTCATATGTAGCCACACTATGACAGCAGTGGAAAGATTTTTTGAATGGACACCCCTTCTGTAAAACCACAAGGGGGATGGCAGAAACATAAAATGGATGAAGGTATGCATATTGGTATGAGGTAAACACCCTTCTGGCAATTCTGAGTGCTGATCTTCATGTTTGGTGATAAACACCAGCCTAGGACAAACTCTACAATCTCTGTGTACATGATTTTCAGAGAGGAGCAGCAGACAGGACATTTTCCAACACTTTGCTAGTACCTTCCATTTAGAGAAAATGAAATCATGCCTGTTAGAAACCATATCTAGTCTTGCCAAATCTTATTAGGAGAGTTTTCCTAGTACAAATGGTTTTTTTGCTCAAAAAGCTCACGCCGCAGTTCGCGTTCAGCAATCAAAATCAAATCAGAGCACATTTAAAGAATTTGGTCTAAGCTCTTAAGAACCACTCTGGAAATGGGTTTTGCATACTTGTATTGTTTGCGTACAATACTCTTGTAATCAGGTAATTTCTCTGATGAGGAGGGGGAGAAAGACGTCGAGGACACATACTCAGTCAGAGTAGGTGGTTATTTCAAGTGGGAACACTGGCCACATTAAAAGCATTTCTGCTATTAAAGCTACTGAAGAGTTTGAGAGGAGCTTGCACCACAGAGTGTAGCAGGTAGCAAGTTCCTTTTCTGCAGAATTGTGACTTCACTCCATATCAATTTAGTTCCATATTAGACCAGCCATTCTATTGCCCATACAAAACTGTCAGCAGCAGGGAACTCTAATGGACTTTAAAGATGGGGAACTCCGTTGTATGTTTTTACTATGTGGATGTAAATAGAACTGAACTTCTTCTTCAGCATCGGTGTTTTGTTTTGTTTTGTTTTTAAAGAAGTATAGACATCACAGCCAAACTATGGTCTGGCCACTGTGAATTGGTTCAGACCCACACTTTTCCTCCTCCCCAATTTGCACGTTCTGATTTTACCCCTCACTTCCTGGTTCATAGAAACCAGAGTTTGCTGTGATGTCCAGATCAGGCAAACAACAGTTACAATTAGGGTGACCAGATGGCTCGGGGTTTCCCGGTCCTAACCGGGAAACCTGGGGCGAACTGGCCCAACCGGGGGGCGGGGGGGCAAACCGGGGTGGCGGGGGGGTCACGCGGCGGTGGCAGCAAGCGAGGAGCGGCGGTAGACCCGGCGGCAGTGGCAGCGGAGGAGCCCGGGAAGCGGCCGCCCCAGCAGGTAAGTGCCCTCCCTCGCGCCTCGCGCTCCTTACCTGGCGCGATACTGAGAGACAGGCCGCGAAGCCTGTTTCTCAGTAGATTCGAGCACCAGAGGGAAGCGGACGCCCCTGCGGGTAAGGAGCGCGGGGCGCAGGGCACGGGGCACTTACCTGCTGGGGTGTCCGGGTTCACCGCCGCCGGGTCCTCCACTGCTGCTGCCAGGCTCGTGAGGCCAGAGGCCGCGCGGAAGGGACGGGAGAGGGCCGGATCCGGAAGTGATGTAGTCAGCCCTCCCCCCCCCCGCCTCTTCCACGCGGCCTCTGGCCTCGTCGGGGCTAGTCGCGATGGCGACAACCCCCGAGAAGCCCGGACGCCTGCGCAGTAGAGGCGGGGGAACTCCCCCGCCTCTTCCGCACGGGCATCCGGGCTCCTCGGGGGTCGTCGCCATCGCGACTAGCCCCGACGAGGCCAGAGACCGCGCGGAAGAGGCGGGGGAGGGACGATTACGTCTCTTCCGGATCCGGCCCTCCCCTGCCTCTTCCGCGCGGCCGCTGGCCTTACGAGTCCAGCAGCGGGGGACCCGGCAGCGGTGGAGGAAGACCCGGCGCCGGCGGCGGGGGACCTGGGGGGGCGGCGGACCTGGCGGGGGCGGCAGCGGCAGCGGAAGAGAACCCGGTAGGTCCAGGCTGATGTTTTTTGGGGGTGGGTGGCTTGGTGGGGGGGTTGTTTTGGGTGGCGGGGGGGACCTGGATTTTGGGTTCCAAAATCTGGTCACCCTAGTTACAATGAATCACAAAGTGGGGATAAATTCAGTTTGTGCACAGAGCTACAGGTAGGTAATTTTAGACCCTGGATTAATAGTCTTTTGGGGGGGTTGTTAGATGGCCATGGGGCTGTTTATACATCTTCTTTACCCCACGGTGGCTGCACAGTGGCGCTGTGTCAGTTATATGATGCAGCCGCCAACTCACAGCCACTGCAGGGCTTTTCCCCGAAGCTGCGTGTTAAAAAAAAGCAAGGATTTACCCAACTTTCTCCTTCTAAGCAAGGTCACCACAGCCCTCCCGCCATGTGACTTTGCTTTGGCATTGAGCCGAGCATTCCAGGGCAGATGGTGACTGCTGATTGGTTGGCAGGAGCCGGGCAGAGGGTGGGGTGGGTCCAGAGAGCCAGATCGCCAGCAGAAAGCCCACGCTGTCTCCTGCAAGTAAGATTACCCACCGCCACTCCACAGTAGCGAAACCAGTGTTTAGTAGTAAGCGGCACCAAAGCGGCGCAGTGAAGGCAAGCTCCATGTTGCATTAGCTCAGTGGTGAAGCATACAACTAAACATTTCCTAGCACACCGTTCCGATTTCTGGAACTGCTTTCACATTTCTGAAATAAATTTTGCCCTGCCTTGTCAGGGTTCCTGATCATGCAGAGAGTTCTACTCATATTCAAGCCAATGGGAGTAGAACTCCAGTTCAGACCTTGCCGGTTCAACATGTAAGAGATGTAGGGGGTGCGGCCAGCAGGCATGGCCCCTTCCCAGTACACGCCTTAAGCCTTCATGCGTTCAAGCGAATAGGACTCCTGCTGCTAAAGATTGCAGGGGTGGGGAGGGGAATCTATGTGACATGTACATCAAAGCTTTATCTGTGTTTCTTTATTAGATTGCTAATTTGGTTTAGAAACAGGTGTGATGCCTTGATTGAAAACTTTCTATGTTCTTACTGGGAGCTAAATTCTCTCTCACTAACACACATACACCTTTATTGTGGGTAATGACAATGGACGTGACCCTACTAATAGATGAGATATGAGCCAGTGTGGCATAGTGGTTAGTGTGTTGGACTGGGAATCAAGAGATCTGGGTTCTAGTCCCCACTCAGCCATTGTGGCTTTGGGCCAATCACAGACTCTCAGCCCAACCTACCTCACAGGGTTGCTGTTGTGAGGATAAAATGGAGAGGAGGAGGAGGATTATGTACGCCACCTTGGGTTCCTTAAGGAGGAAAAAAGGCAGGATATAAAAGCTATTTATTTATTTATTTATTTACTGCATTTCTATACCGACCAATAGCTGAAGCTCTCTGAGCAGTTTACAAAAATTAAAACCATAAAAACCGTCCAAAATATAAAACAACGACAGTATAAAAACATAATTTAAGATACAGTATGAAAGCACAACCAGAATAAAAACCGAGCAGCCATGCAGAAATTGATAGGGATTTAAAATACAAATTTAAACAGCAAGGTTAAAAATCAAACTGAAGAACTGTTAAAACACAGTGAAAATAAAATGTCTTCACCTGGCACCTAAAGGAGTATAATGTAGATGCCAGGCGAACCTCTCTGGGGAGCTCATTCCACAGCTGGGGTGCCACAGCCGGGGCTGGATTCAGGTATATCGCTCAATTGCAGTTTAGCATTACATGCATCAGCTCTGGCTTATGCATTCCCCCTGTCCCAGCCCTCTTCCAGCCTGGCCATGTGCTCACAGACACCTCTCGTGGGGCCTGCCAGGTCTCCCGCCTCTCCTGATTTTTATTTTATTTCTTATGACTGGAACTGGCAGGCAGCAAAGCGAGGTGCCGTTCTTCAGCACCATCTTTATTTGAGTTCAAAAGAATGGCTTTGTGTTTTGGAGTTGACCCTACCACCGCTTTGTATTTAGGTCCTTATCAAGCTACTTTTCTTTTAGGCCCTTTCTACACCATAGGGGTGTAGAGGGAGGGAGAGAGGGAGGGTGATCCCAGAAGTACCTAACACACACCATCGCGATCCTGGAAGTACCTAATACACACCATCGGCGCACAGGGACCAGCCAGGGGCCATCCCAGGCAAACAGCCTGGTGTAGAAACAGTCTTAAGTCTCACCACTTTGCCTTCTGGGAAATGTGTTTTGTGACTGGCTGTGCCCACCATGGCAGCCACTTTAGGAACAGGCAAGCCCCCCCCCATGGCAGCCATTTTGTGAGAGCATCAGCGGCAGTCTCAAAATTCCAAAAGTGCCCACCAACCCAAAAAGGTTGGGAATCCCTGCCCTAAACCATAGTTAAGAGTAACCACAGTTTATCCATGCAGGAGCAGAAGGAGAGGGAAAATGGGAGCTCATGCAATGGGGCTCTCCCCTCCTCTCCTCCCCTCTGCAGCCCTCAAGATCTGCTCTGCCTCCACCCACACCCGAAGTCTGTGGTGCACGCAGGGGGCTGTAGGGGAAAGAACTGCCCCCTCTCTGTTCTGCTGGGGGGGGGGGAGAACCTCACCACCACCGTAGCTATTCGGAAAACTCGCCTGGGATCTGAGTTAATCCATCTTTAAAAACCATTAAGATGTTTTGGGGCAGAGGAACATTTTAAGATTGGCCATATCTTTTTTCTCCCATGGCACATCTTCCATAGTGGTGTAAAATTGTACTCATAGGCTGCCTCTACAAGAGAGGTTTAATGCTCTTTCAAGGCGCTTTAAAAAATGTACCTCTACAAGAAAGGAGCGCAAATCGGGCGTAGAGGCGCGTTATCTCTCCGATTATGCACATTATCGAATGCGCATTAAACAGTGAGTTTTATTTTGCTCTGGCCGTTAAAGCGCATTTTGCCTATGTGAGCAAGCGCTTATGCGCATTAACTACTTGTAAAGCGCATTTTGGTCATCCATTAATGCGCTTCGCTGCCTCTCGTGCAGAAGTATTAGGCGTAAATGCGCTTCAGCGATTATGCGCATAATCGTCTAACCAGGCGCAAAAGTGAATCCTTGTAGAGGGGACCATAATAATAGACAGTTTCTGAAGAAGCTGCAGCGAAACAGGAGTAAATCCAGATTCCTGTAACCTTATCTCTCTGTTTTCCAGTTTCAATTCAGCATTTCATTGCTTCAATACATGCAACTGGTGTTAAATGTCTCAGTTCTATTTCAACTAGTGATTTTCACTCCTGATTTGTTTTTGTTTTTTGTGTTTACATTATCTTATATTGTATTAGTGTGTTTACAGTTACATGATATTATATTGTATTAGTGTGTTTGCCCTATTGTCCTAGTGGTCCTTTACACTTTGTGCAGTTGTGTGCTTTTAAAGCATTTGATTGTGTTGGATGGAGTAACTGGGCATCACCCAGGTGACGGATTTTTGCACTGCCTGGCCAAAGAGCTAAGGCTGGCCCTACAACCAGTACCAAAAATAGAGGTACTACAATAACGATTTTGATTGATTGATTCTATCAGTCATATAGTCTGTTCAGATGTGGACACGTCATAACTTGGCAGGAGATTAACTACAGCCAGTGAAGCAAGACTAATTAAGCAGGAATTATCAAGATGGCAGAATCATATGCGATGGTGCTGTTACCAATTTTAGCTTATTTTCCTAAATGAAGGAAGGCAAACCTGCTATAGCTGCCATGTTCTTTTTGACAACTACATTTTGCCATTAATAAGGTGACCATGGAAAGGAGGACAGGGCTTCTGTATCTTTAACAGTTGCATTGAAATGGGAAGTTCAGCAGGTGTCATTTGGATGCGTGCAGCACCTGCTGAAATTCCCTCTTCATCACAACAGTTAAAGCTGCAGGAGCCCTGCCCTCTGTTGTATCTGGTCACTCTAGTATAGCCACTGCAGCTTTAACTGTTGTGATGAAGAGGGAATTTCACCAGGTGCTGCATGCATACAAATGACACCTGCTGAAATTCCCCTTTCTATACAACTATTAAAGTTACAGAAGCCCAGTCCTCCTTTTCATATGGTCACCCTATCACCAGTGGGGAAAAAATCATTGGTTTTGTTCAAATGATACATTGAATTGAGGGCTTCTGAATTACCTTGCCCTGGTAACGAGCCACCTATATTTTAAAACTGATGAACTGTGCTATTTGTAGAAGAGTTATGCCATTACTCTTGGCTTTATGTTGTTGGCACATCCTCGAGCGAGGTAGGGATAAAGCATAATGAAATAAGCAAGCAAGATAATATTTATTATGTGCCTATGACAACCAGAGGCTGCCTAAAAGAGATGCAAGAGAAGTACTTGTGAATTCATCTCAGTTCCCTTCTGAGCTTGGAGGCGTAAACCAGATTTTCTGCTGTTTGGAGCAAAAGACACACATCTACAAGACTCACAAGGAAGGGCCAAAGACCCATCCTTGAATACATTCAAGAGAAAACTACAAAGAACAGTATATGTTTGAAGAATTAGTTAGAGATAACTTTTTATATCTTATAATTCCTAGAGCAAAGTTATTTACAGAGCAAGTCAGCTTTTTTATTTTTAAATAAAGGGATTTGTGCCTGTAGCATACATACATAAAGCCCATTTAATCGTTTCTAATAATAGTCACTCAATAAGTGGAACCAATGAGTTGAAGAACCAGTGAACCTAAGAACATAAGCAGGTCCATGCTGGATCAGACCTATCTAGTCCGGCATCATCTTCACACAGTGACCAACCAACTGCCTGTGGTAAGCCCTCAAGTAGGGCATGAGTTCCCGCTCATATTCATATTCATATTCCCGCTCATATTCCTAAGCAACGTTTTGAGAAGACGTGTATGTATAGGATGGCATTGTTAGCATTCACCCATTCAGAACATTTTGCATACAATGTTTCAGGAATCCTTATAAAAACCCTATAGAGATGGAGAAATATTATCATCCTCATATTTTAGATATGAGGCTGGTATTGGAGGTGTTGGCTTGCCTGAGGCCACTTGGTGAGTTCATGGATGAGGGCTGGATTGGGAGCCAGGACTGCTTGAGGACACCAGAAAAAAATAATAACATATTTTCATATTTGCTATGGGTTCAAAAGACTTGTTTAGTGTGTTGCAGCTCAGACCCCATTCCCACCTCTGCCTTGTGCTCTGTCCTTCAGGCAGTTTACGTATTCTTTGTGAATAGTCTTGCCTCCCATTTTGTGGTGCTGCCCAGTTTCTCAAATTGCCAGATGTGCCCACAGGCCCCAAAAGATTGTCTATCCCTGACGTGGGACATATGAAAAGGGCTCCCCTCTCAATTACTCCATTTTGTAAGTCAGTAGTTCTTGGGCATGCCACCAAAGGACTACAATTCTTTGCTCTAGTTTCAGATCGGCCAAGGAAAGCAGCCTTGAATGCAACAACTTTCTGACAGATGTTAATGCCATGTGAACGTCAGGCTTCAGTGTGAACTTCTCTTTCCATAGCTACTTTTCCTGTAAGCGGCCAAAATGTAAAGCCAAGGGGAGGGAGAGAGAGAGAGAGAGAGAGAGAGAGAGAGAGAGAGAAGTGAGGAATGGGGGAGAAAAGGAGGGGTAAAAATCATACTTGAGACTGACAATGGGGCCCTTGTTCTCACATGTAAATGAAACACATCTGCTTTACAGCTGTGCCATTCTGCTCCATAAACCAAAACACCAGAGAGAATGCAAGTCACTACTACCCACGATGAGGCTATGCAGTTCCAAGTGGCCCACTGGGCTATCCAGTGACCAATGAATAAACTATTTGGTCCCTGACACTCCAAGAATTTCAAGCCCAAACAGACTCAGACAGACTTCCATAATGTCTGCCAGAGGAAAGAATTTGGCTGCCAAACACAAGTTTCATAGCTCAAAAGAAATAAAAATTTAAAAAATCTAACGGGCTGGTGATTTCAACGCTAAAGATTTCAAAAACCTCTCCAGATAGAAGAAGTCAGCTTATGCCAGGAGGAAAAAGAGAAGCTGGTTTATTAAGACACACCTCATTTCCATGATAACGGTGGTGTTTTCTTTCTTCCTGGTAAGCATATGAACAACTGTTTCGATGGGTTTCAAGGTTGAACAAGAATCTACACAGTGTGCCTAACCAAAGTTATTTTGCCTAGTTTACATGCAAAGACATAATGGTCGTGTTTGGACATATGCTCAATTAGGTTTAAGCATTATGTGAATGAGCCTCCTCATGTTTCTGAGCGGACCGTTGGATTGGTCCCCTTAGGAATTCCAGGACTTGAACCAATAACTGCATAGCTTGAGGTTTAGCCCTAGCCAAATGAGCAATATTAAAACTCTGGATTAGCTCCACTCTGTATAAATCCAGCCTGTGAATCGATTGCTACTGCCATGAGATGCATTTAATCAAATGACAATCCCAAATAAATGTGTGGAGCAGGTCCTTCTGTTTTTCCCTTGCCCACAAAGCCATTTCTTCAGCCTGCTGATCTTCAGGCTCCCAGCTCCAGCACCCGAGTAAAGGGGACCTGGTTTGGAAAATACATGCTCCAGATCTCGACTGGGACATGGCTGTTCATGGCCCTAGCCTAGCCTAGCACAGTGCACAGACACCTGACCCCAGCCCCATCCTACCTACCTGTGGTGCCCACTTGGGAGAGCCAGTGTGGTGTAGAAGGTACAGAGTCAGACTAAGGCTGGTGGGGCAGAAGGGCTAAGTTTCAAACCACTCTCAGCCATAACCTTCACTTGAGAAGGACCATAGTTTAGTGACAGAGCATGTAGAAGACTCTGTTCAATCCCTAGCATCTTCTGCTATGCCTGAAATACTGGAGAACTGTTTCCAGTCAGTGCAGACAATACCAGGCTAGAAGGACCAAGAGCTTCAAGGTTTTTATTATACGCTCATCACTCCCTATGCATGCTTGTTTACAGATTCTTTAGATGATGTCGAGACCCTCCAGTTTTGTTTCTGTTTTCAAGCAGCATTTCCGGCAAGTTTTATTATTTTTTTTTAGAGCAGGGAAAATGCAGTACAATTTCTGAAAGCAAAAGAAAATGCTGTTTTCACATGTGTATTTGTGCTATACCACAGTGCCACATAGAGGTTATGTAACAGAAAAGCAGGAAAACAAACACTCCTTGCGTAGTCCTTGGATCGCAATTATGCATCAAAACCAAAAGTAGATGCAATGAATTAACAGCCTCGTGTAGAAAAGCCCCAAAAGTCTGAGTTGGTAGAAGACAGCTTCCAATGTCCCTATGACTCCTTCCTAATTCTAGCAATAGTGACTAGGTAAAGCCAACCCAAGACATTTTGCCGCCTGAGAAAAAGGACAAGATGGCACCCCCTCCCGCATTCCACGTACACAAGTGAACTGGATTGCAGTTGAATTTTACTTCAACGCTAGCAACGAGGCAGTACCCTCCAGGCTAGCTTAGTGGGAGGCAGATCACACATCTCTATCCTCCAAAAGAGGGTGTGTGTGTGTTTGTCAAAATGAATGGCTTTGGGGAGGGTATGACTGCTGCCATCACCACCATCACCTCATAAACTGTCACCTGAGGCAGTTGCCTCACTCTGTATAATGGTAGTGCTGGCCCTGTGACAAGGGGGAAAGAAGTTGCAGCTCTAAGATTGCAGTGATGCCGGCTTCACCTTGGGGATAAAATACCTTCTCTCCTTTCCCAGCAACCGCTGTTGATGTGGGCAGATTTTAACTGACACAGAAGGGGCAGATTTTGCCACCCAATCCCCTTCCTGAAGTGGGCCCATTACCCAGCTTCACGATAAAATTATCCTTGCGATACTGTCCATTTCATTGGGGAAATGTTGCTTCCAACACTTGTCAAGTTAGAAAATATCAAGTATCTTAATTCCAGGCCATTCAGATATACTCAACTCACTAGGTACAAACTTCGCTGTGATTATTAGCTTTGGCTACAAATAAACAAAGGCCTCTCTATATTCCTTCCCAACAATGACTCGAGATGCCATTTCCTCGGACGCTTATTTTGTTTCGAAGAAGAGAAAGATTTGATAAAGCAGAATTTTTCTTCCGCCTGATAGTTTGGTGCCTGGGATAACCATTCATAGAGGAAGGTATTTGGGCTGTATGTCAAGGCTTTCTTGGTGTTCACTCAAGTTCTGGTGTGGATAATTACACAAAAATGAACAGTGCCTTCCGACTGAGTCCAGCTCTCAAGCAAAAGCCATAAAATAGGATTAAAGAGTAGGCACGCTCAACACATTTTCCATGCCTTTCACACTGCCTCACACATGCTGAATTAATTGCAAGGGGGAAGGAATGTGCATGAAAAGTTACACTGTGAGTTTCTCCTTGTGCTGGACACCATGATTTTTATGGTGGATGAGGTGTTTTCATTATTTCCAGCCATGCAATGAGGTAGAGGTAGAGATGGACGCATCACTTCAATTCTTGTCCGTTTTGCAGGTGTTTATTTATGGAATCTGTTCTGTCCTGTTTCTGCTCAATCTGTAAGTTATTTCATGTCAAAAACCACATGAACATTCCCAATTAAATACTCAGTTAAATGTGTATTCTGGTATGCATTTTATCCTAAAATATCTACATGTTGGTACATTTGGGGGTATGTTTTTTGTGTGAAGAACTATGCCACAAAATTCAGAGAAGCACATAATCAATAGGATACCTGCGTTCCAATCAGCATATTAGTACAAATTGATTTGCTTCACTTAAAAATTAAGACAAAATAACATCTTCCAGTATCTATAGGTAAACTATTGATTAAGCAAATATGATTTTTCCCCTGGTTTTTAGATCGTTGGTTCCATGGGCAGGGCCCCGCCATTTTTGTTTATGTCACTCTGTAAAGGGCCATGTATAGTATTATGTAAAAACAATGACAACTATTGACATAGGAGATGGTTTGCTGCTCTCTATATTGGGTGGCAAATCAGTCCTAGGTGGTGGTGGTGGTTCTTCTTCTTCTTCTTCTTCTTCTTCTTCTTCTTCTTCTTCATTATCTGCCTCTCCCTTTGGATCGAAGTGGGGAACAACATAAGTACAATACAATATAGCTCAAATACATAAAATTAATTAAAAGAGCATATAAAACACTCAAAACATCTTAAAATTCTTGGGTTAATATTCATCTGGGTAGGCCTGCCAGAAGAGGCTAGTCTTTATAGCTGTCTTAAACTCGGAGAGAGTGTTAAGTTGACGAATCTCCTTTGGCAGGCCATTCCAGAGTCTGGGAGCGACAGAAGAAAAGGTCCTTTGTATGGAGAATCTGGATTCCCTTTCAGTTGCCCATTGATAGGTAGCTGGGCTTTGTAGTGTTCCTATTTGTTAAAGGCTTCCAAAGCAAAGTGAACACAAGCCTTGTATATTTTGAATATCTGGTCTCTCGTTGAGTATCATTGCCGGTATAAAACAGAACTGTCATCTAAAATTACTATATCAGTGACCAGCATCCCCTGGGGCCAAAATGTAGCCTCTTGAAGGCTACTATCTCCCCCAAGTATTTGCCAACCTAGAGCCCAACAGGGTATATATCATGGGACTGGCACCTATGGCCATGAGACTAGCCAACCATCCTCTTTGGAGAAACAAGATGTGGTCTTGGGCTGCTATGCATCACCCTCTTTTCAAAGTGGCCCTCATGTAAAAGTAGTTGCTTGTGATGACACCATAAGTTCAACTGAGTTGCCAATATCTCATAGTATGCCACTGGCTAAACATGGCAACAATATTCCATCACTTTATGCTAGTTGCCACTATGCCTCTCTTGTATGTATTTTCTGGTGCAAGTTAATTGCTAGAATAATACTTGTAATAGCTGAAAGCCAGAAAATGGGTCACTGAAAGCCTCATTTCTTTTTACTATACATATTTTTACTACCCTCTGTTAAGCCAGTGTGTCAGAGTTTCTTCAAAGAAATGTGGTAGCACTTCTGAGGCAGTTGTTGTTTACGGTTCAAGCTGAAAATGATGCTTCCTTTCAAGGTAATGACAGAGTCGTCCAAATTTAATTAGGAATGTATGAAGGGGTGGGTGTGTGTGTGTGTGTGTGTGTGTGTGTGTGAGTGTGTGTGTGTTGTAATAACTTAGTCCATTGCTAAGTTCCCTCGAAAACAAGACAAGATGCAGATCTGTTCAGGGCCTTTTTCAGCTATGGGAGCTTTAGTCACAGAACAAAGTGGCGTGTAATGCTTTTAAAAATGTGATACTCTGGAATGTGATGTTTTGAACCTAATAGGGGCTTTATTATTGCCAGATAAATGCTTCCCATCTAGGCACTACAAAAAACAAAAAAATAGGGATGGGGCGGAACTCCACTCCAAAAAGAATGTTGTCGGAATCACTGCTTCCAGGTGGACTTGGGAGCATTGCTGGAGAGCAGACCTAAAGTACTTCTTTCGTATGAGTTCTGGGCTGTTCGAGACTTCTAGAGATACATGAGATGCTGTAGTATGACCTACGAACTCCACAGCTCTCATTTATTTTATTATTATTTATTATTGTGTTTATATCCCCCTTTTTCCCCTCTAAGGAACCCAAGGTGGCGTACATAATCCTCCTCCTCTCCATTTTATCCTCATCACAACAACCCTGTGAGGTAGGTTGGGCTGAGAGTCTGTGACTGGCCCAAAGTCATCCAGTGGGTCTCCGTGGCCAAGAGGGTACTAGAACCCAGATCTCCCAACTCCCAGTCCAATGCTTTAGCCACTACACCCCACTGGCTCTCTCATGCAATTTTAGGTCTGTCACTGTCCCATGCAATAGTCAAATCTAATAAAGGAGAGACTAGACTTTCTGGCCTGTTCTTCCACTCAGTACTGAGCCACATGCTAATTCCAGGTGATGGTGATGATTTTTTTTTTTGTTCATGTCCTTAACTGGTCTCGCAAATGGAAGGAGATGCAAGAGATCATTTTTGTTATCATTTTTCATGAGCATCTATGACGTCACATCAGATGTAGTTATGATGTCATTAACAAAATAGATATGGAGTCATGTTATCTTTTTCTCCATGGCAGGATGCTCTCATGGTGGTGACCTCCTTATCCTGCCTGTAGCATCTTTCATTGCTTGCAATGTGAATCCTCTTGATCACACCTAGAGTTTCTGCAAATTTCTGCAGAGATTACTGCAAATTTTGAAGCCATGGGAGAACATTCGTGTTTTTTGAGGGGTGGGGTTCAGGGAATAAATGGAAATTTAGGGGGAAAGTGAAAAATATTAGTATGTATTATGTATACCTTGGTTTGCTCATAAAATTAGCATTAAAAGTAAACATTTAAAAATAAACTTAGAGCACAATCCTATGAGATTGTGGAGGCCCACCTGGTGCCAACAATGTTATCTTCTCTCAGGCGTTTGGCAGCATATAATGAGTTTTAATCAGGTCCTGGATTGTCATTGTTTGAGAGTTTTTAATTGTTTTAAAATATATGTTGCCTGTGTGTGTAGTGTCTGCTTATATGTTTTTCTGTAAGTGGTTTTATATTTTGTATAATGTATTTATACTGGTTTTTAATCTTTCTGAACCACCCAAAGAGCTTCAGCTATGGGATGGTATAGAAATGTAATAAATAATAGTAGTTATAATAATTGTCACCCATTTGACAAAAGCCTCTGAGCTCGGAAACTAGTGTGGTGTACTGGCTAGGGGGTTGGTCTGGGAGTTGGGAGATCTGGGTTCTAGTACCCACTCGGCCATGGAAGCTCACTGGGTGACTTGGGGCCAATCACAGACTCTCAGCACAACCTACCTCACAGGGTTATTGTTGTGAGGATAAATGGAGAGGAGGAGAATTATTTATTCCACCTTGGATTCCTTGGAGGAAAAAGGTGTAATATAAGTGTAATAATAAATAAATAAAATGAAAAAACACATGCCTATTGCTGGCAGGGTTGCAGAAACAATGGAGAGTCAGTGACTAGCCCAAAGTGAGCTTCATGGATGAGTGGGGACTAGCACTCAGAAATCCCAAGTCTCAGTCCAACTCTCTAACCACTACTCCACACTGGCTCTCTACCCCTGGTTTAATTTCATTGATGCTGAGGATCAGACTCCAGGCTTGAACTGGCCCAGTTTCCTTATGCAGGGAACTGTGACTAGCTCAGCCTTCCCCAGCATGGTACCTTCTAGAAGTTTTGGACTTCAGCTTCCATCAGCCCCAGCCATAATGGGCAATAATCAGGAATGCTGGGAGTTGTAGTCCAAAACCTCTGAAGGGCACCAGGTTGAGAAAGACTGGGCTAGCTCCTCCTATTTTATGCCCATGAGAAAACTGAGGACAGCAGCATTTACTTCAGCGGTTGCTATGACTTCGTTTTCAAACTGCTTTTCTGAGAATTATGACTTCATTTTCAAACTGCTCTTATGAATGTTGTCAATTTTTGTTGTTGTTACCAGGGCGTATGCTTTGTCATGTCTTACCAGCGGGTGGGCTGCCATGTTCAGCATCCATTAGTAGGCTTCCTGAGCAAAACAATCTTGAAACAGAGGCTGCATGATACATACACCCTGGTATATCAGATGCTTATTAACTCAGCAAACTCAGCTGTTGATAACAATTAATTATGCCGCACAGTTTCATAATCTTACTGGTTGTTGTTGTTGTTGTTGTTGTTAAAGGAATAATGACAGCAAGCTGGTTGTTAGCAAGAATATTAGTTAAGGGGGGTGATGGAGGTGTACTTATTGTCAACTGTGCCTTGAGATTGCAGCCTGTTGCTTTGCTCCATAGAATTCAATGGGAAGCTCTGAGAACTAAAACAGTCCATGGTTGCATAGTCCTGCCTTGCATTCTGTTTGTTGGATATTGTAGAGTGGGGTGGAATGGCAGGGAATGGCTTTTAGATCTGTACACTGAGACTGTGAGCCTATCCACATTGCCCTTAAAACGACTTATATTCTGTTTAAAAATGTGTTTTTTTAAAGTTGTTTCATGACGTGGTAGGACACACTGAGCAGTACTTACGTTTCATAGTGAGTGACTGCTTCCTCCCTCCTCAAAGTGTTCAGTGGTGTCACACAGGGTCAATTCTTTGTCTCTTCTTCTTTAGTTTTTGTTTTGCAGGCTGCTTGACCTGCCCACTTCTGTCTCCATAGCTCAAGTAGCCTGCAAAACAAAAACTAAAGAAGAAGAGACAAAGAAATAACCCTGTGTGACACCACTGAACACTTTGAGGAGGGAGGAAGCAGTCACTATGAATGCAAACAATTGATACCCACTCATCTCTGATGGACACTTTAATTTATCCTCCTTTAATTTCTCTTCCTCTCTCCATCAGAGAAAATTCACTGCTTCTTTATAGGAGCCTATCTACACAGTACCTTGGAACGTTTTAAATAGTATCTTAAAACATTCCAAATAGGTGCATTCCAAAACGTCTTAGGCCACATTAAGGAGTACTCACATTACAGGAGAAAAAATCATCAGTCTTCAAAGCGGTGTGTGCGGTCTCACACCCTTCTGCCCCGTCTCTTTCTGTTTCATTTTTACAATGAGTTTAGGGCAAGGCATTGTGGGCGCTGTAGTTCACTCGCCCACTTCCTCCTTAGTTCCTCTTGCATTCCCTAGTTTTCAATGAGTATAGGGCTAAGCATTGTGGGTGTTGTAGTTCACTCGCACACTTCCTCCTTAGCCCCTCTTTCTTCCCCACCAATCAACGGCTAAGCATTTGGGCGCTGGTAAACGAAGCATTGCCCCCACGAATCACAAACGGTAAGGAAGGGCACATTATTTTACTTAAAACGATTTATTAAAAGTAAAAACCGTTGTATATAGCTGAAGTGAGTTTGAAAAAACCTCGGGTATACAACGTTCAAGGGAGTGCGTCATGTGGCAAAAAAAGAGTTTTCGTGACCCTGATAAAACGTTATAAAGCTAGTGTGTAGATTGGCTCTTTGATGCTGTTTGTGGATATAATTTTTAAAAACTGTTCTGAGACATTCATGTCTTTGATCTCACACTGCCAGTGTATCCTGTTCTAAGTTATCCCAGGTGTCAGTAAGTTTACGACATGGTCTGGAATAGTACTGTGCTGTAAACAACCTCATTTTTTGTGAGCATTGTGATTTGATACAAAAGAAATTGCTTTTGAAAAAAATTCAGAGGAGTCAGTGAAATCCTCATAGGTGATGTGTGGGGTTCTTACTTGTTAACGAGGTGGGCGAAAGATGTATATGTAAATGTCCTGTCTGTCATTGTACAATTTGGTGCTGTGCAGCGTTCCTGATTTCCCACGCTGGTGTTAAAGCCCAGAGGAAGATGTTACGAGGTAGCTCATCCCACAAGGTTGTTTCAGATCAAGAAGTGTGGGCAGCTGGGGAGGCTGCAGGGTGATGAGAGAACAGAAAGCAAAAACACGCCACTCCCTTGGCCACCTCGCAACAATAAGCTCAAAAATACTGCCATCAGAAATTCAGAAGGAAGTCTGAAGGGCCCAGAAACTGAGGCTGAAAAATGGAAGCCTCTTTCACGGAGAGAGAAAACTGTCAGGAAATTGGAAGACAAATCTCAGCACAGTTCTAGTCTGGGAAGTCTCTGGAGAGAATGTGAAGCTATAATGTAAGCAGAGCTAGGTCTTTAAGGATATGGAGCTGACACAGATGCTTTTGAATGCTAACATTTGTTTTCCATCTCTGCTCAGAGCAGGTGTCTGAAGATCTGACACTGTCTCCTGGAAATTCTTAGTTCTGAAGCATATGAATTAGAAATAGTTTTCCAGCCTTCCACATAAATCTCCCATAGCACTCTGCAGCTGCTGGAATATGATGCCACCCCCCCCCACACTCCCAAATCCCCCTTTGCGTCTGCCTTCTCTTTTGGCAGCATAGGTGTAGGCTGACCTATGAAAAGGAGGACAAAGCTCATGTAACTTTAACAGTGGTAGAGAAAGGGGAATTTCAGCCGGCGTCATTTGTATGCAGTTAGTTCCTGGTGAAATTACCTCTTCATCACAGCAGTTAAAGCTGCAGGGGCCTTGCCCTGTTTTGTATCTGGTCACTCTAGTATAGTGCCTGCAACTTTAACTGTTGTGATGAAGAGAGGATTTCACCAGGTACTAGCTGCATACAAATGGCACCGACTGAAATTCCCTTTTCTTTGCAACTGTTAAAGTTACATGAGCCCTGTTCTCCTTTTCATATGGTCAGCCTAAGCATGGGTGTTACTATCAGTCCACCTGCATTTCTTCTGTGTTTCTCTGAGATTCGAGTAATTACACCTGCTCAAGGGGCTGCTAGCCTTCCTCTCCGCCACACACAGAACCATTTGTTTGCCAGGATGGGGAAGCATTTTGTTGCATTAATTGCTTTGATAAGAGCTTCACAAAATTGACACATCTCTTCTTCAATGGGACAGAAAGAACTTGAGGTTTAAATAATTTCCATGTGTGAGAGAGAAAAAACTGACAAATTTCTCCAACCAGGCAGAGAGCTTAGAGTGGTTAGCTCATAAAAGACTGGCTTTGAATCCCTGTGTATTCATTGTTTTATTTATTTATTTATTTATTTGTAAGAATCTCTCAGTGGTTCATATTGTTTTGGAGTGCTGAATTAGGGTGTCTCTACTTTAAGCAATAACCCCACAAAAGAACCCAACTTACCGTGGCTTTCTGCTTTCAGGTTCTTTGCGGTATTAGAATGGGCCTCTTTATATAGCAGACATGTGGTTTGAATCAAGGAAGCACCTCCCTTCCTCCCTGGCATGTGTACAAAAAAGGGGGAGTCTTATTTTGTCAGTTATCTTGCAGCCCCTAGGAAAGCCAGGACTTACTTCTGTGTAGATGTAAGATTGTGCTGCAAGTCTACAACCCTAGGCACACTTGCTTGGAAGTAAGCACCATTGAACACAATGGGACTTACTTCTGGGTAGTTATAAGATCACACTGCAAGTCTGTAACCCTTGGCACACTTACTTGGGAGTAAGCCCTATTGAATTTAAGGGGTGCTCTTGGTGGAGTGGGGGATCAGATCTATCCATTGCAGGAGGGCATTTAACTCTCTTCTCCCTCTGATTTCTTGTAAAGTCCTTCCTTGGCAAGTTCATAGTGCAACCCCAGCTTTACATACTACCAATGTTGTGCCATTAAGGGTTTATTCCAGCTCATCTCCGATCTTTTTGAAAACGGGATAAGGGGAGGAAACCGCGGGAGACCTCCTGGCTGTTGAACATGTCATGTAAACGTGGCCAGTCACAAGTGTGCCAGTCACAAGTGTATTATAAATCGCTCGTTTAAAGAAGCCCTCATTTTTTCTGAGAGCTCCTCATTTCTAACAGCTACATGGGCATTAGGTCTATGCTGGGAATAGCTGTACCTATTGTATTTGGCTAGTGGCAGAGGGGCAAGAATTTTGTTGCATTGGCTTTTGTTAAAAACGTATTTACATTTGCAGATTTCTTTGTAAAAGGGACAGAAAGGACTCCAAAAAAAATTTTTTTGGTTTTGTTTTTTTTAAAGTAGAATGGGGAGAAACCAAAATGAATGGATTCGTCCACCCCTTTTTGTTTTAACATGTCTCATGCACAGCAATTAAAATATTCCATTAAAATACCAGGAGATTCAATTTTGTCTATTAAAAGCTAAGGAATCACAAGACCCATATTGTCTATCCTTCTGGCAGCAGGTAGCCAAGCAAAGCATCCTGCCAGCGTTACTATCTGCATTTCTTTATCTGGATATGCTGGCCATTGACCCTAGGGCCTTACGTCTCAAAACAGATGTTCCACCTCTGTGAGGGACATCTTGCCCAGTCTTCCGTAAACATGGATCTAAACTTCTTTATTCCTAACCTCTCAACCCGCGGATCCACCATTTTGGCCCAATTTGACAGCCAGCCATTGTTTTCTAGTAGCCAGCGAGAGTCGGCTTTCTCACTTCTTGTTACCCAGACACAACAATGTTCTTAGTGCCCATGCAGACATTCTATGGGGGAGAGCCAGGCAGGCTGGATATTTGTATCTGGAGCAAATAGGCTAAACTATGACATGAATGCTGTGTCCCAGCATAAGTAACAGCTTGGCATCGTTTTGACAGAAGCTTCCCTCTGCTTCCCTACCATGCCAGGGCCTTTTAAAACCTGTGTTGCTCCTAGCAGAGTGTACATTGGAGGCATTCTCTGCTGGTCATGGAAATTACATTTCTGGTTGGCACTGGCACTCTGCAACCTTATTTCTGGACCTGTGCGCTCAGCATATTGATTAGCAATCAGTCTGTACAATTAGAGGGTTTTTTTTCAATGCAGCTTTATCTCCCTGTGATTGTCAGCGTTACAGAGAGAGAATGTTCCCCAAGCGCTGTTGAAATCAATGAAAGCATATAGAAGGTTCTTTTGACTCAGCTTCCCTTTTTACGTGGGGAATGGGGAAAGCTGGCTTTCCAGTATCAGGGGCAGTAAGCCAATATTCACTAGTTGCTGGGGAACATGGGTGGGAGGGTGCTGTGCACAATGTCCTGCTTGTGGATCCCTGGTCGACAGCTGGTTGGCCACTGTGTGGATAGAGTTCTGGACTATTTATTTATTTCTTATTTATTTTAATTTATTACATTTGTATTAGGGATGTGCACTGACACCCCGGATTGGATCGGATAGCGGATCGGAATCAGAGCTGGGGGGTCAGATCGGATCGGATGGGGGGTTGGGCGGATCGGATCGGATCCCGATCTGCGGATCGGATGTCCGATCCACGGATCGGACGCCATTTTGAATGCTTTTTCCCATAGCCAAGTATTGTGTTACAAAAACGCCTATAGCTTTTTCATTTTTAAAGATAAAAGGATGAAACTTGGGCACTTTGTAGATGGGTTAGGGGTAGTTATCTTTGAGAAATTTCAGAAAGATTGGTGTATGCATTTTGTGGCAATTAATTTTTTAATAAATAACCAGGAATGCCTATAACTTTTTCATTTTTAAAGTGCCACAAATGAAACTTTGCCACATTGTAGGTGGTACATTGGCACCTATGTGTGTGAAATTTCAGAAACGTAGGTGCTTGCCTTATGTAGCAATTAATTTTAGAAAAATGGATAGTAGTGGGGTAAATACAGTTACGCCTCCCACTTTTTTATTTTTAAAGATACAAACAGGAAACTTGGGCACATTACAGGTAACACTTGGCTTGATATGTGTGTGAAATTTCAGAAAGCTAGGTCCAGGCATGTGGTGGCAAGGTATTTTTGAAACAATGAAGAAAGAAACACCTATAACTTTTTTATTTTAAAAGTTAGAAGTCTGAAAGTTGCTCACTTTGTAGATGGGTTAGGGGTAGTTGTCTGTCAGAAATTTCAGAAAGTTAGGCCCAGGCATTTGGTGGCTATGAATTTTTTAGATTAAAAGTTACAAAAGTTTTTCCACAGAGGCTTGGGCTGTCAATTGCACCCCCCCCCCGCCTCCCCCTCCCTTTTTTATCTGTCAAAACTCCGTGTTGTTGTAACTTTTAATCTAAAAAAATCGTAGCCACCAAATGCCTGGACCTATCATTCTGAAAATCCGATGCACACCCCAAATTTGTATACCGCCCCATAGCCGAAGCTCTCTGGGCGGTTTACGTAAGATTAAAACAATTAAAAACAATATACAAAAATTAAAACAGCAAAAACATACAATGTACACATAATATTCACATACGTTCAAAACCACTGTAATGAACCTAGAGATGTAAAATTTCCAGAAATTTTGAAGCCATGGAAAAAAACCCAATTTTCCCCATTTCCCCCCCCCCCAGGAAAAAAATGGATTTATTTTATTTTTTTGAAAAATTGAACAAAATGCAACATTAGCAATTTTTACAGATTGAAAAGCACTTTGTTACTTTAGGAACATAAAATGTAATTATGTACAAATTGGTTTGGCATAAAATTATCCCATTTGGTATATTAAAAGTACAGTGTTATAAATTGAATTTACTTTTTTATTGTAATAAATGGAGCTACAAGCTCCTGAACTGTAAGGAACGCCTGAACTGTAAGGAACCTCTTTGGTTTTGCCAGTTTATGAGGGGCAGGCAAGTGCCAAGCATACATAAAGCACCCATTCCCTTAAAAAGTTTTTAGACATCATTTGGAGAAGTAAATATATGAACGTCTTGTCTTAAACATTTTATTCATCATGCTAAAATGAAACATTCCATAATCCATTTTTCTCCAATTTTTTTTTAAAAAAAAGCCTTCAGGAAAAAACGGGGGGATGTTTACCCACCAAATTTTTCTGATTTTTTTTCTGGGCCTTCACATCTCTAGATGAACTCTTGGTCTGATCCAGTATGGCTCTTCTTATTTTCTTATAATGGATACAAAGGGCAGTTGTATTTTAATTGTGTTTTTAATGTATTTCTTTTATTTTATATTTGAATTAAGGTTTTATTTAAACTTGGTTTTTTGGGTGCCATTCATTGGCCGAAAGGTGGGAAATAAATAAAATACAATAATCAGCCCACAGCATAATCCTGCTCCAAAAAAAGGGGGGGAGGCAGTTTTGTGACTGACACAAGGGGTGGCCAATTGTGGTTGTGCAGATCCGTCATCTGCAGTAGATCATAGAGGAGCAGGTTGTACATCTATCCAAAGTCTGGTGAACATGATTCCACAGCAGGTTCACCCCTAAAACAACATACTTTTTGAACATGGCTAAATGTAAGCATAGCTGCAAGTTTTGTTTTGTTTTAATGTTTTAAGTTTATGCTCGTTTAAAATTTTTACAAACCTGTAACGTTTTAAGTTGTCCTCAGTGAAACTTTTATTAATTTTGTTCTCAAGGACAGCTGAGGAAGCAACACTTTGGAAGGAAAATGTCTCCTTTCAGCACTTTAAGTTCATCAAGATCAGTTTGTTTTGGGAGCAAAGCCATACTGCTGTTTGTTTTAAGTTTAGGAGTGAGTTTTAATTAAGCAGCCTGCATTGGGATGTGCCAAGAGAGTTGACATTTCAGCAAGAATTTGCAATTAAGCCTGTTGAGGGTAATCATACATCTTGTGTTTCCAGGGTGTAAGATTTTCACATTCTTATGCTGCTTTCTCTGTTATTATTCTGACATTGGGATAATTAAATGGACACCAGAGTAGGAGCACTATGGGCCATTCCATACTTTCCATACAGTAAACCTTGCTTTCTGATCAAGTGTGCACTTGACAAGAAGCTGATGCCAATCCTTGCCTAGGTAGTATGCCTACCTGTTTGAGTCTTGCAGCACCTTGAACTCTAACAAATTTATGCTGGCATTTATTCCAAAAATATCATGGTTGAAATGTATTCCTTCTGCTTTTCAGTAATCCGCAATTAATGCAATGTCATTAGAGATGTCTAAAGCACCGTCTGGGCCACTTTTGCTGGATGACTTTCAGTTATTGGATATGGGCAAGGTGCTTGGTTGCACCACTTGTGCATTTGACTTTTCATGGTTTATTAAATTTAGCATGGCAGGGATGTCCGTCTGGGTCCAGGAGGTTGTAACTACCACTCTAACTTAAGCCATAATTCCACTGCTGCTGAAGAAACCTAGCCTGGATTTATAAGACATTCACAGCTAGAGGCCAGTGGCTAGCATTCTCTTCCTGGGCAAGGTGATTGAGAGAGTGGTGGCCAGGCAACTCCAGTCATTTTTGGGGTGAACTGATTATCTAGGACCATTTCAATCAGGTGTCAGGCCTGGTGTTGTCACCCTATGGGATGACCTTTGTCAAAAGAAAGATGAGGGCAGTGTGATCCTTTTCATTCTTCTGGACCTCTCAATGGCTTTTGATACTGTTGCATAAATTATGCTATTCCCAAGTGTGCCAAAGTCCAGATATGAAACACTTGACGAAAGACCTCTTGAAGCTTTGGAAACTGAATTATTATTCTGCGCAGAATAGGTGACCTCTGGATGCTAACGCTGCTTTCCAGGGTCACACCCCACCAAGGTTCAAACAGTGCTGTTATACTCCAGGTGTTACGCGTCATCAGCCCTCACCTCATTGGTTTACAGCCCCAGTGACATCATTTGGCTAACCCTATTTTACTCTCAAGTAGTCCCGAGTAGTGGCCAGATGTGGCGTTGCATTGCCATGTGCTTTGCAACGTCCCTTCACTTCTATCATTCCCTTATATGGTCATTTTGTCCCTCTCCAGGGGTGCCACGGTCACATCTGGATGAGTCACACTCCTGCTTCTTCTAAGTAAAGCAGCCTACGTAGGTTCCGATTGTGTATAATGGAGCCTGACCTGGAGAAGAAGGAGCAATGGCGATTTTGACAAGCTCCTAGTTCTTGCGCTGCTAAATCACTTGCGAGCAGCTTGACTTTTGTAGAAATGGATACAATGGACAGACAGTGGGGAATGGGGATCTGGGGTGCTGTGTGTGGACGGTTTGGGTGCTTGTGTCAGTGGACACGTGTAGGATGCGTGTAAGATGCGTGTCAGGGGAAATGGCCATGTTTTGGGGTGAAAATTACAGATCCGTATAGATTTTTTACAACAATACTATCAACATAGTTTCCTTCTGGACAGGCTCTCCAAATTGGTCATAGGAGGCACCATTTAGTGGTGGTTCCACTCCTACTTGGAGACCCAATTCCAGAAGGTGGTGCTACACCATTTGGCCTTTAGAGCATTTGGCCATCATGCTTTGGGATTCTGCAGGATTCTATTCATTGGCTGAATTTGGACGACACAATAAGCAACTGGGGGGGGAACAATCGTCAGTTGTATTGACTATCATGTCGTCCGAATGCTGCCATAGTCAACTCAGCGCTGATCCTAATCCACACCACAGTTGATAATTTATTACCATGTTGTGTGGGGAGTACCCCTAGATGTACCCCACCATTGACTATCGTGTTGTCTGAATTCAGCAATTCTCTCATGCTGGTTAAATTTTGGAAATGACCAAAACCATTTGATTGGATTCTCTCTTGATTGGTTTTCTCTTCTCTTTTTGTCAGCTTACCATGGCAGATGTGTTAGTAGCTGAGATTGGGGACTGGGAAGGTATTTTATTTTACAGACCAACAGATGTGGTGGCTTCCAAATCCCTTGGTTTTAGCATATGCAGTACTTCTTCCTAGTCCAGAGCATATTGTCTAGGAAACCATAATGTGAGTTCAGTGGGATGTACTTCCAGGAAGTCATATATAGGACTGCAACCTTAATTATAGGGATGTGCACTGGATCGGACCCGATCCACGATCCGAGTCCGGTCCAGTGGGAAATCGGATAAATTATCCGATTTCCGATCCCGCAGCTGGATCGGCCGATCCAATCCGAACCGGTCCGAAAAGGCTCCGAACCGGTTCGGCGGATCGGCGGATCGGCGGGCGCCCACTGGCGCCCACCGCCGCTTCCATTGGCGGGCGCCAGCGGGCGCCCGCCGATGAAAGTGGACAGCGGGGGGGGAGGAGGGGGGCGCTTACCTTCTCGGCCCGTCCGCTACCGTCCGGCACTAGCAGCTACTACCAGCGGGCTCCGCGGCCTGCTCCAGGGTGGCGCGCCGGGTGATGTCATCACCCGGCGCGCTACTCTAGAGCAGGCCGTGGAGCCCGCTGGTAGTAGCCGCCGGCGCCGGACGGGAGCGGACGGGCCGAGAAGGTAAGCAGGGGGTGCGTGGAGGGGAGGAGGGGGCGCGCGGAGGGGGGGAGGGGGGCCCTTACCTTCCCGGCCCGGCCGCTCCTGTCTGGCGCCGGCGACTACAACTACCAGCAGGCTCCGCGGCCTGCTCTAGGGTGGCGCGCCGGGTGATGTCATCACCCGGCGCGCTACTCTAGAGCAGGCCGCGGAGCCTGCTGGTAGTAGCCGCCGGCCCCGGACGGGAGCGGACGGGCCGAGAAGGTAAGCAGGGGGTGCGTGGAGGGGAGGAGGGGGCGCGCGGAGGGGGGGAGGGGGGCCCTTACCTTCCCGGCCCGGCCGCTCCCGTCCGGCGCCGGCGACTACAACTACCAGCAGGCTCCGCGGCCTGCTCTAGGGTGGGGCGCCGGGTGATGTCATCACCCGGCGCGCTACTCTAGAGCAGGCCGCGGAGCCTGCTGGTAGTAGCTGCCGGCCCCGGACGGGAGCGGACGGGCCGAGAAGGTAAGCAGGGGGTGCGTGGAGGGGAGGAGGGGGCGCGCGGAGGGGGGAGGGGGCCCTTACCTTGCCGGCCCGGCCGCTCCCGTCCGGCGCCGGCGACTACTACCAGCAGGCTCCGCGGCCTACTCCAGGGTGGCGTGCCGGGTGATGTCATCACCCGGCGCGCTACTCGAGAGTAGGCCGCGGAGCCCGCTGGTAGTAGCCGCCGGCGCCGGACGGGAGCGGACGGGCCGAGAAGGTAAGCAGTGGCGGGGAAGGGGGCTTACCCCCCCCGGAGCCGTCCGCTTCTATCCGCTGGCGCCCGCGGGCGCCAGCGGATGGAAGCGGACGGCCCCAGGGGGGGTAGGGAGCGCGGGGGAGGGGGCTTACCTGCCGGGGCCGTCCACAGCGGACGGCCCCGGGGGGGGAGGGAGTTAGGCCCCCCCTCACCCACCCGCCGCCATTTTTTCCTCATAGACTTGCATTGCAATGCAAGTCTATGGGGAAAAAAATGGCGGCCGATCCAAAAATTTACGATTTTTGGGTCGGGATCGGACTCGATCCGGTCCGGGGGGCCTCCGATTTTGTCCGAACCGGTCCGTGACAAAGTTGGAGGTCCCGATCCGGGTCCCGATCCGATCCGGGGGGTCCGTGCACACCCCTACTTAATTACCCTGATTTTTCTTGAGGGTGTTTTCTTGGGGGAGGTGGTTCTTGGGATGGGCAGAATCCAAATCCTCAGGAGTGTGTAATACCTTTATTAGGACCAACTAAAATATCACAAAAATGTGAACAAGCTTTCATAAGGCCCTCTAGTCTTTATATTAGCTAAGCTAAACATTTGACCATTCTTGGGGAAAGAAAGGCAATTTATTAATTTGAAAGGGAAAAAACCCAACAGGCTCTCTCTCTCTTTTTTTTAATTGGAGGTTAGAACTTGAGGCGGAGTAATTTGGAGAATCCAATCATGATTGATTAATTCCTTTGGCTTTGCAGGAGATAAGTACATGTTTGTATTTACAGTCAAGAAAATAAGCGTAGCATACAAAAACTAATGACAGGAAGAAGCTAGAGACATCTTTTAACTAACATATTATTGGGGGTTCTCCCTCCACCCCCATTCCTCGCAACCGCTGCCTCTGTTACTAGTGGCTCAGCATCTTCTCATTTTGACTCTCTTTGCCAGCATTGCAGCATCCTTTGTGTTCTGTTTACAGTGGCAGATGATGCTTGGAGGAGTCCCAATCTATAAGGAGCTCCCAGTGCCAGGCTTCATTGTTGTAAAGAGGGCCAGTACTTCTTTTCCATTACAGTGCCCTACTCTATTACAAAAGGAACAGGAAATGCACAGGAATGAAGTAGAAGAAGTGAGTGAGTGAAGGCAACCGCTTAAGAAAACAACAACATATAGACACTAACCATGCAATTCTGTGCATGCTTACTCAGAAGTAAAACCTACTGAGTTCAGTGGGATTTGTTCCTACAAAAGTGTATATATCAGGTCCTCCAGCGTTGGCTCTCCAGATGTTGGACTACAACTCCTATTCTCCCTGTCCATCTCTGGCTGAGACTGATGGAAGCTGGAGTCTAACAACATCTGGAAATCCACAGGTTTCCCAACTCTGCAATATAGGATGACATAACCTTAAATTAATTATTCTAGTAGTAGTAGTAGTAGTAGTAGTAGTAAATCCTGTGTGCTCCAATAAAGACTCTACAGACTAGATTGAACTAGTATAAAAACAAAGAACCCCTAGGTAATGTACTACAGTAATATTGTAAGAGGAAAAATAAAATGTTAATTTAAAAATTATTATTATTATTTATTAACTTGGATAATATGAGATTAAGTGTAGGGCACATTCCTTCATATAGTGATGGATGCTGGCTTGTTCCTGGTTGTGTGTGTGTGTGTGTGTGTGTGTGTGTGCGTGTGTGTTTAAACTGAGCCAGAGTAAGTAAAAAAAATTGAATTGAATGCATTTTTCAGGTTTACTAGTAAAATCTTTATTGTGGATAAAACAGTGCCTTATTTAAAAGCAAAAGTCCTCTTGAGCATAGTTGTCTGCCATTATTGTTTGTACTTATCAGCAAAATATCACATCCTATAATTTTTCCATTATTTGTGCTGTGTCCTTATATTTATTTTACATTAGCATCATAAGAAAATTCCTCCCCTCTGCTCAAGAACAAACTATAACGGTATGAAGTGTTCCTCGAAGTGTAGGAACTATACTCTTTGTGGAAGGATCCTGCCCTGACAGTGGTGTAGACACTGAGGAGACCCCAGCAGTGTAATGAATATTCCTGGCTGAGGGATCAAGACCTCATTAACGAAGAAGAGTGATACGTTCTTTAACATTGAGGCCTCCATCACACCCTCGCCATGCCTGGTGTGTGTAGGCTGACCATATGAAAAGGAGGACAGGGCTCATGTAACTTTAACAGTTGTAGAGAAAAGGGAATTTAAGCCAGGGTCATTTGTATGCAATTAGTTCCTGGTGAAATTCCCTCTTCATCACAACAGTTAAAGTTGCATGCACTATACTAGAGTGACCATATACAAAAGAAGGCAGGCCCCTGCACCTTTAACTGTTGTGATGAAGAGGGAACTTCACCAGGAACTAATTGCATACAAATGACACTGGCTGAAATTCCCTTTTCTCTACAACTGTTAAAGTTACATGAGCCCTGATCTGGATTTTATCTGGTCAGCCTACTGTATACCCCATCATGGTTGTGCAGTGGTGCTGCGTTATTTATATGCTGCAGCTGCCAACTCGCAGCCATATTGGGCTTTTCCCCCTGAAACGGCGCTTTTTCGCGGTATTGTTATACTGTGGATTTTTCAGTTGCTCTGAGGTCACCACGTTGTTTCTCCGTCTGTCAGTGCTGGCCTCAGTTCATGTTACACAAGTGAGCATTGCTAGGGGTGGATTCAAATGCAGGGTAAGCGCCAAAACGCAGGGCGGGGGGCGGTCTTGACAAGCCAAACAGCCGCTGGCACTGCGGTTTTCCTGGTCGGATAGCCCGTGCTCTCTCCTGCCTTGTAACTTTATTGATTCTGCCTTGCAGCAGTGATGTTGTGGGGTTTTGAGAGAATCAGCTACCAAAGTGGTGTCATATAGATGCCCTCGGTATGTTTAGACAGGAACCAGAGTGGTATCATATAGCCAGTGCTATCTGCATGGCTAAAGGACTGCCAGTGTGGGGTAGTGGCTAAAGTGTTGGACTGGATGTCGGGAGATCCGGGTTCTAGTCGCCACTTGGCCATAGAAACCCACTGGGTGACTTTGGGCCAGTCACAGACTCTCAACCCAACCTACCTCACAGAGGGTGCCTCTTCATGAGAGGTTTAATGCTCTTTGAAGTCTCATAAAAAAAATTATCTCCACACCAGCAGAGCGCAAATGAGGCGCGTTATCTCTCCGATTATGCGCATTATCGAATGCGCGTTAAATCACGAGTTTTATTTTGCTCCGTCCGTTAAAGCACATTTTGACTGTGTGAATATGCGCTTATGCGCATTAACTACTTGCAAACCGCTTTTTGGACATCCTTTAATGCGCTTCGCCGCCTCTCGCCGTCTCTCGTGCAGCGGTATTAGGTGTAAATGCGTTTCAGCGATTATGCGCATAATTGCCTAACCGGGCGCAAAAGCAAATCCTTGTAGAGGGGACCAGAGTTGTTGTTGTGAGGATAAAATGGAGAAGAGGAGGAGGATTATGTATGCTGCCTTGGGTTCTTTGGAGGAAAAAAAGCGGGATATAAATGTAATGAATAAATAAATAAACCAATAAAGGATATTTTGTTGGCACAGGGATCTTTCCAATACTCCAGCAAATATGTAGTAGATGTAGTTGAATTGCCTTGTAGTGTGAAGCTTGCCTCCTTACTCTCGTCATCTGGAACAATCTGCAAATCTTCCATGCACTCTTGTTTTCTTGTTGTGGCACCTCCGAGTATGGATTGTGTTGGTCAAAAAACCCTAATGAGGGGGAGATGCAGGGGCCCTGAAGTTGCTCATCAACACTTAGCCAGACACACATTTTTTTTCTAAATGTGCACCTATGCGTATATATTTGCATGTGCAGCTGTTATGCAAATTGGTGCCCCCTTTGTTTTCTTCTTTTGTGAGACATTTCCTCTCTTTTTCGGTGCTGCTTATGTGGCCATCCGATAGACCTACCTTCCATTTGGGTAGCAGCCATCTGCAGCTAGCAAGAACAGTTCTCCTTGTCACTCGGTTCTGATCCACAAGCAGAGCTGACCCAGAAACTTTTACAGAGCTCAGGCAGTATCACTTGACTTGCAGTGGCCTATTAATTAACTTAGGCTTCCTTCCTTTGCCCAGAGTTTGGGTACACCTGGCCACTTGGTATTCCTCAAGTGCCCAGAGCTGCTGCTAGTGGTGATGCTGTTCCAGCCCAAATCCCTGTAAAATTTTCCTCCTGCTCAAACCTGGGATGTCTACATCCTACCAACCGCATAGCCTCAGCTGGAGGAATCACAAACACATCATTAAGTAGGCGGGACAGCGTTTGCTCTGCATTTTGTGTTCTGTGTTGTTTTCAAGACGTTCGTCTGTATTTTTCAGAACTGTTCACCAAATCCTATTGCCTCATTGAATAATCAGATTTACAACTTCAGTGTAAAACCCTACAAAAGTAATCTACCGAAAGCCAAGAGTTTCGGGACTCACGTTCCTTTGCAAAAGAGTTTCATTTTCTGCATGAAGCCACTTCTAGAGAATGCCCGGCCTTAGGAAAGCTGTTAAATGCAATTCTGTGATGAACGCATTAATTTAGTCGCTAGCTTTTACTGCTATTAACCTTCATCAAAGAACTGAGAGTGCAAGAAAACTAATCCATGGGAGCTGTTTGCAAACATTTGTGCAAGACCTAATGCAGTGCTAAATTCTACAGGAGTTTACATGCTTCTTCCCTAGTAGTCAACGATTTTATATGCAACGTACAATTTTAACTGTGCTGATTTGATATACCTTTGGTCTGCTGACTGGAAATAAAGGATGATGATGATGATTGGCCAGCAAGTTGCTCAAGTGAAAGACCATGGTTGGTTTTCAGTTACCTAAGCACATTTAGGCTGCAGTCCCATACACACTTATTTGGGAGAAAGTCCCATTGAACTCAGTGGAGCTTACTGCTAAGTAGACATGTGTAGGATTGCACTCTTGTTTACTAAAGAATAAGCTCCATTGATAGGGTGACCAGATAAAATCCAGGTCAGGGCTCATGTAACTTTAACAGTTGTAGAGAAAAGGGAATTTCAGCCAGTGTCATTTGTACGCAATTAGTTCCTGGTGAAATTCCCTCTTCATCACAACAGTTAAAGTTGCAGGCACTATACTAGAGTGACCATATACAAAAGAAGGCAGGGCCCCTGCAACTTTAACAGTTGTGATGAAGAGGGAATTTCATCAGGAACTAATTGCATACAAATGACACTGGCTGAAATTCCTTTTTCTCTACAACTGTTAAAGTTACATGAGCCCTGACCTGGATTTTATCTGGTCAGCCTATCCATTGAACACATTGGGACGAACTTCCAGGGCAACGTACTTCAGATTGCTGTGTGTTAGTTTCACTTTTCTCTCTTACGCTGCAAATAATTGAATTTTAGCCTCACAGAAATCAGAATACCTGAAAAACTATCAAGGTGGCTGTTATTTCGATTTTAAGTCGAATGTGTTTATTTTTAGTATGTATATGTTCATTTTCATTCAGACAAATGTGGGAGAAACGCCCAGTAAATATATAATGTCCAACCCAAACTGGGATTCTTCCCACATCCACAAAAAATTAATCCACAAAACTTAGATCAGGAGTGGGTAAAGTTGAAGCTTGCATATTTACTGGAATCCAAAGATTGACCAACCAAAGCAGATGCAAAATAATGGCTCATGCAAGCAAACATACACCAAGGCCAGATCTACACTAAGCAGGATATGACACTTTGAAAACGGTTTGAAAACCATATATGGAGTGTGTCCTGGGCCCCAACAGTTGTCACTACTGTTACAAACCATTTTAAAGCAGTAGTGTAGATCCTGCCTAAGAGTGGTTACCCCTAACATTTGCTACATGGTTTATCTTGTAATCTGGCAAAATGCTCGCTCTCTCTCGCCCTCTCTCTCTCGCGCGCGCGCTCTCTGGAGCTGCAGCCTTTCCCCCATAATACTCTCGTCACTGTGCTAGTTTAAGACCAGGTGGAGTACCTGTGCCCTTCCAGATGTTGTTGACTACAACTCCCATTTGCCAGAGATAGCACGACCAATGGTCAGGGATTATGGGAGTTATCATCCAATGGCATCTGGAAGGCCACACATTATCCATCCCTGCTCAAGTCTTGTGGAACCACTCCTGGTATAGGGTAACATGAGAAAAACAAAAACGCAGCCACCAGTGGGGGCTACCATGTTTTTATAGTGGCAGCCAAGTTGTTTATCCTTGATGCAATGTCCAGGGCATTGTAATAAAACCAAAATGTTTAGGTGTGGCCACCTGAACTCAGTCTTGCAGGGAAGGCATGAGAGTAGACAAATGTCAACTTGAAGGAGCCTTTCCAGGACACTGGAGGCTCAACATTTGCCCAAGTACCCTGCACACCAGGCACGATAACATTAGATACAAATATGCACAAGTATGTTCTATATGCTACTAGCAAACTCAGTTCTCCAAGTGTGGATAGTTTGTTTATTTATTTATTTATTTATTACATTTTTCTACTGCCCAATAGCCGAAGCTCTCTGGGCGGTTTACAGAAATGAAAGCCATAAAAACCTTCAAACTATAAAACAACAACAGTATAAAAATACAATATAAGAACACAAGCAGGATGAAACCAAGGCGACGCAATTGGAAGATTATCAAGCGGACTGAGTGGGGGGGTGGGGAAGAGAGGACATCAGTGCCATCCAGTTTATTTCTTGTGGCCAGCATTCATCACTCCCTCATTACCAGTCACCCACCTCTGCGATGCACAGACCAGGTTATGGCATGGTGAGGTTGCAGCCTAGCCCACACAGCATTGGGCATTCCAGAACCATTGCTAGCTGGCATCTCAGGGTCCGGAGACAGGCAGAATAATGGGAAGTTTGTATGGAACTGGGACATCAGTGCGAAATGCAACATGGTAATGGAAAGGCAACACAGCAATTTGCCCTTGAAGCAGCACATTTCCAGGGTGCAGGAGATAAGGGGCAGCTGCCACAGGCATGGTGAGGTGAGAGTGTACAGCGGTGGATTCTTGGCAGGAGGGATAGGGGGGAAGATGCTCCATGGGCGGGTTCTCGCCAGGGCCGTCCAGTACCAGGAAAAATGATGCTTTAATGGTTTTACAATAGGTCCCATAGCCAATGCGGCCCTGCTAACAACTGTAATTGTAGGAAAATCCAATGTTTAGCAATCGTACCCACATGCGAAGTCATGCGCAATCGTGATTATACAGGCAACGGCGAGAAAGTCAGGTGGGCGGGGTTTATGAACAGGAGGAAAGTCCGGGGGAGATGCCATCAGGAGACAGGGCGGTGCTTTCGTCCGTTTTTCCACATTCAACCATACACCCCTAATCCCACTCTGCAGCGAAACTCCACATCTAAACAATTGTAAAGTCCTTTTTATGATGCCCGTAATTCACCTTAATGGCTCCCTTCTACCGCTATTAGACGTAAATACGAATGTAGGAAAAAGTGCATGTTATCATAAACAGGCGCCAAAGAGACATCGGGTAGACCCAGCCTTGGGAAGCGGTACGAAACCAACATATGAAATGTGTCATGGGCCGCAACAGTTGTCAGTGCGCTTCGATACCACTATAAAGCAGTAGTGTAGTTCCTGCCTTTATTTGTTTGGGGGGGGGGTCAGTAGATAATATATCAGGTGGCAGTAGGTCTGTGTACTGTAAACCCATCTTGCTCTTACCGTTGTTTTACCTCTTACGTAACCGTACACTTTGGCTGGCAGCTCCCTGGGCACTCGCTTGCTCGGCTCAGAACCACCGTTTGCAGTTCAGAAGAGATGCACACAATTGGGTTTGTCGCTTTAAACTCGGTTGTTAGGTTCTGTGCCTACCGTTTCCCCTCCCGGGGGGACTCTGCTCTCAGCTGCTGTTCCCATAGCTGAGAAAGAGAGAGAGAGAGAGGAGACCAGTCCTTTTCCTCCTCTGTGAACAAGCAGCTAGTCCTTAGCTGGCATGTTATTTTCGTGAAGCTGCTGTCTGCGTTCCCTCTGACGGTGAGGCAGGTGAAACGTTGGCACAGACGTTTCTGGTGGCTTCTGTATAGAAGGGTATGCCTTTTGTTAAAAAATAATAATAATAATCTGAACATCCTTGCTCCTTCCAGCCTCTCTACCTCTCTGACAGGCAATTTCTCTTCTCTGTTTTCTCCCCACCCCCCACCCCCTTCGCCAAGGAAAAAAGGAAAAGGCAGACAGAAATAGAAGGAAAGAGACAACAGCTGGAGGACCAGATACTTCAACTGCAGCATTTCAAGGTAAGGGCTGAGGAGAGTGGATTGACTGGCACAGTTTGTTATTAGACATGCCGATCACACGTTGGAGAGCTGGAAAGCACCTGCTCCGGCATGAAACTGCCTGCCCTGCTGTATCTTCCAGCTTGGGTCTCTCTTCTGTGTGTGTGATTCTCCGTCACAGGACCATGTTGCTGGAAAGGAGGGAGTTGAATCGAGGTCGGCAGCAGGGGAGGGGGAGGCAGATCTAGCATGCATCGGTATTGCTGCAAATTTTATTATTCATTCCATCCCCATGAAATGCAACGGATGGGGATTTGGGTGTGTTTGCTGCATTGCTAAGTGGGCTTTTTTCTTTCTCCCCTGGCGACACAGTTGCTTAGGCTTTTTCTGTCTCTTATTACCATAATATTTAATCTCTCTTCTCTGTGTGTGTGTGTGTGTGTTCTGTGCGTAACATTGGATACCTACTGAACTGAAATATACATTCAATACTATGCAGATTAGACAGCAGTCTAATCAGTGTTGATACAGATTAAGGGTTGAAAATATAGCCTGCTGTGTAGTAGCCTGCTGTGTAATAGCCTGCTGTGTAGAGTGGCATAGGTATCAGTTTTTATGTATCAACATGCCTTGCTTACCTGGACCTCGCCAATCCAGCTTCTCCTGAACATCAGATACACCTTGGGGAGGGGCCACAGCTCAGTGGCTGGGCACATGCTTTGCATGCAAAAGGCCCCGGGTTTGATTCCTGCCATGTCCAGTTCAAAGGATAAGAAAGATTTCTCCCAAGACCTTGGAGATCTGTGGCTAGAGCAGACAGATAGTCTGACTCAGTAAAGGAGAGCTTCCTGTGTTTGGTCTTGATACGGGAGTTCGATATTGGGATCTTGTTGAAAACTAAGCAAGTTTCAGCCTGCCCAGTGCCTGGGCGGTAGACGTCTTGGGAGCTCCAAGCAAGCTGCTGTGAGCTTCCCAAAGGAAGCGTAGGGTGGAAGTGTAAATAAATGAATGAATAGGTGTCATATATACATTCAGAGCGAGGGACTTATGCAAAGCTTATATGGGATATGTCTTAATGTATGTACGTAGAAGCTAATCAAAGCTGTGTGTGTTCTGATCTAAAAATAATAATAGATTGTTGACCTAAAGCAATCCACATTCTGCACCAAGGGATGCCAAATTACTTTACCTGCATAAATCATGGAAATTAGGAACATTTTCACATTTGCCTTTTTCAGCATTGATTCTTCAAAATAGTTTTGGCTATTTTCTGGTTCTGCTTGTGTGATGGAAGACACACTAGTAAGGAAGCTTCTTTAATGTCTCTCTCAAACGAGAACAGAACAGCAACAGGAAACTCCTGACTCCACCCAATACAAAAATCTAGTGCTTCCTAGTGCTTAAACTACATAATGATACTATCCACAAAGCCTGCTATGGATTGGGGACAAGGTGCTATGCAGGCCATGGTAACCCTGCCCTTGACCACTAGGAATCTTAAACAGATAGCTTGAGAGAGGCATCACCTCCTGTGGTGTGCACATTCCTCCCTTTTGTCCCACTGATACCGCTACCAAACAGGTTTTAGAGGGTTTATGTCACAACAACAATAAGAATAACCACACTATTACACCACAGGTAAAGGGTGGGATACATACCACAGATAACATTTCCTCTTTCAAACCACCTTCAGTTCCCTGAAAATGGCTCTCTGTCTCCAGCCTTATTCAGCCATTTCTCTGCCTTGTGAAACTTCAGCAGACATTCAAATATACATCTACATTCATAGAGGCTAGAAACTTGCTTGCTTAAAAATAAATGGAAGCAGAGATTTCACCATATTCTGAGCGCTTTCTGGTTTTCGTGGAATGCTGTAATATAGAAAGCTGTTCAAAGTTCTTTACATACATTGCATTGTAGTATTTGCAACAATCCTCTAAGGTAGGTCAATATTATCTTCATATTTCAGATACAGGTGGGGGCTGCAACTGACTTGCCCAAGGCCACTTGGGGAGTTCATGACAGAAACAAGAATCAAACCAAAGACTTTATGCTCCAGAGTTCAACCTTTGTTTGCGCACTATACTTGGTCTTAGCTTAGCACATGACACCAGATGTCACATATGTTATACACAGCCCTGAACATCATCTCTGATCCTTTGCAAAGGAAAGAGTTCAGACAGTTGTGCACAGGGAATTGTCTTCCTGTGTCTCTAAATCTCCATCTTTTCATACCATATTCTGTATTTAAATGGCTGCCTTTGTTGCTGCTGCTTTGGGGGGGTGCTTTTTTAAGTAGGTGTAATACATTTAAGTCTGAGTAACTGATTACAGACTAAGCAAACACTCTCTCACTGTCATCACAGACCTCCTGGTGACATATATTGACTCATGTGTTATCAGGAGATAACAGGATTGCATTTCTGTGGTGGAAATGCAACAGGATTTGCCGTTTCCCTCAGACCACTATGAAACCCAGGAGATTTTTCTATCTTTCTTTCTGGCTTCCATTTCATAAGGCGAAATACAAGGGCGCACAAGACCCTGCTCTATGGCGGAGAAGATAACTTACACCTATGTTGCTTATTTGCATTTTATGTGGCAAGCTGGTTGCTTTGTTTGTTGTGTTTTGGTTCTTGCCCAGCAGGCTGGCTTATAGCTTTCTATGAAATTCTTTTGTCTGGCCGACTCAGAGCAGTAGCTTCCCACCAGGCACATGAACATACACAAAAGGATGGATTTGTACACACATCGCTAGTTATGGTCATGAGCGTGGCTATCATTTACGGGGCAGACGAAGAAGGGGGCGTCATTAGGTCAGATCTGCTGCAGATCTCGTTTGGCACGGCTGCCTTGACTTTAATGGACACTTACCAAGTCACACCACCAGCTGAAAGATATTTTGCGCTTTGTATGGTAGTTGTGTGGTAGCTGGAGTGCAAATACAAAATGAGAAGGGGAGACATGAATCTCCAGATGCAAAGCAAACCATATGTGCTGGAGAATGGTGGCAAATTGACTCTCCTCCTCTTCACACTTTGAGCTCCATCACACCAGCAATTTATCACACTCTCGCCATGCCTGGTATGTGTTTTTGCAGCGCAGTACTCACATGACGTCGTCCCTGCCCTGCGCTCATCTCGCATCTTCCCCTCCATTCTCCATCTCATTTTGGAGTGGGAAAAGTCTGTTCCCCCTCCCCCCGTGCGCAATAAAGCCACTCCTCCCTCCGGTGTATTGCTATCCTTGCGCAATATCGGACCATCCTGTTTTTTTGTTGGGGGCATGTGTGTCGAAGGGCGGTCACACTGACAAAAGAGGAGGGCAGGGCGGTTCTCCACTCAACTGCTCAACTGTGAAGGGGGAGGGAGAGAGGGCAGCCGAACACCCCACGGAGAAGGCGAGCAAGGCTGCTGCCGCCGCCCGTGCTGAAACTCGGTCCCATTCAATTTAATGGTTCTTACTCCTGAGTAAGCATGTCTAGGTTTTCTGACCAGAACAATGATCTTAGGGGACCATAATTGCGCAGTTTTAGGCTGCCGTACTATCGATAGATAGATTAGATAGATGATAGATAGATAGATAGATAGATAGATAGATAGATAGATAGATAGATAGATAGATATAGATCTGCAGGGGGAAGGAGAATGTAGGGAGTGGGGTGGGAGATTTTGCCGGCATAGTAGCAATACAGGTGAAAAGATACACAAGCTGAAATAGCGCAACAATGCACAGACATGAAAGTGCCCAGCACTCGACTCGCTAAGGAAACAGAGGGGGAAACTGTGGATGCAAACTGGGGGGGGGGGGAGTAGGTGTGATGAAGCCCTTTGCTTAGCTGCCTCCTCAAAGATATTCTCATATTCTCCTGTCCGGCAATTGAAGCACATCGAGTGTGTGTACCTGAGTCTGAAGGCCAGGGATAGACTAGGGATTCTGTTAGTGTACCGGCCACCCCACTGCCTATCAGACTCCCTGGGTGAGCTCACGAAACTGGTCTCAGAGTTGGTGTTGGATTCGCCCAAGCTTTTGGTCCTGGGCGATTTCAACATCCCATTCGAGGCTGGTTTGTCAGGTGCAGCTCGGGAGTTCATGGCATCCATGACAACCATGGGCCTATCCCAATTGGTCTCTGGACCTACACATTCAGCAAGTCACACCCTCGATGCTGTCTTCAGCTCCGAACAGACAAATCTGTGGGCGGAGGTAACAAATACCTCTGCATTGTCATGGACAGATCACTTTCTGGTCAGGGTTAGTATCACAGCTACCACCCGCCCCTGCAGGGGTGGCGGACCTATTAAGATGGTCCGCCCTCGAAGGCTGATGGATCCTTTTGAATTCCAGAAGGCCTTGGAGGGATCTATGGCTGATATCGTCGATGATCCTGTAGAAGCCCTGGTCAATAGATGGAATCAAGATCTAACTAGGGCTATCGACACGATTGCCCCCAAACGTCCTCTCCGACCCGCTTCTAATCGGGCGCCCTGGTATACAGAAAATCTCAGGGAGTTGAAGCGGAAAGGATGACGACTGGACCGCCGATGGCAGAAAACTCGACTTATATCCGATAAGACACGACATAGAGAACATCTTCGTTCCTATGGGGTGGCAATACGTGCAGCGAAGAAAGCTTACTTCTCTGCACGCATTGCGTCTGCGAATTCGCGTCCAGCAGAACTGTTCAGGGTGGTCAGGGGTCTAACTCGGGCACCCTCCCCCCTGAACCCGATGTTAGAGCCTTCGGTAGTTCGCTGTGATGCCTTTAACGATCATTTCACAGATAAAATCTCTCGGATAAGAGCCGACTTAGATGCTGTCATTATAGCAGAGGCTGACAATGGAGTGTCCAGCAACTCCGCGAGTAGAATTACAATGGATCAGTTTCAGTTGGTGAGTACCGAGGACGTGGACAAGCTGCTTGGTCGAGTAAGGAGGACGACTTGCCCTCTCGATCCCTGTCCTTGGCTGGTCGCCCAGGGAGGAGATGCAGTTAGATCACAATTACAATATATTATTAATGCATCTCTCAGGGAGGGGAGTTTTCCATCATGTTTAAAAGAAGCGGTAGTACGGCCGCCTCTAAAAAAGCCCTCCCTGGATCCCCTGGACTTTAATAACTATAGGTCAGTATCAAATCTTCCATTTTTGGGCAAGGTGATCGAGAGGGCGGTTGCCTTCCAACTGCAAGCAGTTTTGGATGATACAGATTTTCTAGACCCATTTCAAACTGGCTTCAGAGCAGGATATGGAGTTGAGTCTGCTATGGTCACCTTAGTGGATGATCTACGCTTAAGTATTGACAGGGGGAGTGTGTCCCTGTTGGTACTCCTGGACCTCTCAGCGGCTTTCAATACCATCGACCATGGTATCCTTCTGGAACGTCTGAGGGAATTGGGACTCGGGGGCACTGTGCTTCAGTGGTTCCGGTCCTACCTCTCGGGCAGGTTCCAGATGGTGATGCTTGGGGATAGTTGCTCTTCAAAGAAGGAGCAGCTATGTGGTGTACCACAAGGTGCCATCCTGTCCCCAATGCTGTTTAATATATACATGAAACCGCTGGGAGAGATCATCCGGAGGCATGGGGCGGAGTGCTATCAGTATGCTGATGACACCCAAATATATTTCTCTATGCCTTCGACAACAGCATCAGCTAAGGATAGTGTGTCTCCTCTGAATGAATGCTTGGAGGCGGTAATGGGCTGGATGAGGAAAAACAAACTGAAGCTGAATCCAGACAAGACGGAGGTGCTTACTGTCAAGGGCCACAACCTGGGGTTGGAGGTGTGTCAACCAGTTCTGGATGGGGTTACACTCCCCCTGAAAGACTGTGTTTGCAGCTTGGGGGTGCTCCTGGATCCGTCGCTCCAAATGACAGCTCAGATAGATGCGACTGCCAGGAGTGCCTACTATCAGTTTCGGCTGATACGCCTGCTGCGCCCCTTCCTAGAGTTGGAAGACCTAAAATCAGTAGTGCATGCGCTGGTAACTTCGAGGCTCGACTTCTGCAATGCACTGTACATAGGGCTACCTCTGTGCCTAGTCCGGAAACTTCAACTAGTTCAAAATATGGCAGCCAGGTTGGTCACCAGTACATCTAGGGGTGACCACATTACACCAGTTTTAAAATCTCTTCACTGGCTGCCAATCAGTTTCCGGGCGAAGTACAAAGTGTTGGTTATTACCTTTAAAGCCCTACATGGTTTGGGTCCAGGTTACCTACGGGATCGCCTTCTCCCATACAATCTGCCCCGCACACTCAGGTCCTCTGGGAAGAATTTATTACAGTCAACAAGAACTAGACTGACAACCGTTACCCAGAGGACCTTCTCTTCTGCCGCTCCCAGATTGTGGAATGACCTGCCGGGAGAGATTCGCCAACTTACTAGTCTTCAGAAATTTAAAAGATCTATAAAGACTGATCTCTTCCATCAGGCCTACCTAGATGAATTTTAAAGTGTTTTATTGGTGTTTTATTGGTATTTTAATGATGTACTGGTTTTATCTGCTTTTAATCAGTTTTTGTATTTTGTGTTTGGTGTTGTTCCCCGCCTCAATCCGTTGGGAGAGGCGGGTGATAAATAAATATATTATTATTATTATTATTATTATTATTATTATTATTATTATTCTCAGGACACAAAGGTCCTGAACCTAGGTCCTGGGGAGTGACAGAAACAAGTGTGCTCTCTCACTGAGATCTGATAAAAGGAGGGAAATGACAAAGATCCGCCAAGCTCTGTAGCTGCCTTCAGAATGAGGGTAGCTGCTTACACATCAAGAAAAAAAGAGGACAAAAGAGGACCCCGATTTACATAAAATGTGCATGTGCTCATTGGCAGATATAGGCGCAGGTTTAGAAATCATGAATTTAAATACAAATACAGCCTACCTCTCCACAGTGGGGAAGCCTATGTGACCAGGTGAACCTGTGTCCCTGCTCGGACAGCTGTTGTCCAGGTAAATGGGATAACTGTAGGTGGGCATCTTTGAGGCCCCTGCTGCTCTCTCTTCTTACAGTTCTTTATCTTTAAACCAGACGTGGACTATGTAGCCCTTCAGAGATAGGATGCCTTCAATTTGAGGACTGTCCTCTGGCCAGGGAGACAGTTTCAGGAACCCTTCCCCAACACACACACACAACGGAGTTCTCACATTTTGGGCAAAGGTTTCCAAAGAACAGTTGACTCAGCCCAAGGCACTCTGGCCAAAAAAAGGTTAGCCACTATTAGTCTGGGGGAATTATCCACCCACATAATAGCTTGTTAACCCCAAGCGTGGTAATTGAATTGAGAAAAACATTTAGAGAGCAACAGAAAGCTTCAGAAAGAAGAGCCATTGTGTTTCTTTGTCCCACCATTCTGTTTTTGAAAATACGTCCAAGAGCCTATCTACACACGCAGGACAAAACACTTTGAAAATGTTTTGAAAACTGTATATGGAGTGTGTCCCGGGCCCCAACAGTTCTGTTATAAACCGTTTTAAACTGTTTTAAACTGTTTTAAAGTAGTAGTGTAGATAGGCTCCAAGACAACTAGCAATCACATTAACTTTTTAAAAAAGAAAAACAGGTGGGGCAGCAGGTAAAACAGTCCATAAAAACACTAAGAGATCATCCATTTCTGGTCAAATGAAACACCTGTCAGCATTAAAATGTCTTTAAAACATGGCGAAATATATAGCTAGCGTCTTCTAAATGGAGTTGGATCAAATACCCTCACACAGACACTTTCACAGGGCCATTTCTCCTGCGAAAATGGAAGTCGATATTTGACAACTTCTCTGGCAGGGTGGACGAATTCCAAGAGCTTTCATGGGACTGGTCTTACCTTGGTGGTTGAAGTTTCTTTCTTTCTTTTTTCTTTACAAAAATGAAATTGAGGAATGGGGGAAGGGAACCTTTAGTCACCTCTTCTTTAAATGTAAGATCACCCTTTCTCCCGCCTCAAAATAAAAATGTTCTTAGGAATTGGCCCATCTCCGAAGATTAATACAATCTTTGGGAGGACATACATCTGTTACATGTACAAAGATCTCTGTACCAAGTAGTACAGCACTACTGACAAATGAGATTTGGACTAGCATGAAAGTCTAGACTTGTACAATGGTAAAGACTGTAGATGTATATCCTGGCCTGAGATGTATAGGCATAATTTTCAAGCTTTTAAGCTTCAGAGAACACTTTCTAGTTTGCCTTGTCCACCAAAGAACTCTTACACATTTGGCTCTGACTCTGCCTTCATGTTGCAAAGACTTATGGGTCACGTACACAGGTCCTAGGGAGTAATTGCCTCATGAGAACTCACAATGTGACTTAAAATTGATCCAGTGTCTTTAGAGAAGTTTGTCTGCCATTACTGATCTTCTCTTTGAGTGTAAGCTTCTGAGGAACGCTCTTGATTTACCAGAATGCAGTCTGGAAAAAAAAACATTGGTGTCTAGAATGCTTGATCATATGACAGGGCCATGGGAGATCAGTCAAAAGAATCCCTGAAAGGAATCCAATGCGAGTATGATGTTGTGGACCAACCTGTTATGTCAAGAGTGCAAACATATAGATCAGCTTTCCCTTCTGCAGATGCTTTCAACCAATTGCCACCAGCACCAGCCAGCATCACCAATAGCCAGGAATGCTGGCATTTGTAGTCCAAAACATCTGGAGGGCACCAGGTTGGGGAAGGTTGCTCTAGATTAAGCCCCATTCAGTTCAACGGGATTTCATAGGATTGCAGCTGTTAAGTGAAGACCTAACCATGCAGAATGTTTTAATAATTGCCCTGCAAAGCATTTGCTAAAAGCTATCACGTATAAAAGAATGCAAAGGGAGGAAATGAAGAAATGGGCTTGTGCATAACCAACTGTTGGTTGTTATTATTATTATTATTTTGCTAACTTGTATTCATCAGTTTCCGAGGCCATTAAATTATGGGATGAGGTAGGATGCTGTTGCACCCATTTTCCCACCATAACTGCTGCAGCTCTGCTCTCTCAGAGTATAAGGCCAGGTACATCAGACAGAGGGGTATTATAGGAAACATCAGGAAAGTTATTAAAGATATTGTAAACAAATATAGTGATAACAGTAGATGAGGAAGGATTTGGGCAGCTTTTGGATTTTAACTTTTGCTCTGTAACTTCATTTGTTTAATTATTTTGCTTTTTCTATTAATTTTATTTATTTACACCATTTGTATACCACCAGCCAAAAAAGAAAAATATATGATACAAATATGAAATACACACACACCTTTCCTTTCCTCAAGGGAGCTCAAGACAACTAACAACATCTCATAAATTTAACAATAAAAACCATCTTTACAATTTAACACTAAACATTAAAACACAAAACCAGCAGCACTTGATAAAACTTAAGAACAGCAATCCAAATATATAGAATATTCAAAAGTCGGAGACAGATTAGTGTTAAAAATGGGATATTAAATTTTTCCCTAAAAGGGAAGCAGCTTCCATCAGCTTCCGGAAGGTCATTCATGAGGAGGTGAGATGGGCCTCTCTCGAAAAGGAGCATTCTAAAGTATCCGCTGAAAAGGCCGTCTCCCTAGTCCCACCAAGTGCATCTCTGGGGTTGTTGAGGCACACAAGAAGTCCTCTTGAGGTGAAATTAAACAGCAGGCTCATACAGGTTAAGGTGGTCCTTCAGATCTGAAGCAGATTAGAACAACTTCAGTATAAACCCAAGATAAAAACCAAAAAAAGATACTACCCCAAAGTGCAAGATTTTTAAAAGCACTAGAACACATTGGGTGGGTTCACATGTATCAAGAAGTCACCTGCAACCCTAAAACAGCCATGGGTTCTGGGTAGCTTGTCAAGCACTCCAACAAGCCACCCTCACTAGATTTGCACAGAACGACAAGCTACGCCCACCTCCCACCCCCCACCCCCCTGGTTGCAGCTCAAATATTCAAAAGGATGGTAGCTGCCACAATGATAATCCCTGCAGTGAAATTCCTCCATGGTGGCTTCTCATTACCTGTGAACCAGGTCATTGATCTTGTGACTGAAAAAACTAGGCAACTAAAAAGTGTTTCGCCTGGTGCCAAAGAGACTACAATGTAGATGCCAGGTGAGCCTGAGGCTCTCTGGATAAAGCACTCCACTGTCAGGGCACCAGCACAGAAAAGGCCATCGCCTTAATCCCTTTGGCTTTTAAGGTTGTTCTTACACTTTTTTTTATATATGATCTTTATGCATGAATGTTGGATCCAAAAGGCTGAATATAAATTAAATGAATACCTTTATCCTATATTTATTTGCTTTAAAATATTTGATTCCTGCATCTTTTGTATTCAGGGTGGCTCAGGACACACTGGGGCGCTTTACAGTAGGCATGATTGCAATGGATTTGAGAGCAGGATTTATTCAAGGTTGATTAATCTAGGCCCTTTCCACACCAGTGAGTTTCCTCGGGGTTGCCCCTGCCTGCTTGCGGGATTCTATGTGTATCATGTGAATTCTCTGCGAGCAGGCAGGGGGCAGCTCTCCAATTTCGCGGGGGAGTAGAGAATGTTATTATCCCGGTTTGTTCCCTGTTCCCGGGATGGCAGCGAGATGGGCGGCTGGTGTGCCCACCTATCCCAGGCGCAGCTGGACTTACTCACGAGTAACTGCAGCTGCACCGATGGCCATGGAGCTGCACCACGCGGCTCCGAGGCCAGCAGGAGAGGGGGGGACCCAATTTCACCATCCCCAGGATGGCGGGGGAGGGGCGTGATCGCATGTAGGGGTGTTTTATTAATACTCACAGCAGTTGTGGAGGAGCGCTCGTGCGTTCCCCGCAGATCCTCCAGAAAAAAATGGCCGCCAAAAATTGCAACGGCCTGGGAGAAGCCCGGGACGTCGCATTCTGGTGCAGCTTGAGCGTGCCGAACCCAGACGTTGTTACTTCCGGGTTCGCCTGCTTCCTGCCCTCCACACCCCCATGGTATGGAAAGGGCGCTAGATTCAATGAAAGCGATTCCTAAACCAAATATTTATTAATTTAGTACATTTCTGATCTTCACAATAACCAATGTTCTCTGGGCGGACTGCAACCAGTTAATGGCCCAAAGGGAACAGGTGGCGGGCGGGGGGGTGGGGGGAGTGTCCTACTTTACAGAGGTCAGTCCTCTCTTTGATGGTGTCCTCTATCTAAAGGGCTGTCTAATCCAAGTCTGGTTTAAAGATAAAGAAACATCAGAAGGGAGAGCAGCAGAAGCCTTGAAGTTGTCTATCCACACTTACCACCTGGACAGCAGACGAAACGGTCTCTCAGGTCACCTGGTCAGTCTTTCTCACTTAGACAGGTCACACGTCATGATAACCCACCCTGAAAACAAACCATGATGGCTTGTTTAATCCATCACTAACCCATGCTGCTGCTGTCAGACAATCAGGTCCTCTTTGGTTTGCCATGGTTTGTTTCCCCGCACCCTGGTTTTCCCGCCCACTCTCAAAATGTACCCCAGTGCCCTTTACGGTACAACTTCGTTGAATCTGACACTCTGAAAATAAGCCATGCCAAACAACCCCACAACAAGCCATGAGTTCTCAGGGTGGCCTGTGCGTGGTTAACACACCCCTCTGAAGCCACCATGCCAGGTTCAGATGTCACGAGAAGCCATTCTGAAACAAACAAGGCTGACAACTCACCGTGCATTGTCATGTCACACAAACCAGGTCACTGTGGTGAAATGTATTGCATTCTATTTAAATTATGGTAATCATTTGTAAAAGTGCATGTATACATATGCAAATGTTATGCAAAGCTGTGTCCTCTTTTCTCGTGATACATAAGCATGTTTGTGCCACTTCAACCCTTGTTTTGAACATCATACAGGCAAAGCTGTATCCCTGTCTCTGATGAACTGACCTGTTTATCCAGTGCTTCTAATCTGCGCACTTTGATTTCATGGGAGCATCATCAGTCTGTATCTGCTTATTACAGAGAACTCCAGCTTTGGTCGGTGATTCATGACTGATACTTCCTGTCCTCACACTAGCCATGCTAAAGAGCCTAGAATAAACTAGTGGCAAGAGACATGCACATCTCCAAAATAGCTTGAGGCGCTCAACAGTTTCCTCCTCCTCCTTCTGACCTGATATATGCTTGAAAAAGAATAGGAACGGCCCAGATTTGTGTATGTAAGCAGTACAATTAGTAGGAGTTGTCTGTCCCAACACTGTTGGTGGTATGTGTGTGTGTGTGTGTACATGCAGTTGTAGGGAGCAGATGGTCTTCCATCTTAGCCTGGCTTCTGACCATAATAAGATCCCAGTAGTACAGTAAGTTATAGTAAAGGGCAATATGTTTGATTACAGTTTTTTGCAACTCTCTAAGAATCGAGGAAAACAACTGCTAGTTCCATGCAAAGTTTGCTATACACATTTAAAACTGCACATCATGTAGCATTGTGGCTGATTCTTAATGCTCTTGTGTCTATAAATAACTATATGTCCATATATTTAATTAGTCTGATTTAAAAACTCATCAAGAAGAAAAAGCACTACATCTGTGTTGAAACAGCTTGTATCTAACTAGTACTGTTGTTCCCTCTCACACACACATACACATACACACACACGTAAGTTTATCGTACTCAGATTTTATATTTTTCCAAATCTCATGAAGCTCACCTCTTGACTTACGATTTTAGGGTTTTGCGAGCTTTAGACAAAGCTTGCAAACTTAAACACAAACAAAATTCTGCTTCAGAAAACTATATAATTAATATCACAATCTGTGGGGAGGCGATCTTGGGAATGGGTGAATCTTGTCGATTTCTGATCTGTACAACTTTCGCATGTGATTACCCATAATTCCCTCCTGTTCTCTGCGTCAGTCTGTGAGTTCAAAACAAGGGTGTCAGAGACGTGGCAATACCCGTTGTCACATATCTGCCATAAAGTTACTGCAAAAAAATCATCATCATCATCATCATGTAAGGGTTGCACCAACAGAGTGATTTCAGTAGCCCTTGCACTTTTCGTCCTGGTCTCTGGCAGGTGGAACAGGAGAAAATTGTATCGTTCTTCCCATTCTGATCGGTAGCCCCATGTTTCGTAGAATGAAAGCTCCATATAATCCCATTGTTGAAAATACAAAAATCCGGCACTGCGCTGGAATTTTGCAGTTTGATTCCAGCAATCCTAGCGTAGAAGTGTATAATAGCAAAAATTATCACGACACCTGTGCCTGAGTCTGCATGCAGATAAACTACCCGTTGTTTCCTCCTGGGAGTCGGGGCCATGCAGTCGTTCGCTGGTGCCAGGAAATACTATCATTGCTAGGGCGGCTCATCGCTTCCTCGCTTTGCCAAGGGAAGCGAACAGCCAATTAGCTTTTCAGCACTGATTCTGTGAGAAAACGCTGTAAACAACAGCGGCTGGTGGGTGGACCTGGCTGGAGACCAGCCCAAAAGATGGAACCCAAAGCCACTTCGTAAACTGTGGGGGATGGAAGAACAAGAAACCTTTAAGCATGACTTCATTCTTGGACTGGTTTGATGTTGTTGTAGAGGAATCCTTAACCAGCTAGACTCCTTCTGCCTGCTTATGTACATAAACTGGCTCTGCTGTTCTAGCTTCATCTCCAATTCTGTGTTGCTGGTTTCTGAGATAAAATCACAATGCTTGTCATGTTGAGTTTGTATTAATGTTTATATGTGTTTGCTGTGTTAAATAGAAACCAGGTAGGTTAATTGTATGCTAGAGTGTGGGAAAGGTGAGAGGGGCTTGTGTGTGTGGGTGGGCAGGTGAGAGGGTGGTTTATAAAAGGAAGGAGCAGAGAGTTGGACCGGGGGGGGGGGGGGGGGATATGGCCTTAGCAATTGATGAAGCTACATCTACGTAGTTAGTGGAGGTTAGAAGGGATTGAGTAGGCAGGGTAAAGCCAAGAGTGGAGTGATTAATTATAAGATGTAACATCTCTTGTATTAAATAAATATTAATTTGTTTATTTTTATAATATAAAAGCCCATGTGTTGTTCATCTTTTGCACTACAAATAGTGAACATATTCCCTGGGTACTTCTCCTGTGAGGGTAAAGGGAATGTATGCATAGGGTTTTAATCATCTTTAGAGTAGACTCATTTGAAATCAATGGGCTGTAAATTAGTTATGACCAACACTCATCCCATTGATTTCAAATGGCTCTGCTCTAAGCGTAGCTAAGTTTGGTTCCAACCCACTGATGGGAATGTTGAAAGTAAAACACCAGTGAGAACAATTGAGAGAAATTTGTGTTTTACATTTAAAGGAGTATGTTTCTGGAAAACCTGATGGCTGGTATCTTGCCCAGTTCTAAAAAGGCACATGTTCCAGTGCCAAGCTTTATTGGTACAGGTAGAGAAGAAAAGTCCTCAATGTTCATTTGAGTTGCTCTATCAACCTGACATATGAGTGAATGAAAGTTTGGTTTGTTTGGTTCTTTTCTGCTTTTGTTGTACTATTTATTTCTCTTTATGCTAATAAAAGGGCATCTGATGCTTTCTAAAAATTTCCCCAATGGAGGACAATTAATCATCACCATCATCGTAACTGATAACTGTTCTTTATTTTTTAAATATGTGCTTGCTGAAATGTAGTAGATGCTAAAAGGAAGAGTTATTCATTTCATTATTTATAAAATGTATGCATTTCTACTTCTAAGAACAACCTTCCCCAACCTGATACCCTCCAACTCCCATCAGCCACAGCCAATGGTCAAGAATGCTTGGAATTGTAGTCCAAAACATCTGGAAGGTGCCAGTTTGGCAAAGGCTGTTCAGGTCTCCATGGACCTAATTCTCTATCTACTGTACTACACTGGCTCCAAAGTATATTATAGTCAGGATTTAACTACCATAGACAAGGTGGCCAAATACAAAGAATGACAGAATTCTTGTGCCTCTCATAGTTGTGTAGAACAGGGAATTTTAGCAAGTGCAGCTTTTCTCAACCCTTCATGACTAGCTGCCCCTGCCAAAATTTGATTCATCAGTTTGATTGTCTCTTTACAAGCGCAAATTAAAATTACTTCTGGTTAACAAAATCAATGACCCATGCATTACACAGAGTAGATGTGACACCCTGGCTGAACGGAGATCTGAATGAGTCCTTGAGAGATTTATCCAGAGCAGTGAATGTGTGTCTTGCTGAAATTACTCATCAGTGACTTTAAGAGGGCCATCAAATATTTAAGAGCAGAAGTCCTCTTACTGTCTTTCTAAGTGTGCTTCTTCTTTCTTTTCTCTGTCACCTTCCACCTAGTCAAAAGCACTTCGTGAAAAATGGTTGCTGCAAGGAATTCCTGCTGGTTCTCCAGCAGAGGAAGAAGCCAGAAAGAGGCAGTCAGAAGAGGATGAGCTGAAAGTGAAAAAGCTCGAAGGCAACATCCATAGGTAGGTCCAGATTTCTCCTACATTTTTAGGCCCAGGTTCTACTTTCTAACAGCTGTGTTGTCTTACATGTAGTAAACACACAGGACCAAAAATTGTGTTGCAGTTGATTCAATTGTAGATAAATCAGTGAAGGCTTTAGCCGATAATTCAGCGGAGTTGGTGGATTTAATCTTAGAGCCATTAAGTTAAGGGCACACTAGTTTATTTAGATTCTGGTATATTTGTTGCTGTTGACAGGGAATACAAAACCATGGTATCCTTCTGGGACGACTGGCTGAGTTGGGACTGGGAGGCACTACATTGCAGTTCCACTCCTACTTAGCGGGTCGGCTCCAGAAGGTGGTGCTTGGGGAACACTGCTCGGCCCTGTGGATTCTCCATTATGGGGTTCCGCAGGGGTCAGTCTTGTCCTCCAGGCTGCTCAACATCTACATGAAACCATTGAGTGCAGTCATCCGGAGTTTTGAAGTGCGTTGTCATCAGTACGCTGATGACACGCAGCTCTATTTCTCCTTTTCATCTTCATCAGGTGAGGCTGTGGATGTGCTGAACCGGTGCCTGGCTGTGACAATGGACTGGATGAGGGCTAATAACTGAGACGCTGTTAGTGGGTGGTTCTGCTGACCGGATGGAGGGTCTTCAACCAGTTCTGGATGGGGTTGCACTCCCCTGGAAGGAGCAGGTTCGTAGCTTAGGGGTTCTCCTAGAACCATCTCTGTCACTTGAGGCCCAGGTGGCCTCAGTGGCACAGAATGCCTTTTACCAACTTCGATTGGTGGCCCAGCTACCCCCTATGTGGACAGGGATAACCTGGCTTCAGTTGTCTATGCCCTGGTAACTTCCAAGTTAGATTACTACAATGCACTCTACGTGGGGCTGCCTTTGAAGACGGTTCGGAAGCTGCAGCTTGTGCAAAATGCAGTGGCCAGATTGATAACAGGGACCAAGAGTTTCAAGCATATAAGACCTACTCTGGCCCGCTTGCATCAGCTGCCTGTATGTTTCCTAGACCAATTCAAGGTGCTGGTTTTAACCTATAAAGCCTTACACATCTTGGGACCACAATACCTGACGGAACGCCTTTCCCAACATGAACCTACCCAAACACTACGTTCAACATCTAAGGTCCTCCTCCAAGTGCCTACTCTGAGGGAAGCTCGGAGGTTGGCAACAAGGGAGAGGGCCTTCTCTCTGGTGCCCCCCCCCATTGTGGAACGATCTCCCCGACGAGGCCCGCCTGGTGCCAACAGTGTTATCTTTTCAGCACCTGGTCCAGACTTTCCTCTTCTCTCAGGCATTTAGCAATATCTGATGAGCCTGGGTTTGTTTCATTTTTAGGCTTATAGCTTTTTAAAGTTATTACAGTGGTTTTAAATGTATGTGTATATTGTGTGTATATTGTATGCTTTTGCTGTTTTAATTTTTGTATATTGTTTTTAAGTGTTTCAATCTTATGTAAACTGCCCAGAGAGCTTATGTAAATCTTATGTAAACTGCCCATTTGAATACCGCTATGGGGCGGTATACAAATGTAATTAAATAAATAAATATTAAAAATGGGCTTCTAACCCTTTGTGCTCTAAGATTGTCTGATGCCATCTAGCTCCAGGCACCCTTGCCTCCTGAAGTTATGCAAGTGGCTATGAAATAGGACTTTTTTTGGAGGCGACAATCTATTTGTGGAATTGTACCATCAATAATCTGTTTGTGGACTTTGCTTTCCAATAAGGCCCAGTGGATTTGTTCTTTGGTGGTGGTCAGAGGTGGTTTGGGCAGGCATTTGTATGCTTTGATGGATTTGGTCATTGGTAATTTGATGTGATGATGCCTGTTTAATCTTCCTTGGCAGTTTTATGTTCTGGTGGATTTTGTTTTTATAGTTTGTATTTAACCCCCTATGTAAGCTGTTTTGGAAGCAACAAGGCCTAATATAACATTTAAGATAAATTGGAAAACCCTGGGTGGGAGCTTCTCTTGTTGAATTTATGTTCATGCATTCTTTCAGTACCTTAAAAGGCACCTATGAATATGATTATTTTGGTAATGTGCACGTTCTTTTAAAAGATAATCAATTGATTAATTGGTTAATTAAGGAACTTTAGGGTGCAAGCCTATGCATATTTAGAGATTCAGATCACAGGCACGGGAAATGGGAACTGCCACAGCTAATAAAAGATTCACTTGTAAAGCAGTGTTTGTGTGTCTGTGTGTGTTTGCTTTCACCTCAAAGATTTACCACCTTGCTTTCTTCATGTTCCCATTCTGCATTATTCTGCCCTGTTTGGTCTCAGGCTCATCTCCTTCCCCCAAGCAAATAAATACTTTTCAGGTTTTGAAAGAGTCCAAACCAAGACCCAATAATCGCAGGGCTTTTCCACACCTAAGATGTAATGTGTCAATGAGAAGAACATGTGCTTCGGACACGCATCAGGTTTACTCGTCAAAGAGCTACAATTGGCTGCAGCTTTCTGCCACTCGTGTACTGGCTGCCAAACCTGATGAGTAGTGTGTGTAAAAGTTGTTTATTGCCCTGTCTGGAGTCGTGAAACCTTAAATTCACTAAATTTGCTTTCAGGTAAATATGGAGGCGAATTTACTCCAAATGATGTCATATTAGTATTAATTATTTCCCTAATGCTTTTCAGCAAATGGAAGGGGTGTGGTTTTTTTCCCTACTTCCCAACAACCCTGAAACGTAGGTTAGGCTGAGAGATAGTATAACCCAGTGAACGTCATGAATGGGCCAACAACCCATTTACTGCACAAAATCACACACAGCTGGAAGGCAAGAAGGAAATATAGGAAGGAGGTTGTAATATTAAATAGGATTCTTTGGGGGGAGTTACGGCTGCAATCCTATACCCACTTACCTGGAAGTAAAACCCACTGAACACAATGGATAGACATGCAGAGGTTTAAGCTGTCATAAAAATAATTGGTAAACCAAAATTTTGCATCAAACAGCAGCTCATTTTGTATGTGTTGTCAAAACACAAAAGCACCTTCTTCCTTACCATCCCGCCCAGTCACTGAGGTTGTCAGAGGACATGCTCCTGGTTGTTCCACATGGACCTATGACCTGACTGGAGTCCACCAGGAGAAGAGCCTTCAGTGTGGTGGCACCCTTTCTTTGGCACTCCCTGCTTCTGGAGGTCTGGCAGGTGCCTCCTGAATCAGCTCTATTCCAGGAAACATTCCTTCACTGACAGCCACGGTTTTTATTGGCATTCTGTTTTTTTAAAAAAGTAGAGTTTTAATGATGTTTTAATTTTTGTATCTTTTACTGTTTTACTTCTCATGTTCGCCGCTATGGAATCTGTTTCAGATATGGAGCGGTATACAAATTTTGTAGACAACAACAGCAGTAGTAGCTATATCTTTAATGCTATGAGTTTTTTTATTTTTATTTTGGTTGTGTGTAGTACATTCATATTGTGGTCTCCTGCTAAAGTTTTTCTTTTAAAAAAATTCTTGTGGCTGAAACGCATTAATTTTACACCCCACTGATGGCAGGGGGTGCTTGTTAGATGGTAGTGTATATTACTTCATTTACTTTGAAATATTGTAAGCCAGCCCTGCCACATTTCCTGGGCCTCCTGCTCATTCTGCCCTAAAGTCGTTCCTTGGGTGTACCGCTGTATCTGCCTTCAGAAGAGGAGGCCACACTGTTTTTGTTGTTTGTCTTGTTTTCGATGACACATTATTCCGAGCGTGCCTCCTCTAAGGTCTTCAACTGGTAGGTCAGGATCCATGACTGGGTCGCAGTCTTACCCAAGGGAGACCACCGCAACAGCTCTGCCACCATACAAATACATGGCAGAAAATTCAGACGTTGGTCCCCAGATGCAAGCATGGGCCATAGGTGAGGCACACGTCTGAAAATATTGAGGGCTAGTGCTCTAAGGGCAGGCACCTCTTCTGTGTGGCTGCATCAGAAGTGATTGAATAATCCAAACCCACCCAGTGCAAAGAGATGGAGCAGAATTCCCTGTCCCCAGGAGAAACTATTTGGGTGGGAGCAAGGCCAGAGCCATAAATCACGCAGAATTGCAGTGAACAGCACCTTCTATAGGGTGTGTACTTTGGATTCACGGAAGACTTCAGTGTTTTCATGTTATCTATTTCTTACAGCACAAGTAGAAGTTCTCCCAGCGCACCACACCACTTTGCCTATGGTTCCCTTGCGGCGTCTGCTGACACACTTATCTCCAGCAGAAGAGCTGCTTCATATGCATTCAGACTGTTCGCTGAGGGTGGAACAACATATGATAAGGGGCAAAAACGCAGCCTTTGTTGGGTTTCCCAGCTTCCCCTCCATAGCAGTGTGGTACAATTTATATAGGTCTTCCCAGAATGGCTTAGCCTATATATTATACTATATATTACTTCCGAGTGTTGGCTGTATATTTAATTATTTTTAATATTTGTGCACGCCACTTTGAAATCTGTAGACATGAGTGCTTTATACGTATAAAGAAATAAATGGAATAAAACTGCCCTCGTGTCTTAACGTCATCATGCTGAGCATTCTCCCTGCACACACCGCCTCACAATGACAGCCAATGTGCCTGTGATGTGAGAAATTAATTATTAAATAAACCAAAATAGACAATTGTGCCTCATTTGCATAACTTATGTAGGCAAAATAAGCATCATTTATAAAAGATATTTCTTGGTGCAGGATTTTTAAAAGAACATTCATGGCCAGAATATATTCAGTCTTGTATGTACATTTTCATATAAGGCAGCAATCATAGAATTGTGGAGTTGGAAGGGACCACAAGGATCACCTAGTCCACCCCTCTGCAATGTGCAGGAAAACCAATTAAACCATCAAAGAGAGGTGGCTCTCTAGCCTCTTCTTAAAAATCTCCAGAGATGGAGAACCCACAACCTCCGTAGGTAGACTGTTCCACTGCTGTACAGATCTTTGCATCAGGAAGTTTGTCCTTATATTTAATCGAAATCTAGTTAGCTGTAACTCATACCCATTATTTTGGATCCTAATTTCTATGGCAATGGAAAATAAGCGCTGTAAACTTGGATCTGGTACAGGCATGCATATACTTCATTACAGAGGATTCCACTAAGTCAGTGATAGTTGACCTGGTACCTTCCAGATGTTTTGGACTATGACTTCCATAAATCCCATCCAGCATGGTGAATGGTCAGAGATTAGGGAAATTGTAATCCAAAACATCTGGAGGACACCAGCTGCCTACACCTGCACTAAAGCATTGCATTTGAAATGATATGAAGAGAAAGTTCTGTCTATGGCATTGTGCCTTTTGGCACATTCAGATGGCCAAGTAATCAGTTGATGTTGTAGGACATGTGAACGAGCCCTTGATTACTGTAAACTTGTTGACTGCTTGCTGAATATGTGAACTGACAACACTGAATAGCATTGTAATGTGAGAGATACGAAAAACTGTTGTGCTATGATGTGACTGCTAATTGTCTGGTTTAAATGAATACAGAAAGGACTTAAGACAAATTTGGAATGGAGGACAATCTAATCAGTGGCTGTTAAATGATACTCACAGAATGTCGCCTCTTTCAGCCTGATCCACCGTTAACATCTCTCAGCTTAAAATATAACTAGAGGCCTGCAGCCAATATTTTGACTGGTAAATTTCAGTGCACAGAATCCACAACTCGACTGAACTGAGTAAACACAGGTTGGATTGGACTGGGTAAGTCTCTGTCTCCGTCCTCTGTAGCTGATCCAAGTTTGTTTGTGGTGAGGCTTCACTGGCCCAAGCACAATAAAAAAATCCTTAAGAAAAGCTGTTGTAGAAAATGAATTTTCCTAGACACATTATTGACTGTGCGCTGTAGGTAAAGCACACACTGGAATGCTATATGTGTGCCTCTTGTGGTTATTTTCACCACATGACAGTCTGTTATTTTGCAGCACTGAATGGAAAATTGGCACTTCACATCTGGGGACTAAAGTACAGTCATCCTTTACAGCCCTTGAAAACCCACGTACAGCCTGTGGCGGCTTCTCAGTATTTGGAAATCCCCCAAACTTATTGAGTTTGACTATATTATGTTAAACAGTATTGCAGAGCTTTATATATCTAAAACGCATAAGGTGTGAGCTTTTAAAATAAACACATGGGTCACGTTGCAGGAAATCCTCACCCAATAACAGGAGTGCTCCAGTTCAGGCTTATAGCCGGCCTGCCATGCTTTCCTCTGGGATATTAATATAAAGTTTAAGGGTCTCAACCCCCCTTAATTTATTATTATTATTATTATTATTATTATTATTATTATTATTATTTTCAAACTGATACTCTATATTCTGTGGTGAATAGTGTCCACTGAGCATGCTTAGTCCTTATTGTGCTGCTTTGTGTGTATATGTGGGGGAAGGGGGTGCTCCATTTTGGGTGAAGACCTTCTTGTTCTCACAATGTTTTAACAGTTTATTATCATTGTCTTTTAACTCCGCTGTTTAAATCTGTATTTTAAACCTGTATTTTAAATCTACATTGCTATGCAGTTTTACCCTGGTTGTGTTTTTATATTGTATTTTTATATCACGTTTTTATACTGTTTTGTTGATGGTTTTAACTTTTGTGAACCGCCCAGAGAGCTTCGGCTATTGGGTGGTGTATAAATGCAATAAATAAATAATTCCAGTAAAATACCAGGTGGTTGACAGATCTAGCTGTATGCACAATGCCAGGATAGGCAACCTATGTAGAAGTTGTTCAACTCCCATCAGCCCCAGCCAGCATGGTCAGTTGATGAGAGTTGGAGTCCAACAACACCTGGGGAGGCCAAAAGTTCCCTACACTGGCATAACAGTTCATTGGCTGAATTCGAACAACACAATAAGCAACTGGGGGGGGGGGGGACAACAATCGTCAGTTGTATTGACTATCGTGTCATCTGACTGCTGCCATAGTCAATTCAGCGCTGATCCTAATCCACACCACAGTTGATTATTTATTACCATGTTGTGTGGGGAGTACCTCCTACATGAACAACTGTAAAGTTGATTATTACCCCACCATTGACTATCGTGTCATCCGAATTCAGCCACTGTCTTGAATTCTTAAAACATGTTTTACAGAGATCCTAATAAATATTGTAATAGCCCGCCAGGACTCACTGGAATAAGTCATCTTCCTTCTCTTGCTGAAAACACACAGGCAGAAAGGCAGCAGGTACCTGGGTATGAGTATAGTGTTCAAAGGGAGCACTGCCTGGGGATACCTCGGACTGATAAGGGTAGCAAAGCTGTGGGAGACTGAAGCCTCAGCAGCAACAGCTAGGCCTCATCAAGGTGCTTTTGTAAAAGCTCTGGAAAGAAGCAGGAAAAGGAGGGAAGAGGGAAGAGCAGAAAAATGGAAGACAGGCTGGTGAGAAGGGCTTGTAAGAGGCAGTCAGACACTCTCTGCCAAGGCAGATACTGAAGGAGTGTCTCACTTGCAACCATCATCCAGGGCTTCCTTGGCTGGGAGACCTGGAAATTCTCAGTTTGCAACCACAGGAAGACCTCAGGCATATCAAAGCCTGGGCTTAGCGTCTGTTTCCGAGGCACCAGAAAAGCTCCAACTGCTGCTTGATCTGAAGAGCTACTTCCCCAGGAATGGACAGCCACTGATGAGGGAAAATTGTGAAGGGTTGTCACCTAAAAGGCCAATACTTCAAAAAGGAAGGGTTAAATATTCTGTGAATATGATGCTAGGAATGAGGGTGGAAGGCATAATTCCTCACCCTGAGTTGTAAGTCTATATTCTTGCTTGCCCTCAGTGCCATAGCTAGAGGCAAAGACTTATAAATAAAAACTGCCTGCACATACTGGTGGGCTCTTGTAACTACAGAGGCTTTGGAAGACGGTGGGTTTAATGTACCCTTTCCGGAGGACCCGTGCACAAATATATACCTGCTTCTCTTCTATAGAGATGTTTGTACTGGGCAAAACTATATAAGGATATGCTTAGACCAAGCTTGGGCAATCACTAAACCCAGGCCTAGTATCAGTGAGGAGCATCGTCAGTCTTTAACATCCTACCTGGACGTTAATGCCTGCCCTTAGCCCCCTTTTTAAAATGGGGCTGAGCCTGGGAGCCGCCATTTCCATGTCATAAAACTCCATAAAGCAACAAATACATCAGGGGCATTGTGGGAAATTAAAATAATGCCTGGCTATTTGATCCAATCCCAGCACTCCTATTTGCTGCTGATCACTGCAAACTCGGGGGTGGCATAAGAGGAGGCCTGCCAGGGGCCACTGTACCAAGGGCAATCTAGGGCTTGACCAAGCTGAGTTTAGTCCACCAGCCATATAATGTGGGCTTTCGGGCACTTGACAAACTCTTCAGGTTTTACAGACCCTGATGAACAGCAAAAAAGGAGAATATTGAACTGTTGTCCACCATCAAACCTGGCTGGTGGGTTACATTTGACTTGGAGGGCCACAAATCCTTCAGGCAGTTGCTTTCACGTATTCCAGTTTTTTCTACATGTCATCTTTTCTTCAGAGCTTCAAATGTAGGGCAACTCTATTCCTTGCAGTTTATGGAGGGGGGCAGGGCGGGGAAAGGCTTATGCTGTGCCGGCTATGCATTTTTCCCTAGAAGTGCAGGTGGCATTTATCACTTGCATAGCCTTGGGTGACTCCAGTCAGGGGGCGGGGGAAGAGGCTCAAGTGGTGTTTCTTCTGCTAGAGTATGGTTGTATTGAAAACAATGGAGTCCCACACAAACTTCCAACTCAGGGAGTCTACAGTCTTGATGTTATTGCTCAAAGTAGGCTGCTCCTGCAGAAAGTGTCATGTGGAGACAATGCATGGGTAGGCACAGAACCCCACTATTTGTGCAAATGAATGAAGAGTCCTTATTTGGTCCTTTGCTCAGATAAACATGACCATATGCTCTGAGGGGGGAATCATTCTCCGTGAGCGTGCAGAGTGCAACAAAAATGATTGAGAGCAGGCGGTGGAGAAGCCTAGAGAATACAATCGACCTCATTCACGCCCAGGCAAGGGAAATCCACACATTCTCTGTGATATCATTGTGTCCATTTCTTTTTAGTTTTCCTGTCATGGTAGTGGATTCATTTCGCTGCTGTATTCAGTGAAGTAGTAAGCCAAATGTAAGAGACCTTTTTCACAGGACAAGTCTGTTAAGTAAAGTATTTCGACAAGTATCCGCATGAACACGTTTTTTACCCATGGGTGTCAAATCCTAATGGGTTTGCGTTATAGCTTGGGACCATGTCTGATACATCTGGTTAAGCAAGGAGAAGTTAAACTGTGGGGAAGTATCCTCCCATAGTGCTTTATTGTACCACCATCGCTGGAAAAGCTTTGAGGAAGCAGACATTTCCTTGCCTCATGCCCTGACAAGAGGTCACGCCATAAGGGAAGGGGTCTTGGGGCTGGCCTCTCTCTGGGCGCGGTGAACCTGAGCACACAGAGCAGAAAAACAAAACTAAAATAAAACCCTCCAGTCCAAGCCATTTACAAGCAACTAAGGCTGGCCCTGCTATTAGCCAAAATAAGGTAGTTGCCCTCAGGCGGCAGATGCAGGGAGGTGGCAGCAAGGTGTTGAAGGAAGGAGCTGTGGGCCACACAGCTTGCCTCGCACCTCCTATGCTAGCCTGCTGCCTTTGGGCGTGGCAGAAGAGGCTGTCCCATTAGCAGTATTGAAGAAAATTCAAGTGCCACTCCATATGGCTTTTGTACATGGTATGGGAGGAGATGTTGCCACCTTGTCTACTTCAGACAGCAAAATGCTGTGGGCCAGTCCAGCAGCCAATTCAGACATTTGGGGTGGGGGTTCGTGGTAAAGTCCTTTTTACAGGCCTGTTCCATTCCAAGTCAGAGAATTTACTTGCCTAAAAATGCCTGCAAAATATGATGCACGTCAAGGGCGAAGGCTGGCCAGGGCAGGAGGGGAAGTGGTACCTTTGCAACACAATATCACACATGTTTACTTGAGTTGAGTCCCACTGTGCTCAGTGGGGCTTACCCCCTTGTAAGTGTGTTTAGAATGACAGCTTTCAACTGGAATCCTAACACCTTTACCAGGAATTTACCAGAATATCTGGCATCCTAACATCTTTACCAGAATTCTGTGGGACTAATGAGTTTATGAAAAAATTAATACCAGAACCTGATGCACCTTTTTAATTGCTTGCACACTTCACCTCAATTTCTGCCTGCTTGACAACATCCACACCCTCACACACAACTACCACTGTAAGCATTTTATTCAAAAAGCCTCCTTTAGTACAAAGAACAAAAGTAAACAGAAACGAAACCGCAAGAGCTAAAAATGTAAGGAAGTGGTTCATGCAAAAATACTCATTTTATTGTTTTTCGTTATTGTTTTTCTGGCATAAGTATATAGGGTGACTAGAAGCAAAGGGCTGCTCTGCCTTTAACAGTTGTGTAGATAGGAATGCTTGAGGAATTTGATATTCGAAAGGATGTGTTTCAACCATACGAACCTGCCTGGAATTGAAGGTTCATGGTAGTATCCATTCTTTCCATCCTGCCACTACTGGAGGCATATTTGGAGCGAATGAAAGAGGGATTCTTGGTGGCTGTTCCTGGGCTTTGAAATGCCCTGCTAAGTGAGGCCAGGGTTGCTTCATCTCTGTTGTCTTCCATCAGCAGGTAAAGATATTTTTATTCTGCCAGGCTTCTGAATTTTAAGTTGACTTGTGTGCTGTACTAGACTTTACCTGCTGTTTATTTTATTTTTTTGATTGATGTGTATTTGATTGATGACTTCTCATTATAACTTTGTATTTTATCTGTATTTTATTATTATTGGCTGCCTTGAGCACTATTTTTACTGGAAAGGTGGAATATGCATGTAATACATAAATTTACAAATACCAATGCAAATGCCCTGAATTGCACATCCTGGATTAATGTGTAGATTGGAAGTTATTCTACAGATTTCACCCCTCTCTGAATTTTGTGATGTAGTTCTCGACTCAAAAAATGTACCAAAATACATATGCATATCTTACATATTAGTACACTTAGTAACGCGTACTTTGAGAGAAAATACATATAGGTCCCCTCTACAAGGATTCGCTTTTGCGCCCGGTTAGGCGATTATGCGCATAATCGCTGAAGCGCATTTACACCTAATATCTCTGCATGAGAGGCGGCGAGAGGTGGCGAAGCGCATTAACGGATGACCAAAATGCGCTTTACAAGTAGTTAATGCTCATAAGCGCTTGTTCACATAGTCAAAATGCGCTTTAACGACCGGAGCAAAATAAAACTCGCGATTTAACGCGCATTCGATAATGCGCATAATCGGAGAGATAACACGCCTCTACGCCCGATTTGTGCTCCGTTCTTGTAGAGGTAAAAAAATTTAAGCGCCTTGAAAGAGCTTTAAACCTCTCTTGTAGAGGCAGCCATAGAAATGTGTGTCCTGTGGGAAAAATACACTCAAAAACATGTATTTAAATATAAAATTTCACACAGACGTAAAAAAATCACAGCTTAATGTAGAAAAGGGATGGGACAGAATTATGAATGAACACATGCAAACCCACACTGGAAATAAACTGATCTGTCTATCCCTATGTGTAGTGGAATAAATTGTAGTAAATCCAGCTTGTCATACAAGAAAGGTCCATTTGTTTGGAACTCTCTCTTTTACATATTTTAACAGAAGAGCCCTGCTCGCCCTTGCCAATCCAGAATGAAGTTGGGCCTACCAGCATCTTTTATGGTGGACCATTCCATAGCCAGAGTGGTTCATGGGACTGTTCCTTGATGGGATAGAATATCTGCTCCATTCAGGTTTGGAAGGTCTAGGAGAAAGAGGAAGGAACAAATGGGATGAGAGCAAGTCTATAACCTAGTTGTAGCAGTCTAGAGTGGCATTACATTTTTTTTATTTCATTCTCACCAAAGGTCAGATAAAGCAGGGCAATTTTCCCAAAGTCCAATTAGGAAAGGGTTTAGATGGAGTATTTACCCAGATGTCCAGGATAGGTCAAAATAGGTATTTCCGACATCAGTGGCACTTAGCCATTGATATTTAGATGACTTGGCTCTTTCTTGATGTAATTTGATCCATCTTGGACATTTGGGAAATCCATACCCGGAAAATGTAGCTGAAAATTGGTATATTTCTGGAGTTCATTGAGATCTCTAAGATTTACTTCCATCATGTCTCTGTAAACAGTGACTTTCAAACGAACAGTCTCATTCTTTCATATCTAGCCACTAATCTCTCCTGTCAGAAAATGTCTGGTGTGGGCACCTTGTGGCTTTCAGATGTTTTGGCTTAAAACTCCCATGATCCCTCACCATTGGTTATGCTGGCTCGGGTTGATGGAAGTTGTAGGCCAAAACAACTGGAGGACCACAAGTTGCCAGCCCCTGATTTAAATTTAGGCTCACTTCGATCCAAATACACCATACAGATGAAGTGCCAACAATGTTCCTGTTAAAAGGAGCAACAATCTAAATACCTTAATTGGTCCAATAGCTCCAATTAGTATGGTTCAGCTCCCAATTCAAATGATTCTGGGGATTCAAGCAGAATACATTGCCATGGGCAACAGTATGATTATTGTGAAAGAGCTTCTCTTTAGTGACATATTTGTGAAAACATGGCCAGTACACACACTGCATTCTCTTCCAAAATTAGAAAGCAATTTTATTGGCTTTCTCCAGAGATCTCTTGGCTCAAAATCCATCAGAGGCAAAGCTGGAATCTGAGTGTAACAGATATGAGCTCCCTCTCTCCAGGGCTGTGAATGGTATCTGATACACACTACTAAAAAGCTCCACAGCGTCACCATGAGTACGTGAGGCAGGAATTGTAGTATGTTGTGAATATTTGGTTTAACTGCCCTCTTGCTGTTAGATCAATGACTGACTGGAGCCCCAGGAATGGTTTAGGAATGGCATGTAAATGGGTGAACTGAGTTCTCCAGCTTCTCGCAAAGCGTAAGGAGGCTCAGGGGAGAACATGGCAATGGCCTGCTGCAGCTGCCTTACAAAATATTATTCTAAAATTAGCATGGGTATTCTATTGCAGGTGTAAGAGCTTGTGAATATGTCCTCGTGGATTATCACACAGATCAAAATACCAACTACCACAGCCACACAGAAGACATTCGTAGGGCTGAGAATTAAATATTTGACCATTGCACATTTTCATGTGCAGTGGTCAAATATTTAATTGCTGTATATTGCTGTATAATTGCTGTATATTGGTATATTGTATACCAATATACAGCAATACTTTGCGTATCTATGTAATGGGCTGCTGCATATATGAAAGAATTTGGTGGAAGCACAGAAAAACTTCGGGTTTAAACTGTTACATTCTGTGGGAAATTCCATTCTTTAGAATTCCTGACATTTTTCTCTTTTTTTTCTTAAAAAGCTGCTACGGGGCAGCAGTTAGGATTAGGGCCAGGGGGTGAAATTATCCCCTGAAACAGCTATGAGTTGGGGAGGGGAAAACCTACGAGCAAAATTTGTGCTCTCAGGGGTGGGGCAATTTGTATTGGGGGGGGATGAGGTTACTGTTTAAAATAATCTCTAAGCTGCTTTTTAAGAGAGAAAAACATAGAAAATTGTAATCATGATGGAACACGCCTGTAGAGATGTGAAGGGCCATTAAAACATTGTGCCAATATATCCATTTTTAAAAATGTATTTCTGGCCCTTCATATCTCTGCTATGAAGGGCCAGATATACATGGGCTTTTGGTCCTCCAAATTTGATATGTTGGCCACAGAACTGATTTTCCTAAGGAAAAAAGTAAAGTTTTAAAAGTAAGTTTCTAGTCCCTATTGTTCCTTGAAATATTATAAGCAATGACAGATAAAAACAAAGAAATCCAGAGGAGTTGCTTACTAAGATTTTCATTTGTCAGAGGACAGGGCTTCAGTTCCCTAGCCCTTTCTCACAACTAGCAATTTGCTAAATTAATATTGCTTTAAACAGAAATAATGCAAATTTTCATAATCCATATAGAATCCAGCTTTTCTTCTTGTAGAATTTTGGTTATCTTGGCACTATGTTTTATTGGCAGATGTGTTTTGTAGAGCATGCAGAAAGCCTTGTTAGTTTATGAGCTACAATACACATTTCTATATTTAATGATAACTTGCTAGAGCTTTAAGAAATGGGAGCTTTAAGAAATGGGAAATGGGAAAACTGCATATCAATAAATAAAATGTTCTTTTGTTCTGTAGTTAGGCAGGCATTTTTCTCAATACATATCTAGTTCTTCCAAGTATAACTTATCGGTGTTAGATGTGAGACTGATATAGTAAAGAAATGAGGACTAGAGGTGACAACCCTTCCCCCATTTTTATTTATTTATTTATTTATTCTTTCTTTTTTATTCATTCATTCGCTCACTCATTCATTCATTTTTGCTTGCCTAATGTAATTGTAAGCACTCAGGAGCAAAGCATATCATCTTAGATGTTTCTAGTAGCAAAATGGTACCCAAGCCATCAGGTGTCATAGCCATCATAATATTTAAGTGGAGTAAAGATTGCAATACTGAATGGCCCAAAGCCAGAAAATATAAACAGTGGACACATTAATCTCTGGTATAAAATTAGAAGATTCGGCTTTAGCTGAAAACACACACATCCTCCATGATGGATCAGTTTCCATGGATACACAGTGGAGAAGCGTCCTCCCAGCTGTGATATGCTGGGCTTCGCTCTCTTTTTCTCTTTATCTAGTTCCTTTACAATGCTTAAGGATAACTCCTGTTACCTGTGGTATTCATTATTAAAAAATCAAGCAACATACCGCCCTAAGTGGAATCCAGGCTACCGCCCACTCCCCCAAGGTGTGCTGTGCTCTTGTCTAGGATTTGGAAACCTCCAACTTGCCAAGGGGGCAGTGATATTGACAATCCCACCGTACTCCAAAAGCAACAGTGCAGCTGCATGTGGCTCCCGAGGGAAGGACTAGAACTAATGGGTGGAAATTGCAAGGAAACAGATTTTGGCTAAACCTTAGGATCAACTTGCTAATGGTTAAGACTTGTTCAGCAGTGAAACAGCCTGTCTTGGGAAGTGATGCAGTCTCCTTTGCTGGAGGGCAGAGAGCCATCAGTCAGGCTCTGATCTAGTAGTTGCATCCTGTGTTGCAGATCCTGCATTGAGCAACGGACTGGACTAGATGTTTAGCTGGATTAATCTTTCAGCAAGCAGTGCCTACAACTCCACAAACCACAATCAGCAATTTTGTGGCAGAGAAGGAGAGAAAAGATTGACGTCGTAGGAGTTACATCCTACAACTGCTTTATCCAAGCTTGCCCCTGGCTCCCATCATCCCCAGCCAGCAGGGCCAATGTTGGGGTGATGGGAGTTGTAGTCCAACAGCATCTGGGGACCCAGGAGTGGGAAAGCTGCCCTACAGGGCTGTAGTGAGAAGTTAGCAATGAACCGTTTTGCTATTGCACTCATGGCAAAACAGTGCTGTCTGTCGCTTGGTCTACCTCTTACTTTGGATCCTGGGAAACTCCCAGTGGGGCCTGCTATGCACTCAATAGATAGATGTTGCCTCAGCAGAGAGCTCAGGCCATCTGCAGCCTTATGTGGGCTAACAAGGCTGGAACTGTGCTTGCCCCCACCCCACCCCCTTGTGGGAGCTGGTTGGGTTATCTTAAAGGACCTTTGTTTGTTTATGCAAGTGCCAGCTTCTGTGGAGAGGAAGGGATGGGGATATTATAAGGGACCCATCTGAAGAAGGTGGAAGGTGGACTTCTAGTAGGATTCAGGAGGAAAAGCTGAGTGTCCCTTCTCCCAAGTGGGTCAGCCTCTGTTTTTCCTTCAACTCTATCTTCCTCAGGATGGTACAAGGAGCTGGGTTCGGGGGACTGTATTGATTGATTGATTGATTGATTGATTGATTGATTTGATACGTTTTATAAATAATGCTGTCAATTCTTGTAGAGCAGGCAAAGTAACATACATTAAATTATAAGTTGCAGGATCTCTTTGTCACTAGCACATGCATGCTCACATCTCACCCAGTCATTTTGCCCATCTCTTCCTTTATGTGCGCTGAGCCAATACATAGACTCCCATCATCCCCCAGCCAGCAGAGTTGTAGTCCAACCCCTCTGGAGGGCTCCAAGTTGGGGAAGGTTGGCATAGTTGAACTTTTGCAGCCATTTCCTTGATGGCACCAACCGATAACCGAAAGCACTGCAAAAGTTTATCTAGTTATCCAAGTCTCTCTCATTCCCACCTTTCTTTCTCTGTAAGGTTGGAGGCAGTGATGTGCCCAAGACTGAGAACTTCGAAGACAATTCAGTTGCATAAGTGAAATACCCCAAAGTAAAATGCCTCATTGTAGGGCCAGCCCTACCATTAGGCAGCGTGAGGTGGTTGCTTCAGGGGCAGATGCTGGGTGGTGTGGAGAAGGCAGCAGTGGCAGTTTCCTGATCTTTCTCTCTGCTGGAGGACAGTGATGTGTATGCCATGAACTCCCTAAGCTGGCCTGCTGTTCTCAAGGCGGGGGATACTGTCCCGTTAGCAATGTTGACATAAGAAGCTAGACCAGATGGCTTCTGTAGGTGGAATGGGGGAGGAAAGCACCATCTTGTCCTTTACCTCAGGCAGCAAAATGTTTTGGCAATGCCCTGGCTTCACTACCACTTTCACAAGCACACATAGTCCACTCTTGCCTAGTCACGGAATAGTTTTTCCCCACAGTTTTTGAAATAGGCCTCACTCTAATTTTCAACAAATAGCAGACCAGGGTATGATTTAAATCAGCCATCCCCAACTTGGTACCCTCCAGATAGTTTAGATTACAATCCCCAGCATTCCTGACCATAGGCAATGCTGGCTCAGGCTGATGCGAATTGAAATCCAAAATATGTGGAGGGCACCAAGTTGGGGAAGGCTCTGGGCTCGGTTATTCTTCAAATGTTTTCCATACATTTGTTTCTATCACTCTTTTTTTATTGAGTTTTGACATAAAAAGTACATCAAAATAAGAATAAAGTCTTATAATAAATATTACTTGTGACCTTTTATAAAAGTAACTACCCAGTTTCCAGCAAATATGGAGTGTGTAAATGATTTATCATCAATAACATTGATTATTATGCACATTAAAAATATAATGAATAAGTAAACAAACATGGTCTTCTCTGATGCCACGGACACATTTATTAAAGAAAAGGGTGAAAAGGCTAGAGGGTATATATGCATACACACATAAGAGGGGAAAGGAAATATAAGGATTTTGAAAGGCTCCTCGTAGCGGAGCAGGTGTACCTGTAGCCAAATGTTTAATCAAAGCTTTCTAAAAATTGGATTCCAGCATATCATCTCCAGGAGGCTTTTATTATGAGTAGAAACAACTGGGAAAGGAATCAACTTCCAAGCCTAGATCTTTACTTATCCCCTATAATAAATCTTTCGTGGTGATGCCTGGAGTGAGTGGGTAATGTTGGAGGGAACACTCTGCCCTGTCTGCTGAAATATTGGCGCTGCCTATAGCAGCTCTGCTTTGGGGTCTGGATATTCAGTCTTGAAGGACAAGCTAATTTCAGGAGAGTGGTGCTTGGGGGAACGCCAGTGGCTTTGGATCCACCCCAAGGGTGCGGAAGAGAAGGGATGGACTTTCCCTGAGGTCCTTGTGACCAAATATGTATTACTGTCCCCTCCTCCCCAATACATTTTTCAAAAATGAAAAGATAGATGAGAGAATTTGATATAGGCACTCAACTCCCTCTGCTGCTGCTCCTTCTGAATTACAACGTATTTAAATGCATTAGAAATACAGCTCTTATAATCCAGTGAATCACCCTGATTGCAATGGGGCTTATTTCCTCATAGCTGCAAGTAGGACCTGCGACAAAACATTGCAGTGTATTGCAGGATTCCAGACACTTTATTCCACTACCCTTCCTCCCCTGCCTGGCTTTCTTTCCCTTGCTCTCCTGTGCAACAGTCAGAGGGTGCCTCTACAAGAGCGATTTAAAGGCGCATTATAGATTTTACCTCTACAAGAGCGAAGCACAAATCAGGGGTCAAGGCGAGTTTTATCTCCACTTATGCGCATTATCGAATGTGCATTAAATAGTGACTTAAATTTTACCGTGGGAGTTAAAGAGCCTTATGGCCATTTAAACATGTGATTCTCCGCATGTAAACAACTTTAAAGCACATCTCATACAGCCCGTGATGCGCTTCACCACCTCTCGTGAATAGGTATTAGGAGTAAATGCGCTTATCTGTAAATGCGCATAATTGGGCAACCAGGCATCAAAGCAAAATCTTGTAGAGGGGACCAGACAGCATTCTATGCCCACTGAGCATGCCCAGTCTTCACTGGGCTATTTGAGGTATTTAAGGAGATATTTCCCCCTAAGCTTATTTTATTTTTTAATTCTGCACATGTTTTTGATTCCCCCAAACCTGCTATTTCCTCCATCATTTGCATTGATAGTTCTGTTTGGGCTACATAAGGACCGGAACTTAGAGATTGAGGGTGACCAAATGTCAGGATTTCCCTGGATTTATCCTGGTTTTTGTTCTATCCTGGGTGTCGGGGGATTTTCTGTAATTTTCTATAATGTCCTGGAATGACACGCTTTCCCCTTTAAGGCCATTAGTGGGGGGGGTTGCACTTTCTGGAGGCGTGTCATTCCTCCCACTGCTTCAGTGAGGGCGTTAAAGGGGAAAGCATGTCATTCCCGGACATTATAGAAAAGGCCCTGATTGGAGTGAGAGGAGGGTGACACATTTCCCCCTCCAATCAGGGCACTTAAGGCCTTTAAGGCCCGGTTGGAGTGGAGGAGGGGAAAGCATGCTTTCCGGGGCCTCTGGAAAGCGCATCATTCCCCCCTCGCCATGCTAATGGCAGCAGTCGTTAACGTAGCAGGGGGAATGACGCACTTTCCAGAGGCCCCAGAAAGTGTGCTTTCCTGCTGCCCCTACACTGCTCCAATCGGGGATTTTAAGGTGGCGGGCGGGGAGTGATGTGCTTTCTGGAGACCCCGGAAAGTCATTTCCCCACCCACCCCACTGGGTGTTCTCTGTTTGGGTTTCCCAAATATAGTCACCCTGCTATCATTAGCATGTACAAATGGGACATGCAAAGTAACGTTGCATCATGGAGTGCTTCTGCTCACTGTTCCAGTCAGTCAAACAGTCTCCAGTTGCATCATCCTTCTCATCTGCTTTTTCATATGTTTTCGTATTTCTGCACGACTTGGGTTTCTCCCCATCCTGCTGATATCTCCCTCTTATGCATAGACATGATATACATAGCCGCATAGAGATTACCCTGTGGTTTTGTGGTTCCAATGTTCCTGTCCTTCAATACTGCATTACTGTAAACAATATATATATATATATATATATATATATATATATATATATAATATTCTCTCATTTGTTCATGCAACAGCTGCAAATATGTAAATCCATTTGGTCTGATCCGCTAGAGTTCTTCTTACATTCTTAACACTTTTGGCTCAGAGGGATGCACTCAATTTGCCTAACTATAGACTTTTCACTAGTGGTTTCACTAGACCAACTCTGATGCTAGTGGCCTCAGTGATTGTGAGGACTGGCTTCAGGTTTAAGCTCCCCCCCATGCTATATCAGTTGATACTGGCTGCAGGCTTACTTAGTGGCAGGGGAGGCTGGTGGCTCTTATTTCAGTAGGGCTGTGAATCCATTCTGGGTTGCAGTCAGAACCAGCCAGAACTCTAAAGGAGCAATCCAAGGGGTTGAACCTATTCTGGGGATAGTGCCTTGGATAGGCACCAGCCTCCACTGCCTAGTGGCAGTTGTGATCAGCTATGAGTTGCCATTTTAATTTTTCCACCATGCCCTGGAACTGTGCTATGTCAAGGGCATTAAGGGAAGTTTTCTTTAGCAATAGCAGGGGGGTCATGGCAGGTTTATGGTGGTCGTCACCTATGGGGATTATCAACTCATGGCTTAAAAAATATGGGGGCCTTCCAGCAGGTTATGGGTCACATTTGGAGGAATCTCACAGATTGGAGGCAGGACTTGGAAGAATCTGATGGTTCAGCCATGGAGTCAGGGTTTATTATGGTTGGGAGGCTGGAAAAATCTGGAAAGTTACTGACTTTTCAGATCCCAGGGCTCAGAGTTGACAGTTTTACTGGTTAGACAAGGCGGGAATTGGGTTTTCCCCGGGTTTTCCCATGCCCATCTACCCCTGCCTCTGGGGGTCTCTGTGCATCATTGGGACACACAGGGACCACCCAGGGGCAATCCCACGAAAAAAGGCCGGTGTAGAAACGGCTTTAGATTAAAACCTCTATTGTCAGTAACTTAGGAGAGGCCTTTCAACTGTTTAGACTTGAGGGGAGGGGGAAGCTACCAAATGATTGGTGGGTGGTGGAAAGTGGGTGGAGCAAACACAAGGGGACATGTCCATCTGAGGAGCACTGGAAGGCAAGATTGGGACCTCAGGAAAACTGGATTAGGGTGCTGGTCCTGTGTTCTGCGTTCCTGTTTTTAAAGAATGGAATATAATAGGAGCACCTGGCTCAGGGTTTACAGCATTTCAGGAACTCCACCCGACCCTGCACAGAGTTTCTAATTGCTTTAAAACCAAGCGCTTCTTCTCCATAGTACCTCTTATTCAATGTGCCAAAAGATGAGAAAACGGGCAGGGGGAGGTAATCCATGGCTAAGCTGATGACTTGCAAAAGAGGAAGAACGCTGGCTGCATTGCCTTTTGGACTCCAGTGTCTGGCCAGTCAAAGCTAAAGGAGCCCAGGCAATTCAGTCTGCAGAGAAAATACTGGCCTGCCCTGTTTAGCTCATCTTGAAAGCAGAAGAGGTGGGTAGGCTGAAGAGACACTACAACTAGATATGCCTCGTAAAGGCATTATCAGTTTTGGAAGGGAGGAAAGAAAGGCCAGATTTAGGGATCAATGCCCGGCATTTGCTTGTTTTGAAATATTTTTATTTTGTATTTTTATCTTTTGTGCACAGCTCTGAGAGTCTTCAGCCAAAGCAAAGCATGGAAATAAAGACTAACCTCAGGAGCCTTCAAGCTTAGGCCTAGTCTAGACATGCAGCAAATGGGATAGCAGACTACTGAAGTGGTAGGATGCACTGTCCCTTTTCAAACTATACATGGGACGTGGCTGGCTTTGAATAGCAATGGCTGAATTGACCTATTTCCATTTCAAGTCATTTTTGTTTTTACCCATAATTCCATTCAATTTCCACATTAATCTACATGAGTTTTAACAGTCCTCTAAAAGTATGTCTTTTCTTTGAAATGTGTATTTTCTCTCAAAGCACTTATTTAAATGTTCATTTTATGATGTTTAAACTGCCAAGAATTACGTGGCAACATTTGGAGAAGTGAAAAATCCAGTGAGTAGCCAAGTTCCAATTCTCGCATTAATCCAAGGGCCAAAGCAGACATTGTATTAAAGGTCTTCACAAACAATTTATATTGCAAAATAGTGTCCATTAAACTAAACTTTTGGGGGTCTTTTTTTTACTCTAGTGTGAGTGCAGGAGCCCCAATCCAGTTTGGGACCCTAGCATGGTAAATAAGGTCCTTTAAACCTTCCTTCCCACATTTTACAGTGTAAATCGTGTGTGTAGACCAGACCTTAGCACAGGGACCTTCTAAATATCATACACATCTGTAAATTAGTGTCCACAGGTTTCTGGCTTTTACCAGATGTTGAGCCACCGCCAGGTCCTTCAGTAAGCCAGCCGGCCAGGTGCATTTTTTTTTTCAGTTTGATTCATTGTTTTACCTTTGAGGGGCTTCTGAATCCTGGTTCGCATCACTCATTATGTTTGTTTGTTCCAAACACTGGGGACCAAGCAAAGTGGTCGCTAAATCTAACGTGAGAGTTTGCTTGGCAAAATTCAGAAGAAGCATCTCCTACCCTCTGTTCTCTATTCTTACGGCATCCATTTTCAACCTTTCATTCTTCCTTAAGATCCCTGATTCAGCACGGATTCCAGTTTTCCTGTGCAGCATCCAATTTGGCTACTGTCAACGGACCAAATACTGAAGTAGCTGAAATGCTAGTTTAGCATTTCCTGTGATGTACAGCCATAAATATGCAGTGGTTTTTAACATGGCTCAGGTCCAAGCTGAGACTATTGTAAACGCACAGTGGACCTTCCTTTTGGGGAATGTGTGCACGTATGTCTTTAAAAAAAAAATTGGCATAGTATTTCTTTGAATCAACTTTTTTTGGATCACTCATTTAAAACCTCTTTGATCTCCATTCAAATGTTTTGTGCTGTGGTATTTCCCCCTAAGAAATATATTTGGCTTCGCAAAGTCACATAAGTCACTGCTTTATAATCCTGAATGTATTTTAAATTACTTTGACCTTTAAATGGTTATATATCTATAATTGGGTGCACAAGTGGGAAGAGTGAGCATGACTTTTCAGCCCTCATCTAAGGTAGGCTGACCATATGAAAAGGAGGACAGGGCTCATGTAACTTTAACAGTTGTAGAGAAAAGGGAATTTCAGCCAGTGTCATTTGTATGCAGTTAGTTCCTGGTGAAATTCCCCCTTCATCACAACAGTTAAAGTTGCAGGGGCCCTGCCTTCTTTTGTATATGGTCACTCTAGTATAGTGCCTTAGATTGGCCTTGGGACTTTTTGTATACAACAACATGTGCTCTACCACTGAGCTACAGCTTCCTGGCGAGGACATATCTAGTCAAAACAAGCATTTTCTACAAATAAAGACATCAACACTCATCCAGCTACAATCCCATTCAATCCAGCTTTAAAAAGTTAACATTAATTGAGACTAGGGATTCTTCTAGATGAGCCTTTTGCCCTGCCATCACCCTATCTCGTTGATGGAATTTTATGGGAAGTCCAGATGGTACCATCTTCCAGTTGAAACCCTCCCATGATTTCCCACTGCTTCTGCTGTATTTTTCTTACCAGAAAGAATCCATTAAGGAAGAATAGACAGATAACCTGGAACCCTCCATCTAGAAGCACTCTACGTCCTCTTGAAACCAGTGGAATATATTAGTCACAACTACCTAAGTCTCACTGGGCCATTCACTTGAGTTGCATTCTCAGCTTTGTTTTGTGGCAATGACCTCCATCACACCAGCAATTTACTGCACTCTCACCATGCCTAGTGTGTGGATTTGCAGCATAGTACTCACATGACGCTGTGCCTGTCCTGCTGAAATCCCGCCTCTTCCCTAGCCTTTCCTGGAATGCTAAAAGTCTGGATTATTTCCCCTAAATGCATTAAATCCGCAGTAAACCTCCCTGTAGTTTTAAAGGAACAGGGACTTAAATGGATTGCATCCGGTCCTGGCAGGGAAAAACAATCTCTCCCAGCAGCCGGCTCTAAGCCTCAACAGGAAACTCAAACCTTGCACCCCAGGCTCAAAAGCACTTTTTTTAAATCATACAATGCCTAAATCTCTGCAGAGACAGGATTATGCCCGAAAGGGCCAGACTAAATGTTTGTTCCATTTTTGCAGGGGAGAAAGGCGGTCTGATTGAAGTACTCATCTGTCAGGACCTGAGTGGAAGGAGAATGAGAAGGGGAGGGGAGGAGTGGAGGGGAGTGAAAGGGCGTGTTCGGATGACACTTTAGACAACAGAAGAGTTAATAACACACTCACCGTGCGTTATTTTGCCGGTGCACACCACAGGATATGTTACCCTCCCCCCGTCGCACGGCTGAAAGTCCCGGCGTCCTTCTGGGCTGCTGCATCTCCTCCCTCCCCCCTCACACAGTCCTCCGGCCATGTCCCATCATGCACCACAAGTTCTGCCAGCTGTATAGGAATAGCCAGGGTTTTTTTACTGCTCCTGCCGGCGAACTCTATGACCGAGTGGAATAGTATGCGGAGAGAGGGGGTTCCCAACACACAACACTTTAAGCAATGGATTTTGGGATAAACAACTGAGCAGCCCGTCGTTATTCTCAGTTGTTTAATTGCCCAAAATAGCGTATCGTCAGTTGTGTGTGTTGTGTTGCCTGCCACATGGCACAATAAGCAACACAACTGACGGTTGCCTCTTATTCCCTCCGTTGATTATCGTGTCATCCGAACTGAACCAAAGAGTAACGGCGCAAAGGACCTTAAGAGCATATCATGATGCAGTTTTCCAGCCTCTAAAGATGGGTTGTGTTTTGGGAAGGGAGAACTTCCTTCAGTTTTTATACCACTTGTTATAATATTAGTGTCCACTAGATGCCCTCCTGTATTGTATTAAAAAAAATGAGAAATCATTTTATTCAGAAATTTAAACTGACGTGACATAAGCTTATTCCCCCCCACACACACACACTATCATTTAAAGCCCTGTTGTATTTACACCACTTTGATGACAACTGTTTTTAATTCACCAAGTAGATACAGCCTCAGTGTACATTCCTCAGTGCTAAAGCACATGCTTTGCATGCAGAAGGGCCCATGTTCAATGCCTGGCATCTCCAGTAAAAGGAGAATTGGATAGCTAGTGATATATCACACCTCTGTCTGACACCCTGGAGAGCTACTATCAAGTGGGCAAACACTGCTGAGCTAGATGGAGAAATAGTCTGACCAGCTATAAGGCAGGTCATCTCCTAATTAATTTTCTACCTTCCAGCTACCATAGGGTGACCAGATAAAATCCAGGTCAGGGTTCATGTAACTTTAACAGTTGTAGAAAAAAGGGAATTTCAGCCAGTGTCATTTGTATGCAATTAGGCCCTGGTGAAATTCCCTTTTCATCACAACAGTTAAAGTTGCAGGCACTATACTAGAGTGACCATATACAAAAGAAGGCAGGGCCCCTGCAACTTTAACTGTTGTGATGAAGAGGGAATTTCACCAGGAACTAATTGCATACAAATGATACTGGCTGAAATTCCCTTTTCTCTACAACTGTTAAAGTTACATGAGCCCTGACCTGGATTTTATCTGGTCACCCTAAGCTATCAGAACAGAGGAATCAAAATATTAAGTGGAACGGGGTAACATACTGTGGTGACTCAAATGAGACAAATGTTTCTCTAGTCATCTGTATTCTTTTATTTAGCTGATAAAGATGTTTCTTTCATGAGCACTAATGGCTTGCTCAGTGGGTTTTAATGGCTGGTGGCTACTGGCTCTAGGGCATATGTACCAGTAGAGACAGGGTTGAGCTTGGAGTTCTGCTCATGCGCTTGTGGCTAAAGGGAAACAGTTGGAATGTACCCAGCAAGGAAGACAGAAGTCTGTGTTTCCCCAGCTGCTTTGGGTGGGGTGGGGTGGATGACAGTCCAAACATATGCTGTTTTCTTTGGAAGGGGCTGGTGCTGCTTTAAAGATTAGCATTGGATATCTGGGCACTTGCATGCTCCCCCATGCTCAACTTGAATATTTGTGAATGAACAGTTACCACAACAATGCAATATGTCTCCAGTATCCTTTCCTCACAAGGAAACTGATTGAGGGTGCCTCTACAAGAGGCATTTAAAGCTCTTTCAAGGCGCATTAAAAAAATTACCTCTACAAGAACGGAGCGCAAATCGGGCGCAGAGGCGCGTTATCTCTCCGATTATGCGCATTATCGAATGCGCGTTAAATAGCGAGTTTTATTTTGCTTCGGCCGTTAAAGCGCATTTTGACTGTGTGAATAAGCGCTTATGCGCATTAACTACTTGTAAAGTGCATTTTGGACATCTGTTAATGCGCTTCGCTGCCGCTCTCCGCCTCTCGTGCAGAGGGATTAGGCGTAAATGCGCTTCTGCGATTATGCGCATAATCGCCTAACCAGGCGCAAAAGCGAATCCTTGTAGAGGGGACCTCTGTAACAGCTGTCCCTGAAATTTCCTACAGCTCAGGGAAATCAGGAGAGCAAAGAAATATTGTCATTGCTCTGTTCTTAGCCTAGAAGATCTACACTTGATAGAGTAGACTTCAGAGCCAAACCTGTATACATTGTGAGCACCGCCATGTCTTACATATCTTTACATTTGTGTGCCTTATGATCCTTCCTAACCAGTGCCACTGAATTCACACTCCTGGGTGCTCCACACCGCCAGTTTCTCCACCCACCCTGGTTTCTCTGTCCCCTGCCAACACTCTTTCTCTCTGTGCCCTCCCCTCCCTAGCGGGCTTGGCTTTTTCTCCACCCTGCCTTGCTTGCTGAAAACTAGGAATACAAGCCAACCAATAGGCCCACGTGGGCACTTGTTGGCCTTCCCAGAATCCAAGCAAAACCTGAAACACTGGACCATAGGGCAACCCTAGGCAAATACAGCTGAAAAGAAACCACTGGTGAGATTTTAATGTGGCTAGAGAAGAGGAATGTGCTTGTGTTGTTGGAGCTGGCAGGCAAGGAGCATCCTTCAAGGAAGCTATAGCACTGTGCTGCTTTTGTGGGTATGATGCCACTTCATGAGTAATGCTGCCCACCAATGTGCTTACTCCCCTCCCACCTACTCAGCCTGTATATATTTGTAAGCAAAACGTTATTACAAAAACACAATCAGTCTCCTTTACTCGCTAGGCCTCTAAATCTTATTGAAATACACGTTAACGGCCTCCCTTTGCCTGCTCCCTTAGATGACAATGCCAGCAGTGAAATTTAGTCCAAGTTAGGGAGAAGAACCTCAGAGTTTGTAGGCTGCGTTCATCCAACACACTCACAGTAGCAAAGTGAAGGGGAGGGGGCTTCTGTTTCAATACCTTGCATAAGAGGAAAAATGCTTTGTGCAAATTACATGTCTGCACTCTCAAGTAGTTCATTTCCACTAGTCCAGTGCTCATCCAACCTCAGTCAGGCCTGCACCACCTGTAACCCACTAAACCATATACTCTAGCCTGGTTGGTTCTTGACAGTCCTCGTGGTTTTGCTAGACTCAGGCAGGCAGCAAACACAGAAGGATTATTCAGATATCTTGTATCTGAAAATGACTGGTAGGATCTCCACCCCACGATCCAGTCATAAATTTGATTGAAATCCCTTTCAGCTCTTTGCCAAGTGACTGGATTGCAGGTGCTGCCTCTCCTTGATTCCTGCTTCTTGGATTGAAACAGTCCAGATGGCTGTTTTTAATCTGGTGTTGGAACTTCCATCCTATTTTGAAAGCAGCCCTAGGGGTCAAGAATTTCACCCGACTTGACTGAGACCTGAGCTGTTCCAGGCAGAAAGTCATCAGCTGACTCTTGACTGGAAAGACTGAGAAGCGAACCCTTGTGGAATCGTTTTGCTTCCCACGCTCTGATCCTCCAGGTTCCAACCTCCCATGAGCCAACAGGGGATTTTTCTGCTTATCATCTGTGTGGGGAGTTTGTTGTTGTTTTTTCAGTTGATACGATGACACTGTTAAACACGCTGTCGTTATTTTGGGGGTTGTGAGCCATCTGGGACGAGAGAGCAATGACTCAGTTTGAGGATCAGAAATGAGCTTCAGGACTTGATTACCTGCCTCCATAATCACAGAGGGACAGCTTCTGACTTGGCTTTGAAGTGACATATTCCTTTGCCACGCTTCCTCCTTTTGATCTGTTTGACAACTCTGGGCCAGGGTTGACGTAATGCTGCCTTAACTGTGATTCAAGCTCGGGTGAATTCTCTGAGCTTGCACACTCCTCCCCGTCCCATCTTCCCTCTTGCATGCAAATTGCCCATCTCTGATTCCTTTTTGGCGCTAATCGTGGTAAGCATTCCAGATGCACCAGTCGTGATGCTAACTATGGTTAGCTGCAAATGAGAGGTTGCAGACTTTGGTCAGATCAAACTCCAGTTATTGTTAAAGTCATGTAATGTCACCACATTTGGGGCTAGTTGCACTAGGTCCCACTGAAATCAGTGTGACTTCAGTTAATCCTCACTACCTATTCACACTGATTTTAATGGGATTTAAGT